>CM071945.1:12507500-13205000 GCA_036784905.1 Acrossocheilus fasciatus | reverse complement strand
GAAGGGGGCCCTGACAAGATGGTTCATGTTAGCATAACTGTGTTACAGAGTTCAGGGGAAGGTCTATACTCGCCTTTCTGAAGAGGCCCCTTGCTTTTCCAAGAACTGTATTTCACTGTAGAACTGTTCTATGTAAGGAGATTCTGCATTTGTGTTGATGACTGAGTATTCTTATTAAATAGCAGCAAGTAAATGTATCTAGTAGCCTAATAGAATTTGTTTAGCAATATATTATAATGAAAAGGAGCCATAGTAGGAAAACTAAACAAGTTCAAAATGCTTTAAATCTATCCAGACAGGTAATCCTATTTTTAGGTGGGTTAACATGTCTCCCATCTGTAACCCACTTAAACAGAAATATGAAACTGGACGGCCTCAGTGTCCCACAAGCCACACACACAGAAGCAAGCTTGTCTTACACATTATCATGTCCGGCCAAGTCTTTCCAAAGCTGCTGGTTATATTCGTGAGACATCGGAGCTATGTTCACCAATTGATGTTTATCGCTTGCATGATCTAGTCAAGGAGTTCATCCAAACTCCACATACCTGCCAGAGGAGGACCTGTTAGACAGCCAAGCCCCACAAAGAACATTGAGAACCCCATCGAATTGTTCAGCTTTTCAGAGCCCACCAAGTCCACCTGGAAAACACAGACGGAGAAATGAATAAGAATAATGACTGCTGACATATGGCAGATTATGACTTCTCTGACTAGGCCAGAAAAAACCTGAACTTTGGCTAGCAAACTTTGATAGAGAATATAGACATGGATTTATGGATTTATCATTAAAGATTTTTTTTTTAAATTCCACATTCTTAGCAAAATTATCAATACACATTTTCCCCCAACAAAGCACATTTATAAATAAATGAATCATTTTAATAATACTTAAATGCAATACAATCCATCCATCCAACACACACACACACACACACACACACACACACACACACACACACACACACACACACGCGCGCGTATAAAAAGTATCAATGTAAACAAATTTTGTAACAATGCCAAACTCTTGATTACTGTCACTTTTGATTAATTTAATGCATCTTTAAATTGAATAAAAATCTTACCGACCCCAAAGGTAGTGTATATATTTCATAAAATCTTCATACATTTTCAGCACCATGCAGTATGAAAAACTATTTGTTCCATCATGCTTTACTAAAGAAATTCTCTTGCCATTCATCGAATTTACTCATATTCACTCATATTAGAACAGATGATTTGCATATTACAATTAAACAAGCAATGGCATTGTGTTGATGCAAATGGTATATATATATATATTTTTTTAACTGCTTTCTTGAGGTTCAGGGAGTTCACAATGAATCAGTATTTGATTAGTCTCTTAATGGGATAGTTCACCAAAAATGTAAATTCTGCAATTATTTACCAACCCTCGAGTTGTTCCAAACCTGTATGAGTTTATTCTTTTGAACATAAAAGAGTTGCGTGTCCCCCTTAATGGTGTCCCCCATAGTACAGAAAAAAATAAATAAATAAAAATACTATGAAGTCAATGGGGACTAGAACAGTTTCTACATTCTTCAGAATATCTTTTTTTTTTTTTTTTTTTTTTTCAGGCAGGTTTGGAACAACCTAAAGGTGAGTAAATGATAACCAAATTTTTGCCGCATTTTTGGGTGAACTATCCCTTTAATTCAAAGATATTTTCATAATAACTATGTCTTACATGCACATTCAACTAGCGTATTTAATGTCTATACATGTTGGCAACAGACTGTTTTCCCTCAGGGGCTTTTTAAGTACTCACTCTGTCTATCTGTTTCACTGAACAGAGTTTCACTGAGTGAATGTTTCACTGAGAGTGATTCCAGGTTGTAAAAAATATTTGAAAGGTAAAACCTGAGATTCCTTCCAGAGGAACGGGTGTACTGCAGTGCCGGCTGTCAATCTAGCCCTCTCTCCTTACACTGCCCTTCACAGTATTACAGCACGAGAACTCAATGTCTCAGTACTAGAAAGAAGACCTCTCCATGAGCACATATAATAAGAGTGAAGGAAACCGCATTAGGATGTCCTCCTTTGTAATGAACAGACCTGAGCTCATAACTAAGACATACTTTCAAGCTGCTGGTAACATTGAGAACAATCAAAGTGACGAAACAACTAAATAGAGACAACTGTCTCTATTTCATTTTTACACTAAACTAAGTATATCATCTATATCTACACATTTATACATGATCTTTGCAAGGCCCAGGCCTTCCAGTACTCACCAGCACAGGAAGTAGGAGAGCCATGTACCCCCCACAGAAGATGGCAAAGAAGACAGCGTAGACCATGAGTAAGATGTATGAGGTGGCCAGAGGGGAGAGAAGATTGACCACACCACACAGGATCAGGTAGGCCTTATGGTAGTGATACTTGTGAATCAGATTCCTGTCTGTCACCCAGCCAGATGCAAGTTGGGCCACCGTCTCTGTTATACCTGGGAGACAGAGAGACTGTTGTACTGATGGACTGAAAATGGACCACTTGGTATTAGATTCTTCCAAGGTTTCATCCTTATAGAGTATTGCTGCCTTGTATTGATATTATGGAATGTTGTTCCAAACCTGGAATACTTCTATTTAGAAAGGATGCATTACAGTAAACAATAGTGACAGTAAAGACTTTTATAATGTTACAAAATCTTTCACATAAATGTTCTTCTACTGAACTTTAATTAGTATCAAAGAATCCTAAAAAATGAATCTGAATTAATAAATATTAAGCAGCAAAAACTAATATGAAACATTTCTTACAGCAGCAAGTCAGCAATTTAAAATGATTTCTGAAGAATCAACTAAATGTTCAGCATCCATTGCTTTAGTCTTCAGTATCACACGACCTTTGTCCTCACAGGAATAAATTAGATTGTGAAATATATTCAAACAGAAAAGTTATTTTAAACTGTAATAATATTTCAAAATATTCCTGTTTTACTGTATTTTTCATCAAATGAATTCAGCCTGGGTGAGCACAAGAGACTTCTTTCAAAAACATTCAACGGCCCCACACCTTTGAACTAAGTGTACAAGGTGTATATTTCACAAACGTGAAAAACTGCTGCTTAACATATTTTCAGTTAATTGACACTTTGCATGAAGCCTATGGCGCAATCTGTTTTTCAGTTCAAAGAGTGACAGAAAAGGAACAGAAGTAATGATAACAGACTAGTTATTTTGTGGTGTGCCGTACAAAGCATTCAGTACTGCTTTATGTTTGCTGTTGTCTGTGCCGCAGCTGTATGTCTGTGTGCTGCAGAGCTTTATTGAACAGTCTAGGAAAAGACCTGAGGCAGCACTATTGCAGATTCATACATACGCAACAGATCCAAAGTGTGAGACTCTCTGCTGACATGCAGGTTATCACAGTTTACTGAATAGACTTACATAAAAATGCACATACACAAGATCATATTCATTCATAACCTATTAAATCACACACTGAATATGCTTACACAAAGCCCAGAGGTGTTGGTATGATCTGACCAGCTCATATAGAACCAATGGCTTGAACTGATGCTGCAGTTTGTGCACATGTGGAGTCATTTATTGCTGGCCAGACATAAAACAAAACAGCTGCTCGATGTTTGCATGTCCTCGGTGCGCCACTAAAGGTGACATCCTGGTGTGCCCCGCTTGGACCCAAAGACATTTTGCGCGTTGTTTGTGTGTTTAAATCCCAGCAGGGCCATTGAGTTTCACAGCTGTTCCTGT
Organism: Acrossocheilus fasciatus; assembly: GCA_036784905.1. Taxonomy (NCBI): domain Eukaryota; kingdom Metazoa; phylum Chordata; class Actinopteri; order Cypriniformes; family Cyprinidae; genus Acrossocheilus; species Acrossocheilus fasciatus. The sequence continues at coordinate 13,201,260 of CM071945.1, read as the reverse complement.
CATGCTTTGCTAAATGAAACTTCAGTACAGAATCTCAGTGACAAAAAGTAGAGGTTCCTAGTCCACCAAACTCTGTAGTGTATAGGGGGACTTTCACCAGGGTAATCGGGCATGTGACAGGTGTTTGTGTCTTTGTGCACTTCACTCAGTGGACACAAAAGGACTGGACGAATGCAATGTCCCCACTACATCAAAGACGGACAATAGGCCCTCACTGAGGTACAGAGCGCCCAAATGCATGTCCGATCGCTACCAGCTCATTAAAACACAAAACGTGTTTGGCTCGTCTCCTCACTCTCTTTTGTCCGCATTGCTGCCTTGGTGGCGCGCCACACAGTGTCAGCCACTTCAGAACTGGGTACTGAACTACCAAGCCTCATGGCAGCTACTTGGGCTGTTGCTTAGCGACTTCCCTCGGCTCGCCGACAGTAAGTGACCTGCCACGAGGAGCCTGAGCGTTAGTTCCCTGCTCACCCTGTCCAATGTGAACACATCTTTCTTTCGCAATTGTCTCAACTTCATGCACTTATGCACTATTCAAAGCCATTTTGTAGTATATACTGTATATTGCAAGTAGATTCATACTTAAAATTCCAAAAAGAAAAAGTACACTTCAGATATACGGACGATGCACTTAATTAACCAGAAAAACAAAGTGTGGAATGTTGGACACTTCATTGACTTAACTATTGCAGCTTTCTTTATGTGCCGGAAGGGGAGGGTCTATCAGACAGATGCTGGATGACAAAATGACCTTATAAAGTTCAGACACTAGACAGCGGAGTACATCATTTACAGCAGAATTTCAATTTATCCCATTTTAAATTTAGATTATTTAGTTCCTGTTTATTATTGTGAAGCCGCATCGAAACAATCCGTATTGTATAATGTGCTATATGAATAAAGGTGACTTTTCATAGTGTATTGAAGACCATTGAAAAATTATTATATAAATTAGAGACATTAATACATTTTAAGTGTGACTTTTTTGCCACTATATAAAGGAGGGATGTATGAGTGTTTTATTTTTAATTGATTTTGACAAAATAGTTTATAATTTTATTAACGGACATTCATCAGTTATCAGCCATAGCATGAAAATAACAGCTCATCATATCAGTCAGAATTTCAGTAACAGTGCATTTACAATTCTAATATGAAGCATGAATTTCAAGTAAAATGCACAGGGTGTAACATAAAAATTAAATAGTGCAAGAGGAAAATAGTAAACACTATCGACACACTATTTTCCTGTTTAATACTGTAAAGCTGCTTTGATACAATCTGTATTGTATAAAGCGCTATATAAATAAAGTTGAAGAAAAACAACAATAGACATGTTGCAAATAGTGAGCCTTTATCAGGGTGTGTATTGCAGTAAACAAACAACCGGGTCAATAGGGTGTCACATGTTTCCTACATACCCAGACAACACGTTGGTTATGATTTTTTGCTGAAAAAGTTTCCATTTTAATAAAGGCTTTTTAATGTTAACGTAAGTGCCTTCTATTTCTAGTTTCTCTAAAGAACACCATTAGAGGTAATAATAAACACCCTTAAAAGCAATATCTCAATAATACTAACTTTTGGTAAATAGATGCAAATGAAAAAAAAAATGTTTGAGTAAACATATTCACATTTTCTTTCATTCACTGTGGCATTATTGATAGGACACTTACAAGCCCTCTGGTTTTAGCCACTATGCCAAAGTTCATTTTTTATGTAAGAGCACTCATTGCATAACACTGCAGAATTTAAACTGCTCACAAATAATTAATGTGAAGTTGGCTGCGTTTTTGCATTAACCCTTTAAAGCCCATATTAGAGCACATCTTGCTGCAAAGCACAATGGCCATAGAGCATCTATCAGTTATGGCTTTATGGCTTTCCTGGAATACATCCCTGATGAAGCAAGAAAAAAACTCAGCTTCGCTAATGACATGCTGTCCACTAGCACTGTCATTACATGGTCTTTTGTCTCTCCATTTTCCACAGCATAGCTCAGCAGTGCTTACGTCCTATTGATCTCTTCTACTGTTACACATTATTAGTGTACAGTTGAACTGTTGCAGCCAGAGAACAGCAATAACAAACATGCTGACTAGAGGACTTTTTTGTGCAATAGGTAACTTTTTAATTTAAATCAACTTTTTAATTTAAATCATTTTATAACCTTTGTCACGAATCCTTTATCTATAAATTCCTTTGCATATTAATTCTGTAAAAAGCACGTAATACTTAAAATAGATGATGGTGGAAAAACAAGACTCTAGGGTTACATAGGTTGATCAAAGGTAATATGACTCACCAGCCACAGAGATGATGAAGGAAGCATCCATAGGGTCGATGCCCAGGTTCCGGGCCCTTGCAGACAAATGGAAGTAAGGGATAAAATATGCCAGCTGACTGAAGACCAGCGACCAAGTGTAGATGCAAAAGAAAGGGTTCTTCAACAGTGAGAAGTCCAGCACTTTTTTGGGGTTTTCAGGAAGATTTTCTGTTCTGCTGTTCTCAAGTAACGAATCCACAGGAGAAACCCCATTCATCTCAGGGGAAGTTTTATTTTGGCTGCCGTCTGTACCGTTCACCCCATTCTGGATAGATTTTTTGAGTTCCAAATGTGGGAGAGTGTTCTGTTCGTGAACGGGGTTCTCTATTATAAGTGTGTCCCTGTGAATGGGAGGTGAGCTGTCCATTTTGGAAGTGCCATTGGATATAGAGGTGTTGCCATTCATATGGTTCTTAAGAGGATCTTTTTCAGATCCAGCTTTGTGAAGGCTGGAGTTTGACATGAGAAAAGCTGGAGGTCTAACATTAATGGGCCGCAAAAGCATCCCAGAAGCCACCAGGTTCAGCATCAGGCCTCCCAAAATCAAAAGAGCACCTAGAGACAGAAGAGAAACTCATGAATGTCAATAATAATATTTTAACATGTAATAATAATACTTCTTTCTTTACTGTAATATCAGGACACCCTGACATTTTTTAATTCATGCTCATAAATTCATTAAATAAAATTAATTAAAAACATACTTAGCATTTAAGAGGAATATTCAAATAAATGGCTGCATTGCATTTGAATGTATTTTCGGATAAATTATTAGATCCAGAAAAAAAATAGTCACTCTATTAAACCAAAAATTACTTTTTAGCCTTAAAAAAAAGAAAAATGACAGTAAAATGATAAAGTTATAACGTAACGCAAGCTTTCTGTTAATGTTGTTTTCCTAAAAAAAACCTCCTAAAAACACTTCCACTCTTTCCACACTTCATCATGAAAGATCATGTGACACTGAAGACTGGAGTAATGGCTGCTGATAATTCAGTATTGCCACTACAGAAAAAAATGAAAATAGAAATATTTAAATAGTAATAAAATATCACAATATAACTGCTTTTATCAAATAAATGCAGCCTTGGTGAGCATAAGAAACTTCTTTCAAATAGTCACACTGAGCCCAAACTTTTGAACAATAGTATATATATATATATCATTATACCAGTTAAAGTTTTATACTGATATTACAGATTTTATAATAACGTAGCTGAAAGCCAATTACCCTGCCAAGCATACTGATCCAAAAGCAGCTGAGTGAAAGGAGCGAGGGCAAAGGTCAAACCCATGCCAGAGCGTCCAATAGAATATGCAGTTGCCAGCCTCTTTCTGAAATAGGTCACTGTTACAACAGATGTGGCCTGATAAAGAAGAGCAAACCCGAGACCTGGAAAAAATAAAAAAGTTTTGTGGATACATTTTTTTATCTCATAATATCTAGACTTTTATTTTTCATATAAAACAAAACTCACCAACAACTATCCCCATGCTAAAGTAAAGGTAGATCACACTGGTGGCAAATATGCTGGCGATGAAGCCGGCGCTGACAAAAAACGCCCCCACTATGGAGGTAACCCTGTTCCCCAGCTTGGCACAGGCCACCGAGGCCAAAGGACCTAATGGGTCACAAACAAAACTGGGTTTATAACCTGTCATATTGGATTGAAGATGGTTGCTATGGTAACCATACCTCCAGAGAGCCTGAGGCTGGACATGATGGATCCAATCCAGCTGATGCTCTCGGACGAACCTCCAAACTCATCCTGCAGTGCCACAAAGAAGATCCCAAAGCTCTTCAATGTACCCATTACCAAAACGTTCACCTAAAAAACACCAGCAGATTCAACTGATTTCAGCTCAATACAGATTTTATCACAGCAAAGAAGCTCTAAATCAGAGTCTCTAACAGCAGGATTCATGACATACCAGGAAACAATGCAGAACCACCATCCAACCCCAACCGCCATCTGGTGGATCCACATAAACAACCTCCTTCTTTTCTTTCTTCATGGCCTTGGCTTTTTGTTCAGAGCAGGAGGTTTTGGCGGCCTTGCCATCACTGAAACATCACAACATCCACTTAACATCAACCAGTGAGAGAAAAAGTTCATAAAATTACCTCTTCACCATCTGAAACATACAATCCCTTATAGATGAAAGGTTTCCAAGAACACAAATAATTAATCAATTATTATTATACGAACAGGTCCAATTAAGACAAAAACAAATGTATCAAAACACTGATAAAAAAAAGAATGTAAAAATGGCAAATGTGGTAGTTAATTTTTAATCTGATCTCCTGTTAGTCTTCTATCTCCTTTGCCCTTTTTACATTTGGACCCAAATACAGTATTGCCAGCATAATGTGGTTTGATCTGGTGTTATCTGTTAAACATTTTCCAAACCCAGAATGCAGTGGACCGTGATGACATCAGTGCCATGGGTTATTCTATTTAGAGTGGTTAAATTTTGAGTAAACATGAGGATGCCACTGGTTTAAACTGGTTATCAGTATGAGGTGAAGTGTTTTGGATCCAGGCCTGAGACCTCTTTATTTACAGCTGATACAGCTGAATACAATGTGTGTCTAGTACAGTGTTCAAAATGACACAAAGAGACTGAGCGAAAGAACGGTCAAAGGCTAACGGGTTCATTCAAACAAACACCTGGCATGAAGTTAACCGAACGGCGAGCCCCTGTGCAGAAATGGTGGGTCGTTTGAATTATTTCACAGAGATAAACACTTGCTCAACTACAAATACTGAGCAATCAAATTCATCCCTTCAGGTCATTCCAGCTGAAGCAGGAACATGAAATTTGCTGATCTGAAAATGTATGCGCACACATAACAACTGTATAGAAAATATACACTTTTTTCTTAAAGGTACAGTTCACTAAAAATATACCCTCTCACAATTTACTTGCCTTCATTTTGTTTCAAACCTGTATGATTTGCTTTCTTTTGTGGAACACAAAAAAGGAGGCATTTACCATAATAGCTAAATTGACATTGGACGTACCTGTACAGTGAAAGTTGATGGGAATCAAGCCCCAAAAAGCACAAAAATACGTATAAATGCACTACATCACAGGTCTTTAGGAACCATTCAATAGCCTTGAATGAGAAATGAAAATGTAACACTTTATTCACTGAAATCATGGTCCATTCACTTTCAAAAGAACTGCTTGGACATTCTGCTAAAAGCATCCACTTTGTGTTCCCCAGAAGAGAGAAACGCATACAAATTTTGCAGTAAATGACAACAGAATTTTCTTTTCAGTGTGAACAATCCCTTTATCTGAAGCCGCTATGTGTGCAGAACTTTTAAAGACAAAGTGATCTGTAAATTCATAGCTTCACTGATGAAAACGTAATCGTGTCAGACAGAAAATATGTGGTTTGTAAAGCTCTCGTACATAAAGCTCATGAGTTCAAGTAGTTGGCTGTTCCTTCAAGAGAAAACAGACAAGTGGAGAATGTAGAAACTGCTTAGAGGATTACAGAGCAATGAATTGGGCCAGTGTGTTGTAAGTGAAAACATTTCCTTCCATGTGCTTACCGAGGGCCACCCCGGAGTGTGTCTGTGCATGTGTGTGTGCTTGCATGCATGCAAGTATGTCAGATCACATGTGCGAATGCTTCAGTTCAAGAGTGAGTCCAGGAAGTTGCATTGGAAAGGTCTACAGTCCACCCTGTTACTCATCCCGACACTTTCACTCAAAAGGCTCTTTAAAATCCAGTGCTAATTGCATTTTTGGTAATTGCCCTATATGCAGCGATTGAGTGAGCAATATTTTTGGTCACAAAAGCAGGGTTTTCCTCCTCTGGTATATGTTATGAAATCATTATATCGTTATTGGTTATGTGACAGTCATGCAGAACCTGTCTGGTGACTTCGTTTTAAATGCTGGAGAACAATCAGTAATATGAATGAAAAGGGCCACCTTTAAAAATGTAAAAAGATCCATCTTAAAAAACTAATTTAGATCTCATAATCTCATAAACACTTTGAAAAAGACTCACCTGTGTTGCTCTTTTGGCAGCATAATTGTTGCACAGGAAAATGAATGACCTTTAAGGTGAGAGCCTATTTACTCAGTGTCATCTTCTGCACTGGAAGCTCAACTTGCAGATCTTGCATTGGATGAACCTGTTACACAAACTCTGTTAAAACTTACTATCTTTTGGACCTTCCCCACACAAGAAGCTCTAATCATTGTGTGTCCAAAGTGTGCGTCTTTCAAATAACCAATTCTCAGAGTTTTCATGCATGCTGACAAGTGCATGACGCAGTTAATCTTACATTCATTGTTAGAGATGTCTGACAAGGGGTCACAAGCTTTCATAACTGTGGTGATTTCTGGCGTGAATAGTCAGAGTACTGCTTGTGCATCCAACTTTTTAAACAGTTTTTTGTGTTGGCATACCTGTGTGGAACTTTACACCCCTGTGACTGTGGACCCTCTTACATTGTGTTGGGTTTGTGCAGGGGATTGGCCTTTATAATTAGTTATATAACCTCAGTTCCTCTGAGAATTACATTAATTTTCTTTTTTTAAATCTCACTCATTGATGAAACTGCAAATGCAGTCTTGTTATTCTGACATTACAGTGGAAGGAAATCCCTTGACCTCTCCATTGATTCACTGTAATGTTTTCTAAACACATTCACAGAAGTACATTTCCACACATTGCCTCCCAGTGTCTTCACATCAAACATTTAGTCTAAAAAACATAGTAGTTTAATAAGATTAAGTAGGCCTACCTTAAAAATGTTACTAACTTTGGGATAAAGTTTCCAATTTTTAATCCAGTATCACTCTTCAACGTTGCCATAAATAATAACCTCGTGACTCCTAACTTTTACTTAAATAAACGCTTGTAAAATGTTTGCAACATTCAAAGATTCTCACTGGGAACGCACCGTTCAGGACATCCCACACAGACTACAACGTTATCTTTCCTTCCCATCCTCAACTCAACCGTACGACAACTAACCGTGCGGTTGTGTAGTTAAACCTCTCAAAACTTAGGCTTAGGTCATAATCCTATACTATGACACAAAGCAGAGGCGAAAATCACGAGGAGGTTGCACTTATGCACTTACCTCAAACGCCAGAGAGCCGATGCTGTCGCGAGCTGTCCGCAGCCGCATAGCGCTCGTGTATGGATCGCGCGAGCCCAACGGCGTTCATGTGAATGCGCGCTACTGGAGTGCAGTACTTTACACCTATCGATAACAGTCGATAGAAAAAACACCGTCAGTTAAACCTCTGGCATTATATGATCATGCTTCAAGTTCTGATAAAACATATCGGGCTTTTTTTTCTGTTAGTTAGGCTAAGTAAAAATTTTTGAGGAAAAATAGCCTAAATAAAAAGTTAATCGCATTTAGCTAGCTACCTGTCGTTTATAGCCTACGCAATCGTATTAGATTGTTGCAAAAAGGCTAATACATTTGAAAAATAAATAAAATGTTAAAGAACCATACAATTTTAACCTAGCCAGGTTACATGTATAGCTATTTTATATAATTATGGTTTAATGAACACAGAAATCCCTTAGTATAATACTTATCACACGCTGTTGAAATCAACAAAAAACATAAAAACTATTACCAAATTGACGAGAGAGAGAGAGAGAGAGAGAGACTTAAACTTAACCTTGAAAACTTCGGATTTGTGTTAGGCTATATAGACTTGTGAACTTGCAACCGAAAAAATCATTTTGTGAATTGTCAACGACTATTTCATAAACGCAAACGGGAAAAGAAGGACTTACCATATTTCCCGAAACGATATCAGTAATTTTATTCCAGGTTTCACTTGTTAAGACTTGATCTCCTCAGGCGCGCATCTGCAGTTGTGCTGCGGGCAACATCCGTGGATTCCCCGGTGACAGCTCCTCCTATGTGGTGGTATGTCTTATCAAAGTCATCCCTGACCATGGCTAGACTCCCTGTGCTTAATTTCTCCTACTTTCTGAAAATTTGCCCCAGACTCTGAGTCTCTCGGGGGTCACATCTGACCACTCGGACCGGCACAGATCGGAAGCAATGCGCTCAGGGCGTGCAGAGCCAAAGACGGCCCCTAGTGCATTTAATGACGATGTGACCGGAACTTAGAAGCTAAGTATTGAAGTGGAACTAATTATTACAGAGGCTTTCCTGGACTGCGGCTATTTGAAAGAGGTCAAGGCACTACACTGTGACTGCTTCGGGGGCAAATAATAAATGTTTAGGTATTCAGATAAATACCACTATGTGGTGGGAAAACCATAAAAGGCACTGATGTGAGATGCTCAGGCCCTTAAAACGTTGAAGGCAGGTTAATCTTTGAAGTTTTAGAACGACACAGGTAAACAGACAGTAATGAATGACAGACTGTACTAAAAGATCTAGACCTGTACATTTTGATACTGTAATCCCAAGTCACTACATGTGTTACGTTCTCAAATATTATATAAACACACCTATTGTATTCTGAAATGTTAACCATACAAATGTACTTAGAGAAGATATATCTGCTGTTTAAAGCACACACAAACCTTCCACATGTACAGCATATCACAAAGTTGGCCAACTATTTAGAGCTGCAAATCAGATAATATAATTTGTCTTTTCAGTTGAAGATCCATAAAGGGCATTACAATCTACAAATATATATTGTGTGCATTTTATTTTTTTTTTAAACAGTTTTTCCTCTTAATAGTCATGAAATTGTTAGATTGACCCACACTTGCTTTGATGATTATATTGTGTTCTATTCTCAGTGCTGTTTTTGTGCTTGGAAAAGTTACACATTCACATCTTCTGAACATTATGTACAAATAGTACATTAGGTACATCAGAAAAAGAAAAAAAAATTGAGAAAAAAACTGCAGTTTATGATTTATTTTCTTAGTATTCATGCTGCACACTTTGTATACCAATTGGATGTTTCCAGTTCAAGTGCTAACTTTGCCAAACATATTCATAATCAAAAGATAAGTGATTTCGCTGTTAACTGTTATCAAGGAAGGAACTCTCCATGACAGGCCAGAGTAACTGATAAAAAATTAAGAAACTTTAAGTTACCTCTTTTTAAATGCTTTCTTACCTCTGTATGTTTTATTGGAGAATTTGTTTACAAATTGAGAAAAATGATAAGACCAAAGAATTCTCTGTATTTTCCATATGCATACAACAAACCTGTTCAATTCAAACAAACAAACAAACAGTATTTCTGTTATTCGTAAAAGAAGACAAAAGTAATACTAACCTAATTTTAAATGATATCTGTTTGACAAAAAAAAAAAACATTTATAATTAACCATAACTAAGAAGGAGGCTGAGAAAAACCTTACCGGTCTCAACTTTAATAATTTGCCATTGTTAATCATGCACATAAACTAGAACTCACAATGATCTATTAAACTGTTCTCTGTAAGGTACTTACTGAATGTAAAATCATTGTGACTAATATCTTCAGTATTCTACTTCATGCAAAACATGTTACAACTACTGCCCCCTTCTGAACACATTATGGTACTTCAACCTCTCACAAATGTACAAAATAGACTCAGTCCGAATAAGTTTCCTTAAATAACACAATTTATTAGATGGGAAACAATAGTTTGACCAAAATAAACAAACACATCTAAACTATGGTTGAAAGAAAATACAAATATTGGAAAAGAAATGACTGATTAACCATGGACACAAATATATGATGGTTTTTCATTTGATGGAAGACATGATCTCAGCTGATCAATAAATTTCTATGTTGCTCACAATAGACCGTTGAAACTCATCAAACTCAAATATTGATGTTTAAAACACTGCACACATTCAATACATGACAATTATAAATAAACAATTTATGATGCCATCTTATGCACAGCCAGTGTAATTGTTCCATGCGTTCTCACCAAAATGTTCCTGCAATGAGAGAATTACATTAAGGGTCTCATTTAATACTTAAAAAGCAGTAACAATATTTATCATAAGTCATGTTATAATAAACTTTAGTGCACGGATACAGTTTGAAAAGCATGTGGCGGAGCGGAAGGTACTTAATGGGATAAAATCAGCAGTCAAAGATTGGAGAACATGCCCTCAGTTCTAATGATGACTATGCTCCTGAATTATACAATTTATTTATTTTTTTTAAATGAAGATTTAAACATTTGACATTTCAAATAAACACCAAGATCTGGAGTCTGTTTCGGAAAGTAGACAGATGTTTGTCAAGTAGCTTCTTACCCAGAGTCAGACTCCAGACACACAGTAGGAGAGTCAGTGGGGTCTTTGGTTAGAGAAGCAGCTTGCTTGGCCAGCACAGACACAATGCCTCCATGTTCATCAGAAAGCGAGCCACGGCCTGAGATTAAAACATTAAAGAAGTTGACAGTTACAGTACATGAGTCATGCTCAAATCACGATGAGCAATGAAAAAGACTTCAGACATTCAAAAAAACCCCACATAAATGCAAGATTCTGTAACCTTTATATTTTATTAAACAATACGTTCAATGTTATTACTGTATGGTGTTTTGCACATATAAAAAAAGTGAGGGAAAAAATTATGTGTCATCTACAAGGAGCTTGTCACTGTCCTGACTTTTTATATATAATAAATGTAGTGTTATTTTAAGTATTAATTAGGCTATATATTATTGTGGTTTTTAGTAATATTTTGAATGAGATTTTATTTCAATGTTTTCATTTTTTGTTAAATTTTTAGTAATGTGTTACTGATAAGAGTAACCTTACTTGGTTTTGCTATCTTTTGCCTTTTTTAAATTTTAGAGCTTCAAATGATTTTCTTTTAGATTAATATTTATTTGTATGTGTTCAATGAGTTCAATTAACACAAACAATTACAAATATGTTAGTAAACATAACACAAACGTAAAAGTTTTAGTTCGGGTTGTAAAGTCTATTTTGCGTAATAATAATGTCCCCAGTTTTTTTTTTTTTTTGGAAATAAACTGAACTGAACCACATCCAAACCTTTTGTAATGATTAATTTTTTTATGGATACACCTTCCCTTGTACACAAATATTAACATAAAATGAATGCTGAAAATACACGCAAATACAACACTGTCATCGTGACCTAACAGTCAGTGGATGAATAAAACAGAATGATGCTTACATCCTAGATTATGGCCTTGAGCGTCTGTGCACAAAACCCCAACGATGGCAGGATTTTTCATTCTAGTGGAAGAAGAAAACAGATTAGTAAAGCAACACCCAAAATAAGTATTGATGCATGGAGGGGGGAAAATGATACATTTTAACGTACGTATCATCAAGATGCTGCTCCAGTGAACCCTCCATAATAGCGGATTAAATAATGTCTTTAAATTAACCGAAATATGAAATATTGTGGAGAGAGCGGCAGCGATATTTATTATTTTGTATCACTTCCGGGATGTCAGCTGACATTATAACACGCGACTCCAACTCTACGGCGCCCTCTAAGGAAAAAATACTAAAAGCGAATATGATTTAGCGCCATCTAGCTCATAGTCTAATCTTGTCAGTAAATAAAAACTACTGTTAGCAGCCTAACCCTTTGTGTAGCCTGTAATGCATTATGGGTTTTAGTTTAAATAAACATTAATTTGATGCAGGTTAACAGGAGACCTAACGAGCTGATAGCTTAGTTTTTGCTGGACCAAAATGATTTATTACCAGCTTGAACCACAAACCAGTTAAAATGTACTAAAACACAGCAACCAGCTTAAGATGGATGTTCTTGCAGGGCTGTGGAGTGCTGCAGACATGACACCAAAACCCAGGAATATAAACTGAAGCGCAGGGCCCTACACAGACCTTGTTTTATACATAAATTGAAAAACCTATTATTAAAACCCATAGGAAAATCTCAAGGGAACCCATGGTGAATTAGCCTGAGTTTTGACGTCACGGCTGCAGCACTGTATTGTTATTTAGTGGATGATCACATGTGATTCAGTGGCTAGATCGACATCTTTTTCTTCCTCCACTTCCTTTTTTATAAATAATACATTCCTAAAAAATCTTTAAAGGGCAAATACATCCGGTTAACATTTAGCTGTCATTGTCAATGAGAACTCCCGGGGGAACGTGTGAATGTTCACTGTTGATATCTCTCTAGATGACCCCATGCTCTGACCAAGAGCAGAATAAAAGACCAGTCCTTCTCCTCACCATCAATTGTATTTGAGCAGAAGTTCTTTATCAGAAACCAGTGCTGTCTTCTCCATTTTGAACACTCATGATAGTGAGGCACTCTCTTTTGTGTTTTGTGAGACTGTTTTAAGAATCACTTCTGACAAAGGCTCTATTTTTTGGTCATATCCATTATATAACATATATAAAATATATGTTTATATAACTGTGTTGCATATATCTAGACTATGTATATACTGTGTACAGCCTACCACTACACAATTTGTGCAAAGTGTAACGCATAAATCAGGTTATTGAGCTCAATATGCATGCAAATAGAATGAGGCAGAGCAACATCGACCATTTCTGTCCCTCTAGAGCCCATCTGATCAGGTTAATGTTTCCAGAATTTATGCAACCTTTTATTTATGGATATCATAGTTGTGATATGAGGTCCATTTGACATACTGCTTCTGCAAAAGACAGACATGAATTAATGAGCTTATTGTTCCAAAAATTACACGTTATTAGTGTGTGCTGGATAATTTAAATAATTCAAAAATAATTATTAAGTGAATATAAAGTAAATATAATTATTATTATTATTTTTTTTACATTTAATTTAAAATTCAATTTAATTTAAACAATTATTTTCTTTCCCTTTTTGGCTCAGTTTTCAAACTGCATTTATTATGAAGTTATGCTTAACAGCTTTCAAGCTCTTTTAGCTAACTTGGATTCTCCCCTGCCGGCAACGCTTGATGATTTCTGCCCAGTCCTGTGCAGTTAGAGCCAAGTTGGTCTGCTGACAGGGCAAAAAGTTGCAATGTAATTACGTGGCCTGGGCGTCAGTGACATCCATCACTTTCACTGCAGTCAAGTAATGCACTGCTGACTAACCAATGGCATTTTCATGCTCTCGCTAAACGTAAATCAAATCCCAACAGATAGGACTGACATTTTCCACCCCGCTATCTTTCACTCCAATTGCCGTCAAGTCAGATATTTTATTTAGCTATAATTTCAAGTAAGCTCATTGATTCTGTATAGCTGCGTTTCATCACGTATCTCCATCCCTAGGGCTTTGATGATCAGCAGTTCATACAGGCTATATCCACATTTTCATTTGCTTCTGACGCTGATAAAAAGAGCGTGCTAGACTGTATAAGGTGCCTTTATAAGTACTTTATAAGGCAATGTAAAATGTCATAATTGTATGTATTGCTAGCTGAAAGCACAATTAAAATCCTTATAAACAAACATGCAAACAGCTTTTATGAATGGCAGATGTTCCAATTCTGCATAAAACTGCAGAGCTTTGTGTGAATTTCTGGAGGCAGTGATGCCTTGGAGGCCTTCCGATGACCTTACGGCGGCAAAAGCAGAAGGACGAGACCAGATTGAACATGACACGAGAAATTGAAGTGTGCTTATTTTTAAAGAGTGCCTTCATGAGAAACGTACTGTTTGTAGTGAGTAGGGCTTATGTGTCCATGATGAGATGTAATTACTCTTGTTACTGCTGGGTCAAGGAAGTTTTCAGGCTTGAGAGGACACAATGTCGAATGTGTTTAACCGTCTGGGGCTGACTGGCACATTTAAGACTTGTAAATAGGAAATTGTCAGTGAATGACAGTGCATATTATGTCATGGAGTGACTGTAGGCTTAAACATCTCAAATGAATTGACAAGTGCTTAATTTGTTGTGATTTACCTGCGAGCTGCATCATATTGTCAGGAAGCAAAAATAAATGTTTCTCTCGTCAACCCCTTGCGCTGATGACTCATTTCCTATGAACTTACTTGACTTGTGTTGATACTCTGAAACTTGGCTGCAAGTCTGACATTACTTTGGCACTGTAAAGGGTGATGAATCCTAATGATTCAAATGAGAAGGTGATAATTATGGCCCATGGACTCCTGTAAAATGAACAAGTGCCTAGTGGAGAAGTGAATGAGGGAACGGGAAAAAAAAACTGAAATGACTTTAACAAGCTGTGCATGAAACCGGTGCATAGAGGATATTGGATGATGAAGGTGTTAATTACTATTACTTTTGGTAATGGAGTAAATTATGTTGAAAATATATTTTCAAATTATTGTTTGAGAATTTCAGACTCCTCACAGCTCTTACAAATCCTGTCATATTTTAAAAATATAAAAATGTACGTAAAATATTCCTTTAAAAGTTGTATAAATTAGGGAATTGTACTGCAAATACTACTAATATTACCCATATGGCAGCGGAAAAAAAGTATTTTCAAAAATGGCCAAAAATATATTCATTTTTAAATTTAAAAAATATTACCGGTAATATATATTTTAAAAAGCATTTAAAAATATACTTTGCTCTCCATACATTACAATCCAAGAAAATACATTCACATATGTCACATTTAATCAAAACCTTTATTTGTTTTCTATAACATATCTGTAACATATCTAAATAAAAATCAGAAAGGAACATACAGTATTACAATATTTTGAAAATATATATGATTAAATCACTTACATATCTATATATATAGCCTATTATAAGTTTTGATCTCTAGCCTAAATGTATGAATTCATAATGAAGTATATTTAATTATATGAAGGTTGAAACTAAATATATTTTTATTTTCAAAAATATATTTTATTAAGCTTCACTTTTTACAACATGGCATATATTTAAAATGTATTTTGGCCAGGAAAAAAAAAAGATGTATATTATTTGCCACATGAGTATGCCTGTAAATAAATAAAACTATAAACATTAACTGGAGAAATGACTGAATATTTTATAGCAATTTGAGCTCCAGTGAAAAATAAGTTTAAAAAAGTTAATAAATCAATAAATAAGTCAATAAAATAAAAAGTGAATAAACAAAATATTGTTTTGCATGTTCTTATAAATTAGTGCGGGCGACACTTTTTTCCCACTCATATATCAGCGGTGTTTTTATTAAATTGTAAAATAACTTCTTATTTTAAATGATATTCAGTATAAAATGAGTTGACAATATGAGCACATTTCAGAATTCAATGAAGGGGTGCTTGAGCCTTATTGATGAGGCTTTGGGGGCATATAAGCCAAAAAAAGACTGGCGAATAATGCTGCTCTAAATTTAACACAGCTGATTTATAACCACACAAATCCAATGAAAAAATGTGCTACTCTAGCTGGTGTCATTAGGAAGGATGTGCTTGAACTGAAACGTCCAGTGAGGTCTCTTCTCCATCATCCGGTCCAGCGTCATACAGAAAGAGATGACGAAGTCCCTGCGGAGGTGTGGGTGGGGGGAAGCGAGGGGCGAGGGGAGATAAAGAGAAAGAGAGATGGAAAAAGAAAGAGAGAGACAGAGCCAGACCTCAGACCTTATTTCAGAAGTTACCAAAGACTCCACACTCTGAGACAGGAGGACAAGAACAGCAGAGAACTGAAATCATCTCAGGGCCATACTCAATCCTCCAGGAGCTCCACAGGACAGATAGAGATCAATAGGGAGAATTAGAAAAACACAAAAAAGAACGATCAAGCTTTTAGTGTTTGTGTCCCGCTGCTGCTATGAGCAGGGTGTTGATTTTGTCCGTGCTCCTGCTGTCCCTGAGCTGGTGCAGATGTGCCGTCATCACAGGGGTAAGTCTGACAAATCATCTCACAGGATTTACTTTTAATTGCTTTATTTAATTATGTCTTCATTGAATTGATCATTTATTTATGCAGTTATACATAATCAATCATGTTTAGCTGAGTTTGATCATAAATTTCAATAGTTAATGCTAAAAAAAAGTAAGTGGGAGGTTTGCTTATCCCCCAAATGGATTCAGTTCATTTAATTTAATTCATTTCACTTAATTTTGCTTGTTCAGAATTAGCTTGTTCACTAATTGTTTAAAAAGCATGTTTGCTCGTAAGCCAATATGTCAAATTAAATGTAATTGTGTTAGAAAAAAAAATATTAATAATATAAATTAATAATATAAACAATTTCTTTATAATCAAATTTTTCCACATTAATTTGGCATTTCTATCACATATTTTTCTGTATATTTTATCAGTTTTCTACCAACCTTTTTTGCCCTATACTTTTACAGCTCCAATTAACATCCTCCATTTAGCTCATATTTAACTGGATATCGTTTAGCATTGTCATTTCATGTAGAATATTAAATATTACTATTGCACTGATTCACATGTAAAAAATTCATCAAAAATCATTTTTTACAGGGGTGTGTGAAAAGAGACTTACCAAGAAAGTATCTTCCTCTCTTTTTAATGAGACACCTGAGCTTTTTTGACTGCCACAGGTTTTGATAGTTCTGGGAAAAACCATAGGAAAAAAAAAAAAAAAACAGAGAGAGGCATAATTTCAATTTATTTAAAAATCAAATCCAGACAGAATGTTTATAAAAGAATTTAATTTGCACTCTTGGCATAGGGTAGATGCATTTAAAAAAAGCAAATACTTCATCATTCAGACACATTAACAAAGACTTTAACACAGCCATGCAGGGCAACATCTTCTATTCACTGGGAATTAATGCCATACCGTATGTGACCGATGTTGTGTTGTGTTTGTGTGTCAGGCATGTGACAGGGATGTGCAGTGCGGTGTGGGTCTGTGCTGTGCTGTGAGTCTGTGGCTCAGAGGCCTGCGTATGTGCACACCACAGGGGCTGGAAGGAGACGAATGCCACCCGTACAGCCACAAGGTATACAGATACACACAGCCATGAGAAACCCCTCCGGAATATGAAAGCAGTGATTTGACTGGCTGACCTGAGACAACCCAGGCCTAACTGTTATGAGAACTGAAAGAAAACCAGGGGATAAACAGAGGAAATATCAAAAGAGAAAGACAATTTTATCTTAGACTGGTCAGACCGGACAATGCAGCTTATACAGACGGTCAAATAACACTTTAAGGGATAATTTACCCCAAAATTTAAATTATTTATTGACCCTCATGTTGTTCCCACCCTGTATGAGTTTCGTTCTTCTGCTGAACATAAAAGAAAACCCATTGACTTCCATATAATTTTTTCCCACACTGTGGAAATCATAGCAAGTCATTGTTTGCTTTTAAGTAAAAAGAAACACATTGGAAACAAGTTTTCAATCTCATTTTAAACAGCTGATCGGATCGTGGAGTAAACATGGGTGTTTGCCAGAGATGACTGAGAAAGGCTTTAAAAGAATCTGCTGATAAGAGTAACTGATATTGATCGAATGTCTCACAGATCGGGGCTGTTTATCACCCTGTCAGACAGTCTCAGACTGATACAGAGATACAGAAGCTTTGCCATTCAGCTGAGGTTATGAGGGTGTTTGTGACTCATTGATGACTAGTAAAACTGACAAGATCCTTAAACAGAAACCTAAGCCTATAGAGTTTTGTAATGTATCTTGATTAGACAACCCAACGGCTGAAAAGATTTAATTAAAATGATATCTTTACAGCAGTCAGACACACAAAATGTAAATAATTCACAGTTTATGTTTTCATAATTAATGCATTGCTGATCTAAAAGTCCATTAACTATATGAAATAATAATACAGTCTAGTGACTAATGCAGTTATCTGTGTGATTTGACTGCAGGTTCCTTTCCCCGGCAAGAGACAACATCACACTTGCCCCTGCCTGCCACATCTGGTCTGCACCAGGTACAGCGACAACAGATATCGCTGTACCAGCGACTTCAAAAACATAGACTTTTAACACTGGAAACGTGTGAGAAAGAGACAAATGAAGGTGGGAATACTTGAAAAGGAACAGCACAAGAAGATTAATAACAAGTGCCATAACACCTTTCTGGTCATGTTCATTTTTCACTTTCATGCACTTTGCACTACAAAAATGCTGTTATCCAGCTGCCCCAGAAATGCTGACATACATTATCCACCGTGGCACAAGGTCTACCTCAGAATCCACTGGTTTACCTTGGCATCCACTACACTTGATAGTAAAAAATAAAGTTAGTTTCATCACCTTTACGTGAGTACACATGCAAACAGACATTTTTAAAGGAATGTGCTTAGGCGGGAATCATATTTTCTGCTGTGAATTTGTTGAAGGCTTAATTATGGTAAATAAATTATTATCAGTCTGAATGGTCTTTGTGTTTTTCTCAGTGTGTGAGTATCTGCTAGGTGTGTGTATGTAAAACAAAATATCTGATGCTTAACAAAAAAAAAAAAAAAAGAATACTATATTTGTCCAGTAAAGACAGCAAAATAGTGCTGTAATATTTTAATATTCCAAATTAATTTGGAAAATTTCAATACAAAACATTAAAATGCAATAATAAAATATTGAAAATAAAATAAATGATCATTGTTTGCCATGCGTTAGGGTGTCAATACAACTGTTTGATTTTGAGAATGGTGGTCAATATTAAATTAGCAGGCTATCTAGTCACAGTGATTTTCTATTAAAGATGTATGATGAAAAGATGACTATATGACTGTCCTTTTTAAAGTTTCACTTCTGTTTAACAGTCTCTAACACTTCTGTATGACCGGTTCAATCTGAGTCTCAGTTCAGAGAATTTGCAAAAATAACACGAAAGATTGTTCCTCTGAAATCTGCAGCGAATGCAATGGATTCTCTTCACCTCTGAGACCTGCTATGGACAGGTCAACAAACTGCCTATGAGCTGGATGAAGACAAAGGAGGGGTGCCATGAAATGTCATTGCTGAATTTATTGGTATGGTTTATGGAAGGTGGTAGGCCTAGTCTTGATTCATTTGAGTGGCCTTGATTAACCCAGTGTCCCTTAAAACCTATTCAATACTAACGTAATGCATTGCACAAAACATGCGTCACCACATGTTTATGTTTCCTCGCTCAAAGACTATTTCTGGATTTTGATGGGTCTAACTGCTGCTACCTAAAGAAGTACAGGATTGCAAAATCTGTTTTTCACTGATTTTCGACATCTAACTACAGTTTCATAATCGTAACTTTCTCTGTTCATCCAAAATAAAATTATTGCAGTTATAATTACTGCATCACGAATTGTCGTCCTTTGTGTTTCCATGGCCAATCACCCACATGAGTCAAATATCCAAATGGATTTAGAATAAAGAGTTACAATTTTTTTGATAGTACATTTTACTTCTAGACATTTTCAAGCATTTATCATCATAATGAAATTTTTAAGAATAAAATACTTCTGCAGTATCGGTGTTGAATTAATAATATTGTTAAATCTTATTAAAAAAAATCCCTTAAGAAAACAAAAGCAACCACAACAAAAACACATTAAAGCAATGAAAACATAGAACACAATTATTGCAAATGTTTATGCTGGTGCTCTCATAATTGTGGAATATTCTACACTTTCCTCTACTGTGACTGTAGACTTTGAAGAAGCAGCAGTGTCCTTTGGGTTGTATACCTGCAAATTGGCATAAAGTTCAGATGGATCCTGGTACGGCGTAAAGTCCACCATAGAGTAGATTATGCCATTCTGTTCCTGTGGAGAGATGACATTTCAGAATCAATCTTTCAATCCATCCAACCATCCATCCATCCATCCATCCATCCATCCATCCATCCATCCATCCATCCATCCATCCATCCATCCATCCATCCATCGTAGAATTTAATTTTCCCTGTTCAGGATGATGACGGTGTTTACAGAATAGGCTATAAACAAACTAATGATTCACCAAATGTTGATTTTACCTCAGATTAAACCTTATTTAGCACATGGCTGACTTTGCCAAGCGACTGAATCCACGTGGTTTTGAGTCAATAGAGAAAACACAGCATGTATAAATTGCTTACCAGGGTGGCGTTAGGAGAACCACAAATTTCACTTTTATCTGTTAGGCGGGTAAAGAAAACATGTTCAGTTGAAAATTCCTTAGATAAAGGAAAATGATCATTGTCCGTTCACCTACCTGTTGATTTCTTCTTCCTGGTCTTTAGACGGTACACAATCAGTGCCATTGAGATGACAGCAAACACCAGAACACTTAAAACAGCAGCTAGCGTGTAGGATGTTCCCCAGGTGTCACTGCTTAATGCATTGTGTTACACAGATTAATATCTGTTAAGAGTTGGAACTGTAAAGGGTTCATGATTGTGACAAAATGTACCTGTGTTTCTCTGCATCATCCTCAGATAGAGTGGGTGGAGAGCGAGAAGAAGTGGACCAGACAGCTGGTCTGCTGGTCTGCTGGAGGGCTTTATAGGAGGATTCTTATATATACACAAAAACATTATTTTTTTTTTTATAAATTTGATTATTTTTATTAACGGCTGCTTCTATTAAACTGAACATTTAGCAACAGAAAATCTTACCAGAAATTGTCATTTTAAAATATTCATAGGTGCCAGGTAACCCTCTGACACCACATCCATACATGCCAGCATCCATTACACTTAGACCTATAATTAATACTTTGAATACTCCATTGTAATCAGTGATAAATATTCTTCCTCGATACATGGTGGCAACTTGTCCTCTGTTATTCACAAACTGCTGGCACTTTGACTGATCAAACTTACAGCAAGCTTTTTCATAACTATAATAATTTGGGTGAAAGGAATATTTTAAAATAACTCTATCTGTTGAATAAGTCACTTGGAGTCCTTCTGTTGAATTCATTCCTGAAAAACATTCACTGAACATTAATGTTTTCTTATTTTAAAACTGAGATGATAAACACAATTCCATCTACTGCTTAAATAAATATTGTTTTATTATGAAAATTATACAGTTATTTTATCAAAATCATCAAAATACATTTAAGTACCAATAAAAGAGTTACGGTTAACCCATAACTTTTTAAAATGCAACTAAAATAGATAAAATGCCTGCTTTTAAACTTTAACTTTTAGTCGAATGACAGATTTAGCTCCTTAATCTTCTATAAAGAACAGAAAAAAAAACATTCTCACCGTTCTCCAAGAGGACAAGAAGAAATAAAATCAGCTTCATTTTCCTCTCTAATATTTCAAATATTCTTTAAAAATCTGAACTGACTCTGATGAACTCTTTCCTCTTCTTCTTTTCCTGTCAAATTGAGGAACAACCCATCTAAACATAAGACCATGACGAATAACTGACAGAAAAAGGAAGCACAGCCTTTTGAACTCATCAGAAAATTATTTTGACTACACTCTCAAAAACCACTTAAATATGATAACCACATCAAAGTTTTGTGTAGTCATGACAGGTAGAAATGTTACCTCTAAATTGTCTGTGTGGCTTGAATAGAGTTTGAAAGATTTTTTAAAAGATCTTTGTTCATCATAAGCAGTGCATGTCTCAACTTAGAATGCCAGTCGAGTTCAAGTTCTCTATCGCACCCTCAATCCGGTTACACCGCTAAACTACAAAACGTGATGCTTGCATTAAATGAGAACAAATGATACTAAATCAATTGTAGCTACAGCACAAATAGTCACAAAATATTGTTAAATACATTCTCACAACCTAAGGTTTTTAAGTTTTTAATGCCACAGACCCTTAAATATCAGCTATATATTTGAACAAATAATGCCTCATTTATACAGTGAAAAACATAAATATTTAAAAATTGTGTCAAATACTTATTTCCTATGAAGCTGAAAACATTCATTCATTCATTCAGAAGAGATTTAAAAATGTTTTATAGTGTTTTTCTATGTCCAACCTGTTGTTTCTGCAGATTCGTCATTCGCATAGTCATTGTGAGAAGAAAATCACAGTGAATTTATATTGTTTCATTGATGAAGCTGTAACATACCACAGGCCATGATTGAAAGAGTGAAATGGTAAATGTTTTTCAAGCTGCTGTTACACAACATTTGAATCAGGAATCCCATTATAATTGATAATTACGACTAAATAGTTTTTTTTGTTATTGATGTTGTTTTTACAGTAAGTAGTGTGTTTAATAAAGACAAAACGGTATACTATACTATTAAGCTACACAATTTACATCTACAGTTCCTGCAGAATTATGATGGAAAACAGCATTTTTTTTTTTTTTTAACAGTGTAACCTGAACGTGGTTGCCTTGAGAGTGCAACAAAAGCTGTAAATGTTGAACTCCATTCTGAGAGCTCACATAGGCTACTGGACCTGGGCAATGGAAGACAGAAGAAGAGATGAAGACAAATACTGTCAGACTGTGATTTGATCATGAGTGCATCTGACTGAGGGTTTTGAACCTGTTTATAGTGATTCCTGTAAAACTGAAGCAGAAGCTGTACCTCAGTGATTTCACAGTGTCTGGTAATTATACCACCTGTCCATCTGCAGCATTGTTCTGCAGAATATGTGTCACCCCCTGTTAAATATAGTGAATCATATTTAGGACATGAGATTTAAGATGTCATCCGGTCATGAGTCAGATGCATAAACCGCTTATCACCATGGTGTCGAGAGAACTGCATGTTCCATGTTTACATGAGTGTGAAAATCATAAATTATGTTCATTCATTAGATTTAAGAATCGGTCACATTCAAATTTGCTGAGTACTTTGGTTCTTAATGAAATAATCAAGCACACGAACACCAACCGAGGTGCAGGTCAGTAGATAACAAATTAGTGTAGAGAGATATATAACTGCACACTAACTTGCAAATAAATTATTTTATTTAATTAACCAATGTTTCGGCAAGAAAGTATTTTGGTTCTACCAACCTGTGGATTTCTTCCAAATCATTAGAAGAAACACAAGCTAACGTGCAGGATGTTCTCCCGCTGTCACTGATTAACAGGTTATGTTACAGAGGTTAATGAATATTAAAATATGAATGAATTCGTCCAAAATCATAATTTACTCTACCTAATGTCATTCTACACCTGTATGGATTTCTTTCATTATTGTTTATTATTATTTTATTTTTTTTGCTGTTTGGACCCCAACATTCTTCAAAATATCTTCTTTTGTGTTCTGAAGAAAGTGCGTCATGGAACAACATGAGGCTGAGAATTTTTGGGTGATCTGTCCCTTGAAGAGCTGCAGTTTTAAGAGTTTCTCTGTGTCTTTCTCCGAAACAATGGCTGTAGAAGGGGTCCAGACTGCTGGTTTAATGGGCAGCTTTGTTGGTAGTGGAGTTGTGTTTATGCCACTGAGATTTTTTATGTCTTTTAATGAAGAATATAATATTTATTATTTAACAATTATAAGAATTCCATCTCCAAATGAGCATGACCAACACACAGCATTTAAGACAGATGATACTAATTCTCATTTATAACGCTTCAGATTTCCTAATGATTAATCAATGAATGCAGAAGCTTTCATTTAGAAATTGTTCCAGGTCTTACCAGAAACTGTAACTTGGACATGTTGATAGGTGGCAGGGAAGCTGTATCTGCCTGCATCCATTATGCTCAGGTTCCTCATTTTTACTTCAAATTCTCCATCATAATTAGTGATGAATATTCTTCCTGTATACAATGAGGCAGCTTGTCCTCTATTATTCACAAAGGGGGAGCACCCCAACTGATCAAATTTAAAGCAAGCTTTTTCATAACTGTTATAATATGATTGAAAGAAATATTTTAAAATAATTTCCACGTGGAGTCCTGCTGTTAGATTCATTCCTGATAAACATTAATGTATCTTAAAAATAGAGATTATAGACATAATCCCATTGTTTATTGCTGCTTGACATTTCATTTGTAGGATTATTTTGAGAATTAAATTTTATTATCGATAAAGGTACATTTAGTACAGCTACTTAAGTACAAGCAAAACAATTATTCATAAACATTTTTAGAATATTTCTACAACAATCCTGGTATTTATTTTAAATACGGAAAAATGTATGTACTAGAAAGGGTTTCAGTCTAATAGCAGATTTAACTTCATAATTTTCAGAATTTTTTTTTTTCAATTTTATCTAATATTTCCCTTTGATCTAAGAGTTTCCAAAAATCTGGACTGGCTCTTGTGAATGTTTGATTTAATCTCTTTTCAAATCTTTCAATAGGAACAAACTATTGAAATATGAGACTATGCCGAACACCCGAGAAAAATAAAATTAACAGGAAATCTCGCCTTGTTTCGTTGTCAGATGGTGTTGTTAAAACGTATTTGTTAATCAAGCACTAAACAACACACACACACACACACACAAAAGATATTTTGGAAATTGTAAAAGTCTCATCTACAGAAGATTCATCACCGCTGTTAATAAAATATGCAGGGTTAAATTTAATACTTACATCTGCAAAATGATATATGCACATATATTACATTTTAAAACTGATGTCACAACCAAGTGAACAAAAACCCACCTTTTAATTGGGATGGACCTGATCTTTGGTACAGAGCATAAAAGCAGATGCAAATGCAAAAGAGATGAAGACAACATTAACACTTTCATTTGATCACAAGTTCATCTGAATTTCTTCTAACCTAACACAGCTTGGTATTCATGTCTTCTCGAAAAAATCAGCAAGATGTCTTAATAACGTACACAAGTTCAATTAATGTTACACGCTTTCATATTCTATTACACTCCATTCCCTATTATCATGTCCACTATCTTTGCAGCATGATGACTTCAAGAAAACCAACAATCAGTTCAGATAAAGAGGTTGTGATTTATTTGGTATGCATTTTAAGTTCCTTTCTGTAGCCATCTGAAAGAAAAACAAATCTCTAAAACTTAAGAAGCCAATGATGAAACGGTACTTTTCACGTAAAATGAAAACAAATAATCAATCCTCAATAAGCACTTCAGCTACAGCTAGGAACCGTTTCATAACAACGTGACATCAATCCTCCACTGAAGTAGCATCCGTCGTAGCACATCACAGCGACACGTAAAATTAAATACAGGGATTTTCTATACAGACAGCTCTTGGCTTTTGTGTTTCTTTTTCTTTACAAGGCAAAACACAGTAGGCACACAAAGATAAATTGCTTTAAATATTTACAAAGGCATGAGTCGTATAATTTTCAGAGAGGATCTAACTGTACATTCACCCTCTAACTGAATAACTCTGGAAGAAGACAACTGTTATTTGTGATCGTCAGAGTGATCCGTGTGTGTGTGTCTTGTTTCTACTCCTCAGTGAACGTGATGACGTCGTACTGGATGCCCTGCTGCTGCAGCTGTTCCAGTTGTTCAGGTGTGGCCTCGGTGTAAACCGTCTGAGTCTGAGCCATGGCTGCATCTGCAACAGCTACACACACAAACACACATCACTTATACCGCCTCGGATTCTCTTTAACGTAACCAGAAGGTTGTAGCATTAAAACTTCCTGTTCTTGTTTTTTTTGAGTGAATAAAACTCCTAGGTAAGTGTGAAGGTGTAAAATCTTACCAGTGACAGCAGAATGGGCGGCTGCCTCCAGGTCCTCAGCGCCGACAACCTGCTGCTCGGTGGTGATGGGGACGTACTGGATCTGTCCATCCTGAGACAGAGCAATCTGACACACAACACACAACAGATTTACTCACGAATCAGATTAAATAAAGATCATTTTCACTGTTAAATCCAGTTAGGTAATGTAGAAATAAAGTCTTTCTTTTTTAAGAAATCAATGATCCAAATGAATGGTGCATTAAACTGATCAAACGTGATAGTTAAGAATATTAAATTGCATAGAAATATTAAGCACTGTTTTAAACACATATGTTAAAATGATTTTTGAAGGATCATTAGACACAATAATAAGACAGGAATAAATTACATTTTAAAATTTAATAAAATTGTTAAAACAGAACAGTTATTTTCAATTGTAATAATAATACTGTTTTGCTGTCTATTTTTGATTAAATAAATGCAGCTTTAGGGAGCACAAAAAACACTAAGAAT
Source organism: Acrossocheilus fasciatus (assembly GCA_036784905.1). Classification (NCBI taxonomy): domain Eukaryota; kingdom Metazoa; phylum Chordata; class Actinopteri; order Cypriniformes; family Cyprinidae; genus Acrossocheilus; species Acrossocheilus fasciatus. Next base: position 13,175,022 of record CM071945.1, on the reverse strand, counting down.
TTCTTACTAACGCTACATTTTTCAATGATATTATGTTCCTGATTGATGTCACTTTATTAAAATAGCATTTCGAGGTTTCTTATGCTGTCATTGACAACAAAGCTGCATATGGATCCATTTAGCATTATGTTCCTTAGAATCAAATCATTTCAAGTCTAAAGACATGAACAGTTATCATGCTGTAATTACTGTAATTCAAACACAACTCGAATGCAGCATAATATAAGCTGTAACATTGTGTAATCTGCTCTGGGCTCAACCTGTTGCTCCTGCAGAAATGTCCCGTCATGCTCATACTGAATGTGAGCGATCCGTCCATCCTCCATCTGCAATTCACAATCAGAATTGTTTTTGTCATAATGCTGAAATATAACGTCCTACAGACCACAAATGATAATGAAAATGCTTTTCAGGCTGCAGTAACCGATCAGGTGAGTCTGTTCACAGCCATCAGAGAACTGTTCATCAACAACCGTGAGGAATTCTGGACCCTTGGGTTATGAATGATGGAAAGAGCACATACTAACCTGAATGTGGTTTCCATCAGATACCACCACATATTCCCGCGGAAGCAGGTGCTGAACTCCATCCTGAGAGATGATATACTGGACCTGAGAAAATACAGGGCAGAGGAGGGCACTAAACACAAGTATATATGAAGGTCTTGAATGTGTTTGCTTATCACACACATACACGCACACTACAGTTCCAAAAGTTCTTTTTTTTTTAAGGATTTTATATAATATATTAACTTGTAATTTATTTCTGCAATGGCAAATCTGGATTGTCAGCAGTCATTACTCCAGTCTTCAGTGTCACATGATCCTTCAGAAATCATTCTAATAGGCTGACTTGGTGCTAAAGAAACATTTCTTATTATTATTATTATTATCATCATTGTTAAAAACAGTTGTGCGGCTTAATATTTCTTTGGATTTTTTTTTCAGGATTCTTTGTTGAATGTAAAGTTAAAAAGAACAACATTTATCTGAAATAGAAATATTTTGTAACATTATAAATGTCTTTAAACTTGCTTGTGCTCAACTTAATATCTTTACTGTGTGAAAGCTTTAATTAAAAAAACCCAAACTCCAAACGTTTGACTGGTAGTGTGCATATAAGTTTACTGTTTTTCTGAATAAAGCCTTAGAAAATACGTTGTACCTCAGTGACCTGATTGTCTCCAGTCATTAAGTGCTGTACCGTCTGTCCATCTACTGTTGTGATCTGCTGAATATAGGTTGCCTCCTCCTGAGAAATGTAAAATTTTGTCAAAAACATGCAAAATGGGAAAGCTGAATACAAAATCTTCTGTATTATACATACATTAAATATTAACAAGCTGCTCTGTTGGCCAGAAAGTGTCAATCACACAGAGGATGAGAATGAGAATGTGTGTATTGTGCAAAAGTGCAATACCTGTTCAGAAAGAGATTGATCTTGAGCCACAATGATGTGTTCCTGACCCAAAGCCTGCTGCAACCTCTCCGGACTGATGACTGCCTGACCCGCCTGCAGATCTGAACAACACAGGAAAAGGAAATATTATAAAGGCATAAGTAAAAAGGAGTTTGACAAATAATCAGAATAGGGCTGTGGGAATCCATTATTTCTATATAAACAAAATACAATCTCACTATGAGAGTCAGCGCTTACTCTGCAGTGTGGCTAAAGCTTCTTCATCACTGTTAACGATGATGGTCTGCTGAGAGGGGACAGAGCGGGTTTTACGGGGCGAGGGTTCCTGAGTGTGAAGCCTCTCCATGTGGAACTTTAGATGGCCATTACGGTTAAACCTTAAAGAGGAGGAAGTAGTGGAAGTTTTGTATAACCAGTAATGTAAATAGCACACATTCTCTGATAAATAAATTCTATTATCATTTTAATGATAATTTCTCAATTGCTCCCTTACCTTTGGCCACAGACTTGACAGGCATAAGGCTTTTCGTTGGTGTGTGTCATCATGTGGCGTCTCAGGTCCTTCTTGTTTTTAGAGGCAAAACTGCAGCTGTTGCATTTATGAGGCCTCAAATATGCATGCATGGCCATGTGAGACTAGGATTGTAAAAATAAATATATTATAAAAAAGCATTTAATACAACAAAAATGGTTTTGTAGAGGTCAGATAGATACTGAATTAAAACTCAAACCATATGACCAACACACCTTGACTTCTGGCCAAGAAGGTGCTGTAAAGTCACAGTCGGGGCATTTGAATGTTTTGGGGTCTATGTGCGCCCTCTTGTGGTTCTCCATGTCCGAGCGGCCGTGGAACGCCTCCATGCAGATGCGGCAGGAGAAGCGTTTGGTGTTGAGCTGTTGAGAAGGGGGTGATGGACACAGAGGAGGGGAACCTGGAGCTTCACTGCTTAGCTGCAGGAGGAGAATTCTGTCAATTAATCTTTCCATTGGGAAGGAACACAATTGGCTATTCTACCTGTGAAGTAACAAAACCGAGTCTCACCTCTACCTGCTGCAGGACTCCATCTGTCAAGCCTGAGCTCAAATAAAACTTCTCTTTATTCTCTTTGAGAGGTGTAGAGATGGACAAGGGCTCGGTGCTCACTTCCATGATCTGAGGCTCTGCTGAGGGTTCCTCTAAACTGCTGCCAAACACACATGCATCATCTTAAAGGATTTATATGACATTAAAAGGAATTAGAGTTGCTGTTTTTGACATTCAGTAGTACCTGTGTGCTGTCTCTTCAGGGGCCTGCTCCACCACACTGAAATCTGCTCCCTCGTATGTACCGATGCCAATCTGTGTCACCTCTTGCGAAACATCCGTCGTCTCCTCTTGCTCCACGGTCCCTGTAGCCGTTTCAAATGCCTCCTGCACCAGAGTGTCTCCGTTCTCTGACACATGGAATGTGACGATCTTTTGAGGCTGCAAGGATGAGCCCTCACTCCCAGAGTCAGCTCCGGTCCATGACCCCGTCTCCAGGGTCTTACCATCTGGTTTCAACACTGCCACCTGAGAAGAGTGATCAGTTTATCACAAAAAATAAAAATATCGATAGATATATAGTCATATAATTTCAGTTTAACATGGTGATGATTTCAGAGATACAGATGAACAAATATAATAAGCTATAATCATAAAAAGGCTGATACCATTATTATGGCTTATTTATAATTATTAAGTATTTATTGCATTTTACATGATCTAAAATAAAATCCCTATGTGTTACGCATGTCTGATGTTTTGTACACATGAAGTCTATGTACACATGCATTAAAAGAAAAACAAGAAAAGCTTATTTCGTATAGAAAACTTGCCTTTTTTTCTGACAAAGTAGCACAGATTCAGTAAAACTGAACTTTCAGGCTATTTTTAGATCATTTATACTTTGTAATACTCTACCACAAAACGTTTTATTGTTTTCTATAACATTTTGTATTGGTTATTGTTATAATACAAATACAACAAACTTATATACCAATATTTATTACTTTTCTTTTATTGTCCTTTTCTAGGCCTGTTAAACTTTCAACTAACAGATCCAATCCAGATATGTTCAATGGAAAGTACTTAATATATATTATTGTTATTATATTATGAATGTAACACTAAAATAGCTCTTTTTTGCCTTTTGTGGGGGTTTACCTGAAATATGTACATTTTAAAGCACAATTCAAAGGCAGAACAGTGATTTGATTGCATACACACTAGTACTGGCCTATAGTTTTGTTGTTGTTGTTAAAATTAGTATCATTCAAAAATTTCTGAATTTACACATTTTCCTTTTATAGATATGACCTTAATTCACTTACTGGTACCACTTTAACCAATAAATGTCATACACATTATACATTTATAAGATTATTTTATATTGCGAGTGTGTCAGTACAGTACCTGCAGTTCTCTGGCGTTACTCATGTTCAGCAGCAGATCTAAAGCATTTTGGGCTGAGAGGTCTGTAGACTGGGCTGTGAGAGAGGGTAAATATCAAATGATGAAATACGTATAGATGAATTCATAATCACACCATATATTTTAGGTGTGTTCCAATCAATGATAACTTTTCTACTAACCTTGCTCATAAATGATGGTAGTGTTTCCCAGTGCATCTTGAGATACAGATGTTTTCCCTATGGACTCCATGGTTTGGAGAGTAATGGGGTCCACTGTTACCTTTGGGTGTAAAACAAGTATTATATATATATATATATATATATATATATATATATATATATATATATATATATATATATATATATATATATATATATGGATGCTGGTATTTTCTTCCATTCTGATTAATACATGGGCATCAAAATGCATATCTATGTACGTACAATGGTCCCTTGAAATTCCTGGGTTTCATGCTGTAATCTCAGTTCCTCAATCTGCTGCACGGTGAAAACAGACGTCTGGCGCCGGCGAATTGGCTCCTCTGGGTGGGATCGGCTCCACTCGTCGAAGGCCTCGGGGTGCCTACACTGCACATGCAGCCGCAGGTTCTTCCTGTGTCTGGTTGTGAAGTGGCACATGTCACATGAGAAGGGCTTTTCACCTGGTCAGTGGGTAAAGAGGGACAGATATGATCAGGAAACCTTTCTTCAAGCAACATTTAAACATTTTTAACTGTTACATAACTCACCAGTGTGTTTAATGGCAATGTGGGACACCAGGAAATCCTCTTTACTCGTAGAGTATTTGCACTCTTCGCATTTGAATGGTTTGTCATTGGTGTGAGACAGCTGGTGATTAAGCAGGTGCTTCTTATCATTGCAGGTGTACTCACAGAACTCACATTTAAACCTGACACAGGAGAGGAGAAAAATAGCTGCCTTTACATTATGTTAACCAGTGGAGTTCAGTGTTTAAGAGGAACAGACAGTTACACTGACATCCTGACATCTCACTTACGTGCTGTTGCCACAGTTCTGTATGTGCGTGAGAAGATGCATTTTGAAAGTGTAGCGCTTCTTGAAGGATTTCCCACACTGAAAAGCAAACAGTGTGAACATAGCAAATATCCAGGGCTGCATTTCACAAAACCATTGTGAACCAATATAGACTGTACAGACTATTTTTTATCAGTGCTGCTTAGATTATTCACTGATTCATCAAAACTAGTTTACCAAAATTCACACACCTAGCTACATACAAGAACTTTACCTTGTCACACATGTGAGGTTTCTCTGTGCTGTGTGTCTTCATGTGCTGCGTCAGGCGTTTCTGCATGGGATATACGCGACAGCAGATGGGGCATGGAAACTCAGACACTTTGGGAACCTGTGAAGGATTGATGCAAGACTGCTGTTGCATGAAAACCTTTCCTCATCAAACCACTCAAAGCTAACTTAAACTGATACATCATGTCACATCTTGAATCTTACCATATCTGTCTTTCGACTCCTAAAAGAGAAGAAACAAGAACATCAATTTATACTATAATCAGTTTATGTCATATGTGAAATTTATATTTCAATGTTTTACAATTTCAAGTGGACAGACAATTTTTTTTAAAAGCACACTGTCATATAGACAACCTCAAGTGTTTGACAAAATAAAATTCATGAGGAGTGATTGATGAAAAGGAGACATGCTCAATTCTTACTTGCTTTTGTTGTGGACAGCTGAGTGCCGGATCACGTCTTTCTTATAAACACTGGAGTAATCACACATCTCACATTTGTATGGTTTTGTACCTTCATGGTTGAACATGTGCTCCTATAGGACACAAACATCAATTTTATAGTTAGACTGAACAAAATTATAAACGCAAAACTTTTGTTTTTGCCCACATTTTTCACGAGCTGAACTCGAAGATCTAAGACTTTTTCTATGTACACAAAAGGCCTATTTCTCTCAAATATTGTTCACAAATCTGTCTAAATCTGTGTTAGTGAGCACTTCTCCTTTGCCGAGATACTCCATCCACCTCACAGGTGTGGCATATCAAGATGCTGATTAGACAGCATGATTATTGCACAGGTGTGCCTTAGGCTGGCCACAATAGATGAAGGACTCTACTTCTTACCTTTAGTGAGGACCACCGTTTGCAGCGGTAGCTGCACTGCAGGCACTTAAAGCGTTCAGGGTCATTTCCCTCGTGAGAATCCACATGGAATCGGAGATCTTCTTGCGACAGAAAGCGAGAGCCACAGATCCAGCAATTATGAGGTCTTAGCAGAGGCTTAAGGGATCTGTAGTACTTGCTTAAAAAATGATAAATGAAATAGAATGCATTTTAAATGGATTATAAGGTTTTCTAAGATATAATTTTGTGTCAAGCGGGCAAGTCAAATTAATCAAATGTTGTGGATGGTCAAAGAGTAGTACTTACTTGCGATTCATGTACTTTTTGTACTTCTTTTGAAGGAATCGTTTAGAAGGTCTGCCTCTTTTTTTGGGCAAAAACTCCAGGTCGTCAGGGCCTGTGTTTGATGAGGGATCTTTGTTTTCTGAATCTGACTGACTGATGGCTGGTTCCACTGCTGACCCATTGGATAGTGAGGAAGATCCATTCTCCAATCCAGAGGAACTTGCTTCTTCAGGAGCTTGAGGCTCCTCTGCATTGCTTGTTTGAGTTGCTGCTGGTGACTCTGTTTTATACACAGGTGAAAATAAGAGTTATCTCAGACCTATGCAAGTTGTGAAGTAGATATATTATTATACTTCTTAGACCTAAAAAGCTGAATTAACACTGACCTCTGTCAGGAAGAAATTTGCGGGGTGGCCCCACCGCCCTGCGGGGCCGTTTCCGTGAGGTAGAGGAAGATGATGAAGAGCAGGAAGGAGGAGGAGTGCTGTGACTGGAAGCCAATCTGGACCTGGCCTCTTCATCAGCTGGCTTATAATCACTGTCGCCTAAATGCAAAATGCAGATAAATTTTAAAAAGCAGGAAATTAAATACAGAGTACGCAAACTGCTCTCCACTAACCTTGATCATCAAGTGCACCTGCATCAATGATGTCATCTTCTTCCTCTTCTGGTGGCTCCTCCTTCTTGACCTCAGCGACCTCTCGCGCCCTGCTGTCGGATTTCCGAGGACGTCCCCGTCCACGTTTCTTTTGGCCCAGACCACCTACATGAGATAGCACATTCTGAACAAGAGAAACTTAAGAGAACTGCATACATAAATTAAGACCTGATTGAGACTTAAGACTGCACAATTTTTTCTGCATTGTTATTGTAATTGCACGTTATTAAATCACATATTGTTTGTTAATTGAGGCCAGAAAAGAAATAGAAATAAAAAGAAAATAAATAAAAACAAAAGCACAAATTAATTGCATTATATTTTGATTACCCCATTACAATAGCCACATTACAATTCTACACATGGCACATTTATTGTCCAACTACAAATCTTTCAGCAAAATATAATTATTGCACTCCTATTCTATTGCTCTCCGTCTGTTTGGCACGCATGCGCGTGACGGCACTTGTTCACTTTAGTTTTAGGCTCATGCACTCCTGACAGCAAAACTAGGGAAGTATTTCCATGACTTTCTAACATTTACAGATGAAGAATATACCTGTGAAATATAAGTTATGCACTCAGGAATACAGCACATCTCAAATACATTAAACAGTACAAGTATCCTATCTGTCAGCAGCACATGCATCTGTCAGAGCATCTGACTGGGCAAGCTGTTTAAACTTTACGTATTAACTATAAAGCCCTTCATATAAAGCATGTCTCATGTTTAGAACAAATTGAATTATGCGCTTTCTCCGCAGCAGCTCACTCTCTATGTCCTCTGCTATTATTCAGATGCGCTCATATCAAACTACTGTAACGATATATCGATAAACGGTATTTCCTCATACCATATCGCAGTGGCGGTTCTAGCTTGTATGACGCCCAGGGTGAACCACCCCTTCTGCCACCCCTACATGAAATTAATTTCACATATTTTTTTCTATTTTATATGAATGTACAGTCGTGGCCAAAAGTTTTGAGAATAACATAAATATTAGTTTTCACAAAGTTTGCTGCTAAACTGCTTTTAGATATTGGTTTCAGTTGTTTCTGTGATGTACTGAAATATAATTACAAGCACTTCATACGTTTCAAAGGCTTTTATCGACAATTACATGACATTTATACAAAGAGTCAGTATTTGCAGTGTTGGCCGTTCTTTTTCAGGACCTCTGCAATTCGACTGGGCATGCTCTCAATCAACTTCTGGGCCAAATCCTGACTGATAGCAACCCATTCTTTCATAATCACTTCTTGGAGTTTGTCAGAATTAGTGGGTTTTTGTTTGTCCACCCGCCTCTTGAGGATTGACTGCAAGTTCTCAATGGGATTAAGATCTGGGGAGTTTCCAGGCCATGGACCCAAAATTTCAACGTTCTGGTCCCCGAGCCACTTAGTTATCACTTTTGCCTTATGGCACGGTGCTCCATCGTGCTGGAAAATGCATTGTTCTTCACCAAACTGTTGTTGGATTGTTGGAAGAAGTTGCTGTTGGAGGGTGTTTTGGTACCATTCTTTATTCATGGCTGTGTTTTTGGGCAGAATTGTGAGTGAGCCCACTCCCTCGGATGAGAAGCAACCCCACACATGAATGGTCTCAGGATGCTTTACTGTTGGCATGACAGAGGACTGATGGTAGCGCTCACCTTTTCTTCTCCTGACAAGCCTTTTTCCAGATGCCCCAAACAATCGGAAAGGGGCTTTATCGGAGAATATGACTTTGCCCCAGTCCTCAGCAGTCCATTCACGATACTTTCTGCAGAAGATCAATCTGTCCCTGATGTTTTTTTTGGAGAGAAGTGGCTTCTTTGCTGGCCTTCTTGACACCAGGCCATCCTCCAAAAGTCTTGGCCTCACTGTGCGTGCAGATGCACTCACACCTGCCCGCTGCCATTCCTGAGCAAGCTCTGCACTGAAGGTGCCCTGATCCCACAGCTGAATCAACTTTAGGAGACCAAAGTTTTGAGAATGACACAAAAACATCCTCCGAGAGCAACTTCTCCCAACCATCCAAGAACAGTTTGGTGACAAACAATGCCTTTTCCAGCATGATGGAGCACCTTGCCATAAGGCAAAAGTGATAAGTAAGTGGCCTGGGGAACAAAACATTGAAATTTTGGGTCCATGACCAGGAAACTCCCCAGAACTTAATCCCATTGAGAACTTGCAGTCAATCCTCAAGAGGCGGGTGGACAAACAAAAACCCACAAATTCTGACAAACTCCCAGCATTGATTATGTAAGAATGGGCTACCATCAGTCAGGATGTGGCCCAGAATCTGATTGACAGCATGCCAGGACGAATTGCAGAGGTCTTGAAAAAGAAGGGTCAACACTGCAAATATTGAGTCTTTGCTTAAACTTAATGTAATTGTCAATGAAAGCCATTGGCACTTATGAAATGCTTGTAATTTTACTTCAGTATACCATAGTAACATCTGACAAAAAGATCTAAAAACACTGAAGCAGCAGACTTTGTGAAAATTAATATTTATGACATTCTCAAAACTTTTGGCCACGACTGTATATATTTTAATTATTCAGGGGGAAAAAAATAAAGGAATGCCATGAATTCCGCCAAAACTGCACAACTGCACAGTAAAAACATTAACAAAAAGAGTGATGTTACATTTGTTTAAAAATAAAAAGTACATAAAAAAAACACATTTTACTGTATGGTTATAGTTGAACAGAAAAAGGAATGTTGTTGCCCTATGTGCAATAACATAGCATAATACCATAAAATAACATAAGGGATTTATTAGCCTATTTTAATGAGATGAGTAATAGCTGCCTAGATAACATTTATTTTTTGCACATTTTCCCTCTTCGTTTTTCCTAAATTGGGCTCTCCCTTCTTAAGTCACCTTATTAAAAGTGACATAAGTCATTCATTTCACATAAGTGAAATAAATAAAAGCTTAAATGAAAAGTGTCGATTGCGGCATTAAATTTTATCTCATCATGCTGCATCATATTTATTTTACGATTCATTTTAATCGCGGTATGCATTCACGTCACATTATGACGTGCTGTGCATATGAGGATTAAAAAACCTGATCATGCACCCTGTTTTTCTTCTTGTGCAGTTGTCAACCGTGCCACATTGAGCGGTTGCCTATGTCATCCATGCCTAAATCCCCCAGAGCCAAATTGCTTATAAAGAATATATCGATATATCGTACAACCTCGATATACCGCCCAGCCCTAGTTTAAGAGTGTCATTTTGGACAGGGCCATTAATGAGGCAGATATCAAAAACAAAGAATACATTTGAAAATGACAAATTTAGCACCTCCTACTTTACCTGGTGGTTTAAAGTGTTTGTCTCTCATGTGGTTGATGAGCGTATCCTTGGAGACACTTTTATATGGGCACATCTTACACTTAAACTGCTGTACGATCACCACCTCCATCATTTCCTCTAGCTCAGCCATATCTGGGGTTCTGTGCCCAGGCTCATCCACCACCCCAGACTCCACCACTTCGGGCTCTGGTTGGGTGGAATAGGTCCCACTGCTACTTATGTATGGGCCAGGCAAGTTGTCATTGCAGTCCATTTGATCAGTGAGCTGGGATCCCACTGTGTCAGCCAGTGAGTGCTGAACAGCACCCTCGTCAGCATATAGCGAGCCTTGTGGTAAGTAAGAGTGCTGGGGATCTTCTACCACACTTCCTTCCTGCTCTGATGCCGAGACGTGCTCCCTGTCATCCATGCTGCTGTCTATATAACGTGAATGCTGCGGCCGCTCCGCACCCTCGGCACCGTAATCCAAGTAGCCATCACTGCACTCTACGATGTACCGGGAGGAGCGAAACAAGCGTCTCTGAGGGCTACTGTTAGTACCGCTGCACTCTGCTGCGTAACGCCCTAGAGGTTCTTCTGAGTCTGCCACATTGTAGTTGGTGACCCCTGAATGACGTGGGGTCTGGTCAGGTTCGGCTCCTGAGCACTCGATGTACCGAGCCTCCCTGGTTTGGTCCGGGTCGTCTCCTCCACTGTACTCTATGTACTGGGAGTGCTGTGGCTGGTCTGGGCGGCTGCAGCTGCTGCTGCCGTCATCGTGCTCACGGTATCCGGAGTGTCCAGGCTGGTCGGGTTCCACGCTGCCCTGTGGGTTTTCTGACAGGTCTGCCTGGTCCAGGCAAGTGGAGGTGGGTCCATCGGCAAGGGCTTCAATGGCAATGCGGCTTGACAGAGCAGAAGAAGACATCTGAGCCACCATAGGAGCTCCTACACACAGTGAACAAAGGAAATGGCTAATTGAATATCCAAAAACTACAACTATTTCATCATTATTTACTCCCCCTCATGTTGTTCAAATTCTGCATGCATTTCTTCTGTGGAACAAAAAAAGAAGATATTTTGAAGAATGATGGTAACTAAAGAGTTTCGGTTCCCGAAATGGGAACTGAATTAGTTTAGTCACCAACATTACCAACATGTTTTTTTTTCATACAGGTTTAGAACAGCAGGATAGGGAGAAACATTTCATTTTTACGTGGACTATCCCTTTAAGGCCATTTGAAAAGTTATTTTCTGCAATTAGAATGGTAGTAGTACAAGCACATTTTGGTCACATAATATACTAATTGACAACTTATGCATTTAAAATCTAGATTAGTCACACAGATTATAAGAAGAACAAGACAAAAAGGGAATTTTCCAACAATTTAAATATTGAAAGCACCATATGCAGGATGTAGGGGTAGTTTAGCCAAAAAAAGAAAAATCAGCCATAACCTATTAATGCTCTTCTCGTTTAAAACATTTGTATTTTTCTGTGGAACAGGATTTGGTCATTTAGCACAGTGATTGTCAACCTTTCTGACTCCAAAACCACCATTTGTCCACAGATATGATTATAATTAAAAATGAAGAAAAGAAAATTCCAGGAGGTGGAGGTGGAGGTGAATTAATATAATAAATATATTATGATTCTTTTTTATTTTATCTTATTTCAAAGCTTGTTTTGTTTCCCAACAACCATAGAGTGTAGGTGAAAAACAGTATGTGAAAAGAGTAGTATGTCCGAATTCACAGTGTTTATAAAACAGTAGTTGAAAAGTACCCAGATACTCTACTATTTCCTGGCGAGATTCTGAAGTGCGCATCTGATGGACAGTTTACTATCCCATCAGGCCACGGGAGAGGATTTGTGAATGTCAGTAAAGTGACATTGTAGGTCATGTCCGGATTACAATCATACTATATATATCATATATACTTTTTAATCACTTACTTACTTATAGAGTAAGTGATTCTACGTACAGCCCTTGACTTTGAATTCTAGGGATCTTTCTCACCATCATCAGGACCTTGAAGTATCAGATACTGTGTGGTCTCTGCACTGCCATCCTCTGCGCTCGTAACTGCAATGCATCCTGTAAAATGGCCACAGAACACAGTATTGATATTGAATACTGCATAAACATAAAGATAACGATGTCTACCATATTTAATACCTTGGCTGTGATAAAAAGAAGAGGTAAGAGGTTTTTCTACCATTCATAATGTCAGGTCCAATGGTGGATTCGATGATCTTGTCAATAGCTGAGCCGAGATCTGAGGACGTGGAAGCAGTGGAATCAGAAACCATCATTCCTCCTTCAGAAACAGCGCTGGAGTGGACCAGGACCTGGACAGACTCTGACACCATGACTGACTGCGTCACTGTGGAGACGCTGGACACACTGGTTGACTGTGCCACAGAAGAGGAGTCTGGGAGATGAATTCTTCGCACATCTGTACTGGAGCTTGTCTCTGGGATAAAAACCTAAAGCGCAAGCAAAAAAAAAAAAAAAACCTTGATATGATTTACACACTAACATGCAGAGATATAAACGCATGGTGTTGTTTGTCTTACCACAACTCCCTCGGAGCTCTGTCCTACGTGACAGTCAGATTCCGGGGCTGGGGCAGGAGGAGCCGCCGCATCGCTGCTATCAGCAGACATGGCTTCTGAAGACTCCATGCACATGCCGCTCTCTGACGGCTCCTCCATCCCAGAATGCCCCACATCACTGCTGCTCTCCACCTCCATCTCCTCAGAGTCCATCTCTGCTCTGTGGGAAAGTGGCTGTCACTCAGTAATGCAGAACTAAGCTGGACATTGCATTCTGAATGATACATGCAAGGGCATGGGTGATGGCAAGCGCATAAAGTGTAATGAAGTAATAATGTTATTGAAAAATGTATTTTGATGTATAAACATGATTTTGTGGAAGTTCAGTATTTGAATATTTATATTAACGATATTTTAACAAAGTTTGAAGCCAGTAAGAATTTCTAAATAGAAATTAAGACCTTCATTCAGCAAGGATACATTAAATTTAACAGCAAAGACTATTTTGAATAATTGCTGTTCTTTCTATTCATCAAACATTATCAATGGATTGCACAAAAAATATTAAGCAGCACAACTGTTTGTTCAAAATAACAAAAAGAAATGTTTCTTGAGCAGCAAATCAGCATTAGAATAATTTAATTAATAGAATAAAACTGGAGTAATGCCTACTGAAAATGCACAGAGATGCATATTAAAATATATTAGAATAGAAAAGTTAATTTAAACTAAAATAATATTTCACAATCTTATGTTTTTTAACTGTATTTTTGATTAAATAAATGCAATGTTGGTGAACAAAAGAGAATTCTTTAAAAACCTAAAAAAAATATGAATATAAACAAAAAATTTTAACAGATATTGTTTCTCACCATTAAAACAATTCATACTACATATACAAAAAATAGGTTTATTAAAATCATATTATATTAGAGCTACAGAGGGTTTATATAATTGTTTCTATAATTATATAATATATACTTGTTTATATAATTGTATAAATTGTTTTGCAGTAATCTGTGAGCTATGAAAATAAAAACCTATGTAAAAATGCTAAATAACCTATTTTCTCTTATTCAGTTTTAACAACTGGACAGATCCACTTCAAATTCTGCAGAATTTGCACAAAAGGCTTGTTGCAATCAAGTTGCACAACTACATATTTATTGCATTACAGAGTAATTTTAAAAAAATATTTTGTGTTGTATTGTCAAGTCAAGTCACCTTTATTTATACACTGCTTTTAACAATACAGATTGTGTCAAAGCACTTAACAGTATCAAATTGGAGGATAGAGTGTCAGTAATGTACAAGATTAAGCACTCATTTTTCAGTTAAAGGCATTTCGTTATTGTATTTATTGTTGTTTCATACTCTGTGATGTATGTCTACTGCTGTAAGTTAGTGCCAAATTCCCCCAGAAGGTGAATACAGTTGTCTTGTGAAGACACCTTTCTAGGTCACTCAAGCACATTATAAGCACATTATAAGCTTACCAGCAAAACCACAAGCTAGCGTGGTCCCCCATTAAAATCCTTTAAATAACAGAAAACAATCTAAAAACATTTGATTTCTCACATGTCCTCAACTGACATCAATCCCTCCCCACCAAAACACCCATCTAGCAGTAGTTGGGACATAAAATCTTTCCCTTGACTCAAACTTATCAAGGACAAAAGGGTAACGTTATTTGTCCTTGCTCAACATATCACGTTCGGATGCTAAGCACACCAACAATTTTATGAAGAAAATGTCACTACATTAGACACCAAAAACACTTGTGTCCTCTCACGGACCGTGGCTACTCTTTCCTCGTTTCTATCTCTACACTAAGCGCGTACGGTGTATGTGCTGCCCTTCCTCCTGCCTGCTCGCGCAGCGCCATTTTCCCTCCCGCCGCTGCGAGTTAATTTTTTTCCGCTCAGGCGATATGAAGAACCGCTCGGGGACCTCGAGGGCCTACGCGAGCAGGGAGAGCCAGTTCGCCCGAATGTTTTTCTCTTGCCAATCATGGAATAAACTGTATTTGTACACAATTCTACACCATTATTTTGAGCTACGATTTTTTCTTACCTTGAATGGACGAGTATTTTGCTCTTCACGCTCGCGAATGAGGCGAAATAAAATAGATCTTTGAAAGCGAATAGTTGGTAATGGTTTCTAGTCGGGCGCCATCAGCGTCTCCTCGCTTCCTGTCCTCAAAGCTGGCCGGAACTCATTTATCCGTCACGGGGAAAAGACGAGAGGGAGAGACCTTTAATCTGATTTATAATATATCACGATTTATTTTAAAAGTAATGTTCTATTTAGAGAACATGAATATCGAACATCTCACTTCATCTTTTAAGTGTTTTTATCAAATAATGTTGTAAACCACAGGACTAATTGCTCTCAGAGGATGAAACCACCGAGTGTCTCGCGGATTAATATGACACCGGTTGTTTATTTTAAGATTCTCGTTTATAATTTTTGATTACTCCAACACAAACATCTTTTATTGCACATTTTGAATGTGAGGGGCTATACACGAGTCAGTTTACATTCTGTTAAATCTGTGCTGTGAATATAACGTTAGATGAGACGTTTACCCCACTGCATATCCTATCATTCCGCGTTTTATTTGTAAAAATTAGTCCAGCGGTTTCACTTGTTTTAGCATTGTCTCTTACGGCGAATCGGTAAATCATTTAGAGCAGCGTTAAAATATCAACGGACAGTCAGATGGCTCTTTGTGTCAGAATTTCTATATCATTTTAAGGCCAACAGATATTTAAATGTCAGAAGTCCCCCTGAAATGACATGTTTATTACATCCCTCATAAGCACTAGTGAGACTTTAAATAATTGTAATTTCTTCTATCTGTATTTAAGAGTGACTGTATCTTTTTGAATAAAATGGGTGTGTGTGTGGTTGTGTGAATGTTTACATTAATTTCTACTGCATACCTACGAATATGAGACTTTCTTTAGATATTAATCAGCTGCTAGATATCAAACACTACTGTGGCAACAGTTTAAAATAGTCTGCAGTAATTATATTTTGAATATTAAAGAACTAATTCAATATTTTGCAGCATTTTCAAATACGATTCATTGTCTAGATATAATGATAGAGCAGTTGCACAAGGATTGAATGGTCTTTTTTCAAATTTATTGAGTAATCATAAACAATGCAACAAACAAAGAAAAATATAAATAAGTGGAATGTGGAAAATTAAATTAATAATATTAATATTATCATTTACACCAGGCAAATGATTTCACAATATGCCAAAATCTGGGCTAAATAACATCTCAATATTAGCTCTAAGGCTAAAAATAAACCTTTGCTTAGAAAAACGTGTGAGTGGGGTCAATACACAGAGAATGGATGCTTTGTTGACAACAAATGCATTTAGGCTACAATGTTCCTGAGGTGACTCCACTCACACATTTACAAACAAAGTTAATTCCTAGAATTAGACTGGCAGTGCCTCGTTGTAGTTTTACAGAACAAGATTATAGTTTCTCTTAATGTGCTGATAAGAAACTCATCATGGACAAAGCAGTTACATAGTAAGCTGAAATAAATTATAAGACCACGTTAAAGCTAACAGACAAATATGCCTAACATCCCGTTTCATAGATAATTGCAGTGTTAAAACAGTTCTTTTCCTATAACAGTTAAAGTCAAAGTCCCCATAACAGAGACTTTAAATTTAATACATTCTGTCTGCGTCTTCCTCACTACATTTTACACTGAAGAGAAATGGTTTGCCTTTTAAAAAGGGCTCTGTCATCAGGTTAGGATGTTGGATGTTTTCACTGTGCGCATTTTAGGAGGTCGTACTTCACATAACCCACTCGGTCAACCTGCCTTCTGGCATTCATTCTCCAGTAGAAATTCTCCCGGCAGAAGTAAAAGAATCCTGAAAAATAGCAGAAACAAACGTCATTTGCTTGATCAGATAAATCAGATTTTATGAACTATTTTAGACTATTCATTTTTACTTACCCTTGTAGAGGAACACATCATGTGAATCAATGGGCACTCCACCAAAAACGGAGTCAGTGAATCGTGGGTATCCACTGTCTATCAACTGAGACTTTACATCAAGTCTGTGACAATAAATAAGAGATAAGAATACTGTGGAAAAACTACAATTAAAGAGCTTTACGCTTTCCGATCAGCTCTCGCATGTTACAGTCCTGAAGTAAAGTTTACATACCTCCAGAAGTTCTCCGCATTAAACAGGAGCACCTTGCCTTTTCCTCTCTGCACAGCTCCATCCACTCTGTCCAAGTTGTTTGGAAGGCCGAGCTTCTCGATTTTACGTGGTCCTAACACCTCATTTCCAGTATAAACCCAGAACTGTTTTTCTGTGTGCATGAGATACAGTTGAAAAAGCACTGTTATATATCAACTTCAACATGTTCGTCAATAATGGCGAAATATCTCAACCTGGTAAATAAGTACCTGCAAAGAAGTAGATCTTCTTCGTGAGCTCGTCCTCAAAGGCAGTGTTAATGACGGCTGGCAGGGCAGGCCACTTCTCAGATATCAAGAATGGACCTTTGCGCTCTCCTTTGTTTGAGATCTTCCAGTAGTGCCTTTGAGAGAGAATTTAGAAACATTTAATTGATAATAAGGCATAATGAATTTTCTAAGTTGTATTTGTGTTCATAACACTATATGTGCAGAGTTATAGCTCATACCCATCCTTGAAGAAATGAAGCTCTTTCTGGATTTCAGTGATGGCATCAAATTCCTGGATTTGGCAAGCATCCTGTGAAGGATCGACATGTACTGTGGTAGAAACAGTGGTTGTTTTCTTACTCGGGGTGGGTTTAGTTGGCATAATCGGAGAGGAAGTGGTGAACTGTGGTTCTGGAGGAGTGGGATCAGGGCCAGTTTTAGGTCCTGAAAAGAAATAATTAAATAATATAGCTATTAAGTCCAGAATTGGAAAATACTGTTGGGATTCAACATGAAAAAAATGCATAGTAATCCTAAAAATCAATAAATTATGAATTGTTTAATTGGATAATTACCATAGAGATACTGAATGCCCTCAATATCATCACGATGCAGAGAGAAATCCTCTATGTATTTGTACATGGGATACATCAGAGCGTCTTTGATGTTGGAGTGGTCCAAACCAAGTGCATGTCCAAACTCATGAGCAGCCACCAGAAACAGACTGTATCCTGTGAGAGAAAAGACATGTTAGCCAATGTCTCACTTCCATATAGTGTCTGAAGGAGATGATTATCACTTACCCCTATCAGGGCAAAATCCCCATTTTGCATCTGTGTCGTAGTTGCTGGTGGTTGCACACCAGAGTTTTCCATCACTACGGCCTTCGCTGGTGCAAGAAGAGTATTCGGTTCCAAGGAAGGTGAAAGGAAACTGGCATGGCTCACCTTCTGAATTTCCACCAATTACAGCTGTATCTGTGAGGGGAAATATTGTATTAGAAAATGTCTTTCTTCATTAAAGTTTCAGGATTCAGTCTGAAGGTACAAAGGTACTGCTTACCTCTGTTAGGACAGAATCCATACTTCTTATCAGTGTCAAAGTTAGCTGTAGTGGCACACCAGCGATACCCATCATTTCGTCCTTCTGTGGTGCAAGAGTCATATTTTTTCCCCAGAAACACGAAGGGGAAAACACATGGTGCTTCGTTGCTGTTCCCGTCAAACGTGAAGAGAACTGGAGGGAAACAGAGAAAAGAATGTTAGCCATGCTCATAATAATAAATACTTGTGGTTGTTGAAATATTGTGACATTAATTCCACATTTTAAGGCCAAAGGAGTCAGTTTAAATGTCTGTTTTGGAATTAAAGCCTCATAAAATCATGACTGGAACACTTACGCTCACTGGGACAGAAGCCATATTTCTTGTCCTTGTCATAGTCTGCGGTGGTTGCGCACCAGGGGAGACCATCTGTGCGCCCCTCCGTGGTGCAGGTGGAGTAGGATGTTCCCTCAAACAGGAAGGGGAAGTGACACATTGCACCCTCTGCATTACCGTAGCGGGTTTGAATCGCTGAAAGAAACACATCAATGTCATTGTCTTCTTCACAAATTTTAAGACAAGGTATACAGGGGTAAACATGTTGAGCTGACCCAAGTGAGATATACATTTTTAATATATAAGAACTCATTACATTATTTATGAAAAAATATTAAATGTGATATTAGAAAGACAATATGTTTCCAAATTTAATAAATTGTTATTGAATAAAAACCTAAAGCAAACATTTATATTACCCAGACCAAATGTGAAAATACAAGACTCATTTATGTGAAAGATATTAAGTGTGAATATGCTAAATATGCTACTGAATGGAACCCAAAACTAACATTTAAAATATTACCACAGGACCTGACTTTAAAAACAGAGCTGTACATTTTTAAATATAAGAACTCATTTATACTACATATGCAAAATACTATCCAAGAAATAATAAGGACAGTAGGTTCCTAAATTTACTGAATTAGCTTTTTTTTTTAATTAATATTGGATGGAACTCAAAGCTAACATTTAAAATATTACCCCATATTAATATATTATCAGTTTGACAAACCCTCCAACTGTCACTATACACTCAAAACTGTAGAGGGAGCTATTGTTACATCATGCATCCCATGCAACTGATAGAGAGTATGATGCTACATGGTGTTTAAAGTAAATACATGCAGTGAAAATGGGGTGTATTGAAATCTAAATCAAGAATCACTCTCACCTGGTCCAGAGCCAAGGGTCCAGTATTCATCATCATCAAAATGGGCATCTCCCTGAATTCCATCACCTGGAGGATAGGCGTGAGCCAGCAGCCCATCTTTCCCATCAAAGGGGTAGGGATCGCCGTGATCTGAAACAAAAACAGCAGCTCAATCAAACTCATTCAAACAGTGTTAAATCGTAATACTTTAATCTATTACAAAAACTCAACTCACCAGCTTTGCCAAAGGAGATCATGATGTCAGCAGTGCCGTCATAGAGGCGCGTGAACTTCAGAGGGGTAACTTCACTCCAGACTTTGAAAGCTCTGGCAAAGGCGTCATCGATCAAAGAGGCATCCATGTCGGGTGAGTAGTTCAAAATCCTGTTTATCAAAACAATGCAATGGATCACAGTGTGTTCATTACAAATCTATGAGATGTGCTGTATTCAAGGTGTAGATGGTGTAGATAATATCCCACCTGTATGTAACATCATTGTGATCCCACTTGAGGTCTCCTGTGAAAGTCTGATAGTTGCGGATGTCTGGGACCCCACAGCGAGGCTGCTTCATGGCATCAATTGTGGTCTGGTCAAGAGAGCCCGTCTCCTTCAGCCCGAGCTGCCTCTGGAGCTTCTTCAATGCTTTAGAATTAGACACGACTGCCTGCAGTCCGCTCTTCTGGAGAACATCTATGTAGCCGTAACGCTTCAGGTACTCCTGGAGTCAAAAATTTACATAAGAGAGGAATTAATTTAGAATAATAAAATCAACTGCAATGTGCTATTTTAAAAGCAGATGACTGAATATCCAGAGAAACCATGAACTAAAACTTGATATACTCACATCTGCCAGCTGTGTGTTTGTCATGTTCTTGATCACATCTCCAGGGAACGTCACATACACGGATTTGAGCGGCACACACCAGGCTCTTAAAGAACAGGTTCCAAGAACCAGAAACGCCAAGACTCCAAGTCTCATGATTAGCGCTTCAAGTCACAGATCAAAGTAAAATTTGAAACTATAAGAACAGGTTTGAAGGAGATGAAGCACAAGCAATGTTGTTGTGTCCTCTTCTCCTGCTCTCTCTGAATTCTTCGGTGCCCTGAAGGCAGTATTTATGTGATCCCCATGGCTTAGTCACTGAGCACCCACCCACCTCCAGTAGGTCATTTCAGCACTCCCACTTACTAGCACTTACCCACAGAAAAGGAGTGATTTTTTTCATCCATTCAAAAAAAAGGGGCTTTCCAACAACCTCACATTAAGCTTGAAGACACAAAAGATAACAAACAAAGACTGTCTTGTCTTTAATCAAGTTTCTTAAAATAAACTCATAAATATAATCATAAGTATTAATTAAAGCATATCTTAAAATAAATATAATACATTTTAAAAAACATAAATATATCACATAAATAATTTTGAGAAATTGGCTGTATGAATATAACTGCATTTATGTAAAAAAAAAAAGTAAATAAATAAATAGTGCATATTTTAGCAACTGGATTATTTTTGTTTAGCTATTGGTTGTATTAGCATAAAAGTACTTAAGAACAAGAAATATAAATAAATAAATAGTATATTGTTTTAGCAATTATCTATATAAGTATGCATGTATATAGAATGGAAAATAAAGATAAATAAATAAATAAATAAAAAATACTAATACTGTATGAGCATAAATGTATTTATGGAAAACAAGCAAACAAATATATATTATGCATTTTAGCAGTTGGTTATATGAGTGTAAATGTATAAAAACATAAATTAATTTTTCTTTTTTTCACAGTGGAGGAAGGTAATGCATGTAATAAGCACCAGAGAAAGTTGTTTTTGGATAATGTCCTGTCGAGAACAATGAATAGGCATGAAGTCATTCTGTATTTGAAAACTTTGGGAAACCCATAAACTGAAATAGTGCCAGGTAGGCAGCCGTATTGCACAATCAGCAGCATTGATGAAGCTAAGTGACGAATACAGGTGTCTGGCCAACACAGCTCTATTAACTTACAACGTGCGCTGTGTTGACATGCAGGTTCTGAGTAGTTTTGTGCCCAGAGGCAAAGGAAATCCTAAACCAAATATGGCCATAAATTTGCAGACCCTAGTTTCTGCAAAAAATGCAGAAGTCATCAGCTGTTTAGATCAGAAAAAGTTGCCTAATTGCAAATGAGGATGTAAGAGTGTTGTTAAGTGATGCAATCATATGCTAATGTCCTAATTTCAGTCACTGATATGTGTCTATATCCGTTTTTTGGGAAATTCTGTTACACACTTCACATAATGTAAAACACTGACGAAATATTGTAGTTATACACATCAACAAATGTATCAGTACATTAATAAACTGTGACACAAATTGAAACAGGAAAGACTTCTAGTCTTGCATATTGCTAAAAGTATCTCGCATGTCTCTATTTTGGACATTAAAATTCATTTCCTCTCTCAATGTACACTTGATAATGAATCAGCAGCTACAGTGAGGGTGGTGACTGCCTTTGCTCTTTTAAGAACATGAATTAAATTAGTAATACAGAAGAAGGTAGAGTAGATAAAACCGTAATATGTTTTTTAAACAGAACAATCTAATCTGGTGGGACAAATCTGAACATGTAGTAATTGATTCTGACACAGTGATGGGAAAATACTGCAAAAAACATGTTTGTATTAAGACATTTTTGTGTCTGAAACACTTGCAACACAATTGCAATATCCTTTTTAATTATTTCATCAGGATTGTAACACAAACTTGATCACAAACAGGCATTAATCACTTTCAACAACATAATAACACAGATGCTTTATTGCACATAATTAGACAACATGAGAAAACAGGAAATAGCAGCATAATAAAATGAATAATTCAAATAAAAGCTTTTTCACATCTGCCATCCATTCTCACATCAGTGCCAGTGTTTTCACATGCAAAAATGAGCACCATGCTAGCTTCTGAGGATTCATATGTTGTTTACTGAAATTGTTTCTTTGGTCATTTTCAGATTTAGTGGACACCGAGAGCAAGAGACACATGTTTGAGTTGTTTGTGTCATGACACAAAACAATTAAGGACAAGTGGATCCCAGTTGAGGTTTCATCGCTTGCATGTTTGACCCCCAGAATGTTTTCATAAACAACCACCAAGTGGTTTGTAAATGTAATCTGTATGTATACAGTATGTAGGCCTAGAGTTCTGGCATGAAACTCTAGTCTAACTCAGTCTAGCCTAATGACATCATTATCACATGACACAGCTGATTGGTTTTCTCCTGTATCAGTAGCCAATGAGCTCACTGCTCAGTATTCAAATACCTGGCATTTGTTTGCTGTAGCAGTTTGGCAGCGCACTTCAGAAACCCTCCACCTTCCCCAGCTCCACCTGTATAGATCTGCTACGAGGTGATTCATGTATGCTATATGGGATTATTCATATGTGTTGTATGTGCAGCAGCAGTATTTTGTACATGCTCACAGCAGCATGTTGTGGATGTATTGGCAGTAGCAAGTATGCCGCAGCAGCAGCAGCAGCATAGCAGATCTATTCCGCCAAGACCAAATACATTAACATTGTCATGTACATTACCATGCCAAACCCTCCGAGAGTTGTCATGACAAAACTATTTTTCTGGTTTACCTGAATTTAGAGTAAACTGATATAGAAAGCATGACTTAAGTTATATGGCAAAATATCAAACATATTGAGTGCATTTTATCAGAAATAGTTTTTATGGTCCACTGTAATGTCTGTATCCTGTGGGTGGAGTTGTATTGGAAAATGGATTTGATTTGTTAAAAGGATAATAAAAATTACAATATAATGAGGTCACTTTTTAACCAGTGTGTGTGTATGTGTGTGTGTGTGTGTGTGTGTGTGTGTGTGTGTGTGTGTGTGTGTCTGGGCATTGATGTGTGAGTTTAAATTTGGGGTGTGTCACTCACATAATGGTGAGTAAGAAATTATTAGGAAATGTGTTCAAAATTTGCAATTCCTGAGACAATTCTTCTCATGTATTTTCACATATCTATATATATTCTGTATGAGATCTTTATCAGATCAAATAGAAGCTTAGTCCTGCATCATATTTACATAATAATAGCTATATATATATATTGTGACGGATCGGTGGCCCTCCCCCTCATCATCATCACCACCCCGTCCCTTATTCGCCGCCCTTCACCAGGCTCCCGACTGGAGTGGGTGGATGAGAGGAGGGGCGTGGGACCAACGTGGGCTGGCGGCGTGTGATGAGGCACAGCTGAACTGAATTAAGCCTCATCACCGCCGCCGTTAAATGCCGAGCGCGCCTCTCCTCGGGAGACCGGTCTCTTCCCCCGTGCATGCACGCTGGTGTCCTCGTGGGTCCAGGAAGGGTGCGTCGAGGGACAGCGCGCCGCCGAGGATGTGAGCCGCGGAACCTCCAGGGTCATCGTGCAAGCCGCACCCGTATAACGGCCGTCGGGCCAGGATGCCGGGCCGTCCATCCCGCCAATGGGCCAGTAAGTGGCACAGGAAGAGCCGCCGCTCCAGAGAAGCCGCCGCCCCTCGTGCCCCGGACCGCGGGAGCGTGTGCGGCCACCTGACTCCGCCCCTTGCCTGGACCCTTCCCTTTCGGAACACTGCCCTCCTTCACGAGCCCCGCAGCACATCGAGGACACCAGATCCCCCCCTTCTTTGGACACTTTTTCCCCCTGGACACTTCCTTTTATTATTTTTGTTCAATAAAAACCTCTCCGAGGCCTGACGCCACACCCACTGTGTCTGTCGTTGGCTCCTCCCGTCACAGTGGTGGAGAATGCGGGCAAGGCGGAGCCTAGACAGCGCAGATGGGCAACATCGGAAGACGTCGTCCCCTCTCGCACGCAGAAGTTCGTGAAGAAGCGCTTGGGACGGAGAAACGACGGAGACGGCCTCCCAGCCACTGAAGGGGTAAGTGACATCTAGTTAATTGTCATCTTACCCTGTGGCTGGTTGAGGCTGTCGACTAATACCGGTTTCTCTGTCCCTGTTCCGGCGCGGTGCGAGAGGGAGGTTCGCCCGGAGAGGAATCCCTGCCCCACCCACTCCGACCGTATGGAGCCTGGTTGAGGAAGGTAGCACTCCTGCGTGGGCGGCGACCGACGACGGGGATGTCGCTTGGGGGGGGGAATGTGACGGATCGGTGGCCCTCCCCCTCATCATCATCACCACCCCGTCCCTTATTCGCCGCCCTTCACCAGGCTCCCGACTGGAGTGGGTGGATGAGAGGAGGGGCGTGGGACCAACGTGGGCTGGCGGCGTGTGATGAGGCACAGCTGAACTGAATTAAGCCTCATCACCGCCGCCGTTAAATGCCGAGCGCGCCTCTCCTCGGGAGACCGGTCTCTTCCCCCGTGCATGCACGCTGGTGTCCTCGTGGGTCCAGGAAGGGTGCGTCGAGGGACAGCGCGCCGCCGAGGATGTGAGCCGCGGAACCTCCAGGGTCATCGTGCAAGCCGCACCCGTATAACGGCCGTCGGGCCAGGATGCCGGGCCGTCCATCCCGCCAATGGGCCAGTAAGTGGCACAGGAAGAGCCGCCGCTCCAGAGAAGCCGCCGCCCCTCGTGCCCCGGACCGCGGGAGCGTGTGCGGCCACCTGACTCCGCCCCTTGCCTGGACCCTTCCCTTTCGGAACACTGCCCTCCTTCACGAGCCCCGCAGCACATCGAGGACACCAGATCCCCCCCTTCTTTGGACACTTTTTCCCCCTGGACACTTCCTTTTATTATTTTTGTTCAATAAAAACCTCTCCGAGGCCTGACGCCACACCCACTGTGTCTGTCGTTGGCTCCTCCCGTCACAATATATAAAATCTAAATAAAAATAATAGAACAATATTTTCTTTAAAAAATGTTTGATCATGCTGAGATAGAGTAAGTCCACATGAAGACTTGTTTAATCCATAAATTGTGCACAATTTTCTCAGTAGACAACAAGGGAGTGACTCTTTAAGTTTAAAGACAAAACAAGGGAAATATATTGGTGTTTATGTTTTTGAGACATACGGCTGGCATTTGATGTGGAGAGCTCTGTTGTTCATTTAAAACCCTTTTGAGGACAAACTTTCCTGTGACAAGGAGGGATGTCAAACATGGACACAACACAAGAAAAAATTCAATATGAATTAGCATAACAACAACACACACTCAAATGCTGGCAGGCTACATTTAGAAAGCAACCAAAATCCGCGAAGCATAACAAAACTTGCCGATGTGGTCACATTTGGTTTTTGCACTGTTGGTATTATAAAAAGATCTTGTTGAATGATTTCTCACTTCATATAGGATTTCTATGTTCTGACTTGCTGACACGCTGTTAATTTTTTATGGTAATCAAATCCTGTAGCTATAACTATTTATAAGCTGGGTTAATTTACTGGACATTTATTTACAATCATTTATGCACAATCATTCAGGCGCTACTATTTTCATCTGTCACATATCCAGATTTCACAAAACCTATCCAGATTGCTTATGTGGAAACATCTGCATCTGTTTAAGTACGGCGTCAAGTGAGTAATGAAAAACGGCTCCAGGGTTGTACAGAATGCCACAGTGTTTTTGCTATTGTACATAAAATAAAAATAAAAATAAACCCTAGCATACCCCCCAGCATCTTCTGTTGGGAACAAAACAGATCAACCTGCCTTGTCTGGCAACATAAATTTACTCTTTATTTGAGAAAACAATTCTCACGCCATATGTTACAAGAGGAAGCCACAGGAGACAGAAACAAGTTATTGCATTACGACGATGAGAATGTGTGTGTGACGTCAGTGTGAATATGACGCAATAACAGTGTTGTCTGAAAAGATCCTGTATGAAAACAGTACGCTACTGTTCAACCGTAGAGTCGATGTTGGATAAGTCAAAGAGCGTCCGCAACAAGTCCGCCTCTTCTTAAACTCTCAGGGTGAAGCATGAAAATAATTATGTTTTAAATGTCGCAGGCAGAGATTGCTAGCAATAAAACAACCACAGCTACATAGTCTGCCCTGCCCTGGTCCTCCAGCCAAAGCCTACACAGCCACTGAGCCCTCACACTTGGCTTTGTCCCGCTCCAGCAGGCTGCTTTTTAGGAAAACAATGCTCTAATAATATTTTATGATATGTTTGGCCCATGGTATTTGTGTTACGAAATGGCTGAACAACCGAATAAACTGTTCATAAATCATTGAGAGTAATTCTGTATTGTGTTTATCACCAATGACCGCTGCTAAAATGGAGGGTTGCACCCCAGCTATGTATTCTATAAAAAGATGCTTACATCATTCAGCTCATTGAATGGGAATACATCGTCCAGCAGACCAAATCACGTACTGTAATATACAACACAGGATTTCTATTATTTAATTCTTGAGAAATGGTCTGAAGTGTCACTGTACTCCCACAGGAGTGAACTTGTACACCAGAAAAATGATTTTTCGTGGGAATATTACTCCCGGCTCAGGTCTTCTCCAACAATTTAGTTCACTTAAACCAAGTTTAAAGCAAGCTCACATTTATCTGCCCAATCCAATCTTTTTTGATAATTGATTATACTCAGATGTAAGTCACAAACAATCTGTCATTACTTGCATCACACTGCAACTTTAAAGCTGTAGCTTGCCAAGCTACAAGATAATCATAATTTGAAGTAGTTAAACTAGCCAAGCTAGTCATTGGGGGGGGGGGGGGGGGGCACAAACATAACATAATTAGCTAAATTTAAGTTTACATTAAAAGGGGAAAATATATACATTTAAAATAATTGTATTTAATTCATAATTTAAACAGTGTTTTATTTTTGTTGGCACAAAAACAATGAGGTTTGTGATTGGCAAGTGATGACGACATCCATAACACTGAAAAGTCTTATCACAACTGACACTATAAGAGTTCAATAACACAAGCTCATTAGTGAAATCTTAATTAAACTGCATTTTTATTACCCAAGTAGAGAATGCAGCATTTGAGCACTCATGCAAATAACCAAACTGTGTGAACATAACTGTATACAATAATACAGTATTAACAACCGTACTGTGTTTCTGTGCAAACATGGCCTCTGTGAATCAACTGAATCACTTTAGACACATCATCTGCTGCTGTGTTGACATACTTTTCCAGCTGGAGGAATAAAACATAGTTAGACCAAGCTACTTTGGTAACAAGCCACAATAACAAGCAAAAAGTAGCATTTTTAGGCTTTTAACATCAAAGGCACTTGCTTTCTGCTTTGCTACTAGCGCAGCAGATGCGGATGTGTTTGCATAAGACATTGAATCATTTCCTGTGGCTACATACAATGTGATGACATTATAAGAGGTAAGTGGGGATTTTTTTTTTTGGGGCGTTAAACAGAAGAGGGTAGGATGTGAGCCACGATACCGGTCAGATACCAACACTGGCACTTTATAGAAAGCTTAAGTCAGCAATTACCAAGGCTAAATATGGAACAACATGATAACATCTACTCCCTCGGGTTGAGCATTAAGTATCCTGAGTCCAAGATTTCTCAACTTCTCCTCCCTTAGGAAACTGGAACAGTCACCATCCATCAAAGTCCCTTGCAGTTTCAGAATGAGATGGATTGACACTGAATCTGTCCCATCACCTGTCAACTATAATCCTTCCTCGAGAGAGCCGTCATCAAATCAGCCAACTTTCACTTCCATCCCTACCTACACTGGATATACCCTGCAGCGGGTCCTTTGTCACCATAATGTTGTGTTGCTTACACACTCTCTCTATAGCACTGATCTGCAATAATGAATATTTTTATAATTGATAATAATTGCGTGCCAAAACTGCATTTTAGAATTTTTTTTAGAAGTTACCATCATGAGACACTGACGACTTGAGCAATGGTTGCTGAAACGTCAGCTTTAATAAAATAAAATAAAATGATGCATTCAGATCAGTATCCAAACCAATAAATTACACACCCACCAAACAAACAATACTGAGTAACACACAAAATCAGGATATCATGTTATTTTTTATAACATCATTCAGTGTAGATGACGTTCACCTGTCCCACAAAACTGAAGAAGACCACCACTAAGTAAATAGTCAGCACACAAAGAGCTGAGCAATAAAAATCAAATGTAAAGATTAGAGCCTAAGGTGTCATGTGAAACTAGGATGAAAAGGTAAAAAACAACATAAAAAAAATTAAAGTCTGTGAGTCAAAGTGCTGGTGTTGATAAATCCCATGACTCTTCCGTCTGGCTAGAGACAACTTCTGCAAATCTTTTCATAGTACAGGCCTCACTGCAATGATTCATTTAAAGCCCTGCGATACAGAATAATTAGGTATTCACTTCTCAGACTGATGACTGTTGTTGCCAGACTGTTGTTTCCTGACTGAACTGTGAAATAAGTATTAATTGTCAGTCTAAACAGCATGCTACATTTGTTGTAAATAATAAAAACAAATTAGTGTCTGTCAGCAAAATCATTGGATTAAAGAACAGTAATATAATTGAGGCCAAAGTTCACAGGAACACATGTGAAGATAAAATAAAGTGGTGTGCACAAAAACAGGAGACAGCAGATGTTTTTTGCTCAGCATTAACCAATACACCTTGTAAACTTTGCACAATAATCGAGAATTTACTGTCACTCCAAAGCAGCCACAAGCTAAACTCAGCAGGACCTGTAGCAAGCAGTGGTTTAACATTTCCATTTCCAGTAAAACCACACTTAAAGAAAAAAAGAGGGAACCATTTGCAATGTGTAAACAGACTTCAGAAAATCAGTTTAAAGAGCAATTAGGTCACATTTAAATGAGAAGAAAAGAAACAACAGAAACAAAGCGGGATGGGGGCTAAATCTAAAAAGGATGGATTTTTCCAATGACAGTCAGTGTGGAGCAAAAGAAGAGCAGTTTGAGCGGAAAGGATTCTTTAAGTTGGCAAAGAAAGGTAGTTGTAAAGCTGTGGTTGATCACTCACTGCCGCAGTGAGAGGGATGGACCGCAGAGCTTGATTAACCCACATATAATTAAGAGCTTATTTAACATGTTGGAATACACAGGACTACGCCTTTATAACAGTTTAAATGTGTTTATTTTTTTCTCTGTGAGCAATGTCTGAGAGGCACAGTAGTCAGAAATGTCTTCTCGGAGAGAATATCAAGTATTTATAACTTAAAAACTGATTTTCTGAGGTTTCAGGAAGCCAAACATCCACAAATTTCATAGTATTTTTGATCTGTTTAGTATTAACAAAACTCCCCCCAGTATCCACAAACACCACCATCATCATCATCATCATCATCGCTGCCAAGTTTCAACTTTATGTTTAAATCAACAGTTCCTCTCGGTGGAGCAGGCTGGGGAATTTCCTCCTCGGCTTGAGTCGGGAGCAGATGCTTGCACCTACACAGTACAGGCCCTGACAAGACAAACAGAGATTCTGTGTGTGTTTAAGTGAGGTTAGATAAGTGGTCACCCTAAGGTGAGCATATTTTCTGAACCACTAATTTGTAACACTCAATCTGCAGGAATGTGGCTGTACACCAACAAAAACACATTTGTGTGCTGATATAACACAAACACAACACAGTGTGGCAGGAGAGAAGCAGGAAGCGGCTGTGAAGAAGAAATAACTATAACTACATGTAAAGTTATAAGCCAAAACAGGTTTGTTTTTCTGTATTTTATAGAGCTATTCCATTTACACCGATAATTGCATTGTGCCTTTTAAATGCAAATAGGGAGAGTTATATAATAATATAAGATAATAATAATAATAAATAAATTTTTCAGAAATTCACCTAGGCCCAAATTTAATAAAATGTGTTTCAGTATTTGACAACTATTAAGTGTTGAGTGACAGCAGGACATAAGTCATAACACTCATGGTAAATTCCTGGTTTTCCACATGCAACACATTATAATGAACCTCCTACATCCGAGCAGGCACATGTGCAGGAGTCCTCTTTCCTGTAAGTGATAATCAGTTTACAAGGGAACTCCAGAACTATGTAATCCACTGAGGGTGACATTAACATTTTTGAAAACTGAATAATCATTTTCAGGCCCTAACTTCATGAAACAAATCATAATCCACACAAATCAGTTTCAATATTAAACTTTGAAAACAAATAAAAAGAGACAGTGGTACATTTTGTGTTAGGAAATAATGAACCAATCAGTCATAATTGAGGTCATGATACCGTTTTATGTCAAAAGCACGGAATTAATTCAAACACATTAAATCTGACCACTAAAATAGGCTGTTTACACCTCAGGTGTGTCAGGATGCAAAGGTGGTTGTTTGGGGTCTGTTTGCATTACAGTTTTTTTCAATTGCTAACAAGCATTGCTCAATACTGAAGTCACATTTTCAAAACTGTTCACACATTCAGCAATACAGAAGTCTATGTGAATCATTTTTCATTGCTTTCAGGCAAAATGCATGCGATGACCACATTTTTCAAAATCCACAAACACTTTTATCATACATTCTCCATAACCTGCAAAACACTACACATTTTCAGCACATTTTTCAGATGTTAACACACTGATTTCAAAACTTATAAAAGCACATTCAAATCAAAACGATGGCAAAATGTCCATTTCTGCAGGAATTATATTGAAATATAAAATCTTAGCAGAATATTTATTATTAAATTGAATAATAATTATTCCAAACACAACTAAATGCAATTTCAACTCCTGCAGCAGCTGGGACTTCAATACTGCACATACAGCACCACATTACACTAGACTGCTGATGTTTTTTGTTTGTTTGTTTTTTTGGTAATTATTGCTTCAGTATTTTTATATTTATTTCTGTGTGTTTTTCACAAGTAAATTTTGTATGTGTAACTTTTTCACAAGTCACCGCTGATGAGTTTTTGTTTTTGGTATGTAAAGAAATAGGGGGGAAATGCTGCTTTTCTCATTCATTCTTTGTGCTGTAATACAGTAAGTAAAATGAAAAGATGCTATTCTTATTCTAAAATGAAATACTTGTGTGACAAATCATTCAAACTTCAAAGATAAAAGTTCATCGTTTATGTAATGCTTGAATATACCAGTAGAAGGCACTGTGCATCTCTGTATAACTTTGTGGAAAAACTATTAACACACAAACCTTTGTATATGAACAAGGCAACAATATTGACATCTATTGTAATAATCTCTTTTTAAAGTAAATTGTCAAAAAATTGCAACTTGCGTGTTTTCAAAAAGAAAATTTGTACAGTCTACCAAGTAAAATATCTGTCCATCTCTGCCATCTGTTTCTAAAAATACAAAGAAAACATCTTTCAGATGTCAAATCACTTACAGCTCACACAGCTGACATGATAGAGACACACAGCCAGTCAGAATAGTTTTGAAATGTATACACATGTATAACACATGAATGCGTTCTTCTAAATACAATTGGATTCCTACATTAACATACATGTTTATGTATGCATATGTGTGTATGTGTTTGTATATGTGAGTGTGAGAATGTAAGGGTGCCAACGGATGCTGAGGTGCTAGAATTCCCAGAGGAAGTGCTTCATTAAACCAACAGCTGTGACCTCACTGCCCTCTAGGTGTGCTTCAATGATAGCAGAGACTCTACTGTGTTTATTAAGTGCTTGTTATCATTCCTTTGTGTCAAATGAATGCTTATGAAGATTTCCTTTTGGTAAAATGGTTCAAAGAAGTTTGCTGGATTGTTTTGTTTTTTTTAACTTTTATGTATGTGCTCGCATTTGCTTAATCAATTTAATTACAAACATTTATTTAATGTTTTCCTTTTATACTTCATACCTCGGCTCATAGCAATTTATAGATCGCCTTGATTGCTGGTCTCTCTGCTCTACTGTTTCTGTCTGCTCGGGCCTTTTAAGTCTGATGTCTGCTCCATAAATATTGCACTGTACTATTGATCTGCTCTGTTGACAACCTGGCCCATAACATCTCTGTAAGCTCATAATTTTACATGGTGCTTGTTTGACAATTTTAAAGGCATAAGGGCAAAAGGGGCCTCTTTTTTGTCAGGTGTTATCTTGAAAAACTGTAGGCCAACATTTGTCCTTTATCCGTATTAAAGAGAGTCTAAAACTCAGAGTGCTTTTTGTTCAGATAATCAGTTCAAAACCTGGTGAGTTCTTGAAGCTGAAATACCTTAAAAACCCTAAGCTTAAAAAAAGATCTGCTACATGAAAACATCTACAACAAGGAATATTTTTGTTCATGTTGTGTTGGTCAGTATGGTATAAACTTTTAGGGCTTACTCAAATCCAAGGGGATAGATATTTGTCTTTCTCATGCTTTAAAAGTAGCCAAAAGTTCCTACGCGGAACATTTAGTTTTCAGCATGATTGAATCGGCTCTGATGTAGTAATGTTTATTCAAGCTTAAGCCTGAATAAATTATTGGAGCTTCGACTAGAAACACTTTTACCTCACTCGTGCCTGCTGACCCAACTGAGTTAGATAAGAGTGAGAAAAAAGAAAAGAAAAAAAATTGCTGGAACTCATGTGTGTCAGTGCTGTTTCTCTTATGCCCTACTGAAGGCCATTTAAGATTAGACTGCATACCTTAATTAGAAAGGAAGACAGACTGAAAACCTTCTGTCTGTTCTGGTGATGAGAAGAGTAAGCACTGGAGTACGGTTAAATAAAAACCAAACATTTAATAGGTTATAAGCAATGCTGAAGCAGTGCTTAGATAGCTGTATTATATTAAAGCACTTAGAAATTCCTGCCTGATAGCTATGTTGACATTATGACATGAAATCATGAATGTTCTCTCATTAACTCATTACAATGCCCAGAGGCTATAAACATCCAATCATTTTACTTCAACCTTACATATTTCGACAAGTCATCCTGCTTCAATGATTCAGATTAAACATAATAACAATTTGAAAAAAAAAAAAAAACATTCCACTAAGGATTAGGTCAACTGTTCATTCTAATCTGTATTTAATGAAGAGCTGAATGTGATACATATATTAGTCATAACCCTGCCCTTGAAAACCCATGACTATATCAGCTTAGAATCATGTTACAGATGTAAGTGAGTGTGTTTGGATATTTTCAAAAAATCTATAGACTCAAATATCATCACCCTTCTTACATATAGCTTCAGTGGCAGGGCCTAAAACTAACTTTTTGCCACACCTGCCAATGGCCGGTGACGTGATCAAATTTACCCGCCAAAAGATTTTTTTACCGGCCATGAAACTCTTTTTGCAAAAACAGGCAGTCATTACTACTACCAATGACTAAACATATGTACAATGTTTTTAATTTGTCCTTTACTTTAATTACAAGAAAAAAACAAACAGATTTATTGATTTATCTTTTTTTTGTCCCTCAAAAACAGCAAACAGAGCAGGCCATTGTGTTACGCGTTTCACACATACTCAGTTTGCAGTGCAAAATGAATTTTTTCCACACCCATGTTAACGGATTAGCGCAGGGCTATTCAATTAGCTTCATTTGGGGGTCATATTGAACTGAAAATTTAAAGGGGGCCAAGGGGGCGGGGGTCGTCCCAGTCTCTTTCTGGGGGGACCTATAAAATTTGAAATTAAATTGAAATCTAAAATCTATAAAAGGTCAATCGATTAAAAACAAAACAAAACAAAAAACACATTTAATCATTAATCATGATTAATCGCATATTTATATTGTCATAATTTCACATTGAACCTCCAAATTAATGTAGAAACAACATAAAGATAGTATATTTTAAATATGTTTTTAATGGCATCTTTTTACTAAGTAGCCTATTATTAATGAAGTATTGATACCAATACTGCTACTGCATGGTGTCTCTAAATGCATTTTCCATCAGTTTTACCTATTAATAGACATTCTACATTACAGTATAATTGAAAGCCATTATTTTTTTACATTTAATAGACTCTGAAATACTAAGTGATTTTAAAACAATCTTCACATAAACTATAAATTGCATATGCATAAACTATACAGATTAATCTTTATTAATCAGCGACTAGAGCAGTCGAGTGACAGGTGGCAACTAGTTGTGTTTTCCTCAGAATGCGATGCTTTCTTCCCCTCCATCGTTTCTAATCTCTGTATTATTACAGGTGCGATCCGATTTTAATCGAAATACACATGCATGTAAACACCTTGGCCGTTTCTCAAACGGAGGGCTGCATCCTCCGGAGGTCGCATTTGTAGGCTGCATACGTCATCAAGCCTGGTTTATTTAAGTTAACTGAGTATTATATTCGTGAGTCAAAAGCATATTACAACAATTTACGCTTAACTAAGAATAATGGTCAAATTTATAAATGTTAATATTCTAAAATAAGATCTTCTTGATGACAAATGCAGCCTACAAATGCGACCTCCCGAGGATGCAGCCTTCTGTTTGAGAAACGGCCCTTAATCGCAGTATTGCCTCTCTGACCAAAGTGCGCATGCGCTTGTAACATATATGAATAACGTGATACGCGGAGATTACAAACGATGGCGAGGAAGAAAGCATCGCATTCTGGAGAAAACTCGCTGCCACCTGTCTCTGTTCCTTACCCTCATCCAGAAACCGCGAGTAGAACGCGACGGAATACAGCCATACAAAATCATTATGCATTAGACGTAAATAAATTAAAACAGCGGCCAGTAACACTGCTCTTTCTGAGTCCATCATTTGTGCTGTCCAGTGGGGTATGTGAATAATGGCAGTAAAAAAAATTAACCACAATTCTTAGCGAATAATGGAAATAGCATGTAAACAGGAGTAAGAGCTTTGCTCTTGACATGTAAACATCGTAATGCGATTAAATCCTTAGTCTGATTATTGGAAATAATCGTATTATTCGTGCACATGTAAACGTTACATATAGGCCTACTCGCCAACGTCGATTTTTACTTGCATTTGGGGCTTGGCGAGTGTTAATTTTAGGCCTTGCTTCAGTGGTAACAATGCTATTATAAGTGTGGAACATAAGACGACTTCCTTTCCATATTACACTGACTGATGTCATGGGTCTTTGTCACTGAGGCCCACGTATTTGTGTGGTTAATCCACTATTAAATGCATTATGAAAGCAATTGACCTTTTTAAGTACGTCAAATGGAGGTTATGGAAATGCAGTACCGCTGCTCTCTGTACGCACAGTACGCAGTTTGCTCCCAGGGGGGGCACCATCCCAGTTGCTCAAAAATAAAAAAATAAATAAAAGTGACGCGCCATTCCCGCACCCACGACAGCTCACACCTCATGTTTGCGGCTGAATGCAAATGATCATAATTGATGGATAACTATGCCCGTGAAAAGACATCAGCAATCCAGCGCCAAAAAACGAAGCCCGTGCGTCACTTTCAGGTTGGCTACATTCAGGTCAATAACGTGTTTTAATGTTGGTAATAATTTCACCACCACCAACGCGTCTAATATAGCCTACTCTCAGCGTTTCCATGTTAACTTACAAAAGTTAGCCATGGTTTTAACATGAATAAAAAAAAAAAAAAAAAATAAAAAAAAAAAAATCATGGTTCTTCTTAACCAGGGGTCATCAAACTTGATCCTGGAGGGCCGGTGTCCTGCAGAGTTTAACTCCAACTTGCCTCAACACACCTGCCTTGAAGTTTCAAGTATACCTAGTAAGACCTGATTAGCTGCTTCAGGTGTGTTTGATTAGGGTTGGAGCTAAACTCTGCAGGACTCCGGCCCTCCAGGACCGAACTTGGTGACCCCTGTTGTTAACCATTAACCATGGTTCCCAACCATGCTCCTGGAGGCCCCCCAGCACTGCACATTTTGCATCTCTCCTTTGTCTGACACCCGTTTCAGGTCTTGGAGTCTCTACTAATGAGCTGATGATCTGAATCAGGTGTGTTTGATTAAGGAGACATGGAAAACCTTTGAGGTAATTTTTGAAAAACTTTTTGAAGTTCGTGGATCGTGGTTGGGAATCACTGCTATAGATGACATATAGATGGATTGTAATTTAATTACAATTTATTTATTTATTTACTTTTATATTTTATTAAAGTCCTATTTTGACCCCTATAGTAGGTATTTTTGTTTACTTCCATAATATTTGAGGGAGGGGGCACAACAATACAATCCTGCTTAGGGCACCCATTTGGCCAGCAGCGACCCTGTGGAAATGTGCAACAAATGAAGGAAAATTAATTTAGATTTTGATGTCATAATATTATAAACTAATTCATGGTGGAATCTAATGCCTACAATTGAAAAGATTCTAAAAAGGCAGATTCTTCAATAATGGATAAACCCGAAATAATATATATGTGAACTGCAATATATTCTCCACAAAACACACATCCTGATCCACTTATATGCAACTATAAAACTATAAAGTAAACTATAAATGTTTTAAGATCAAGCTTACTTGCTAACAAATGGGAGTCATACTTTTTGATGGGCAAAAAAGAGGCCAGATTAAGAATACAACAGGATTTAGCGACCAAGAATAGCTTTTAACTGTCTTTGAACTTATTCAGAGTCCTCTCTTCATTATTAACCATTTCATTGCCATCACATATGTATTATGTGCATGCAGAAAGAAGAAAATGAGTCATGGCAAAAATAATCTGCCATTTAGGAATCCTGTCGAAATTTCATCCCACGTATTTCCATTGAACACTTAAACAACACTCACTCACTGTCATCTTAACAATACCTAATTGCTTCATATATAATTTCATAGAAGACATATTCGTATGTTTAAATAAATAAGAGGAATTATCATACAATAGGAAGTGATTGCGGCTCAAATTCTCTTTAACCACAAAACAAACATCCATGATGAACTACACTAATCAAAGCTCAGGTTTGGAGAGCAGGTGCACCAAGAGCAGAGGGATCTTCGTTTTTTTTTTTTTATGAACCACGTTCACAGCTCTTCATGTTTCCTGCCTCTCAAGGATGCTGTTTATGCTGCCGTGCTCTAAAAACAGCTTTTCCCAATAGACTCTTTGGTCTCTGACACCATAGAAATACATCCAGCTCTTTCATTTTACTGTGTGGTTCATTTTCAGTTTACATGCTAGGATTGTTGACAAGAGGTGTGTCTTTTCAAGGTGAAACCTGTTGAGCCAGTTTGGTGAGCCCTCCTTCAGAAAGATGCCAAACAGGTGTGTTTTTAAAACACGGATATAGAAAACAGTAGGGATAATTACAACTCTGGGTGTCATACAAATACACTTACAGCAGCAATATAAATTAAGACTTAACCTGTTGTCCCAGGAAATGACGATCCGGAAATTTGCTATTGAGTATGACGCCGTAAATGATCGCAACACCTTCAGCAATGGGGATACTTTGGTGGGCAGAGTTATCGTGGAGGTGTCAAAGGAAACCAAAATCAAGGCTCTGACTGTCAAGGCGAAAGGCAAGGCTGACGTGTCATGGACTGAGACGCCTGGGGAAAATAGTGTGACATACTGGGATAAAGAAAAGTATTTCTCACAAACTCAATCTGTCGTACCGGAGGATAACGCAGATGGTAATATCTGATGTGACAGATGATGTTATAAACATTCATCTGTTCAAAACAATCTTTACATTTAATGTCATGTATTCTAGAGCGATACAAAGACTGTATAGTTAGAAATAGAAAACCATAAAATACTGGACAACATTGTGATTGTGTAATGTGGTCTGTGTATGTTATTTGTAGACAAACTGTTTCAAAGTTTTGGGTTAGCAGGATTTCTCTTCTAGAGAAAAGAATCATACTTTTATTTAGCAAGAACACATGAAATTGATCAAAAGTGATATTGAAGACACATAATATCACAAATGTATTACAAAAATATCTTGTTTAAATGCTGTTCTTTTAAACTTTCTATTTATCAAAAAATCCTGAAAAAAATGTATTTATGTAAAAATGTAATTATTAAGCAGCACAACTATTCTCAACATTGATAATAATGAAATATTTATTTGAGCACAAAATCAGCATTATAGAATTATTTATGAAGGATCATGTGAGTAATGGCTTTGAAAATTTCATCTTTGTCATAATAGGAATAAATTACATTTTAAAATATATTAAAATGGAAAACTGTTATTTTCAAATATGGTAATATTTCACAGTATTACTGTTTTAGTCTTGGTCAGCGTAAGAGACTTCTTTCAAAAACATGTAAAAAATCTTACCACAAACTTTTCAATGGTGGTGTATTATTAAATAAGTATAAACAACAACATTCACAACATTATGTAATGTGTCTGTATCTTTTTGCTAGGCTCTGTAACTCTTGTGGCTGGTAGACATGTCTTCCCTTTTGCCTTTCAGCTTCCCTACCAGTAAGTCATCACCTTCTTGTCCTGCAGGCATTCAGTCTGGTTGATAGATGTGACTTATAGATAGACAGTATATACTTTATTGATTCCTGAGAGAAAATCGATCTTCCTTTGAAACAGTCTCAGTTACTTTTTGCAATGTAGCCAATACATCAATGTGCTATATCCTGTATGTTGAAATATTGATCTATCATATGATGCAACTTTCTTTCTGGAGACTGTTAGTCATCCATGCCAAATCTCTCTCTTTCAGGGGCCTGCCTTCATCTTTTAAAGGTGCTCATGGTAAAATTCATTACCGACTTTCAGCCAAGTTGAGCAGGTCTATGCGTGCAGCAAGTAAAGCTGAAGCAAAGTTCACCTTCGTTGCCAGAGCTGATTATGATCAGTCAACACTGATGGTATGGTCACAGTTTTTATCAGTTAGACCAGAAAAAATATTCAAAAATATACAAAAAAGACATGTATGGACCAATAATAATAACAGAACTCATGAACTCAACTGATGACAACTTTAACAAAAATAGGGGTGGGCGATATGACCCAAATCTTATATCATGATATGAATAAATTTTATTTCATGATAACGATATATATCACAATATAGTTATTTTTGCTTTAAATAAGGTCTTTACGATATCAAAAGTTTAGAGACCAGAGAAATTTCATAATTCTTGTCACCAGTGTCAACATCACAAAATCTAAAATTAGCCTAAATTAAAAAAAAAAAATACAATTATAAATAAATAACTCCGTTCAGAAACAGTCTCTCAGAGAGCGAGCTCATATAGGCCTAGTGAAATGAGTAATACATTTTCGTGATCACATAGCACAGCCACATCATGTAAGCATGTAGCCGTGTCTGTGATATAGACGATAGTCCAAAACCTCAAACGGTTGACAAATTTATACCGCTTAACCATGTCTACCAGTATATAACGACCCCTGAAAGGCCCAAAAGACTACCTGTCCTGTTGTCAAAACAAAACAAAAAAGTTATTCTGTTAAAGGTTAGATTTAAATGAACAGATTAACAGATGTAACTGTGACTTTATGGATGTTAAATCTGTCATCTTCTGCAGGCACTTCAACATGGCAGTAAAGACAAGAAAGTCATATTTTTTGGCTCTGGAAATATTTCAATGAATATTTTTTTGCCAAAGACAGGCTACCAGCAAGGTAACCCAAGCAATATACCCAGCATTTTGGTAAATTAATGGATCTATCAATTTAAAAAAAGCATCACACAACATACAGTAGATAACTGCTTTGATTCATTTGACAAGCTGTAATACAATATTTATATCTCAAACAGGTGAAAGGCTAGCTGTGAACGGTGAGATTGTAAACACCTCATCTCGAAAAATTGTGCCAAAGTACATTATCTACCAGAAGCAAAGCTTTTTTGCTGGAGGCCAGAGATCTGTTCATACCACCCAGATACTGAAGGATAAAGGAGAGCCTTTAGTGTCCTCCACGAGACAGAATCTGTCGAAATTATTAGTCCTTCCCACAGAAATCAGCACCACCATCCACAACTGCAGAATCCTCAAAGTCGAGTACAGACTCAAGGTAGGAGCCTGGAAACAAGACAGGCCTCTAGCAGGTTTACAAAAGAGTTTGATTTCTTTTCAGCAGCAAAAATTGTTTGATGTACTTTGTATTCAGGAATGTTGCCGGATTTTTTATAGTCTGCCTTTGTGTTTTCATGAAAAAAAGGAATGGAAATAAGAGTGTTTGAGGACACGTTACTTTAAATAAGAATCGTTCATGAATAAATTATGGGTTTTTTCACTGTTCGGATTCTGTGTAAGTTTCTCTCTTGAAATCATCTACAGTATAGTCTGTTCTTTCTGTTGCAGGTTATTTTGGATGTATCACTCACCAAAAACCCTGTGATTAAACTCCCATTGATCATACTGCCTCTACATGACGGGACCTCGTCCAAAGAGTTGGAGGCAGGACTACACGGAGACCTGGCCAAAATGAATATTTTAAATTAATATAAGCAATAAGCACTAGTTTTGTTTGAACTTTTGTTTTACACGTATTGTATCCTAGCTTTAAAAAATAATTTATTTTCAAAAACATGAAATCATATATGGAAAATAAGCAAAAACGTGATATATACTTCTTGTAATTGCATATTTAAAGGGAACAGTTTACCCAAAAATGACAATTCTGTCATCATATTCTCACCCTCATGTTCTAAACCTGTATGACTTTCTTTCGTTTGACAAAAACAAAAAGAAGATTTGGAAGAATGTTACGTCCACAGGAGAAAGTCATACAGGTTTGAAATTAAATAACCATGACAACATATTCATTTTTGGGTGGGCTATCCCTTTAAAATGAACAGAATTCTAGCTCGTTTTAAATAAATGCATTTTATTGCTTCCATCCATACAAAAAGAGTACAATTGTGCAAAAATAAATAAATCAAACATTAATGCATGTATCCCTGAGAGTGTAATGGTCTTTATTGTTGGCTATAATCTCTCTGTAACATCGTTTGTTATTAGATCAGCTCAGTTAATTCAACTAAAGGGGAGAGTATGTCATGTTCCTTTTACAAAGTGAGCATGTGAAGAGAAATGGAACATCAGAATGGCATTTACCGTGACATTCAAGCCCTCACGCTAACATAAATACAGAGGAAGACTCTGCCTGTCAACCTGGAGGACACTGAGCTCTGGCGGATATCTTCAACAAAGCAACCTTTCTGCACCAGTATCATACTGCTCTTTGCTGTGTGTAACTCACATTTTCTCAATTCAACTTTTAGTGTAGAGTGAAAGATGTTGAATCAATATTACAGCTAATCTTTGACCTTTGACACCACAGCAAAAGATGAAATACTGAAAATCTGAGCTTTATAAATGGATGACACTGAATTTATCTGTTCCATCAGAAAAGCCATTTGATTTATCTGAGCAAAGTTTTAAAAAACACAATTCTTTAGAGAAAAAAAAAAATTAAAACATTCTTGTTTTTCTTGGGAAGAAAAACCTTTAATCACAGTTTACAACACAAAGGTTAAACCAACATTTTAAGATCTTTTTCACTTGATTTCTACGGCGTTAACTGGAAAGTGTCTTTACTGTGAATGATCTGCAGCCATCTTTAGACAACAGTGATTGGAAGAGTTCAGTATTTCACCTCCCCCTGCTGGAAAACAAATGTCGTTACTTCTCACTTATATGACTTGACAGTTTAATAGTGTCTGTTCTCTGATGCTCACCATGTAATTGTAGTATTTCACTTATCGAGTAGAAATCTTTAACTGCTGTGTGTGTAGGCTTGTACCGTCAGTAAATAATGTCACAACATTAGACAAAGCTCACGGGAGGCTGAACATATAGGCAGTTTATTGAAAACCATTGCTCTAATCAAATTACAGGAGACATGAGGCTGATATCTTTTCTATGAGAACATACACCAATAGGTTAATTAGGGCAGCATAATTGAATTATTTCATTTGTTTAGCTAAACCAGATTACCTTTAATTCATATTTAACATTAAGGCAGCAGTAGTGACATTCACTGTACGATCTCCTGTGTGAAGCGCTCTCAAAATAATGAGTTATTGAATGGCTATTCCTTAGTTGCAGTTTCCTAGGGAATAGCTTTATGTTATTGACCCAAATTAACCAATACACTCCTAAATAAATAACAACTGATTAGCAGGAATTGAGTGTAAAGGAAAGGAAGGAAGGAAAGGATGTGATGTGTGGCCAAGTATGGTGACCCATGCTCGGGATTTGTAACCCATCCAAGTGCACACATCACACCCGGCGCCCGGGGAGCAGTTGGGGGCTTGGTGCTTATTACTTATTTTAATGTCAAAGAGACATGGGCTGTTTCTTGCCACACTTGCGAGGCTACCTTGAAAGAACAAACTCGGAAGGACATGAGGACACAGAGCCTGAGATGTGTTGAGATCTTGTTGCTTAACTGACCGTCTCAACACATTTTAAGTAATAGGACAGCACCATGCAATGCACAATAAACTGTGTAAATGAGCATGCATATTTAATGTTACTTATGCTTTGTCAGTGTTAAGAGTCTTTTTAATATGGCAATAAAAATTATTGCAGACTTTCCTCAGGACTTCATCACATTTTTTTTTAAATGAAGCCAAACAAAATGACAAAGGTTGACAAAGCTGTCACATATTTGCGAGCTTGCAGCGGGAATCTATCAAGACAGAACAAGAGAACTTTAAAGCTCACAAACTTCTGTACGTTGTCCACCCGCAATGACTTCTGGGATTTTTGATATCAACGTTGGTTCTCAAGTCTGAAATCAATGTATCCTCAATATCAAGAATCCGGGTACTTTCATGCATCCTCTTGAGTTCTTGAGTATTGGAATTAAACTTCGGCAGTTGATTATGAACAAGAACAAACACACAAGGAGACAAGATTAAATATTTATTGAGAAATGGCCATATTATGCTATATTTAGGCTAGTGCTATATTGAAACATACTGTGGTTGGTTGCTTTACACGCCTGTGGTCGCATTCTATCTAAGTGAGCGGCTAAGTGGTTAGAATAAGTTTGAATGTGGGCCAGATTTATGCCGGTTAGACAAAGGTCTGGCTATGCGAGATTAGTGCAGTAATATAAGAAGAATTATGACATCTTGGCACCAGCTGTGAAGGCTATCAGTTGGCTACAGGACGGGTGAATCGTACACCACATGCTGTATGCCTGATTCTATTACCACTGAGATTCAGATTAAACGTATTCTTTACGGATCATAAACTGGAGGAAGAGAAAGAGGTCTGTCTGTGTGACTGAGCTAGAGCGGTCACCGCACCTCATTAGGTCCAGCATTTAGCCTGTGTTTGAGCAAATCTATGAGCAGACGGCTGTCACAGTTTGCACTCACTAATGAGAGGTGCAGCTGAACACACTCGGATTGAAGGGAAGTCATCAGTGACCCATGATAGGTTCAGACACTCAAATGTCTGTAGCCTATATATTATACAATATAGGCCATAAAATTAATATAGTTTTACAACAACAACAATGATGACAATTATTAGTACTTAGCATTATATAATAATATCAAAGTTATGGTCTTTGGTATTCAGGTCATAAATATTTTCTATAATATAATATAATATAATATAATATAATATAATATAATATAATATAATATAATGTAATATAATATAATATAATATAATATAATATAATATAATATAATATAATATAATATTTAGTTTTCTTACATTTATATAATTTTAAAAACTGGAAAATAAATTAGCTAAAAATACTAATTTAAAAACATTATGCATTGCAGGGAATCTTATTGTATATACAGAGCTTTAAAGGAAGATTGTTGTTTCTCTGATTGGTCTGATGAGCAGGGAATTACATGATGAACGCCAGATGTTTGGGTATTACTATATAAGGCAATCAATTAAACTCATTTAAAAGTGAGATTTGAACAAGCTGCTCTTGAAAATGAGATGAGTGACACTAATCAGAAAAGCAGATCTGAATCAGTGTGAGGAAAATCTAAACTATAGATTAATGGCAGTGTGAATAGGGAAAACATAGCACACTAACTGAACGCCTCCTTTTTCTTCTAAATGAAAAAGGATATTTGATAACAAACAACAGTAACCACTAGAGATGCTAGACAGTCTCTGTTTATTTCTCATGAAGATGACAGGCCCATCAACTATAATTAATTGCATGTGGAAGTTGAGTGTCACGCATAAGACATGCTGGGAATAAAATGGTCCCTATAGGAAGGACACATCCATATTTGGTTTGATACAGGGATCAGGATTACTATTTTGCAGCTTTACATGCAAATATGGGTGCTTTGCACGGTTCGGTCATTCAGACTGCTCTGATAAC
The DNA here is from genome assembly GCA_036784905.1 of Acrossocheilus fasciatus. Lineage (NCBI taxonomy): Eukaryota > Metazoa > Chordata > Actinopteri > Cypriniformes > Cyprinidae > Acrossocheilus > Acrossocheilus fasciatus. The sequence goes on along the minus strand of CM071945.1, from coordinate 13,130,386 downwards.
CAGACAAATTTTGCACATATAGTAAGTCGGGCATAAACAGCTGTTTGTCTGGTTAGAGGGGGAAGGGAATTTGAAGAAAAAGTGAGAAAGTGAGGACCATCTGTTGTCTTTGTGCAGACAGAATAACACTTCAGCTGTTCCCAATAAATGACTTCCATTTGTTGTGTGCAATGATGCAAATCACAAGTCCTTGAGTATTTTTAAACAAGTTGCATTCTCAAATTACTAACTAAAAATGTTGTTGCACTCAATCATGATAAACTTAACCTAAAATGGAACAAATGTGCATGTAAGGGTCAGAGTAGAAAAGTTTTGTGAAATGAAGAAATAACCATTTCTACACTCATTAGCCATATTAATGATGTCTGAAAGTGAAATTTTAATTTTTCTCAACATCTGTTTCATCTTTTACTCACTAATTAGCAAGACAGTGATCCCTGAACACTGAAACAAAGATGAATTTGTGCTCTCCTCAAAAATCTGCATCTGGACATTTGTAGTACTTAAGAGATTTTGTTGCTGACAGATGAATGCAGTCATATTCATCCTTTGTCTGTTCTTACCTGAACAGGTGCCAGAATCTGTCTGGTGATATCAAGATCAATGAACCCTTATGTTATTATTTTATTACTAACTTGTATATGAAGAAATAAATAACTTTTCTCTGTTTGCCTTGGAACCTAAAATGCTGCTGACAGATATTCCCACATGGCTTTGGGCAAGTTTTTGCAGGTCGTATGGCTTGAATTCTCTCACTCTTTGCTGTTGGGATCTTTCTTGCATTAGGCAGCCTGGCATCAGCTTTCTGAGGAAAATCCTTGAGAATTATGTGAAGTGTGAGTAATGCTGATGGCAAGTTTACAGGCTGAGCTGTGTTCAATTCTCTTCCACTTTCTGTTCCAGTATTTTCTCAGTTGATATTTGATGTTTGGAGTGTTTTGCAGTGGTCCACATAAGGGCTGTTGCCAGTCCAAGTTCTAGATCTGGCTGAGACAGCTGAAGGTTAGATATTTTTAACAGAATGAAAAAAAAAAAAAAAATTACATTTTTATTTTAATATAAACAATACATTTAAATTAGTAATAATTTCATTAATTTGAAATATAATTTAAAATTAATAAATATATTTTTGTCCTATTGACAACAACATAATAACAGCTGTTGCTTTAGCAGTTTCCTTGCGTATCTGTGACAAAACAACTGATGACACTCAACTCTACCTCTCATTCCATCCTGAAGATCCGACGATAGCTGCTCGCATCTCAGCTTGTCTAACAGACATTTCTTGCTGGATGAAGGACCATCACCTTCAACTCAACCTTGCCAAGACAGAAGTGCTTGTGGCTCCAACAAACCCATCGCTTCATCACAATTTCTCCATCCAATTGGGCACATCAACCATAACTCTTTCAAAAACAGCCAGAAACCTTGGAGTTGTGATTGATGATCAGCTGACTTTCTCAGACCACATTGATAAAACTGACCGGTCCTGCAGATTTTCTTTATTCAACATCAAGAAGATCAGGCCCTTTATTTCGGAATGTAGGGTATCAGAGCGAACCAGACAATTTCAGATTGGTGTTGAACAACCCAAAGAGCCAAATTCCACAAATAGGCCCAGGACAACAAGACAATGTCATAAATCTGTCCACGATACCCTATCGCCAGCCAGTCTGAAGCAAGCCTAACCAAGCATCTCTTTCACAGAACAGCTTGTAACATTAAAACAAAAGAACACTTATTGATAATCCCAACTCAGGGAGGAGATTGTCAATTTTGGGGCAAGAACCCCAAGATTAATGACTAAAGAGACAACATCATGACCACCACATGAGGGAAATCATTAGTAGAGACTTTGTTGGGTGGTTTCCCCCCACCTAGAAGACAAGAACCAGATTGAGATTCCTTATGAGACCTTTTAACCTCTCTGGTCTTCAAAGAACATGTCCTTACTTTCACAGAATGGCATACTTATACTCTGCAAAAGCGGGAAAATTCAGACCATGTGACTGATAAGATAAGATGTTGATTTATGTATTGGGAGGAGAAACATATAGCAACACCCCAAGCTAAGACAATGTCTAATTGGTAAAGACACCTTTTAGGATGTGTCCAACAACCGAGTTTAAAACCTCAGGACACCAACAAAATTTGCTTTTAGTCATTGCTTTTTACATTAGGGCTTTTAGCCATGCTCTTTCTTGCCTTTTTGCCACCGTATTTTGACGCTGCTTTTTAGCGCTCTTTGAGCGTGCTCTGGCTTACACGCCAGCTGCTCCTCTAAAACCATGAGTAGAAACGCCATCTAGTCTCGTCACTCTTCTTGCTGGCTTCTACTTTAATTTCTTTTCTTTTCCATTGAGAGTTTCGCATTCTGAGTTAAGTTTTGCAGCAATGCCGTGTCTCCGAGTCTGACCTCGAGTGCCTGTCTAAAACTTCAACCAGCCCACAACTCCGCAACTTCAGCCAATGCCCAAGACTTCATTACGAACAACCACTGAACTTCCAGCCAATCAGCAACCTTGGGAAACCCCTTTCTGCAACGACGACAACAAATGGCATTTAATATTTAGTTAATGGCCTCATTGAGAAACTCAATGTGAGGGTTAATTAAGTGATTTGTGAAGTGATTGTTCTGGTCTATGCAATTGCACATATTGCTATAAACTTGGGATTTCACATTTTCACTCTCCTAAACTCATTCTTTCCTCACTTTCTCTCTTTTCTGCAACCTGTGTGAATGCATGTGTTTGTGTTAGTTTTACATGTCTTAGATTTATCCAATAAAGGCTTATTTATATTGAAAAGAGAAGTATCTTGTGTTTTGTACTCACAAGTTAATGTCTTAAACTGCCAATCTTGTTACTGTGCTAATAAATAGTGTTTTCACTATAATTTGGATATCAATATCCATTGCAGAATTGATGTTATAAGGCTTGTTCAATGAATCGCTGGCCGACTCAGTGATCAGCCGTAACCAGCGATTCTATCCAAATTCCCTATAAAATAAATGATTCCCTTTAAGCTAAATTGATCTGTTTCACAGGAACATGCTTCACAACTCCTTGTTCAAGCTTTTGTTCTGTCCAGGCTGGACTATTGCAATGCTCTCTTGGCAGGTCTTCCAGCCAGTTCTATCAAACCTTTACAATTTACAAAATAGCGGGACCCATTTGAACTGCGCGCCACACTGACCTTTATCCGCTCGCCTCAAAAGAAAACAGCACAGCGCGAGCTTAGAGCGCATGCGTTTGTTACAGTGACCAGTCGCGATCACGAGCTAAACAACGCTGTGAAATCCAGTAAGAAGCACTCGAGTTCAGCGCAGAGTTCTCCGGTAAAAATCAGCATGGTATAATAATGTTATACTAAAACTAAAAAAAAAAAATATTTTAGTTTTAGTATAACATTATTATACCATGCATAATTTTACCTTTTTTTTGTTTAAAGAAGAAACCAAACCAATGTATAGTTGACATTTGAGGCTCAATGCTATAGAAAAGCAATAAAAGTTCAGGAAGAATGTTTTCAGCCTTTTTTAAAAATATATATATTATATAAAAATATGGCATGCAGCTTCGAACAATGGCATAAATCTGTTCAAAATAATCATTATTAATAATCGCAATTACAATCTCAAGGGAATAATCGACTATTATGATTTTTATCATAATCGTGCAGCCCTAATGTAAATGTAAAACAGCACAGATCACTGATGAAACTGCACCGGAGACACATATTTGTTTCTTACCCATACTTTTAGATGCATATTTCCAGCACTGCTGCTTTCATTGTCTCTTTTGTTCATTCCATGAACTAATGAAAGGGGTTAAATTAAGACTACAATAACAGAAATATGACACATCCCACACAGAAGCAAAAGGCTGCAGACAACTCTTTTGGTAACCACCCTCATATGGACTAAGTGTGATATATGTTTTGAGCTGCGAGCGTCAGCCAGCAGCACGCCCACCTACACCCACATCAAAACAATGCTATTTGGTTCCCCTTTAACCTCCAAGTCCTTGTTTGGCTTGGAGTCTGCTTACAGTTTCTTTCTTTCTTTTTTAAAATAATTTTACATTTTTTGCTCAGAGGAATTATAATTTTCATACAAAAAACTAACTGAGTTACAGCCTAAAACATACATGTGGTATAGTGCAAACAGACCGTAGAGATGCACCATTTAAATCTTTTACTGAAATACCAAAGCCAAAAATAAAGTTTTAATTTATCATATCATAAATAAATAAATAAAGTTTTGGTCATTAAATTTGGGTAATTTAAATCGGTATGCTGTTCATAGCGACCTCAGTTGTATTCTCAGGTGATAAATTAAACCAGTCACTGTAAAGTTCTTTGGCAACAAGTTACCTCTTGATATTTCAGTCAAACTCTTTTGGCTGAAAGCAAAAATTCCTTTTTTTGTGCTGTTTTGGCTGAATTTTGGTGCACCACTGGGGAGAAGAAAAACGTTATTTTTCTGTTGAATATAAAAGAAGAAATTTAGAAGAATATGGGTAACCAAACAGCTGACGGGGAAAAAAACTATATGGATTCAACTTGAGGGTGAATAAACAATGACAATTTTTTTTTTCCCTATTTTTGGGTGAACTAAAACCAAAAACTCCCTTTAATTTCAACATGTTCTCTCCTCATCCAGTCCAATGCAAACTGGAAGTCCCCTGCTTTAGCAATGCAAAGGAAAATACTAATGGCTTAAATACAATTCTGTTTCAAATTGAATGCAATAAAAATACATTCTCACAAACTGTCAAATAACTGTATTAGCTCATTCTAAATAAGTACATTATTAGGGCAGTCCATCTGCAGAGAGAGAAGAACTAATGTAAAGGTCTGTAGAGACAAAGACTTTGGTTACATTGAAATGCAGAACAATGTGGAATCAGAATTTTAGGTTTTATTCAGGTTACCAAGGCAACAATTCTCCCAAGTGTGTTCTATGACTGTCCTCAATAGAAAAAAAAGTATTAAACATACTAGTTGAGTGGAGCTCCAGTGAGACAAGTCACCAGAGGATTATATCAGGCTATTAATGGATTCAATGAAGCCCTGGGTCCTCAGGCCTGTGCTGTATCTTAGTAGGGTTCCTCTTCTCTGATACATGCCTGCAAATCAGTGCGATCTCACATAATGTGATTATTTGGCAGCATGCTGACTTTTGTCTCCATTAACAGTCAGAAAGTACACAAACACCCAAGAGCCGTGACAAACAGCACAATCCTTAGGACTGAAATCATAGTAAAATCAGGATTGTACACCTTTTTTAAACTGTAAATGAAACAACATGAAACCAAAAAAAGTAATGACCTATAGAGGATAAGAAGAGTGCATTTACTTCTAAATTGTATTTGTAAAATTAATACGATATAATTTAAATCAAATATTCTACGTAAATTTATGCATTTTGGCAATTTATTGAATAATTAAATATTGACAAGTCGAAAAACAGAATGCCAGTCAAAGATACACATTTGAATTGCACAAGCCTATATATATATATATATATATATTTTTTTTTTTTTTTTTTTTTTACTGAATTCCTATCAATATACAATAGACTCAAGATATAATTTTTTTTTTTAAATAAAGCCAAGTGAAAACTGCAACTGAATTTTTCCATGTAAAAGAGCAGATTTGACATTTTGATATTGACTCTTTGAACTTGTGGAAAGTGTGACTCTACTGAAATGACCACATTTAGACATTCTTGTGAACGAGTGATTTTTCCACATTGTTTTAGATAAAACACCTTTCTTAAAACACCTGTGAAAAATAAATACGGAAAAAAAATCCTTCAAATTATACAGTATATTGTGCCCTATTTTTACAGATTTTTTTAAGAGTGTAGAATGACTGAAGTAACATGAAGCACTGAAGACTGGAGTAATGGCTTAAATCATTTTGGCTTCAAATTATTATCATATTTCACAATATTATTGTTTACTATATTTGTAATCAAATAAATGCAGCCTTGGACAGCATACCACAATTCTTTCAAAAACATAAAAAAATAAATAAATAAATAAAAATTAAAAAAAACCTTCCGACCCCAAATCTTGCAACATAGCACATAATTTTTAAGAGTTGCATTTAAAAGCTTTTCAATTTGTTTCCTGGTGCCACCAAGCATTTCACATTTCGAATGTCTCTCTTATCTGACTTACCTAATTCAACTCATCCGTTCATTTGTAGAGAGCTCCATGACCTGAATGGTACATGTCAGATTAGTGATAAAAAAGGCATGCTGGAGGGTCCCTAGGAGCAAGAATGAGGAACACATTACAACATTGCTCAGATCAGCTTCATTCTCTCTGAAAACACAAACCAACTATGCAAAACAAGTAAACACATGTGACCCTGTATCTCAAATGCTAAAACATGGCACTAGCAACAACAAGGTCATGAGTTTGACTATGGAATCCACATACTGATAACAGTTATAGCTTGACTGCACCATAACTTACCCTGCAATGTGCAATAAGTAAGGGATAATCAACGGCTAAAAGGATTTTAATGCACGACGTGGCAAAGAACCACCCGACGCGAAGCGCATCAATTAATACACGGCTAGCCGTTGATTATCTCGTTTATTCCATGGTCATCTGCCAAGTTATAGACCAGTTAAAACTAGTATTGCTTTTTGCAGTGCAATAGTTGACCGAATGGGTAAAATAAAACTCTTGCTCTAGCATTCTGCCGCTTCAAATCAGACACAGAGATGAAATAGTGCGGTAAGACCATATTTATTTGAATGAATTATAGCATGCATTTCAATTAATTATCGAGAGAGAGAGATGACAGTTGTGTGTACCTGCTTGCTGCGTCTGCCTGTCTCTCTCTACAAACAATTACTTCAAAAACAGCGATTTTACCACCTCGTTGCTAGGGAATAGAATGTAGCGATCTAGTATCTATCTTTTATTTTATGAATAAAAATCGCAGGGAAGCATTGACAACAAGTTTGTGTGTGTGTGTGCAGCGCAATCTGTGATCTCTCTCTCTCTCTCTCTCTCTCTCTCCGTGTGTGTATGTGTGTGCGCGCGAGCGAGTGATGCAATTAAAGCAGCGCATTAATATAGAACAGTGATTAAACTGACTTGGAATTACCTGTGCATTAAACTGTTTTACTGCATACCTGCCAGCCAATCAGAATCCAGTATTCAGACAGACCATGGAATAAATCCTGTTTAATTTGTGGCTCTCCACAAATTTTAATTGCCAATATTTCTTTCTTAATAGCAAATACTATTTGAAAAACAACTTAGATGTCAGATTAGATATGCTTTCATCAGGGCTCATTCTTCATCCAATGACCCTTGGTGACACTGCATATACAATATTCAGGATTTCCCCAAACATTTTCATCTTCAGTGTCATCTCACCCAGTGAAAAATAGTTTTCAGGTCACACCATAACACTCTTTGTTCTGGTGTTGTGTCTTTTGTGAGTTATAAATATCTTCCTTTCCTCCAGAGATGGCTGAGGCTAGAAACAGCTCTCCCACCCTCTTCCTCAAAGTGTGAAAGCTACGCCCAAGATTTCACTGCAGAGGTGAAGGAACAACCCAGCTGCCTCATTCAAAATAAGTCACCTTTGCCCTGATTACTGAACATCAATCTCCTACAGTAAACCATCCTCGAACGCTATTCTAAAAATGTGTCTCGTTAGTGCAGACAGGCTTCAGTGGAGTTAATTTATTCTGTTTTTAGTAGGTCAGGTGTAAACCTAATAGAGGTGCTAGACTAGTCATTTGTGCTTTAGAGTGAGTCCCCCTGCAGCACAAAATAGAGAATGACAGTTAATTAAAATAAATCTCACACTCAGTTTTCAAATCTCACACTATTCTGATGAAACCGACTGTGCATAATTTTTTTTTTTTCTTGCAGTGTTTTTGTGAAGTGCAGTGTGCTCCTGTCTTCACCCATCGGCAGATAAGGCTGCGTTCTCATTACCGTTTTATGAGGCCCAGGGCGCTATAAGTCCACAGAGCTAGTGTTAGAACAGAGCTGCTATCCAAAGATCATTTCACACTTTCATGCAATAAAAGTACCATAAAAATGACAGCTTAAAAAAAAAAATGCAAAGTGAAAGGTATCTTGAGCCAGTGTTCATTGATGTTGTGCAGGTCCTGCTCCATCACTGTATGAGCCAGATTCAATGAATTACTTCAGATAATTTAATTATAGTTGGATTTATACAATTCAACTGGACTGTGTTGTTTTAGTGATCTGGTCAGAAACCAAGGGGTGAATATTTGCTGGTTAGCATGGCTATATTAGCCTCTGTTGGTAGATGCTGTAACTACATCTAAAATATTTTTATATTGCAAATATTTGCCATTGACAATTATTAAAAATGAGCCATCTATTCTGACAAAATATTTTTAAAGCAAATATCACTAATATTTTATTACATTATAGCAGATGTTTTACCAGCCCCCAGCTCTTTTATTATTTACAAAAAAAAATCACTAGTAGCTGTTTTGTAGACATTAAACATTATAATTGGATTTTCCCATTTGAATATATGTTTAGGATATATATAGTTAGCATATATTTGCATATACGTTTACCATATATTCTTCGCAATTGAATTTGTTTTTGTCAAAGCTGTAGATTTACGTGATTTCAAATGAACTAATTATAGCTTATTTATTTACCCTTAAATGTCTTTTGATTGTTTCTGTGTCAAGTTCAGAAATGTTGTGATTGATCTTTGAGTTGGCTGGTTTAAGTAAGAATTTTTAGAAATGTCAGTGGAGAAAAATTGGAAAATTATCTGGCAAGTCACCCACGCTGCTGAAAAACTGGACAACCCCTGTGTGTTATGCTACTCCAAGAGCAGAAAATCTTGATTTGCTCATTGTTGCATGTAACCAGATTGGAACTCTGCAAAATTTGCACATCACAAAAGCATCCTCTGCTCTGTTTTAATATTAATATTCATACATAATGGATTTATTTGCTGGTGTTGAAAATACATTTTATTTTAATATTTTATCTACTGAGGAGTCAAGCACCAGCTGAATTGAAGGAATGCTGCCATGGAAAATAATAGGAATGCTGAAGGGTTTATTTCTCCCATGTATTATAGCACTCCTTGTCAGATACATTAAACAGTAAAAAGAGTCTATTCTGAAAATGTTACTTTGAGGAATTACACAGAATTGAAAAATGAAAAACTGCCTCTAAAACTCACTTTTCTTTGAAGAGCCGTCACAATTGGCGTTCTGCTAGAGCGGCTGCAAGAGAGTCGGATTGCATTTTGACTGGCCTACTGCTGCAGAACGCAGTGTTAAAGCGACAACTGTTGAGATGAGAAATGCACAGCAAAGCCTGGGAACAGAGATGAACGCTTGTCTTATCACACCCAGTGAGCGATAAAAGCGTCACACAAATGTGTGTACTCAAGAGGAAGTACCTGACACTGGCTGGGAACCCATGACATCACCAGAGGTTATCACTAAGGAATGCACTCTCTTTCTTTCTGTGGCTTTTGCATATCAAATCAGACCTGAGGCAGAAGTGCTGAGTCATTGCTGACTGAAAGCATGAACAAATGGTGTGGAACATGTTTTTGTTTCATTTGATATAAATTGCTATGTACTCGCGGCCTCCAGACAGAACCATTAGAATTACAAAATCACAAATCAGCTGGAGCCATGGAGCCTTCCATTAAAGAAAAACACCACAAGCGCTGCTCTGACCTTTACGCTTGCTAATATGTTAAAAACAAACACAGATTTTTATCCTGTTAGACAGGTGTAGCAGGTCACCTTCAGCAAAACAACTCAGCGTGTTAGAAGAAACGCTACGCAAATATGACTCAAGGTCACGTATTACTGAAGTGAAGCTGTGAGCATCTCTCAGCACATGAAAAACTGTTACAGTTAGGATCCAGACTAATCTGAAGCCCTGCTGTGTTACTGGCATCATGGCAACTGCTTTTTTCTCTTCACTGTTCTGCACACCCTCCAAGTGAAAAGAGCAGCACTGCATGACTTTAACCACCTTCATGAGAGACAGAAAAAACACGATAGCCAACCAACTTCACCATATTTCATATGCTATATGCAGTCAAGTTTTGTATGGCAGCTAGACAAGCACCAAACCATCTAAGACTGTGGTTAAAATAGTCACAAATGCGACTGGATGATTAAACATGCAAACAAAACATAAATAAATTTAGACAGACAGGAAAGTAGCTTTCCTTTAGACAGGCACAAAGTAATTTTCAAACTAAAAGCGGTAGCTAGACAGCATGCAATTTTGGACGCAGCAATCGTGTCCATATGTGATTTCATCAGATCTTGTTAGAGGCATAGAACAATAAACGCAGCATGAGCTGTTATATCCGATTTGAGAAAAAAATGACTCTTTTTATTGAAAATAAGAACCTGTTCTTAATGACTTAAATAAAAACGGATTCTTCTTAATAAGTCAGTCAAAAAGATTCAAGACAGCCTGAAACTAGCTCATTCAGAACCACTGCTGAGTTCACAGTTCACACAAAATAAACCCTGAACAGTTACTGTGATGTATACTTCAGACTTTGAGACTTTACATTGGTCTAGACTAGACGGTTCAAAAGTCTGAGGACAGTAAGATTATTTTAAGGAAATTAATACTATTATGCAACAATGATGCATTTAATTGATGAAAGTTACAGTAAGGACTTTAACATTGCTACAAAAGGGCTCAAATACATTTAAAAAAATGCTTTTAAGTCATCAAAGTATCCTGGAAAAAAAAAAAATCGTAGGGATGTAATAATTCAGTCAACTCACCATGTGATACGATTCACGACAAAATGCTGCATATTTCTTTGTGAAATTGAAATAAGTCAAAAAACTAAATTGAAATTTTAAAACAAACCTCAAATGAAATAAATAAATAACACAAATAAAAGATATCTCTTCTTATAATCAAACTAAAGTTTTGTGTTCTGTCCATTTAGAGGCAACCACTGCATTTTAATCAAGATCCAAAGATGATGCATACAAGCAGCATGAGCAGTTTCTAATCAAACTTAGATTGTATAAATATGAAATTTTAAGCAAAAACAGAATGGTCCGATTTTAGCTTTGTGTAAGTGCTACATAAAACATATCTGCATTAAACAAAAACAGCAGATGGGCTGAATGAGATGGCAATGCTTTTTCTCTTCACTGTATTCTGTACACCTCCTACTGAAAAGAGCAGCACTGCATGATTAAAAAATAAATAAATAAACCTAGCTGACCATTTTAAAGTTTAAGGATTAAGCACAAGAATAAATCACATTTTAAAATAGATTTAAAAAATAGATTTATTAAAAGCAGTTCTTATACATATTGCACTCTCAATATAGTGTTAATATATTCTAAAACAACAAATATTTTCTTCTAGATGAATGGTGTAGCTGAATTATAAAAGATTCAAATCCTATGTTTAATTTAAAATCCACTTGACTGAAAAAATTGAATATCCACATGCCTCAATTTGAACGGGCCTGATGCTTCTTGCCTCTTCATCAGATTCCTTGAATAAAACGGAAGATAATGCGTCTGCGTGTGCAAGCCAGATATTGACTGCACTGCCGGGAGATGAAATCTGATATTGAATTTGTACTGAATCACAGTGAATTATTGACTATTTTATTTTTAGGCCGCGGCGCATTTATAATTAATCATATAATGACCGCCCATGTTTGATGAACTGGGCTTTGATGCAATTTCTGGAGGTCTGATTTCAGAGGCGCTGAACTGAGAGAGAACGGGGCATTGTCACTGCTGCATTAGCAGTCTTGTTCACTGATTCAAGTATAAGAAGAGGGTGTCTGGTGCTCGGGAGAGGAAAACACTTCACATATGGATGCACAATTGTGTCAAATGCAGGTTTCAACAGACTCTCAAACACACTCTCACAGACGATGCACAAATGTCATGTACTAAATGTAGGAGGACTGCCCCAGAGGGGGCTTCATTTTGCAACACTCTGCTTAGCCAGGCAGACTGAAATGCCCCTCAAAGAGCAAGTCAGTCAATCCTGATGTTGATAGATGGCAGACTGAAAGAAGCATCTTGGTCTCTCAGGTCTGTTTGTCTGACACGCTTCAAGTGTGCTGATTGCAAACCTTGTTTGCATAGTTTCACGCTAAACCTTCTGATCCATATTAAACTCAAAAATCAATATAAATTAGCTCCAATAAGACTGACACAAAGATACTGTTTATACTGTTGTTTGAGGGATTTTTTTTGAGAATATCTGCAAATACAACTGTATATTTTTCTTACATAGATATTTTCTTGTATAGGTTTGTATAAGTATTTTGTAGAGGTATCTTGTACAAGTTATTATATGGCTGTGTAATAATACATTCTTGTTTCTGAAAAGACATTTTATGTTTGTTTTTTTTCCATTTTATATCTTTCATTTATCTATTTCTTTCCATGTTAAGCTATTATTGTGATATAAGTTGTCTTCAAAAATGTTTTTGCCGCCACAGACAGCATATGGCTGTAAGAAAGCAACAAGGCACATCCGAAACCAATTACTGTTCATCCAGTCAACTGAGATACCTTCATCTGATCGATTTTTGATGGCTGCACAGATGTATCCTTCGCTGTCTATGATATCCTACTATCCTGTGCGTTCTCGTTCTGTGACAGTTGAGCTAATTAAAAATAAAGATGGTTACTTGGTGGTCAGTTTGTGTATAAATGCATGTCTTTGATCAACTTTTTTCCACTTTTGATGTTATTTCTAACGAGGAAATAGATATGTGCTTAGTTATCACCAAAGCTCTCTAATTTGTTGTAGATCATTAAACAATTATGCTGCATCAGAAGTCTGTCTGAAATAAGTTTCAGTAGGTTTTGCACAAATGCTGCCTGCAAAGTTGTTGCCTAAATGAGAAGAAAGGCAACAAATCAGTTGCCTAAGCTATTGGACGCAGCCATTATCACTTTTAGGTACATCTAAATGGTATGTCATAACCAAACCAACTATTATTGGTTGCTTTACACGTTAGTTAGTCAGTCTCTTCCTGTCTAAGTGTCTGGTTCTCAGCCAGAATATTAAGTAGGCATTATGCTGTCAAATGTCTGGTCACACAAGATGACAAACACAAGGCAAATAGCCTAGACTCAGGTGGTTAAAGTAGCAGCAGATGAGTGTTCATGGGCCCTTTAAATGCTGCGGTGGTTCTGATTACTGGAGGTCAAGAGCATGAGCATGACCTGATTGACCATTTCATTAAGTGCTCTTAAAATATCCTCAGGCCTATAAAACCCGACTAGCCCACAGCAGGTAAAAGGCTGTAATGTAAAAGCCGTAATGTCACATCCTATAGAACAGCTCAGAAAAGGCCTGTTTTCTCCTGCACTGTTCTGGGACGAGCACAGATTGCTGTTAAATTTTTCAACATGCAAGAAAAGCTTCAGACCTGAATCTTACATAATCTCAGCTGCGCACTTCTTTCTGCACGTTTATGAGGACTGTATTCAAGGTTAGACTGTTCCTGGGTGTAAACACTACATCATGAAACCATGAAACATCTGTTCATGTTTATTATAACAAATAGCTATACAGTCACAACTGTGTGCCTGTGCCACATAATATTGTAAATAATTGCACACGGTCAAGTAATTATTAATATATAATATAATATAATATAATATAATATAATATAATATAATAATAATAACCTTGAACTCCCTTAAATACTTACAGCATCTTCTCCATGCTAAATACATTAGCTCAAAATTAAATTCAGCACAGCGATTCCATCATCTGAAAGTGTATCCTCCCATGCTTTCATTCTTTCTTGCACTGATTGTCCATTTACTCCTATCCTCCAATCAAGAGGCTGCACTGTGTGCTGTCTGACCCCTAATTGGACCCAGAGGGGAATTAGTGTGGACACAACAGAGTACAAAGAGCCAACAAGCTTTCTCAAACAAGTTCATCAAATTTGCTCTGATTAAATATTCACAAACTGAATTGGCTCTACAAATGGTATTGTTAACATACAACTTCTACAAAATGTTTGCTGGTCATTTCAACAAGATCTCTGGTTAACCAAAACGAGTAAGCTACACTATCTGCAGTTCAGTCTGATTCACATCAGCCTGACACCCACAAGCTTTTATGCATGTCATGCCTCAGATTTGTGGAAATAAGCTTTTGGCATTGCTGGTCCTGCAAATATATCAGCATCACAGATTACTGTTCCCATCTCAAGACCAGGCTGCAGTCTCAGGCCGAAACCTGAATACTGATTTATAATTTTCAGATAACTGAGAGCCTGAAAAGGTCAGTGGGTATGGAAACAGAATTCCAGTGCTCCAGTTACTGTTTGAGCAAATATTAGTTCAAACACAAGGAGAATCTACTTACATTTGGCCAAAATTAGGCTATAAGGAATAAGATTTCTTACATTAATCTTATTAACTATAACTTTTAAATAAATTAAGACATGCATATTATATAATTAGTCTAGAAATCTAAAGCAGAACATTACTTCAATGCAACTTATGAATAAGTTCGTAATTTATATGTCCATAGGTGAAAAAAAGACTCTTTTTACACCTTGAAAGCAATATGACAAAAGGTGCTTGGGATACACTTGGTATTCATAAAGGCAAGTGTTCAATTCTCTGCCCTTGCTTTGCAATATTGCACAACCCTGAATAAGTCGTTTCCCCAATGGATTAAATGAAGACCTTGACCTTGGTGTTTACTTTCCTACTGCTGTACCTTCCTTTCCAATTCATCTCCTGGGCAAGACACTTTCCCATTCTATAATGCGTTCTCAATGTCTGTCAAACTGTTTCACTTAGGGCATCTTTTAACTTACCAACTGTGTGCAGTAGTTTACAAATTTTGAAACCCGCTGTTCCTTCACCCTGGGTTTCCTGAGGCTGCCAGTGAATCTAGTGTTTTAAAGCGCTGGATCACTCTTCTGTGCTGTTGCTGACATGTAATTGGACAGACAGGCAGGTAGTAGCCCTGCAGAGTTGTCCTGTCAAAGTAGGGTGTGAGCTGCACCGTCAAGTTCTTGACATTCACTGCTTTGGGTCCATCTTGAATTCCGAAGCTTTCAAAATCTTCCTTTCTCCCTGCAGCAACAGGGCATACATTTGTATTAATTATACATTGTTATTATATACAGTGGCTCAGATGAATAATTCAGTAGCAGGATTTCTTTGCTCTAAATTTATTTACATATCAATTATATTTATGCACTTAGCAGATGCTTTCATTCAAAAGCGACCAATGGGGAACATCACAAGCAATTTATTATAAGAGGTAACAATATTTGTAGCAAACAATGCCAAGCTAGAGTAGAAGTTAATGAGATGCAGAAAAGTAGAGAAAGATAGATGTTTTTTTCTACCACTCACATGGAATTAGTAGTGCTGACTGTAAGGAGAACATCTAAGGAATTATACACAATGGATTTAAAGGCGATGCTGATTACACTCATACAAATGTAGATGTTAGTGTAAACAGTGGCAGGTATTGTTTGCATCTAGTATAAATAGCAACAATTAACATCTTGGTTACAGTGCAGTAGTGATAGATGCTATTCATACAAACTGTAAACAGAAGTAATATGTAAATATCTGAGCAATGGTTACTGAAAATATTCTCTTCCATCCCTGCTGGCTATGTGCATTCAAGAGTAAACAGACACTGATTCATTTAAAATGCAGAATGAGTTCAATGCAGCTGAAAGTATTTTTAAATTATTCATATTTCATCAGCAAAGTTTTCTTCAAAATCATGAGGGCACAAATTCCATGTGGACTTATTCTAATGGATCCTTCCTTATTTTAAACTACAGAATGAAATTCAATGGAAGTTTAAAGGAATTTTTCTCAATTCTGCTAGAAGTTTTGTAATTGGCTGAAAAGCGTGGGCTGCTCCCCTGAACACTTTCTTGCTGTTTACAGAGCCTTAAGGGCTGTCGCACATACAAGTGTGATTTCTCAGGACATCTATTTCAGTGATATCTGTTATGTTGAATTTACAGGACTTTTAACTAGTTGGAATATTGGAGGGAAAAAAATATTGCCAAAAATGTCAGATGCCTCACTGGCAGCAGGATTATAGCGAGATTATGCAACCTCTGTGAGCCATCTGGGTGAGTCTAAATCAGGCATACACTCATCAGACAACAATTTCTGGTACTGCTGAGTACCTACAAATACTCCACAAGTCTCATAAAGGAAGAGGAACTATTGTTATTTATTTTTATTTATCTTTAAGGGGTTATTTGTATCTTTTAAATATCATGAATATGACACCACAATACATTACTCACTCACATTAATTATGTCAAAGAGAGGAAAAAAAGTTTTCTGAATTATTAGATGAGTTAAAAAATATAAAGGACACTAAATTCATGAAATATTCATGGAAATACTGATGAAAGCATAAGTGAGAAGGCAAATGGAGTGAGAAGTATAAAGAGAATAAAGAAATAAAATACATATAAATGAACCTTTTAGTGTTTGAGATGATTGAGGTAGAAAAATGTGTGTTCATCTCTCCTGCTGCGCCAACCTATTTGCAGCCAAATCTATTCCAAATGAGAACACACTGTGAAATTATCTGTTCCTGCACTATACCTGAATTACCAGCTGTGCCTTTCGATAATAGAGGATTACTCTCACACCCACAATGCAATGGGGCAATTCTAGATAAGCGCCAAGAGCACTGTACTTGAGTGAGCAAGACTAAATTAAGGAGAAAACTATAAATAGATCTGTGGAGGAAACAAACCAGTCAAGTAACCTTATAACCTTGTTTAATCCCCGATGCTGTGAATTTAGTGAATGCATAAAAAAGAAACTAATTATCACTTAAGTCTCCATATGAAATGACCAATGAAATGGAATTTGCAATTTCAAGGTTTAATCTCCATTACGTTGAAGACAACATGCCAGAAGCAACTTCCCTTGAAATTAAACATACAGAAGATTATGCTTAAGACTGTTACAAATATCTTGGTAAAATGATTCAAATTAATCACTTTTTAACAAGAAGGTTCTATATTTGTATAGTCTGAACTGGATGTTAAACATACCATTTAAAATGTTGGGGTCGGTAAAGAAGTCTCTTGTGTTCACTAAGGCTGCATTTATTCAATTATAAATGCAGTAAAACAATAATATTGTGAAACATTATTACAAATAACTGTTTTCTATTTGAATATATTTTAAAATGTGATTTATTCCTGTGAAGGCAATTCCTGTGAATTTTCAGCAGCCATTACCCCAGTCTTCAGTATCACATGATCCTTCAGAAATCATCCTAATATGCTGATTTGCTGTCCAAGTAATCGATTTTAAATGTTGAAAACAGTTGCTGCTTAGCTATAAAATAACAGCTTCTCAAAAAATAAAATAAATAAAAAATAAACTTTACTGACCCCTAACCTTTAAACAGTAGTGTGCATGCATAATATCTCTCAGCTTTTTCCAGTTGAACGCCACAATGTAAAATCTTCATAAAATCTGCTTACTTGCCTGTAGGCTTATTCTGAATTTGAAGTGTACAACTCAAACTTTACAATATGTTGAATCGTATGCTCTTTATCCACATTTTCCTCTAAAACAAATCAAACCCACAAAAAAGTCAATAAGTAGAGCAGAGCAATTCAAGTAATGCTTGAGCTGGCACTGTGTCTCCCTGCAGGCTTAGATACACAGAGCCGTTATATGTTATAACAGCACCCAATATATATCTTGCAAAGTATCAACCAAAAAGAGTTTTACATCCTGATGTTGTAAGAGAACACTTTGTTCAACAGAAAACGTTTTACTCTTTAATTCTTTAGGAATTAGTTGCTTTACAGAACCCAGAAACCATTAAGCTGATACGAAGAACCTATAATGAAACAAACAAGAATGTATGCTTCCCAATTACATTGAATTTAGTACCCATAAACACAAGAGACAACAAAAATGTATATTATTTACATCTAAATCTACAAAATGAATGGAACCCAAATTTCAAACTTAAGGAATAAACTGCTTAAATGATCTCTATACTGCTATATTTAATGCATAAAAAGTGTTTGCATGCATGCATGCGTGTGCCTCCTGCATCAAAGCCAGCAGATGTCTGTTTCTTTTTGAAACAATGGGTGAGTAGTTCGCACCAGCATTTTGTTTCTTCATAAAAGCTTGTATTGTAAAAAAAAATTGTACAACTCCTTGCAGAAAAAAGATCCATTACGGTCATATAATCTATTACCATGCAGTGGAAGAGCTGCTAACTTTGAATCAAGGAAATGAATTGGTATTAAAGGATAAAAGACATCAGCCCTGCCTAAAGCCACGATCGTTAGACTTGACTTTGATGTCTTCTCACTTCTCACTGTCTTCCCCCCCCCCCCCCCCCCATTGAAATGAATAACAAGCTTCCCACTACCTATTCACATGGATGGATCTTTGTATATGAATGTTACTACTCATCACATCACACATAAATATGGCCGTCAACACACAAAGGAGAGAGACAGGCAATGTAAGATCATTCATAACATAAAAAGATATGACACACTGAAAATATGAAGAAAAATCAGGCTGTTTGGACGCCTGAGGGATAGAAACACATAAAGATTCTTGCAATCACTCATACTGACCTCCACTCAGGCAGAATTTAGGCATGTCTAGGTTATTTAATGAGATGGATCGCTTGAATCCATACTAGCACTGTCTTAATTCTGACGGAAAGAACAAATGGCATGTGAAATGAAGTATCAGAGGCAGGACAATGGTAGGATTGACATGCCAGCCTCAGCTCAGAGATGCACTGTGCTATTCCAATCTGACTCAATAGACCGCTGACAACAGCTCAGGAGGATCTATTTGTCTGCTGGGTCATGAAATGAGCTTGGCGTGACCAAGCCATAAAGACAACAATGTTGAAGAAGTGATAGTGTGCTGGCAGAGTAATATTGAGAACTGACATCGCCTATATGTGAAATAAGCAGCTAAACTGTGCCAGAATCTGGCTGTTTTCCCAGATGCTGTTTACACATCAAGGATGCTTTAAAAGCCCTGTGCCTATAAACACTTCCTTGATTTGCAGATAGTGGAATCACAATGCCAGCTCAACATCTATGAGCCATCAGCGATGGACGATGGCATCGTCTATCGGCCCAACCCTAATTTATATACTTACATAATTTCAAATTGTTAATCAATATCACACGAAGAGTGACTTTTTTTTTTTTTTTACCACAAAGCAACATGATTACAAATGTGATATTGATTTTATACAATAGTTCAATAAACAAGATGGTAATATTAAGGGACTTACATTTTAGACACAATATTGCCTGTTTTTGCTCTATTTCGCCAACAAAAATAATTACAATTTGCGTCTCATGTTTGAGCAACATGTCGGTGTTTCCTTCCTGAGTGAATCAACCGTAAATGATTCGGTTCAATCGCAATGACTCGCTTATTAACAGTGACTTGCTGCCTCCTACTGGCGGCTTTAATTTCACATTTAAAGTATCTTCATTTTTAAATAATTCCAAATATCATTAGTATTCATGTTTAAAATATCAGAACATTATTTATGCAGTTGTATCTGTAGCTTAAATGGTTGATGTCCTGCATTAAACAGTTTGTAAATGTTTCTAAATGCCACTTCAGATGCAGCTCATGTGTTTCCACTGCATTGCAAAGATGCATTTTGTTGATACTGATTTCATTTGCTTGCTAACAGCACAAATGTCTTATTCTAATTTACTACTAAAATGTAAGAATTTGTCTCAAAAGATGATGCACATTTATAGAAAAATGTCTTTATGAAGGTAAAAATGCCCATAAAAGATAAAACTCAATTTAAACGTATTGGAAAAGATTAATTTCTATGATTGCTGTGAACTGACCACCACACAGAATATGCAGAATATCAAAACTCTAGGAGGTGGTCTTTAAAATGTCAGCACAAAAACACACTCAGCCAAATATTGTCCGTCTAATTGTTGTTATCGATAAAATCCCAGAAAATTCTGATATATCATTTTTGTCAATATTGCACACCCCTATCTCTCGGTTACCTAAAGTTACTATTTATTGAACTAAATTATTTTTATTTGACTTTATGATTATTATATTAAATGTATGAGACCCAAGAAAACGTTTCTGCTCTAACAAAGTTTTTTTGTTCCCCTCAGTGTAACCCACCATTGCTAGGTCTGAGCTTACGAGGCACCATTTAGTCAGAAGTGTAGAAAAGGAACCACTATGTATTTCACAGTGAGTATTTAACTCAGTTCTTATTGAATATGTTAATTCCATTTTAGTGTCAAATACTATGAGCTCTTAGATGTAATTTGTGTGACATGGCTCTGTGTAATGCAGGCTGCATAAGTTGTTGAAGTTATATGTAGACTTATATTGACATTGCTATTTTTTTTTTTATATTTTTTACAGAGTCATTGGAGAACCACACAACTGCAATGAAAATTGGAATAGAAAGCAGCAGCAGTTGCACTTCAAGTGTCAAGTGTGCTAAATGTCTCCGTTGTCCTGGAAGAGGAGGTGGTGCTTGAAAACTTAGGAGACTTTGTAAATGTATTTATTGTGCTCTTTGGATTATTGCATGCACTCAACATGCATTTACAGTAAAAGGTTAGTTCACCCAAAAATGGAAATTGTCATTATTACTCACCCTCATGTTGTACCCAAACCCGTAAACCTTCAGTCATCTTCAGAACACAGAGCTCTCTGACCCTCCATAGGAAGCTATGCAACTTTCACATTCAAGTTCTAGAACAGTAGGAAAGACATCATTAAAGTATTATTCAGTGTGAGTCCAGTGGTTTAACCTAAATTTTATGAAGCAACGCAAGAGTTTTGTTTGCAGAAAAAAAAAAAAAAAAATTGCTTCTTTATTTACAAAATAATATCCAAAGTATGGTGGTGCTTCCCCTATTGGGTTGCAGATAGATGTTTTAGTAAATAAGGTGGTTATTTATTTATTTATTTTTGCACAAACAAAGCACTCGCGTTGGTTCCTAAAATTGAGGTTTAAACCTCTGGAGTCACGTGGATTACTCTAATGATGTCTTTCCTGCTGTTCTGGACCTTAAATGTGTAAGCTGCGTAGCTATCTATTGAGGGACGGAAAGCTCTCAGATCTCATCAAAAATATCTTAATTTGTGTTCTGAAGATGAACAAAGGTCTTACAGATGTGGAATGGCATGAGGGTAATTAACGACAGAATTTTCATGTTTTAGGTGAACTAACCCTTCAAATTCAAAGTACCTCTTATGAGATTATTATTAATATTTATTTTTTTGGCAAACATTTGAAGTGTAAGTTTCATGAGCTCAGAGTACCTTTTGTAAGAATGGTAATATTCAGGTGACATTACACTAAACACTGGTTGAAGTAACCTCAGATAAATTATTACAGTTTATGGTGTTTTTGATATTTTGGCATGTTTGTGAGTGTATTAATGTTTAAAGTGCAATTCATCAACTTTGTGTATCTTATGAGAATTAAAATGCATGATTTTGTAAGGTTTACTGTGTAGAAAATTTCAATGTATCATTGTAAGGTATTTTTACAATATTGTTGTACATTTTATTAAAATATGTATTAAAATGTGTCAGTGTTCAGTGTATCATCATTTAATGTTTTGTTCTTTGTTTTTGTTAATCATTTTCTTTTGGCACAACGGGGAATAAACAATTCAGTAAGGTTGCTTTAGATATGTAAATTTGCCAATATACATTTTTAGATTAGGTAAAACAAAAAATGTATGCTACTACTATTTAAAATATTTAATTGGGCCAATAACATGCTTTAGTAGATTTAATGTTTTTTCAATTGGCTCAACATATTATTTCTCATTGAGCCAATGTTAACTGACAGTTGCCACAATTGATAAAATTCAGTTAGCAGAAATCCAATTGGGCCAATGGAAAAATTTAGATGTAATCAGTCACTAGAAAATTTTGAGTTGGGGAGGTTTGAAATTTTTTACAGTGTACTGGTGGAAATATGTAACTTAAAGACACTGAAAAATGAATGGTCTAAACAGACATATTCTTTGAGGATTTGATCAATGTTGCGAACTTGAAAGGCAATTCTTAGAGGTGTTATTCCCCCTTGATGCCCTTTATGTTTTTCTTAATTTAGAATAAAGGAAAAAACAATGTTAAAACAATGACATGTCTTTTCACTTTTGGACAGCTCTGTGGTACAGAAACAGAATCCAGGAAGGCTCAATCAAATCAACTGCTATTCTTGGTCTGAAACACATTCTCTCTCTCTCTCTCTCTCTCTCACACACACACACACACACACACACACACACACACACACACACACACACATTGGTTAGTGATTGCAGATCTTGTAACTGTCTATGTCAGCATCTTTACATGTTGGCACGGTATATTCTTTCCCTGCCTGCTCCAATGAGCCACTGATTTCTCGTATTTTCTCTTCGGTCATGTATTACACAAACTCATTTAGAAAACTAGCATTCACACATTAATTATTGAGGATGTTAATGTAACTCCAAGACAATTAGCTTGAGATCAGATGATCTCGGCTATTTAAAGAGGTACTTGTAAGTCCTAGTTGACCCTAATAGTACTACAGAAATCAAACACATTTGAACAATAACAACACTCCCATACGTTTCTCTGCTGACTATGCCCAAATTTTGAGAAACAAAGCTGATTCTTCAGTACTGAAGTCAGCTGTTTGAGGAAAATCAGCAGACTCTGTTTTTAGGAAACGGTCAGTTGTGGTTGGGTTAGCTAGCAATAAAGAGCTGTTCTGACATAGGTTCTGTATAAGTTGTAAAATAAAGATTATAAAAGGGGAAAATTTTCACTAGCGCCGAAGAACCATTTTGGGTTTCACAATGAAACCTTCAGTGAACGGTTCTTAAACTAACCATTATCTTAGTGTGAATATCATTGTAATAAACTAAAGAACCTTTTTACTATTGAGAACCTTTTGTGCAATGGAAAATTTCCATGTAAGGTAAAGGTTCTTCATGGAACCATAGTTGCCCATAAAGAAGCTTTATTATTAAGAGTGTAGTCCTTGTAGAAACGTGTAAGCAATGCTTTTAAAATTCACATTTGATATATGCTTATGTGTTATATGCTGTAGAATAAATTAGGAAGCTCACAAAATAACATAATGTCAATCTCAATCTCATATGCTTATGTGTTATATGCTGTAGAATAAATTAAGAAGCTTACAAAGTAATGTCAATATCAGTCTCATAAATCAAAGCATGCTATTCTAAAATTCCTATGAATTAACCATGTCAGCTTTCAATTGGACATCATGACTGGGAATCATTGAGGCTATGTTTATCACTTTGGACGTGTGTGATATCATCCATTCACGGACTGCGGTAGGTTCAGCAGGGAACAGCAGGACTGACAAGTAAATGACACAGATCATAGTGCCCTCACTTGTAATGTGTATCATACCAGGCTCAGTTCCAATTTATTCCCCTCTGGTGGGGAAGAGTAATTTATGGGAATCATGGGAGGTCAGCTGTGCAAAGAGTTCATGCATGCCGCAGTTGCCACGGAAACAGACATGTACACTCAGGCATGGTGTATGACATGTATCCTTCATACACTGCCATTATGATTAAACAATTCAGGGGTCAAACTGCCCCTGCGGTGTGGTTTGGTATATAGTCTGCATTCAGATGCCTGTATCGCTATAGACAATGATGAGGTGTTGAGTTGACTAAGAATCCCACATTTCACACAAAACATTCCTAGACTACTGCCAGTGCATTCGTCCTCTGGCATCAGGCTCTCCATATCTACAGCTTGGATTCTTATCGCTTTGACTAATTCAGGCCATTATGAGGATGTCTGAGCAGAAAAAGGGAGGTTAGCTAGATATCAGGCCCTCGGAGCTTATTCAAATCCTATAACTCTACATACTCTCTACATTTACCTCAGAGAGAAAACGCTGCAATTAAATAGTGGGTCAGAAAGCAATTTGTGAGCCACAAAATTGATTGCGGCGTAACACAAACATCACCTTATTTATTTAGACGTAATCTTCAAGTGTATCTTGAGCAGCACAAAGCAATCTTAAATGAATGCATAATTCATTTCATGTTCCGATCACGGTTTACTAAACGATAACAGTTAAAAATTGTATTTCCCCACAGCCATGGAGAGGCCAACGCATATTTTAGCTCAATTCACCTATACAGCCGCAAGCAGAAACTGTGGAAAACACATTTTATCCACACCTCTCTCTCTCTCTTCAAAATACAATCCATCCACAGAGTGCTGCTCATACCTTCTGATCTCTCAGATCTATTCCACAAACTGCAATTTCCAGCAGAAGCAACAGCAGACGTTAAAGGGGAAGAGAGGTGTAAACTTCTTTAATTTTCAATGAATAATGCAACATCATGCTCCCCATGTCCCTAAAGGTGTTAAAACACACACAAGATGTGCATTCACACAAAAACCACACACAAATCAATGGTTTGCAGTAAAAGGGCACCAGAGGTCATTCAGGACCGTGCTCAGATGCAATATATTACCTCTGTTTACCCCGTTAATATTCAGATGTGTGTTGTTAATTAGACCTCTAAATGAAGTAAGCGAAAGTGTATGAAAAGCTCAGGTTGTAATAGATTGAGAGCTCTGCTTTGCTTCGTGGCTTTCAACAAATGTAGACTGCTAAAAGGAGTGAGAGCCACAGAGAAAATTAAATTTCTTTTTGCTAAAAGGACACAAGCTTTAATTAAATCTGAAACGAGCTCCACGCAGACATATTCATTTCTGAAAATTGAGTTTCAGGCACTGTTTAGTGCACTATTTCTCCTCTCCCAAGGCCATTTTTATTTTCATATGTTGTTTTGCTATAATCTCAACTTTTGCAAGGATCAGATGGTTTATCTCAGCTATTGCAGTACACCTTATGCATCAGGGAATTACAGCTTCAGCAGTGTATAGTGCAGTGGGGGAGGGTTATGTTGTATGTTGTCAGTCTCACTACCTGCAAAAGCTGATCATTTCCTCTTTCATTCTTTCTTATCTTCTCTTTTCAACGGTAGGGGCCTCTGATCACATTAATAATCCATTTTTGTCTAAACAGCAGAAACTCGCAATCACTGTTCGCCATGAGCAACTTTCTTAATCTCCCTCGTTTTGCTCATCTCACGTAGAGTACAGTGTAATTCCCCATGCCATCCTCCACAAAATACATCTGACCTATTTTTTTTCCTCCCAAAAAAATGTGGAAAAGAAAAGGATTTGAATATTTTCTAAAAGATGTGAAAAGCAGAGAGAATGATTCTGTATGAATGTGAGAAATAATAGAAAAACAGGGCTTAGCCTAAAACTAGGCTACGTTTTAGCCTAGTCAACTCTTCTAAGTTTCAGGATTTTAAATTTTATGATGCAAAATTAACTTTGAATATTTAAGATTCTGCACTATTTCTAGGTCCCAAATTTGTGACACTGAGCATGTGCACTCTTTTGTACAATCCTCCATTAAAGACAAAGAAGCTTGAAACATTTTAAATTATTCATATGGAGCTAGAAAAATAACAAAAAATTATAAGATGTAATTTTTTAATACATATTTAGAATTTTGTACATTTCAATTATAAAAAAAAGCTAATTATCACATACAATTTGAATGAACAAAAAAGGAATTAACAAAAACAGAATTTCAGTTCTATAATTTTACTCAAACTTGTGGAGTTCATGCAGGTCGATGATGCTGATGTCATTAGAGCAAAAGCGGTACAAACCAAATACAAAGACATTATAAAACTCGTGTACTTTTTGAATAGCTCTTCTCACTGCAATTATGTTCATAATCTAATTTGCTGATACAAATTTGTATAACAAAAAACTGCATCTTCACTTGGACCCCACTGTTAATGAATGTGAGCACATATATTTATTCTCTATATATAAGCAAGTTTGATAAACAAAATGCGTGTGTTTTTTGTTTTTTTTGCTCTCTTTTTCATTTTTTTTCTTTTCTCAACAACAATCCTCCGTATGCCGTCTGATTCAAATGGAACAGGAAATCCAACAAATCTCTTTCCTGACATGTCTCAGCTTCCAAGACACCTTGTAGCCCTTTAAACTTTCATTTTCATCATCTTTCCTCCTCACCTCATCCCTGTTTTTTAAACTAGCTTCCTACTTCTCTATTACTCTTACTGCTATCTAACTCCATCATCTCTTTATCTTCCATACTCTCTCTCTAGCTGTCTCTATGTGTAATAATACCCTTCTCCCTGCTGAATGTCCTGCAGATGGTCTGCAGGGTCCACTTTTCACAGAAGTGCTATACTACTCATCTGCTTCTATGTCAAGACACGACTCCACATGAAGCCAGGAACTGAAACAGAAATGCACTGTTCATCATCTCAGCAATTCTTCTTTTGCCAACAAGTTTCTTAAGCAGCCAGGAGACATTTGTTAGGTTGCTCCCATTTTGTTACATCTGATCAGATTTTATTGCTAATAAACGAACGGGGTGACTGCTAGAGGCTGGTCTTCATGGGCTATAATGACTAATGAATCTCTGCAGAGTGCGACATGATGCTTCATGTGGCTCTGAACAAATGGCACTCCATATAAAGAGTGTCTGTCTCAGAGAGATTCTGAGTAGATGATACCGAACACTTATACAGAATGTCCAATCACACAGAATGCTTATTGAAATCGAGTAATAAGAAAAACCATATCCAGCAGGTATTGCTTACAACCTTTTCCTGATGAAAGAGCACAGTTTAATGTGTTTATATGGCCTCATACAAATAAGTGTATGATTGTGCATGTAAACACATTCATTCTAAAAAATAAATTTGCTATTTCTGATCCGAAGCAGCATTTAAGCACAATATTTGATTTTCATGAATAGACAGAGTGGGTGAGCATCTCCGTATCCGTGTATGCGTGTTACAGAGAGAGAGAAAGAAGAAAAAAGCATTGTAGATGAGGCAACATTAAAGGAACAGACCTTAAAGGGATAGTTCACCCAAAAATGAAAATTCTGTCATTAATTACTCTCCCTCATGTCGTTCCAAACCCATAAGACCGCCGTTCATCTTTGGAACACAAATTAAGATATTTTTGATGAATTCTGAGAGCTCTCTGACCCTCCCATAGACAGCAATGAAATCACCACGATCAAGGTCCAGAAATGTAGTAAGGACATCTTTAAAATAATCAGGGGTTCAACTGTAATTTTACAAAGCTACGAGATTACTTTTTGTGCGCAAAGAAAATACAAACGACTTTATTCAGTAATTTGACACAGAGCAGCATACGTTGTTTATATGTTCAGTGGTTACTCTCCAAAATGACGCCAGGGTGACGTAGAGGAGATTAATTGTTGAATAAAGTAGTATTTTTGTTCTTCTTTGCGCACAAAAAGTAATCTCGCAGCTTTGTAAAAATTACAGTTGAACCCCTGATGTCACATGGATTGTTTTACCGATCTCCTTGCTACATTTCTGGATGTTGATCGTGGTAATTACATTGCTGTTTATGGAGGGTCTGAGAGCTCTCAGAATTCATCAAAAATATCTTAATTTGTGTTCCGAAGATGAACGGGGGTCTTACGGGTTTGGAACGACATGAGGATGAGTAATTAATGACAGAATTTTCATTCCTGGGTGAACTATCCTTTTAAGGCAACAATCTTGCTTGGTGAATGGCACACGATAACGAAGCTCTGCATGATGACCTACAGCATCGCTCACTCTCTTTCCCACTGCTTCTTTGTGCTATTGGGAAAAATGCAGGCAACTCATAGACCCCCAACCACGAATTATATGAATCTCAGAGATGAAGTGCAGTAATAGCCTCGAAAAACCATGTCATCCCGCTTCCTGTTATGGATAGAATGAAGTGGAAAATTGGCCATTTAGAACAGAGCCCTGGATGAATTTCAATTGACTGGGGTGAGAAAATGAAATCAAATATAAATTCAAATACACGAAATGAATAAAATAAGATAAATAACAACAGGAATAGCAACAAAAACATCTCACTTAGAATGTGAAGTTTACACAGTCAAGACATGCTGTTCATTTAGTGTGATAAGGTAGAAAACAAGCTATGGTTACCTCACAATTTTAAAAAGGAACTTAAAAAAGATGGGAGGTATCGAGAAAAAAACATACAGAAATGTTTTAAATACCCTTTGAGGCTGACTCTGACAATGCACTTGAGAAAACGTTCTCTACAAAAACATGCACAAGCACTCTTTTCTTTTCCCCACTGTTTTAGCTTAATAAAAATTCATCTTTCTCTTTTTTTATCTGCCAGCGGTCTTGCTGAGGGACCATCTGCTTATATTTCTAGCTTTAAAAATCTAGGAGTGTGATGACAAGCTGCTCTCGCTCTGCGTAGAAGAAAATCTGCCAGTTTCTCTATTCAAGCCAGAGGAGAGGAGAGTTGGCAGGTCTTCAAGAGGTTATGCTCTTCACAGAGGCTTCACTTTCGAAAGCGAAAAATGGAATGTGTAATTAAACAATCATTTACAGTCATTGCCATACGTCAAATCATACATCATACTGACTCTTAATATCAGTCACTATGGGAAAATTCCCCATCTAGGGTTACGCCAGTGTTAGTTACTGTTCATAGGCAAATTTTCAAACGCGTAATATAAGCAAAGTTAAACTGAATGTAAAATCACACATGCAAGAATGCTGCTGTTGTGACAGAATACAGTATGAGAAACTTCGTGATGCATGTATCGGCATCCACGGTAAGACAAACACAGCTTTGCATTTATACAACAGTTCCCTAAATAAGAAATTAAAATTGAGTAACTCACATTTTAGAAGTTATTTTCGCTCCGTCAAAGAAACTAGGCCCAAACAAAACCAAAGCAGAGTTCACTGCTGCACAGACTAGTGTTCCTCAGTGAATCAGTGTTTGTGAACAAATCAGTTGAGTGAGAGACTCAGTCACTTCATCGCAGTATAGACTGTTGTTTTATTCCTGAATGAATTGGTGTTTTTGATCTAATCGGTTGTTTATAAGTGAAATAATAAACTTATTCATAAAAACACCTACTGGCTTAACAATGTACTTAAATTTCTGTTTACACCAAGAACATGTACTATAACGGCAATTATATTAGGGTCAACACTAACTCAAGATAACATTCTGTTTATTTTCAGCATGCGATGCTGTTATGTTTTCTGTTGTCTTTTTTTTAATATCTTTTAAAATATTTTAATAGAATATTGCTCTATGATTCCAACAATATTGTTATAGTTGTGTTGTGGACTCTGTTTTCTTAAAGTTAGAATGATTAAAGGGGTGGATGACTGTTTTTTTTTCTTTCTAGGCTTGATTGTGTTTATGGGGTGCAGTCTAACATGTGTTAATGCCTCGTAAAATAAACATTATTTTTCACATAATTTACCTTTATTCCACACTGCTCTGTCCCTTCTCCTATAAACGCACTGATCATTTCCTGGTTTTATGAAGCCCCGCCCTCAGAAATAGGCAATGGGCTCAGATTGGTTAGCTGGTCCAGTGTGTTGTGATAAACCACCTCTAGTGCCTCTAAATGTCCCGCCCTTCACCTCAGCAGCATGTACTCCAGTTGTATTGTAAACAATGGCATCATCTATATTGCTCATCATTTAGAGCCCGATTGAGACGTAGAGAATATGAAGAGGATCGCGAAGAACCTGTGCAAGCACGGCTCTTAATGGTATGTTTTTTGTTTGTTGTTGTCTCATACTTTAGATACACTGTTATTTGTAAATGCTACTGCTTCTGTTAGCTTTTAATATACGGTTTTATCCTGATTAAAGCTCTAATACAGCATGGAAACCGCACGTGCGTCCATGTATATCATCTTCTCATTTTGAAAATAAGTGTATAATTGGAACAGTTTATTGTTGGAGCTGACCTGATGAACTGACGATCTGAATGAGAAAGAGAGAGAGAGAGAGAGATGCAGAGCGTGGGCGATGCAAGGAACAGGATTGAGAACTGCTGCTTTAGAATATTGATTTTGAAACTTGTGAATCTATTAGAATCGTTAGAAGACAGAATTGTGATTCATATATGAATAGATTTTAACTTGCACTCCTAGTTTTCTCTTCATCTAAAGCAGCACAACATGGCCTCGACCCCTTTGCTGCATGCTCCCGGGGGCAGGGTTTGCGGGGTCAACGAAGTAGCTCATTGTAGTCCCTACGAGCCATTTTTGTAGGCATTAAACTGATATAATTTTAAAAGACGATATCTCCGTTTGCATTGAACTTTCAGTACTGCAACTTTGCAGATATTGTTTATGCTCAAACACCAACATTACACACTAACTAACGTTAAAAAAGTGAAATCGAAATCAACCACCCCTTTAATGAAACTTATCTCACTTCACAAACATGGACAAGTGGAATGATACAAACTGAGATGAGTCTCAGTAGCATTGTCAATATTGGCTCAGCCTATCAGATTCGAGGACTGGAATGAACTAAAATAAATAAATCTGAGTAAAAATGGGTCTAAAAATGGTATCATGCTGACCAATACACAGCCATAAAACAAATTACATCACGAACAACCAAAATATGCAGTTTGTAAAGCAAGGAGTATCTATCACTTGGTCACAAACACATTTGTTTCTTCCTGTCCTAATGGCACAATTTTAGGGTCTGTGTAAGTACCCGCAGGACTCCTTAGTGACATTTAAGGGTTGATCCATTACGGCATGATTCCCTCTTGATAGTTGCTTTTAAAGACAGACTTTCTGGGGGATGGTTGGTGTGAATAGGTCTTAAAAGGTGTCTTGACTAAGAAAACTGTAATAGAACCAGCTGGCATGAGTTTAATAATGTCAACCTCAGCTGCGCAAAGCCCAGATGTTTTCTAAAGAAAACCCAGCAGTGCGGACACTGAGTGGGTCATTAAGGTGCATAGGCAAATACTGCTGTTGGTAAAGTGCTGCTCTCAAACTGTGGACACAGCGAATGTTCCTTGGGGAGGATTGCAAGCAAGAGAAACACACAAAGATCTCTTTGTCTGCTTAATTACTACAACACACCCTCAAAGCATTATGATCGTGAACCTGAGATTTTAGGCATGCGCGTGGATGATAAGGAGCTGGACACAAAATGGCTCAGCCATTAAAAAAAATCTACACAAATGAGTCTCAAAGGGAGGGCCTTGCGGATCGAAAAGTGCTTACCACATCACATTTCTTTTCAGGGACCACACTTAATCTGTGCCGTCTTAGGGTGCGAAACCACTTCAGGGTAGAAAAGAGATATTCAAGGTGAACCAGAGGCATATTCATGCCAAGAATGCGGTCAGGTTGTGTAAAATGCAACACAGATTTCTGCTTCATTTAGCAACACTAAATCAACTGAAAGGCATGTTAAAACAGTGCATTTTTTTTTTTTTTGAAGAATCAGTCTGGGAGATGTTTACCGGTTCCTGAGAAAATCTGGTCACAGGTAAGGTAAATGTTTAGACAATGTGTTCGGTATTTACAAAGACTACAATTGTTTGGGTGTTATTAGTTTAAGTAAATTGTGTTTGTCCATTCTTGTCACTTAGAAAACTACATCTGAGAAATGAATGCATAAGATTTAGGTTGCAACTAAGGTTCACAATTTTTCTTGCAGCACAATTTTATGACCAATTTTTTATTGCTAAATTCTTTGCAATTTAACTGCATTTAAAAAAATGCAAAAGACAAAACATTCCATAATAAAATGAAAGACAAAAAAAAACATTATAACAGTAATAATACTCATTATTTTACAAAAATATTATTGTACATACTGTACACTGAAATAATTGTGTAGAAACAGTTTTTAACTGAAATAGCTTGTAAACTTCACTATTAATTACGCCATTTTTTACAGTGTAAAAATATTTATTGCAATGATATTTGTAACATTTGATAACAAATATCATCAGGTCCATCATCATATATTTTCATTCTGTGACCTCTCACTCCTCATGTATGACCTCTTGACCTGAACTCTATAACAACAAACAGTGGAACAGATTTGATAAGAGCCAGGCAGATTTTCAATTGTGATCAGGCATGCAAGACAAAACAAACACCCTTATCATCCCGATAATCCTAAACAGTCTGTTTGTTCGATTGTTTGTTGATTTTGTCCTCCCTTGAGTGAGATTCATTGTGTGGTTCTGCTCCGCTGGGGTTTTGGTACAATAGTAATGCCAGTACTGTTTACCATCTGCATTTTCTAACTCCAAGGGACATTGAACCTGCTCCTATAGGACACAAAAAGGCCACAGAACATATTCAGTCGTTATTAGTTTTATTGCAGGTATGGTTGGATAATTAGTTACTGCACAGCTGAGCATTGATATAACTATTGATATTATTCCCTAGAGGACATTGGATAATTCAAGAATCCCAGACAGTAGTCCATGTCATGAAGCACTAGCATAACAAATTCACTTTTATGTGCTTTTTATTTTTTAATTTAACTACTTGATCTTTAAAATATTAAACTTTTTTTCAATTTTCTTAATTCATATTTTGAATTGTTTCATCTTCATGCAGATCAGCTCCAAATACTGTTTCAGTATGAATACAAATTTTTTTTTTTCATGCCAAAAAAGCACTTTCAAACTGTAGGCTGCTATATAAAAGCCATTCCCGTGTATTCATATAAGACTTACTTCATAACATAGCAATGTGGCGAATCAGCAGGATAACTCTCATGTCGTAATTCTGTGTGCATGAACAAATTCACCGCCCTTGATGGATCATGTAGAAATTTCTCATATGGAAATGAGGCAGGCACTGCGGTGCAGCCAGCTTTCTCACACCATGAATTTTTCTACTTGCTAAATCACCTGCATCTAGCATGGAGGGGTCTGTGCTTTGTTTCTGAGCTCACATTCAAAAGCTGAAGAGACCACGACTGAAAGCACTGAGCGGGCTTTTACCGGGACGTGTCAGAAGGAGGAAGACTTCATTATGATTCACCTCAAAAACAGGAGATTTTTGTCAGCCAGACAGAGGCTAAGTCACTGATCCACAAAACCAACACATGGTCTCTAGAATTTGTAATTTTATAGCTACAATTTATTTTTATTATATAAATACTGTAATTACAAATGCAATACAAATATTATTTATTTAAAATGTATGCGTTTTTTATTTGATATTTTTGTATGTTCACATTCTGCTAAAGGCATTATTCATCTAGGTTCCACTGAGACAATTTACACAAAAAATGACTTTCAAAAATGAACCTATAAAGATAAATATTCAGTGGAGTAAAACTGGGATATCTAGGCCTGGTCTCCTCTCTATTTAAAACTTAAACATCAAAAGGACCTTGCAAAGTGTGTCATATAGGCTACTACATCATTTTGCTTTGCTACATTAGAGTGGCTTCATCTGTGTGATAACTGATACTGTGATTATCTTTTAACTGATGTCTCAGCTGGCACATTAAGCTTATTGTACATTATTAAACCTATTACTTTCCTTGAAATGTTGCAAATATTTTTCTTATTACATTTTATATCTTTCATGGGGCGTCGTTTGAGTGTTTAAATTAGTCACTGCTCATCAGGCGCTGTCCCCTCCTACTCTCCTCCACTCATGGGTGTAATGTCTCATATATAGAGCAGACTAATATTACACGAACAGCGGGGCACGGTCAGTCCCACTTTTTATCCCGAGCTTAAGTTAAACTCTCACTTAAGACAAACAGAATGACGAGAAAAGGAGTTCGGGCTCTTTACAAAAGAAAGTAGCGAAGGCAGGTTGTCCCTCAGCCATTCTCAAGGAGGGAACCAAAATAGACGGCGCGATGTCTGGGATGGTCTTTTTTCTGAGGAAAACGGAACGACCTTTTGTTTTGACATTTTCAAGAATCTACAAGGGTTAGTTGGACTTCTTTTGCTCCCAAAGGTGTTTGAAATTGCTAACAGGGCGAGTATGGGTGAGACAAAGGGCTCTACCCATCGACGGCTATTCTGGGGCACCGCATAGCTCACGAGAGTGTTGAGAACGACCCGCGCTCTGGACAATATCTGGTTTCACATATCCAAGGAACAAATATGGTGCGTCTTTTAATTTATTTTCCGACTCTTTGGAAGTCCAGAGAACTGCCTGACTGTTGTAGGTGACACGGAAAAATTAATTTGAACGATTTTGGGATGAATAAGTGGCGCGCGCATCTCTCGCATGAGCGCAGGTGGACCTAATGAAGAGGCGCTGTAGTAAACGAAAAGAAAACGCGCAATATTTTCAGCTGAGTATTTTGTAAGTCACTTCTGTGGTTTTGTTGGGCTTATTTTTTTTCCCGTTCGCCCAATTCCAACTGTAAATAGGCAAGTGTGGAATAAGGCTGCTCTTTTGAGGGACAGCGTATTAACGGGAGGATTTTTCTCTGGACTGCTACAGTTTATCCATTTACGCATCACTTTCACTTGAATCCCCATTGTCCCGTGGATATTCATCGTATTATTGATTTCCGGCGTCGAGTGAAAGAATGCCTGAGGACCTCTCCGCGGCCAAAGCCCTCTACATGGGCATGGAGGTGGTGATCGCAGTGTCATCCGTGATAGGAAATGTGATGGTGGTTTGGGCGGTAAAAATTAATAGATCTCTGAGAGACACTACGTTTTGCTTCATCGTTTCTCTGGCGCTCGCGGACATTGCAGTTGGAGCGCTGGTCATACCACTGGCGATAACTATAAGTATCGGACTCCAGACTCACTTCTACAGCTGTCTGCTGGTGGCGTGCACGGTGCTGGTTCTAACCCAAAGTTCTATCCTCGCCTTGCTCGCTATAGCCATCGACCGATACCTGAGGGTCAAGATCCCAACTAGGTAAAGTTATCATGCCCTCATTCCATCTGGTGTAAATCTCACACACACACACACACACACACACACACACACACACACACACACACACACACACACACACACACACACACACACACACAAACAAACAAGGTTTTACTTTCGTTTGACGGCGTTCCATATATTGTTTTTATATGAGCTAATGGTATTTTCTAAGCCTACCTCAAACATAACCCTCAGATATACATTTTTGTATTTTTAGAGATTCCTGGTGGTGTTTATTGGCTGGTGCCCACAAAACATGATCCATCTACCAGTCCTGATACATATATAGCTTACTGTCTCCCACTATATGGGGTCCAGTCACTTGAGAACACAGAAAAAAGCTGTAGGATTTAAAACAAAATAATAACTATAAGATATAATAAAGGGAATAAATAGGAATACATCATGTAAAATATCAATAAAAATGATGAATTTTGTACTATTCTGTACTGTAAGTTCAACTTACACTTACACTTGCATTTTATTTTTACAATGAATCAAAGTTCTGCTGACCCATTAATAAATTTATGATAATAATCATATTGGCTACTGTCTGGCCAGACTGTTTTCAAGCAACATGCAGTCGATGTTGCTCAAGGGGTACAGATGGAGGAAACTACATGCACGCAGGGCCAAATGGGTGCCCTAAGAAGAATTGTATTGTTGTGCCCCTTTAATCAAATATAAAAGTAAATACATTGTAATTCAATCATATTATTTAAAAATAATATGATTGAATTACAATTTAATCATATTATTTAAAAATTACAATTGTAGCTTTATACAGTTATGGCTTTGATTTTATTAATACAGTTGTTTGATTGAATTTAAAATCTCTAGCATTCAGAAATCATACAAAAGACAATTAAGCAGTTTTACTACGATAAAACCATGGTTAATTTTTGTAAGGGTTGTGATGTCCACATGTTTTTGTTGAATAAATTATATTATATTTATAGCCATTTGTAATATTATGTAATGTGCATTGTTTATTTTGTATTAGCTACATTATGTATTTTAACAGTGTTATTCAATTAAACCATATAATTATTAATTAACCAATCATTGCCTCATTGTTTTTAGATAATGCATTTTAAGTCATTTTAAAGGCTGTTATTGGCTTAGATCTGTTTTTATAGCCACAAAAATATTATCCTAATACTTCTTTGTAACCTATTATTTGAAGTAACAAAACCATGGTTAATTTGTGGTTACCATGGCTACAAGAACCATGATTTTTGGTTTTATTCGTGTTAAAACCATGGCTAATTTTCGTAAGGGAACATGGAAACTCGGAGAGAATATTATTCTCAGAGAGAATAATGAGCAACATGACAATGTTCAGTCGCAATGACTCACTTGTTAAACAGTGACTTGCTGCCACCCATGGCGATTTTAATTTCACATTTAAAGTATCTTTTCATTTTTAAAATAATTTAAAATATCAGTATTCAATGGTTTAAGTTTAAAATATCCAAACATTATGCATTTGTAACTGCAGGTTAAAGCACTCCATGTCCCTCTGAGCTGCATTAAATCTAAATGCCACTTCAGATGTATCTTCTGCAAAGATTCATTTTGTTGATACTGGTTTCATTTGTTTAGTAACAGCCTACATGTCTTATTATTCTACTTGACAATGTATAATTCTAATGTAACAATTTGACTCAAAAGATGCAAACTTTTAGGAAAAAAATGGCTTTATTAAAGGTAAAATTGTCAATAAAACGTAAAAATTAATTTAAACTTATATGAAAAGATTAATTTCTATCACTGATGTGAACTGACCACACAGAATATGAAGAATATCAAAAAACTGCAGCTGTCCATGGCAGTCAGATATCAGCAACTTAGCAAAATATCGTCTAATTATCGTTATAGAAAAAAATC
Organism: Acrossocheilus fasciatus; assembly: GCA_036784905.1. NCBI lineage: Eukaryota > Metazoa > Chordata > Actinopteri > Cypriniformes > Cyprinidae > Acrossocheilus > Acrossocheilus fasciatus. The sequence continues at coordinate 13,093,595 of CM071945.1, read as the reverse complement.
CCAAAAAATATAGAGATATTTTTTTTTCAATATCGCACACCCCACATAATATGACTCATGCGTTTCTGTGCTGCTTACACCATATGTGTGCACTACTAGAGCATTCCATAAATTTTACAGTGTATGGCACAAGGAATGTCTTTAAGCAGGCACAGGTTAATGGATCTGAACATGCTTTTTTTTTTTAGCACAGGTATTCTTTGGTATATGTGCTTATTTTTTTCCTTTTGTGATCTTTTTTTTTTTTTTTTGCTGTTTCTTTCTTTTTTTATTGTTTCTTGAATTGTCTATATTTGCTGCGTATCACTTAATGTCAAGTTTCATGAGAGAAGAAAAATTTCAGAAGCATGTTCCAACTCTTTATCACATCAATACACTGTTCCAGCCTGATTAACTTCTCCAACATGCACTGTCTGCTTTTAAGTTCAAGCTACATCCTATTTGCAGACTCTATGGCTAGGTTACTCTTTGTCCCCAGTGGAGATGAACATACTCAGCATACTCAGCTATGTAAAAGCCATTCCATTTTTAAAGATGCTTTTTGTGTGGACAGTGTAGCCGCTTCTGTATTCTGTGCTCTTTTCTCAATTTAATGCATAAAACACGGAAGTCCTGTCTTCAAATCCCAGATGAGTTTATTCTATGATTTTGCATTTAATATTGTGATTTCACTGGAATGATTGCCATGACCAGTACTACATAACAGAATTAACATAAAATCAACCCTTTCAACACGGAAGTAAGCTATTTTCTTTGAATGTGCAAGCGAATGACACAAGAAACCTTGCAAATTCAAGCTACAAATAGCCGTAGTCGCTCTTATGTTAAAAATTAGGTGGTTAGCACAGGGTGCTGCAAGGAAAAAGTTCCCTCCTACAAAACAATTTATTTTGGAGAGCGAACACAATCCCATGAAACTGTCGTGAATGAGCTATAGAGAAGTGAAGTGTGTCTCAGGCACTGCCTATCCACTCTGCCAGGATCAGCCACTGTGCACAATAGATGAGAATGCAAGAAACTGAACTGAAGGCCTACAGTGGAGTCCAAAAGTGTGTATCATCAGTATATCTCATTGACAGCAGTGCTTGATCTGTGTGAATTCCACACATTCCATCCCTGTTATCTCAGCATGATCCCAGAATAATGCAAGGGTGAGCTGAAGTAAAACAGACTAAAGTTCTACGGTCTACAGCTTTTACTGGTACAGAATGTAACGTGGCATTACAACCTACTGGCAGAAGACAGGGACAAATGAATCCATTTGAACTCCATTTTATTTTATTTGTTCTACTCTTCAATAATGCATATGGCTTTTATTCTGTATAAAGTGTAGTCATGCATCACAGCTTTCCAAACACAACCATCTATTTTTTGTACAATCTGAAAACTGTTAATTTAATCATAGAAACTTAAAAACAAAGCAAACAGCACTCCCCTTGGACCTACAGTACACTCTCATAATTTTTTTTTTTTTATGTGTATGCATGAGTAAAAACATAGTAATACACTGTGGTCCTGGGCTGCACACAAAGCATGCAAAGAGTATTAATATTGAGATGAAACAAACAGTTTATCATTTAACATTTATGTTTTTACCGTACTTATTGCAGTTAATAAAAACACATCCAAGCAATGATTCAAGCAAAAACTGTCTACTGAATCCCTGAACAAACAGGGTCTGTTGACTCAGAGCACGTTTGTGTGGAATTCAATCAGACAGCTACAGAGACTTGGAAGTCTGCTATTAAATCACAGGTACCTTTGTTCTGATATCATTCACACAAAAGACAAGGAGTTTGGAGAGAGAACTAGAATCTCAGATGAAAGACAGCATCTCAAAGACGATGGAAGGACAAGTGTTTCTGGTGGTGGTACTTTGTCACAATTTAGCTCTTAATTTAAAGTTAGACAGCAGGTAAAAGCAGCTGGCCCTGGTCATCAAGTGACCCTGATTCTGTACCAGAAGTAATTATACAGAATTTAGCCTTTTATTTGCTTGTAAAATGGATATTGTGGAGATACATTGCACATTTTGGAGTGATAATATTGTTGAAATTGCAGTAATAATAATTTATAATGTATCTTGTTTTTTCAGTTATAAGCGAGTGGTCACTCCCAAACGAGCTGGAATTGCAGTGTTCGTGTGTTGGACGGTGGCCTTCATAGTCGGCTTGACTCCCATGCTGGGCTGGAACAATTTACACAACCTGCAACATAATAACAACGGCTCGATTGGCCCTGACCTCATCGTCACCTGCCAGTTTGAGAACGTCATCAGCATGGAGTACATGGTCTACTTCAACTTTTTCGGTTGGGTGCTTCCCCCTCTGCTTTTCATGCTCATCATTTACTCTGAAATCTTTTACATGATCCACAAGCAGCTAAATAAGAAAGTGTCCAGCCACTCTGAACCAAACAAGTATTACGACAAAGAACTGAAGCTGGCGAAGTCTCTGGCACTAGTCCTTTTCTTGTTCGCTGTTAGCTGGCTTCCTCTCCACATTATGAACTGCATCACACTCTTCTGTCCGAAGTGTGAGAAGCCCATGTTCCTCATTTATATTGCCATTCTGCTCACGCATGGCAATTCTGCTGTCAACCCTATCATTTATGCTTTCCGCATCAACAAATTTCGTACTGCATTCCAGCGGATCTGGAAGCAGTACCTCTGCTGCAAGGAGGCTCCTCCCCCTGAGAGCCAGCTGAGCGAGAGACTGGATAACAACCACTACATCGCTGCCGCTGCCGGCGCCGTCGCTGCTCCCGAACCTGCTTTGGAGCATAACGTCTGACTGACATCCCAGGATTCTCTAACGAGGTTGAATGACTTCTGCTGGCTGGACGTCCAAAGCTGTCATGTCTTGGTTTGTCTCTTTGAATGTAAATCAGAGCTCACCACAGACTCTTCTGGCTGAAATGTCCCTTTATTGGAATCATGAGACAGCATCACTTTATAAAGCACCAATGACTCAAAATCATTTTGAAGACTAGAGGGGAACCACAGGAAATCTTGCTTTATGAAGCAGCCTAGAAGGATGCTTTTATATCAAATTAGTTTGACAGTAAATATCATACAATTAAATTATAAAAACAAGTATAATGAATCAAAAGAATTGCACTCAATTGTGTTTTGTGCAGTTACAAAAATATATATCATCACCAGTTACTGGTTTAGTCTGAATGTATGCAGAACATATATCGGAGCGCTGTACACTATCAGGTTCTTGGATATTCTTCTTGTATTCTGAACCTTTGTGCACAATGACAGGAAGAGGATGTCAGAAATAGTGACATCGAGGTGGACACATGTTTTTCTTGTCCTATTATGGAGTGTCTCAGTGCAGGTCTGTTATTGTAAAGGACAAAGAAAAAAAAAAGGTACTGCAGGCAGCTGACATTGGATTTTACTCACAGGTTCTCTTGCCTTTTAGCAAAATTGTGAGTGTGTGTGTGTGAGTGTGAGTGTGTGTGTGTGTGTGTGTGTGTGTGTGTGTGTGTGTGTGTGTGTGTGTGTGTGTGTGTGTGTGTGAAGCGTATGATTGGGTGCATGCCACAACAAAACTGGAATTGTTTGAGGATATGAAGATACAATGAAGTACTAGTATTTATCCTTTTTGGTGACCGGAAAACAGAAGAGAAACTGTCAGTAGCTAAGTCTAAATCTCCACTATTTGAACATATTCAGGGTTAATAAATTATCAAAACCATTACTGTATTACCTTTCAGTATTATAACAGAATTTAGGTACACTTTTTCCAGAATCATAATGATCAGTTTTAAAACAAAAGTATGCTACACTACTGAAATATATTTTGACGTCTTTTTGGGTGAAGTAACCCCTTTAAAGGTGAAGTGTGTAATTTTTGGGATGATAAAATGCTTTCTCCTGTCCCAACTATAAATAATAAACCCATTGTTGGTTGATTTCCCTGAAAAATTTTAAACTCTATGGCTCTGAGGTGCCATCAAAACATTGCTCTGTTTGTTTGAGCATCCTGACCAGCTTGACACCGACATCCTGACCGTGAGTTTGGGGCGCCAATTGCACATGGAGGAGTGTTTGGGAATTATTTTTGCAATTCCGTTTGGTCACTCTAGTGGCGCATGAATTACACACTTCACCTGTCACACTAGTGTGGGGTTTTTTGATCTCACATGCGTATGAAATACCAGGTCTATACTGACATCAAAGCTGAACATGTATCTAATCTGTACATAGTAATGTTATGCACTATGTCCAAGTACATTATGTTCATAATTGTTAAACAGACGGTTGTGTAATTACAATCATTTGTACATGAAATATTTCTGAGTAAATGGGAACAATGGGCTAATTAATTTTGCAATCTTGTTTTTACTTCACTGCAACAGACAGACATGGTATAAATGAGTGGTACTGCATTGCCTGAATGAGGAGGTGGGAGCTTCCTGTCCCTGAACCCCATCCACTCTCAAAAACAGGAAATATCACTTTACTATCAATGGAAATAGTTCATCATTATTCATCATTTTTACTGTCAGCATATTTGCCTTACTCTAGCTGATAAAAAAGAGTAAAGACAATAAAAAAAAAAAATCATTTAAAAATTACTCTTGTGTTAATATATTTATGGCCAAATAATCCTCTATTGTGCAAATGTTCCTCTCATGCATGAGCAGAAAGCAGCCAAGAAAGCAGTGAAGATTCTTGGTAGAAATAACACAGGTCCCAGGGGTCCACATGTGTGGGTAGTGGGTTGGTTGGCACAGTTTTTATTTTTTGTTGAATATGTGAAAACAATATTAACCAAATTATATACAAACAAAAGTAGTTAGGTAAAGGTATACACATTAAATCTCATATAATATTTTATAAATCTTGTTAATTCATGACTAAATTGATGTTAATACTAGTGCTGTCAAACACATACAGTATATATTTCTAAAATATTTACATGCATTTACATGTATATATTTATATTCATATAATTTATATTATAAATAAATATAGAAATATATATATAATATATAAACAACCTATTTTTCTGAAATATATACATGCATGTGTGGGTATTTATATATACATAATAAATATACACAGCACACATACTTATATTATGTAAACAAAAACTTTTATTTTGGAATCGCGATTAATCGTTTGACAGCACTAGTTAATACATATTATGGAAATAGTTGGCACAGTGATAAAAGCTATAGATTTGAATATAAAAAAATCTATAAAAAACAAAATATAAAGCACGAGTCATATGATGCATTGTTTTTTGTTCTTCCAGTTGCCTTTTTAACATATTAACAAATTATGTTTTATTTTTATTATATGTGTGTATGTGTCTGTAAGTGAGGTAAATGATGTGTTGCTACTAATGATTGATTAAAAGGAAATAATTGCACATGATAAATGAGTTTAGCTATGCAACATCATTTATCACAGACTACCAAATCTGCTTCATATCTCTATTAAAAACATATATTTAGATCCATCTTTAATTTCTGAATATATGTGACCCTGGACCACAAAACCAGTCTTAAGTCGCTGGGGTATATTTGTAGCAATAGCCAAAAAATACATTGTATGGGTCAAAATTATTGATTTTTCTTTTATGCCAAAAATCATTAGGATATTAAATAAAGATCATGTTCCATGAAGATATTTTGTAAATTTCTTACTGTAAATGTATCAAAACTTAATTTTTGATTAGTAATATGCATTGCTAAGAACTTCATTTGGACAACTTTAAAGGCGATTTTCTCAGTATTTAGATTTTTTTGCACCCTCAGATTCCAGATTTTCAAACAGTTGTATCTCAGCCCCCATATTTTGCCCGATCCTAACAAACCATACATCAATAGAAAGCTTATTTGTTCAGCTTTTAGATGATGTATAAATCTCAATTTCGAAAAATTTACACTTAAGACTGGTTTTGTCGTCCAGGGTCACATATATTTTAGATAACTATCTGTAATCAATGAGTGGTTCAAGAGGTCAAATTTTAGATGCTACATTAATGTGAGCATTCAGTATTTAACCAGAAATTAACCCTGTGCCAACCTATAGTTTTCCCAAATTTATAGAATCCTATAGTTTTGAGGTGGGTGTCTGTTTCTAGTTTGCCTAGTCACTGTATGATGCTAATATTCCCTATTAAATTTCTATTTTAAGAATTCCTCAAGCTCTTTTGTTCCTTTTTATGTGCTAAAAAGGAACAAAAATAAACCAGGATACCCTGCATCGTATCAGTCTTATATTGACCTCTAGTGGAAGTAATGAGTGCCAAATTAAAAAAATAAAATAAAAATAAAGCATGCTGTAAATAACAGGGCATTTTGTCAGGTTAAAACATAACAAGCCTAAAATCAAAAACGTATTTTTGAGTAAAGATAATGACAGAAATCAAAATACTACCAAAAACTAAATATATAGTTGAAACATAACTCATTGACTAAACGTAAAGCGAAAATAGTTAAGCTAACAGCACCCCTCTGCGGTCAGCTACAGAATTACATTTCAAGTAAAAACAAATATATAGTCGCATTATTTGTGAATTTATCTAAGTTATTTAATCTCTCTACAACTGTCCACCAAAGCCAAGAAGCAAAAAAATCAAGCAAGAAAGAAAACCACCATAAACATAAATGAAACAAAATACCAAATGAACAGAAGCGGTATTTTTAAGCTTGAAAGAATGGCACGTAATATCATCCACTGTGATCAATAATCGAAAAATAAAAATATGCCATGCTGAAGCAGTCTGTGAGCTGATCTCAAACAAATATCACCAAATCTGCAGCCAGTGACGTCACACGAGCTCGCGCGCGACTTGGAGGCGTGGACAGTAAACGTGTTTTTTGGCGGACAAACGCGCCGCAAATGCCGGAGCTCGGGGAGTGCCTTTCAACGCGCGCTGAAATCTTTTGAATTTGTAAACATACCGCAACCTTCGCGGGTTCAGCATGGCGCTCATCTGCACAAATACAGCGCATCATCAACCGGCCTGCGGCTAACACACTCGGGTGAACCGTGACTGGCAAGCGTGCATTTATCCTTTTCGACTGAATCTGTGTGTTTGTTTAACACGAAACAAAGCGATGCAGCTAACGTTATTCGTTTACTACTAGCGCTGCTTGCTTGTAAGCTGTCGGTTACATTGTTACTCTACAAACCCTTTCTAGTGCATACTGAATATTGTGTTTATTTACATTTCTGGCAGCGCTGCTAGAGAAGTGACGCTTTTCAAACATCAACAAAATCCAGTGAAACTGAAACACAGCTTTTGCTAGCAGATCCCTTTACGAATAAGCAGCAGATACCGTCTGAACTCTTCACAGCAGCACAGAATGAACGGGAAAGTCCTACCAGACACCCCAATAGCTGTAGACTGCTGGCAGCTCCGCAAGTGCCATCACGTCCGTCTGTTCTTCTTGTCTCACATGCACGCGGATCACACCTCTGGCCTGTCATCCACCTGGAGTCACAGGCCCATATACTGCTCTCCTCTCACTGCCAAACTGCTCCAGCGCAAACTCAAGGTGAGGCCAAGCGGCTATGACTGGGGTCAGTACGAGGTTATCTAGAGCAGTGGTTCTCAACCTTTTTTACTCCAAGGCCCCCCTTCCTCTCCTAATAAAGCCCCCTTACCCCCAAACTTTTCCATTAAAAAAAAAAAAAATTGTTTTCTAGTGTTATTACCTTTTAATTCCATGTAATTATTTTTAAACTAAACAAATTCAAGATAGACACTAGTGTTCTATATGAACACAATACTAAATGCTTAGCAAGAATGTCAGTACTTAGCAAAAATAATACGTCTTGAGCTGCTCCGAAACACAGAATGCGTACAAGAGAGGTTGTGCTGTTATTTTTCATTTTAATTTTTAATTTCTTAAACATATTAATCATAAAATTAGTGAATTGAATATAAATATAGCTTACTTATTTAAGTTATCTCCCTGTTGAGAACCACTGATCTAGAGGGTCTGGGGAAAAATAATTATGTATTTTTTTTTAGTATTATTTGTGTGCTATTACAGTATTAGAGTTAGGTTATATTGTTATCAGTTGTAATTTTAGTTTACATTTTAATAATTTTGTTATATGCTTTAATCAGATTTGTTTAAGTACTCTGTATAGGTTTATTTTTATTTTGGTTTCAGTAATTTTAGCACTTAGTCTTTTTTTTTAAGTTTAACTTTCTCACCTAATATTTATATTTCTGTATAATTTTAGTTAACAATAACAACACTGTTATACAAGTCAACTGTATTAAAAAAACCCACTCAACTGGAATGATATTTATAGTGAACAGCGTATTACAAATAAATGTGCATCTACGTAATAGTGTAGATTCTCTAAATAGTAGTTAGTCAAGAATTATAGTTTTATTTAATTAAAACAAGAAACTTGTCTATAATATCACGCTTTTTCTCACTCAGTATAAATTGATCTATACATATTTAAAATAGGAAGGCATCCCACGTAAAAGTTTGAAAACGTCTGATCTAGAAAACAGTGGATGAAAAATGCTAAACAAGTGCCCTGTCCAAACACCCACACTTGTGGTCTTTGCACTTGACTACTTTTATGTGTTTCCTGTATTTGGCCTAAGTGTTCAAGTAAGCATGAAGACCACAAGAGTGTATAGAACTTCTCATTACCTGATGGGTTGTTAATCTGCAAGTGTTTACAGAGCTTTATTTTTATTTTCAATACTCTGCATTTTAAAATGAACTTCTAAATGTTTGTTCAGTAGTCCCTATAACACAATGTAATTTGTGATGCTTCTAATTAACTGATAAAAAGCAGTTGCAAATGTTGTACAAAATAAATATACTCATCTTTGCGCCAATAAAACATGCAACACATTGTTTTTCTATCAAATTATATGTAATATCTAATTATTATTAATATTTAACTTGCATTGGAAAGGTTTCCTTGACCTCTAGCGAGATCTTGGCACAAAGTCTCACGAATTATTTCCAGAACATGATGCATGATGGGATAAACTAAGCCTTAAATACCGCTCCGGAGTGTGTGTTAATTGTGTCCTGTTGTTGTGTTCCACAGGTCAAAGAGAAATGGATTCGTCCATTGGAGATTGGGGAAGCTCACATGCTGTTGCTCGATGATCTTGGAAAAGAACGCCTGACCGTTACTCTAATAGATGCCAATCACTGTCCTGGGGCGGTTATGTTTCTCTTTGAGGGATACTTTGGCACCAGACTCTACACTGGTGTGTGTGGGAGAAGAAAATGAATATTATGGAAATGCGCTATAATCTAATAGTTTTTCTTAAGACAGAACATTATTGAATTTCACTGGCACATACAGAGATTACATTTTAATGATACTGTTATTGTGTTTTATCTCAGGTGATTTCCGTTACACCCCATCTATGCTCAGAGAGCAATGTCTGAGGAATACCACTACTATTGATGTGCTGTATCTGGACAACACAAACTGTGACCCCACGCGAGCCGTACCTTCTCGTCAACGAGCCACTCAACAAATTAAAGAGATCATTAGGGCTCATCCTGGATATGCTGTGGTTATTGGTGAGACTCTCACATTTGCAAAATTTTAAGAGTATTTCATGTAATGGGATGTTTTATGTTCAGCCTGTGAGAAATGAAACAGATTTAAAATAGATAGGCAATAAAGGCCTTTTGTTCTTTTGAACTTTTCTACTCATCAAAGAAAAACTTTCTATTCATTCTAAAAATAAATGCATCATTTTCCACAAATAATTAATTAGAAGAACTGTTTCAACACTGATAATAAGATAAGTTTTTTTTTTTTTAGCACCAAATCAGCATATTAAAATAATTTCTGAACTATTATGTGACAGTGAAGACTGAAGTAATGGCTGCTGAAAATTCAGTTTGCCATTTTGTCAATTCTTTGCCATCACAGGAATAAATTACTTGAATTACTTACCATGGTAAGCATAAGAGACTTATTTCAAAAACATGAAAAAAATCATATAAACCCCATTTAAACTTTTAAATGGTAGTGCAAACATTTATTAATATCTTTATATATATAATTATTAATATATTTTTATGTAACTGTATTAATGTAACTTAATTTAATAAATAACATAGATTAAAATACTTGTTATTTTTCATATTATATTTTTCATTTTTATATGCATCTTATACATGTCATATCGAATAATTAACCCATTAATGTTATTTAGTTGTGCTGATAGAAAACATACTGTGAGAAGTGACTGAATTAATGTCAATGAATCTCCACTGTAATAATGATTAATTAATGCTTTTACCTGTTGTTAGGTCTTTACTCTCTGGGTAAAGAGTCTCTGATGGTGGAGCTGGCTATGGAGTTTAAAACATGGGTGGAGGTGGATAGAGAGCGTCTGGAAACCTTGCGTGTCCTGGAGCTCCCTGATGTTTTCACCACTGACTCTGGTGCGGGCCGGATTCGTGTGGTCTCTCAGTCAATGATCAATGCCTCCAATCTGCAGGTGTGGAATAAAGTGCAGCCTACCATCGCTATATTGCCCACCAGCCGCCCCATGATCTCCTGTCACACTAATGTGTATGTGGTGCCTTACTCGGACCATTCTTCTTACCAGGAGCTGGAGGACTTTGTGTCTGCCCTGCGTCCCATCTCACTGGTGCCCATTGTGGGCAACTGCCTGCCTTATTTTTCTTCTCTTCTAAACCCCTGCAGGAAAAAGCCCAAAGAGGTGGTGATTCCAGAGTCGGTCAAGCACTACATGATGACCAATTCTAATATTCAGAGCTCCACAAATGGCATTACAAACATGCTTCAAAGAAGCTCACGGCCAGAGTCTCGCGGGGTGGTGTTCGAATCTCCAGAGTCAAAAATAAGCAGATTTAGTCACGATGATGGGGATTCTGAGACAGATCAAGACTCCGACTGCGTTCTTCTAGACTTGAGCACCAACTCCTACTCCCGAGAGAACGGCCCACACAACAAACATTTGAAACCCATCCAAGTTGCATCAGAGGATGTCGTCACAATTGGCAGCAGCCTTCCTTCAGATGACAATGAGTCTGTTAGTACACTTACAGATGTAAGATCACCTGACCACAGCTCTGTGTACGAATGTGAGCATGAAAGCCCAACAAAGTCATCCAAGGAGAAGAGTCCTCAAATGGGCAGCACTAATTCTAGAGAGAGGTGCTCTTCATTGGACAGCATCAGTATTCACGACCAAACCTGTGTTACGGCTGCATACACACCCCCTGAAACACGATCGGTGACCGCTGCCTTGACCTTCACATTACAGCGAGAGCAGATTGAGCAGTTGCTCCTTGAGAACTTCATCATACCTGCTGAACAACTTAAAGGTGAGCAGATGTTGTGGAGAGTTCATGAAGAGATTCGCCTTACTCCGGTTGATCTTTCTAAACCAGCTGGTGATCCCCTTGAAGCAGCTATAAAGACATTCAAATCTAAATGTGATTAAGCAAGCACTTAAAATATGTGTATTGTTTATGTGAAAGTTTAATTATTATCATGTATCATTGTGAATTAGATGTCAACAATATTGTGGTTAAGTGTACAAATCATTAACACTGTGCCAAGTACTTACTCTTTTTCACATTGTTTTTCTGCATTTCTTTTGAGCCAAAAACTGTTGGTATTATTGGTAATACTAATGGTATTAGTTTCACAATGTGGATGCTGAGGTTTAACATGTTTTGCATGCATTTGTTATCTTATGTAGCATCACAAAGCACCTTACTGTGTAGATTTGTTTTCAGATTGAAAAAAAAAAAATCCTATTAAAAGTGTTTCTTGTTCTTCTGGGTCATTGTTTTATGTACATATCAGCTTTTTTGCTTGTGATAAATTTTATTTAAATGATAAGAATTTTGTAGACCTTCTGAACAATAAACATTTCAGTTTTTGTGTAGAATAACACCGAAATACATCCAAATAACCTTTTATTTAATGTGAGAAATGTTTGGCAGACTGATGCCGATGGGCATGAGATGGAAAATCCTGTGCATGCTGGGACACATAACAGACCAATCATTTCGAGGTTATTAAATTAATAGCTTTGGAATATTCTCTTTGAATCATACAGCCTGTGACTTTATTAGCTGCTCAAGGCATTAAACATTAATAGGATAAAATGCCCTTAAGTAATATTTTGATTAATCTGCCATCTAATGTCTTGTTGAAAGTTTTCTTTACTGCAGTGATTCTCAAAGAGGCAGAGAAAAAAAAAAGAGAGAAGCACTGTTTTAGGCTGTGTGAATTGAATAGGCTCTTGGTTTAACCAGCAGGTGGCAGAGTAGTTCAATACTCTAAAACAAGCCATATCTTCTATACAGTAATGTGGAATTAATCTTATTGATATTACAGTTGCCTACAAAAAAAGTTAGAAATTATGTTTTTATGATAGTACTGATTATGTGCACAGTATGTTTCTATTCAATGTTGAATAAACTCAAAATCTAGTCTAAATACTATTTATCTTTAAATTAAAATTACTGTTTGTAGTAATTTAAGATCCCACTAACTTTCTGATTAGATTAGCAAACATTAGAAAAGCAGTCAGAATTTCATTCCTCACAGATGGGTATGAGTCAAAAAAACTTTCAAACAGTCACACACAGAGAAAAGCCACAATCAACTATACTGACGTCTGTCACAGTTTTATCTGATATCTCTGTTTCCTCAGATAAACATATATAGTCAAAGAAGAGACAGCCTATTGAAAGTTTCACCTAAACAATTCCTCTGTGTGAACAGATTATCCACGAAGATTTGTCCATGTCACTGATACCACTGCTTCATATTCAGAGAAATATGAATAAAATAAGAGCGGATCAATGTCCAATTTATTTCTATCATACCTCAGATAGAGAAGTCAGAGGTCTGTGATTTAGTATTCACCAGCTTGTGACAATACCTGTAATACATATTTAGGCATTCCAAACACTTCTGTTTACCATTGTATCCACGTACTGAGGGATTATGTGTAAGTGATTGGGCTTGCATGCTGCTGTGCGAGGAAATATACGACTAAATCCAGGCTGTCCTATAGCTGTGATGTTTAATTCACCTCTGGTTTCTGCACACGCTCACTATGCTCATAAAGGATGAATGGTTTGATGCATCAGGGGGACTCTTTGCATTCCAGATGAGGCCAAATCCACATTAAAAACACTCTCCAGACTGAGCTGATCCAGCACAAGCATCCTTACATCAGCCTAACATTCTGGATTGACGGCCAACCGCTGGCTCAACCGCCACAGGGAAAAAACAGACCGACTCACCAAAGCCAATGAGAGAATTATCACCCTAAATGTGTAATTCAATCGGTCCCTCTGAGTTATCACTGGATGGTAAAAATGTTAGATTGGATGTAATACCATTATCGACATCAAATCCTGTTATTTTGCAATTCAAGTGAATTATTTTGTACCTAACAAGTTGTACCTGACTTTGTTATCTGGGCCGCGCCTTGAAGAGGAACAACTTTGCACAGCAGCAGTAGTGAGTGTTTATGATTTGACTGATGGCTGCTGTATAGAGTAAGAAAAAGAACCAAATTTATAGTACTGGCATATTGCTTTCTTTCCCTCGCTCACTCGAGCTCACACACATTATTGAGGTTTGATCACATTTACCACTGTTCCTGCATGTTGGTTGCATGAACTTACTGCGTTGACTAACAGAAAACTTTTTGGTTTGAAAGTGACTTTTGTGTGAGCTGTGCTTTATACATTGCAAGATTTGACAATAGGCAATGGCACCTTGAGCCTGCAAAATCCTGCTGAAATTTCACTATTATGAACTTTATGCAGTTTTCTCACACAGATGCAGCTGCCTGATCTCGAGTCCATCAGCCTTACAGCAGAACCCCTGCCAACCGATGAAAGCCTCTGACTTTTGTGTCTGTAGGAGAAGCAAAAGACAAACAGAAATAAACAACACATTTGCTCATGGTCTACACACGGTCAGCAGGGCAGACCTAATAGCTTACTTGTACATCCCATTAGACCATGTTGGACACTGCCAGTTGAAGGAGTCGGACAGGGGCAAGGCATTTACACTGAGTGCCTTGAGGGGGGAAAAAACTTGCTAAAATGTCACTGACCCATTCTCCAGGAGAAGGATGATATTTTCTGGGCGGCATACAATTTTGTTTTACTCTTTTATCCATTTGACCTGTAGGTCCATCCACATAAACAGGTAATAAACAACAGTTTTGGTCCTCAAATCTGATTGGCCAAGTGGTGTTTCAATAGCAGCACTGGTACTTTTTATTGTTAGTATCCAGTGTTGGTTAGTTCTATGCAGTGGTGTTACATAATTTAATTACAAAATAAATGCAACTGTAATCCATTACAGTTACGAGAAGGAAAAAAAGTGTAATTAAATTAGTCACTTATGAAAATTTTAACGATTACGAAAGAGGGTTACATCTGAATATTTTCTGAATATGTTGAATAATATTAATTTGTTGTTCTGCCTGTTTTTGATGTTCACAATGCCTCCTGCCATTTAAAGGCCATTTAGTAAAGCAATGCTATTCTGATGCTTTTGATTGGTTCTCTTGTTTGAATTTGCAGCAAACCACATCTGCCAATTACATCAATCCACATTCCTGCTGAAAGCTTTAGGCTACAACCTGTCTGAGAGTTGATTAACTGATTAACAGTTGAAAACATGCGTTAGAAATTTGGAAAAGTAATCAAAAATGTAATCAAATGTAATCAGCTACATTACTTTAATAAAGTGATTGAACTAGTTATAATTATACATTTAAGTACTGAGTAATATTAATTAACTACATGTACTTACTATATGATTAGGGTTTGGCTTAGGGTTACTTGCATGTAATTATGCATAATTTATTATTATTATTATAGTAAGTACATGTAAGGTGTAACAAGGACACCATAAAATAAAGTGTTACCACAATCTGAAACCTATTACATTTCAAAAGTAACCTTCCCAACACTGTTAGTATCACTCCACTTGTCTGTGTTTGTGTGCATTCCTGTTGGTCTGCAAAGATGTTCAGGTTGGAATTTTCAGTGACTCTTACTGTTACATTGTTACATGAGTAAATGATGCATGATGACAAGTGATTGGCTTTATGGGTGAGTCATTAGAATCGCTCATTCAACCAGATTGATTCAGGAACCAAACAAATGATGAGCAAGCACCACTGAATCATTCACTCAGTCAACTGATTCAAAACAGCAATTCATTCAGGAACTAATTGCCAATACTGGAGTTGCAGAACTGTTGATTCTAATCAACTGCTAATGTAAGCTAATCAATATTAACTTCTTATTAAACTGAAGAGTTGAATAAAATCAATATCACACACATAATTTAGCAGAGTTTCACCACGTTTATGATTGGTTGCATTGCATATCACCAAGAAAAATGCACTGGTGTTTCATTCTTAAATGAATATTTCAGAACGAATCAGTTGTCTGAACAATTCATTATTATTCAGAACAGCACTTTTGTTCATGTGATATTGCTTAAACATAACTTGTGTTGAACTTTATTAAGGCAAAACTTTGAAAAGCTCAACCTGCAGAAGTTATATTTGAGTTTTAGAGATATAGCAAATGTAGGGCTAAATGCAGCTGGAAATGTGTTTGATTTTGATTCTCTTCTGAATACTTCCCTTCTCAGTTTGACCTCAAATTGCATAATCATGTTTCTCTGATCAGCATCTGCAGCACAGGATGTCATCATCACCCTAAGCAAAATACAGTTCTTCCCTCTCTAAGACAGAGTATTGGTGTTGTCAGAATCAAAGCCTCATGTGATTTGAGCCTGCTTCCTGAAGTAGGCCATCCATACAGTGACTTTTACTGGGACGTTTGAGACAAGTTCTGGTGGTGCTGCTGGAGGTTTAAATTAGGCATGGAGCATTTCATCAGCCCCTGTCGCTACTGCAAAAGCCTTTGATGTGCCCCAGACAGGGTGTCCCTCCCTTTACACCAAGAGCCAAGACAGCTTAATGAGAAAGAAAAAAAGGGAGAGTATGTATGTGTGCTCGGGTATGCAGTTGAGAAAGTAGAACAACTTTATTGGAAATGCCATTAAAAACCAAATCAGAGAATTTATTCAACTATTAAAGCTGAAGACATGCACAAAGTCATGTTCTGTTCATTTCACTTGATATTGTGTTGCTGAACTTTTTCTGTTTATTATTGCACCGATGTTATCATATTTGAGACATTCTAAGTGTCAGACTGGAGATCAAGCAGACTTTAGGAATTAAGAACATTTGGTATAAGTAAAATTATAAACAAAAATTAAAATAAAATGTTGGTCATTAAAGCACTGATTTGTGAGATTTGTTATTTTCTAGCAGTCAACAAACTCAAACAATATAATAAGAAATATTAAATAAACACATCCATAAAAATCAATGAGTATACAAGATTTATCATAAACAACAACAATAATAATAATAAAACAATTTGCGTAAAACTGGGAAAAGAGATTACTTCCACCATGCTGTAAAAAAATTCAAATGATGTTATTTCTTGGGTGTCAAACTCTAAGGGCACCAAAGTGTATTATATTCATGAAAAGTGCCAGCTGTTGACAGTTTTATCAGCTTAGTTCATTTTATTTTAGGTTAGCCTGGCATAATTTCATTTATTCTCACAGCTCAGAACACCAATCCAATGATTAAGTGAGTCGGCTTATGATGATGCATGAGGTTATTCTGTTTTTCCTCAGAGTAAAGTGAATGTGTTATGGCAAGTCTGTCAAATTTTCGGAGCAGAAAAACATATTTAACTGCTCGCTGCACTTGCAAATGAATTCTGTTGTTTGGCTAAAATATGCCTGAAAGGAACACACAAATTAGATATTTACAAAAACCCCTCATTCATGTATTTCTAATTGTGAATATGTAAATGTTATTCTATTTTATTCCATTTCCACCGTTCGGGGAGATTATTTTGATCAGCTCTGAATATACTGCCAAAGGTGTTATTATTTATGTTTTGTTGAGACACAGATGAATGTCAAAACCGTTCACTGAACACTTATTTGAAAATGTGTAGCCTATTAGGTGCAATGAGATGTGTCTGAGGGCCGGATTTCTTCTAGACTACTGATGCCCCAGATTTCAGATGACATTTGTGAAAATGTTTCCTGGTTTATCTATTTCAGGCTCATGCTTTTCACTGGAGTGACTTTTTGTATTGTGTTTTAAAAGCCAGGCTGGCTTACGGCATCTTGACAAGGAGCATTAGTGTTTTCAGCATGTTGATGACCTGTGCCCTGTCTTCCCTTCAGCCATGTGTCTCATAAAGAGACCGACATCTCTAATGAAATGGAGACAGACAACAGACAACAGACAAAAGCCTGATACTAACAAACAAATCTAGAGATGCTCTCGAATAGTGCTTTTCTCTGTACCACTGGCATTTTAACATAATTGGAGCTATTACTCGTTATTTCTGCGAAGTCCTTTAACGGACAACGCTTAATTTAACAGCAACTAATATTATTTTTAGCGTTAATTAAATAACACAAAAGACAAATGACTGGGGAGAACAATTCCTTTTAGCAGCGGTTTTCAAATAGTGTCGTGTGTCAGACATAAAAAAAAAAACAAGTGAACTCAAATGAAGTGAACAAGTTTGTTGGTGAAAATTGTTGGTCTCCAGCACCGCTTTTAAACTTAAGAGACGGCGCTCCTTGCACGCATTAACAACGTTACGTATATAAATAGATTCACGAACAATTACTCTCATTAGGTTGTTCTTTAAATGAATCGTTCAAAAACATACGAACCTACGGAGTTATTTGAATCGCTTTGAGGAATCTTTAACTTGTTGAACTAAACAAATCTTTCAGAGCCGCTACTGAATCAACATTACTGAACTGCAAATCCATGAATCTTTGCTTAAAGCGTTGCGTAACCTCGGTACCTTTGCTACTCATTTTTGGTCTACAGGAAATTAAATTGAGGAATACTTACTGTAACAATATTAAGAATTAGAAAAATAATAATCTAAAAAAATCTTGAGAGTGATTTTACTTGGGTGGGTCCTATTTGGGAACCCCATGACAGTATGTAGGCTATACATACAGCTCTGTTCTGTTGTTCCCTGTATTGTGGTGTCGATTGTTTCTTCCAGATTGTTCGGGATATGCTTTGAATCTGTTCTTCCAGAGAACATTGTCCAGATGTTTTTTCTTTTTCTTTTTCTTCTTCTTCTCTTTTGAGAAACAGTTGCCAATGGAAGCATTGCTGGTTCTTCACAGCAATTTATGGAATTAATTTGGCATTAGCACTCAAAACCGATACGGTGGTCTTTGAAGTGACCATCGATGAGTCTGTCAGAATTGTGAGTCTCTATCTCCCCTGGTAACATTGAAAAATAGCTTTTGATTTCAAAGGGTTCCACTCATTATACAGCAGCTGAAGGCCTCAAGAAGCAGTACGGCAATTTAGCAAATACATTTTTGCTTGTTCTTCTGTATCAGCCAGTGTTGGGGAAAGTTACTTTTAAAAGTAATACATTACAATATTGCGTTACTCCCTAAAAAAGTAACTAATTACATTACTTAGTTACTTTTCATGGAAAGTAATGTGTTACGTTACTTTTGCGTTACTTTTTAAATATGAGCAGGGCTCATTGATTGTTTGTTTTGAATATAAAAAGTTCTATTTATGGCAAATGTAAAAGCCCTTTCACACCAAATAGTGTAATGAATAAACCTCAGGCTGAAGGAAAAGTAAATTCACATCTGTACAGTAGAACGCAGGAGAAGAAGGTTCAACACTCTTCAACACTAAAAAACAATGAAGCACAATTGTTAGTTTATCTAAAGCCATTTTTGCTTATTAGGTTGAACTGGATCATCAAAGGTCAGCAGCAAAGCCATTGGTTAATAAAATGAGATTAGATACATTTGTGTTATTTAATATATTTAATTATTGCAGGTCATATTCTGAGTTTGCATTTCACTGTTTTGATGAATACTGAATCTGTTTTTTTGCCAGTGGGATGAATTAATGCAGGTTCACATTTAACTACAAACATCATGTTCATATACAATGCTTCTGTGCTTCCAATTTCTCCCAACATGGGGACAGGAGACTTGTCAGTCAATACATGGCAAAACAAAGTAACTGGCATTACATTTTTTGAAAAAGTAACTCAGATATTTTCTTGTAAATTAAAAAAGTAATGCGTTACTTTACTAGTTACTTGAAAAAAGTAATCTGATTATGTAACTTGCGTTACTTGTAATGCATTACTCCCAACACTGGTATCAGCAATACATCTCCTCCATCCTTCCTTCCTTCAATTCAGGTGATGCAGCTGATGTATCAGAAGTGAATCTTATTAAATGCTGCAGGTGCTCTTGAGGAAGGAAACACACCAACCGGCCCCAGGGAGCCAACTGATTGGACGGCGAGTTCTCTTCTTGCCGCTGTTCGGCAATGACAAAAAGACTTTGATTAAAGGACAAGTCTGAACAATACTTGAGACTTAGTTAAAATTCTACCCATCTCTCAACCTAGAGTTTACTTTTCTATTTGCATCATGATGGCCCTTTGCAGTCAGTCAATTTTCACCTAAATAAAATTGACCACACACTAAATAGCAATTGTTTAGCATTTAGCAACTAGCAAGTAAACATAATGAACACAGCATAAATTGCAACTTCTGCAGTGTCAGCGCACAAAAAAAAAAAAAAACCTAGCTAATGACATTTCATGGTATTTTACCCTTTGAGGAGAGGAAACTCACCCATGTACATCATCAAAACACAGCAACCAGAGAGACTAGTGACTAATCGTTCAGAATGAATGTGACAAACCCAAAGGAACTAAAGCGAATAGACTTATGTAAATGCACACCTGTCTCTGGAGGGCCCAGCCGTGGCATCTAACATGAATTAATGAGAAAATCTCTCTGCTCCCCCATTAAAGGCTGCTTCGGTTTGTAATAGACTGCAACAGTTTGTAACTGCTGGATTATTCATGAAGAAGAAACTCATGCATACAAAAAAATCTCTCTCTGATCTTCTCAAAAAACGTTGTCATTGTTTTATTCATTGTCATTTTTAAGGCAATCCATTACAAATTTCACACACCACAGGAATGACAACAGCAATGTTCTATGTTCGGTTTGGAAATAGCTCACCATGCATATCGACTGAGATAAAGAGAGGCGAAGAAGAAGAGGAAAAAGAGAGAAGGAAAAGGAATATAGCAAGGATGGGATGCGTCATGCTCTGGATTTCGGTTATGAGACGAGCAGCAGAGGTTAACGCAGAGCTATAGGCCAGTTCGTCACTGAACCCATCCGCCATTTTGGCACAATCATGCATATCTCACAGAGGGAACGTTGGCACTGGACAAGGGCCACATCTTTGACATATAATTTACACTTTTTCTTACTATTACCTCTTTGCAATGGTTTTGTGAACTACTATATGACTTACTGGCTTTATTATAGTGGGATAAAAAAAATAGTATTTGCTAAATTTACACCATGCCATAAAATTAACCCATTAACATTCTCTGGATAGTGATATATGTGTGTTTCAGGATGCCTGTAATTTGTTCTTCGGATTTACAAGCCACCTAGCAGCAATGCGTTCATAAATATTAAACAGGATTTAAAAAAGGTTACATTTATGCAAGTAGAAATTTCAGGTTTACATTTGAGAAACAGAATACATTAAAAAGCCCCTTGAAAAGAAAAAAAAAGAAAAAAAAATATATATAAGGAAGAAACATGAAAAATAACGTTCCTCTCAACAGTAAAAGGACTATTATCTTCTAGTTATTAACTAGCCATTAACAATATCAAGTGAAGAGTAAATAAGCCTTTAAAATCAATACACCTTAAAAAAAAAAACCTTTCACCCAGTGCTCCCTTTGTCAGACTTAATCTTCACCTCCTAATTGATTGATGGATCACTTCATTCTCAGTAACACCAGGTGTGCTAATAACTCACAGTAAAAGAAAGGTGCATTTAAACACATTGTCTTGTTATCCGGGAGCAGATTTTCCAAATTTAACAATCTTTGCAAAAGAATATTGTCATTCTTGTTGTAAAAGTGGGTTAAAAAAGAGGAAATCACATTTTGTAAACATCTGTGCTCACAAATTTGTAGCTTCAGGACCAGTGGAGATTTAAAAATAAAACTGCAATTCATCTTCACAGTTCATAATCTACACTATAATAACAAATAAATGTCCTAAAACTAAAACATTGGTACAACTTGGCACAAATAAGCAAAGATGTCAAAATTTACCGGACAAGGAGAAAATGTATCAAAACTGTGGGTAAGAACAAGTATAAACGCCCCTGCTGTCCAAAAAAGCAAGTCAGTCAGTATTTACTGACACATACAGATTTGTCTGTGATAGTGATTATTCATTTTCAAAATGGACCTCAGACAAAAAAAGGCTGTATATGCTGAACAAGAGTAAATCTTATAGCTAACATTTTCTGAGATTTAACTGAATGTCTTGAGCCTATTAAGGTTTTAAAATTGAAAAGGAAATCAACATGCGCTTCCTTAGAAATAATACTGCATATCAATACTGTTTCTAATTTATGCTTGCTATTAAACATTAATGTAAACTTATTGTATGTAAGGCAAGTTTATGAAATTAATTGTGTTTGATGCTTGTCCTGTTATTACGCCAATGCTATAAATCATTTATCGCTAGAACACTGAAGCAAAATGGCATTATGTTTGCACTGCGGGTAATGCAAGTTTAGCTACATGCAATGTGTCTTTCATCTTTTGAAACCAGTGAAATAATTCCTGTCACGGTGAAGAATAGAAAAGTGTTTTAAACTCCAGGGAAAATCCCAGGAAAGAGGGAGCTAAGGTTCAGCGTGGCTGGACAATGACAGCAGGTGAGTCAGACAGTGCTATGAGAAAAACAGTAGACGCTGCCTCATCTCCAATCATCTTTAGCAGCGAGCGGCGAGGCATCTCTCATGTTTCCCCTGATGGCTCGCATGCGTCTGAGGACCTGCTGTACAATATCAAGATATCCCGGCTCTAGAGCATTAAGGAATTGGAGGGGCAAATTAAAGTAAATTTTGTGTTCTTGTGAGCCGATTGTTCCTGAAATTTCAGTTTGTGTACAGTGTAATGAATCTGAATCTGTGACCTCTGATTAACATTTACAAATTTTACAGCTTTAAGAAAATATTTGTGCTTCTCTTAGACTTTAACATTGGATTTTTTCCTAACTGATTTCATCTAAAGTACGTAAATACATGTAATACAATGTATTAATGCAATGTACAATTGCTTTTACCTGGATTTCATGCTTTAGAATAGAAAACGTTGTTTATCATAGCTCTAAAAAGCTATAAATGGGAAATGCAATGGGAAATATAACTGTACTAAAAAGACTTTGCCCAAACCCCATGGAAAAATAAAACCACCATAACACAAACTATCTACAAATTCTAGAAACAAATCAAACAATTTCACTAAACAGATCACCCGTACAGGGTGTAATATTTCAAACAACCACTTATAATTTCACTATTTTTTTTTTTAAATCACACTTTCTAGTAATGCTCGTTTGCCTCCTCTGGCAGATACAAGGAAGATTTTCCTAATATAACACACAGTCCTCACATGCTGACACACAAGAGCTATAGCGTTTTTATAGATGCTGAGATGTTAGAGATGTTAAATAAGCAGAAAATTGCATTGCTTGCGCAGATCTTCTCCATATATCCAGCAAAGTCAGACGTATGAATGAATGAGACTGATCCAAACTATAAATGTTGGCTAATTTGTGACGAAATTATGAGGAGGAAACCAACTCACTGACCAATAAGAACCATTCTTATCAGTTCAACCTCCAGAACACAGATAGAGTTTTCAATTTCTCCAGCGTATGAGATTCCAAAAACCGGGAATTGAAACCATCCGCTCTCCTAGACGCCTCACACTGAATCAGCTGTATTGGCTTTGAACGAGATCCAAATTGGAGGTGACATAACATCGCCTGTTTTCTTTCAGCAGGCTGGGTAAACTCATACGGTGGGGGTTGGGCTGAGCCCAGGTGGGCTGTAGTCTGGTGGTGTCTGGTTGGGCTTGATGCCCCTTGACTTCATATATAAAATTAACTGATCCGGGATCTCGGCCAGGACATCCTTGGCAAGCCGTGCCATGCTCAGGACATGGTTTCCTGTCCTATCCATGTAGTCTCTGAATGGTACAAACTGCAGGCAGAGATAAGATTAAAAAGCAGTTAGCAATAGTTGTCTAATTTATTCTCAGAATCGTTTATGTTTTTTTTGTTTTGTTTTGTTTTTTAAGTCTAGGTAACTGAAATATCCATGTAAGCAATGTAACCTTGGTTGTTTCACACAAAAAAAAATACTCTGGATTCTTTCATTATTTATAGGCTGCACAAGTGTTGTTGTTGTTGTTTGTTAGCTTGAGTTATTTTTTTTTTCATGTGTGATGTCGCAGTGTTCTCTGAATCTGAGATGTCTGTAAATGTAGGTCACCCAAAGTTATTCCTTAAGAAACTTCACCAAAGAGTTATATTACTTTGACTCTGCTTAGGCTACATAAATATTTTGCTGAGATATGCGTATATGGCATTCCGAACCGAATCAGAGATAACGAACGAATCCGAACGAATCCTGAATTACTGACCACATTTCACCACCAAATAATGTGTGTGTGTAAAAATATGAATTCATACATATACAACATATAGAAATATCTAGAGATATGTACCTGTACAATATCCCTCTCCGCCAGCTTTCCTCTGGAGGATATTCTTACATCGTCGCCATCCAGTTCAACCATGGCTAAAAAGTGAGATCATCATGTTATCTGCCCTCCAGCCAATAAAACAATCTGGAGCCTTTCGCCCCAGCATGACACCAACATTTACCTCTTTGCTGGAACATTATGAAAGGCCAAACACAAATACTAATAGCAGATGGTGGGACATGCTAATTATATTGAACAGCTGTGAGATCTGCGTGTTGACATCTGCTTATCAGTCCGAAACCCTAAACCTTCCCAATTAGGTGACTTTTCATCCAGAAACTCTACTTTACGGGAGTGCAAACTGTGAAGTTGCATTGAAGTTTTAAACCTCAAGGGAATACTATTATTAGCTGAGTTGATAGTTACGAAACAGTTAGGAAGATGCTGAGTAAATAACAATAGTTTCACATCTTACCATCAAACTCAGCCTGGCCAACTCCAACAATAATGATGGACATCGGTAGTTTTGCCGCCTGAGAATAGAAAACAGAGAAGACAAATTCTACCTCATGATAAACAGTTTACAAACTAAATTTACTGTTTGAGTATTCAGAATTCAAAATTTCTGTGAAGATCATTCAGATTTACTGTAATAGTGGACTGACCTATTTGATACACCGAAACAGTACAGTACAAAAAAAACAAAATAAACATTTGCATTGGTTTGGTATTTTACTGTATCATTTTGCTGTTTTACAATCATAAGAATCTAATGTGAATCACAAAACAAAAACTCTCCTTATATAAAATACAATCATTTTGGGGCTCAAATACAGTTTTATACATTTAATACACAGCTTGTGATAGCGGTAACAAAAGAAAATGAGTTGTTTATTTCAGAACAGGTTTGAAAGAACGCTGGGATTTTGACTGTGATGGTTTGAAAAAAATATTTTGACAGCGTGATTTTTTCACATACAGTGAGGGCAAAGCTATGCATTATTCAGACCCTCCTGAATCAACTTTCTCCTGTCCACGTTCCTGATATGATGCCTGACTGACAGGTCAAATCCCCTTTATCAGAGAAGTAAAGAGTGAGCTAGCTCAGAGGCTGCTTAACAGTGACAACGGATAACCAGAAAACTACAGGATATTCAGAGAAACAAAATTCACTTTCTCCCAAAGTGACTTCCCGGTGGTTCGAAATGAAAAGTAATTGCATATAATGCATTACGCATGAGCCTAGCAGAACACAGACTAAAATACAAGAAATACATACAAGGGGAAACATGATTTCTATGAAATGTAATCTGAAGAGTTTATAATGAAATATACCTTTAATATATCAAATACATAAAGAGAGAAATATTAAAGGCTCCTGAGGGTCTGAATTTTGAATGTACACCCCCAGAGGGCCTGTGAAAGCCTGTTGAGAGGAATGAATAATTTGTCGAATAAAGCTGGCTGGCCACACACCCTCAGTCACACTGATAAGTTTGTGGGCTGTAATGGAGTTAGAATTGGAATTTCACCGGGGGCCACATGAAAACACATCACACAAGATGAAAAAGAGCCACACACACACACACACACACACACACACACACACACACACACACACACACACACACACACACACACACACACACACACACACACAGCACAAACAAACCCTAAACTGTGGGGCCTGGAGAGCTAATCAAACCAAATGAGTGATTTAGATCATTAATTACTATGATTCACAGATCGATTCCTTCAATAACCCTTGAGCTTTATTTGGGAAACCAAAAGATGGACTCTATAAATTGTCAACAATTCTGAAGCAGAAACAGCTGACTGCTTCTTTTAGAATTTCAGACATCTAGTGGAAATCAATATGAATAAATGAAATATATTCATATTGGTTTTCACTGTATGTTTCTTTATTTCTGAAACATCTGACTTTGCTTTCAGTGAGTATTTTTAAAATACATTTGCTCAATGAATAAAATATTAATTTGGGTGTGTGTGTGTGTGTGTGTGTGTGTGTGCGCATGCTGAGCTCCTTATGCGAAGTCTGCGAAGTCTAATGAAAACACATTTGCTGTCAAGACGGGCTTTTTAGCAAAATAGAAGTACTTACATGACTTTCTAATATTTACAGATAAGGATAAAATCTCAAGATGAGAGTTATGAGCTGAGGAAAACACATCTCAAATGCATTAAGCAGCACAAACAACTTACAAACAGAAGGAAAAGCCACTCTAAAGTTAGTTTGAAATTCTTAATATAAAGCATGTCATTTTTCCCGCTTTGTTTTCTGCGTTTCATTTTCAGATGAGTTCGTAACATCAAGGTATATGGATATAAATTGTATTTTCCCTTGTAAATCTCTTGTAAATTTTTGGTATGAATACATGTACAGTACCTTTATACACTTAATACATAAATAAAGCAGGCAATTATTCTGTCCACTTGTGTTGTGATGGGGATGGTATTGGTCCCAGGCTGTTTTTGTCTACCAGTCCATCCCTGTCTGTATGCATTGTGCAGACAGGACATTGAGTGCTTGGTGCCAATGGGCAAGGATTATAAAAACATATTTATGGGGTTGGAAGTAGGTCAGCATTCCCGGAAATGCTCACGGGGGACAGAGGCGGTCATGTGTTGAAAGAAATAGAGCTGGGAAGATGAGTCTAAACAAACACATTTCACACACACTTCATGTATTCACTGCTCTATTTCCTGTAGGTCTTTACTTCAAGTGCTTCTCTCGCAATCTCGCTTGCTCACTTGTTTGTTTTCTTTCTCTCTCCCTCTTGTTTCTCCCTGTTTTCCTGACTTTTTAACAAATACCTCTCTCAGCCATGAAATAAGTGCAGATTACTGTGAGTTATGTGCTGTGACACATTTGCAGCTAGTCTATAATAAACACTGTGAATTACAGTGTTTTCTTGTCCGCTGAGCCACATACCCCCTTGCTTGGCTTCAGTGTATTCTTAGATTCTCAGTGATTGCTTGAACATGCACATATCTACTGGTATCAGTGAGGGTAAAATGTCTTTGGAGTCATTTATAGATTTGTTAAATATTAAATCCATCATTTTTACACGTACACTGGAAACATCATTCTTGTAATCATTATTTCTTGTCATGTTTTTCCATAAATACTGAAATACCCTTAGATACACTGACTTGAGAAGCAAAACTGGAAAAGATATAAGATATAATAAGATATAATAAGACTTTTCAAATCACATATCTTTAAGTTTATTTATGTTGTTTTTTATTTCAGTTGGAAAATGTTTTCTTGTTTTAAGTATAAATCTAACAAAGTTTTACACTGTAGAAAAACTTTTCACTCAGAAATTGCTGGTAAATTTTCCAATTATTTACAAACAAATGGCGAACCTAGTGAAAAATAAATATACTAAAATGTATTCGAAATACAATTATTTTATGCCAAGTATACTAAAAATACAGTTACATATTTATGTGCTTAATAAATACCCTGATTTTGTACTTTTGGTATACTAAACTGGTATCCTCAAAGTCTGCTAATCTGGAACAACTAATTTTCTATTTATTGCACTTTAATTGTGTGGAAGTAGTGCTGAAGTCTAAAGATATACTGAAGTATATTTGAATGTGCTAAAGTGGAACTATTGCAAGTATGCTTCAGGTATACTTTCTTGCATTTAAAGACCGATATTATTCAAAGATCATACAATCCTCATCAATAGTGACATTAAAACACATTTTAGGCTAAATTTTAAGAAATGTGCATTGTGCACAAGTAGTACTCCAAGTTTCATTTAAATTTTTATATCAGTAAGTCCCAAGCGATATGTCAGTAACTGTTAATAAATTTGAACTTCATATGAAATAAATGTATTTTGCATATATTATTTTTTTTACTAGGGAAGTAACATATAAATTAAATAATAGAGACAATGAAATAGTCTTTTCTTGTAAAACATACTCCAATAATCCTTGTTTTATTTACATGTTTAAAAAAATATTTTTATATTGTATTTACTGTAAAACAAGACAGAAATACTGATTAAAATTAGATTTTTGTTTATGAAAACATTTAACCTCTATATGCTCTATAAGAATATAGATATAAGAGACTTATAAAAAGGTAAAAAAAATAAAAATAAAATAAAATAATTACCTTTGCTTCCCAAGTTTATTTATTTAAAGATATTCAGATATTTTTAGTGGGAAATAAGACAAAATAATGACTACAAACCAGGGGCGGTTCTAGACCACAGTAACTGGTCTAGAACAATTTTACAATTTTAAAATTCATCCCAACCTACTTTAAGTATAATTCATTCAGTCATTTTTGACCATGTCATGTATCATTACAATCTCTAGGAGTAATCTATAACAAATTCAACTAAAATTAATATTTCATCATGTTTCATTTATTTTTACAAATAATTTTGTGTGTCATTTTTTGAGGGGGCACGAATGAAGGGGGGGGGGGGGGCTCTCATGCTTGACACACAGCAGCCACAATACCACTGTGTAACTGATATAGGCTTATGTATTATTATTTATTATGTATTATTTTTTATTCGAAATATTCCCAAAATATATCATGAAATATCTCGAATCTCAAATATGTGTAACGTTAAGTAAAAGCATTTTGCACCTTTATAAATTATGTTAGTTGATCTATAATTGGCGATAGGCAAAGTAGCCTAATAGTGTAATATTAACTTTGCATAAAAATCCGTCTTTTTACTTAAGTACCAGATGTACCATAAAATGAATGTCATACCATAAACATATAATACGACTGAGCTTGTATTTTATGTGGATTTAATAAAAACATTGTAAGTTACTAATTAGCCCATAACACTTTCATTGTACAAAAAGAGCAAAGAACGTTTACATTACCAAAGAACATTTTCACTTCAGTCCAGCGAGTTCAAGCACTCTCAAAAACTCCCATAATAATCTCTAAAGCTGTTTACACTGTGAAATTAATATCTTACTTACATTCGTACATCTTCACTTTGTTATTTCTGAGGAGAGAAAGTCAGCGAGCGCGCGCTGTGACGAAATAGCAGCGCTTCGGCGGTGACTCATCAGAACGCGTCTGATTGGTCCTTGCATTCATAAGCTCAACAGAAACGTGTGTGATTGGTTATAATGCACAGTGCTTTAAAAACTGTGTGTCTCTGGCTCTGTGCCAGCCAGCGAACGCAGATTTGAATTTAACAGCTGTTTTTGTTTTTATATAGTTTACAGGACAAACTGCGCATTTCACCCAAAATTATTTGGTGTGATATGATTCCAAATTTAGGGGGGCCAAAGGGGGGTAACTATTCTTGTTCGAAAAACACCAATGGTCAAAATTACTGATGACAAAAACCAATGACCATTCAAGTCCATGGAATTAACCTACATTTCGCTTCAGCTACTTCAGTTAGAATATATATAAGAAGCCAAATCGCTGAGAGTGCAGAGAATCAGCAATCAGAGTGAGAGAGTGCATATGAGAAACACTTCAAAGTGCTCATTTTTATCTAATCATTTTAAAAAGACCAACAGAAAAGAGCAAAAGAGTGGAGTTTCCATAGCGCACTTCAATAAAATTCACTCAAGTCATAAAAACGCATAACGCACATGAAGTGTTCAGTCATTCAAAGTGCATGAACCCATATCAGTCAGTGCAGAAATGTTACCGTGTGACCGAAGAGATCCAAAGCATCATGGGTAGAGGGTGAAGAAGAGACAGAGCAGCAGGCAAGATCTTAAAAGGAAGGTGTGGCTGTTTTAATAATGTGACTAAACAGTCGCAAATTCCCTTTAAATCCAGTCTGCTGGGTAACCATAGCAACGGAGACAGGCGAATCCCATTAGGTGCGGAGAGGACCTCCGGAAGACCCAAAAAGCACCTTAACTCTTCTTAGGCTTTGCCTGGGGGGCACTTGTGATGCAGTGTTGCACCAGAATATGATGATGTAAACAGTTTTTGAGGACATTAGGCGAGAGAGAGAAAGGTCAAGGAAAACTCACATTGACGATGGCTTCTTTAGTCTGAGCCATATCTGATATCACACCGTCTGTGATGATGAGAAGCACAAAGTACTGCGAGCCGTCTTGAACTGCTGCAGCATACCTGTGCCAAGACACACACACACACACAATCACATTTTCACATTAACAAACATATTAGCAGAAACCGTCATGATCCAAATCACCCAAATGAACCATAACCCAAAATTGAAAATCTCTTCATGCTGGTACTGATGATTGTTTGTTTTAACATGGCGGATGAATAATGAAAGAATGAGCATCCTCAATGAACACTTAGTATTCAGCGCTGAACCTCATGCATACATATATATTTGCTCTGGGATGTCCCTGTGCTATTGACACAGCTCTTCTGCCTTCATCAAAATCCCATAATGCTCTTTGTGATGCAAAACACTTTACAGAAGCTATGACAGGAGATCTGGCCCGGTCCACACACGGTCACAGCAACATGAAACAAATACTTTATGCTTGTTAAATCATCTACATGTTAATTTGACAATACGTACAATCACTATCACATTAGCTACAGTGTTCGTGAGTATAGAAGCCTGTGTCTGCCTCAGAATACAAAACAGCAGTCAAGTGCGACTTTTTGTCATTATTATTTTATTCCTCACAACTACGACTTTGTTTCGACTTTATAGCTCACAACTGTGATTTTGTTGTTCATAATTGTGATTTTTATATCTAACAGTTGTGACTTTGTTGTTATTTTTCGTGATTATTTTTATACAGTTACATTTCTCACAATTTTACATTTGTTTCACATAATTGCGACTTTATAGCTCACAGTTGTAAGTATATTTGTCATAATTTCAATATTTCATTGTGATGTTCTCACAGTTGTGATCATTATTTTAGTTATGACTGTTTCTCATAATTTCAACTTTGGTTCTCATAATTGCGACTTTACATCTCACGATTTTGACTGTTTACCGAAACTGCAACATCACATATCTCACAGTTGTGACTTTCTCACAGTTATTTCTGACATCTTACTATTTAGCAGTTGCGACTTTACATGTTACAGTATGGTTTTATTTATTATTTTTATCTGACAGTTTTCAGTTTTATTTTTTACTCTAAGGTGAAAACTTTTTTCCCATACATCAGTACTCAGGACATCCTGAAGAATATGCAAGCAGAAGCAACACAATAAACAGTGAGCTTAAATGAAAGGACACATTAGTGACACTATATGCATGACCAACTTGAACACAATGTGAAATATGTGTGGGGAAATCTTTCGCCCTCAAGCCAAATTCCAGATTGCACAGATTCCTATTGAACTGACTACAGGTGAATCTCAATCAATTAGAATGTCGTGGAAAAGTTCATTTATTCCAGTAATTCAACTCAAATTGTGAAACTCATGTATTAAATAAATTCAATGCACACAGACTGAAGTAGTTTAAGCCTTTGGTTCTTTTAATTGTGATGATTTTGGCTCACATTTAACAAAAACCCACCAATTCACTCTCTCAACAAATTAGAATACTTCATAAGACCAATAAAAAAAAAAAAACATTTTTAGTGAATTGTTGGCCTTCTGGAAAGTATGTTCATTTACTGTATATGTACTCAATACTTGGTAGGGGCTCCTTTTGCTTTATTTACTGCCTCAATTTGGCGTGGCCTGGAGGTGATCAGTTTGTGGCACTGCTGAGGTGGTATGGAAGCCCAGGTTTTTTGGTCTCTTGTTTCTCATTTTCCTCTTGACAATACCCCATAGATTCTCTAAGGGGTTCAGGTCTGGAGAGTTTGCTGACCAGTCAAGCACACCAACACCATGGTCATTTAACCAACTTTTGCTGCATTTGGCAGTGTGGGCAGGCGCCAAATCCTGCTGGAAAATGAATTCAGCATCTTTAAAAAGCTGGTCAGCAGAAGGAAGCATGAAGTGCTCAAAAAATTTCTTGGTAAGTGGGTGTAGTGACTTTGGTTTTCAAAAAACACAATGGACCAACACCAGCAGATGACATTGCACCCCAAATCATCAGACTGTAGAAACTTGACACTGGACTTCAAGCAACTTGGGCTATGAGCTTCTCCACCCTTCTTCCAGACTCTAGGACCTTGGTTTCCAAAGGAAATACAAAACTTGCTCTCATCTGAAAAGAGGACTTTGGACCACTGGGCAACGGCCCAGTTCTTCTTCTCCTTAGCCCAGGTAAGACGCCTCTGACGTTGTCTGTGGTTCAGGAGTGGCTTAACAAGAGGAATATGACAACTGTAGCCAAAATCCTTGACACGTCTGTGTGTGGTGGCTCTTGATGCCTGTGAACAGCCAGCTTCTTTGGCAATGAATGTTTGTGACTTACCCTCCTTGTGAAGGGTGTCAATGATTGTCTTCTGGACAACTGTCAGTTCAGCAGTCTTCCCCATGATTGTGTAGCCTAGTGAACCAAACTGAGAGACCATTTTGAAGGCTCAGGAAACCTTTGTAGGTGTTTTGAGTTGATTAGCTGATTGGCATGTCACCATATTCTAATTTGCTGAGATAGTGAATTGGTGGGTTTTTGTTAAATGTGAGCCAAAATCATCACAATTAAAAGAACCAAAGACTTAAAATACTTCAGTCTGTGTGCATTGAATTTATTTAATACACAAGTTTCATAATTTGAGTTGAATTACTGAAATAAATGAACTTTTCCATGACATTCTAATTTATTGAGATGCACCTGTATATTTGACCTTGAAAATTCATCAAACAGTAAATGTGACCGCACCTTAACATCTCCAAAACAGCAACAGCTGTGCTCTATGAGCTCCTATTTTTCTAATATTTAGGATGTCAACTCTGGCTATGAAGTTTTAGCCGATGAGTCCCAAAACACAAGATGAAAAAGTGTTCTTTTGTTTTTCCAAAACTGTAAAGGTGAAACTCAAAATAAAGTCTGTCATCACAAACATTTTTGCTTGACTGAGCAAAGACTGTGATTTTAATAGGACCATTTTCTATTCATTTGAGTCTAGAAATGAATCTCAGCTCTGTCTTTCTACTGGTTTACATAGGATAAGTTTTCAACTCCTTTGAGCGAATGCTGTTGCATTTTTCTTACCTTGCTACATGGTTGATGACAGGAGCAAAATTGGTAGGTCCGTAGAGCTGGACAGTCTTCAGACTCTCGTGGTAAGCCTCTAGGATGCCCTCCATCCCGTTGCAGTATGGGTTATCTACATTACCATTCTTCAAAGAGAACATCAGAGATCGGTCAAAGCCAAATCAGCAGACTAGATTTATCATAATACTTTACATTTCTCAAGATATCTGTCATTATTCATTTGAATATAAAACTCTAGGGTATAGAGTATTTATTAGTAACTTACTAATAGTAAGTCTACGCACTAGAATTTGCGGCACATCATTTAATTCAGCTGCGAATCAATTGATTAAACTGGCGATGGTGCATCTCAAGGACGCAAAAGTGTCATGCAACCAAAAACTGGTTCTTTCTGCATACTAAAAACCCATTTTGCACATTCATATTCCTCAAACGTAACGTCAAAACTTTCTCAAGTGTGTCGCCCTTAGGGATCTCAGAATCTGTTCAGTATTTTATGATTCATCATTAGATAATTATTCATGCTCTAAGGACAGTGGTACTTGAAGAGTGAAGCAGCAAGAATGAAAATGAATAGTCATGATCCTAAGTTCCAGCACAGGGAAAAAGAGGTGGAAGGAGGAGTAGATGATGGAGGAAAAAAGAGAAAGAGCAAGCAAAAACTAATTAAGAGACTCAAAATGCTCGACGAGATGAGGGTTTGGCACACACTCAGGATGAATGCTTGGGTAACGTTAATGAGCAGGAGTGTCAGGAGAGCCTTATTTACACATTACACATAGATGTTACTGAGCATTACTAATTACAATATCATCAACATATGTGCAAACAACTAAATAAATACTTCAAAACAACCATACATACCCTCACACATTAAATTTCACAAAGCAACATTATTCAGAGTGTCTGAAAAACAAGACACGCACTTAGGATTCGAACAGAAATGACTCTGGATGTGCGCCAGCTAGCTGTGAAATCCACATAATCTATCATATCTAGGAAACAGGTACCAGGGGAAATTCATGGGAAACCCGGCCATCAGGAGGAAGTTTGGCTCCAAAGCCCAATGCAGGGAACATCTTATCGCTGTCATAGTCCTGAATGATCTCGCCCACGGCCTTCAACGCCATGGCATACGCGTTCATCTGATAGGGGTTCATGTAGTGCAAGGAGGTAGACTGAGAAGGGTTCCCTAGAGTTTAAAGAGAGACAATTCATAAATTAAGGCAAAATCTGATTCAGATCTGTTGGTCAACACAGCATAGAGAACAAATCCAATCAACATTGAAAAAAACAAAACAATCCTTACCATTGGACGCAGTGAAATCAATGGCCACTGTGAAATGGATCTGAGTGCTGGAGAGAGAGAAAGAGAGAAGGTAAGAATATCAAATGAAAGCATTTTAATATAAACCAACATTTTCACACATTACAGATGTGAGAACCTGACGGTGAGCCTCAACAAAGGTGATGGATCCTGATTCACCCCAAACTGTGGCACAGATCACATTTCCAGTTTCAAAACACTCCAATGTTTCCACTCCCGCTGTTCGAGAGGTCGGTGTAATTACCATCCCCAGCCCTGCATTGTGTCGTCTCTCTCACCTGACAGGCAGACAGCCAACCTCCCGCTCAGCAGCCAGACGTTCCTCACAATCAACTCTGCCTGGTGGGCAGATCCAACATCTGTGTAAACCCACTTCTTTTTCCTCATTTTTTTTAATTAGGGCAACAGTGAAACTGGTCTCAGAACAGCAGTCGAGGATGACTTCCACATACAAAACCGCCAAACATCACAGATTTGCTCATAACTCTGTTTCTATACTCAAATCAGTGGGAACTCCAGCTTAGTTCTGGATAACTGATGCTTATCGTGCAGAGAGAAGACTGGCTGGAGGACAGTACATTCACTAGACACAGTATGGAGCCAGTGATTACCCACCGATTCTGATAGCTAGAGTTCAATGGGCATCAGAGCACAGTGCAGGGACATGTCTTTTAAATAACAGCCCTTGGAAATACAATTTCATTCAAGCAATCCAAAGAAGAAATGTTATCATGTATATCAATGTATATATACAGTACGGTCCAAAACCTACTAGTAAAAATAGCATATTTTTAAAATTGAATTTGTCATTTAATAACTTTAATAACTTATTAGTCACAAAATATATTTTTAAGAAACTGGATGAAAGTTCAAATATTTTTATGATTTTTCATTACAAACATGTTTTAAAATTAGAATAAAATTATTATTATTATTTTATTTTATTTTTTTTTTTTCACTGTTTCAGTTTATTCCAAGTTCAAGTTAAATTTGATCGGAATGTTCATGGCATAAAAATGAATAAACAAATAAATAAAAATGTCCCAGTTCTGTTTTCCACTATCGTATCTCATACAGATAAAATAGCGTGTGGTAATACAATTTAAAAAAACAAAAATAAAAATAAAATAAACATGTAAGCATACATATGCCCCAGATTTGGTCTCACTCATAAAGCATTATTCTTTGTAAAGCTGCTTCAGTACAGTAATTATTGTGAAAAGTGCTATACAAATCAATTGAAACTGAAAAGAAAAATATATAAAAATCTGTTACAGATTCTAATACTGGCATTTTTAAATGGCCACAAAACATCTAATTGGATAACCAACGTTTTTGTTTAGTTCGCTTTTGTTTATATCTGTTAAATGCTTTAATAGAAAGCACTAAGCCCACAGAAAATAAATGGCTAATCTGAACACCTGCACAATAGAACTGATTATACGGGAACAAATAAGTTTTTATGCTGCTGATGGGAGTACAGAACACTTGTACAGATAACCTCTGAAGCACTGAAAAATATAATGACATCTAATATCTGAATCTCAATGGCTTTCCCTTTTCAGCATGAACTCTGTGCTCCCAGTGCAAATGAGAAATGAGCTCTGGACGAGAATATCGGAAAACGTGGAGTATGAAGCTAGTGAATATTTAAGAAACATTTGCACACACACAAAGAAATCATCATCTCTGATGCAAGTGGGTAAAACACAAAAACAAAAAGGGGAAAAACATTTTAAACAAGGCCCTAATCAGCATGCGGCTACAGCTGTCATTCATACGCAACCCCTGTGGCGAGATGTTTTCCTAAGCGCTGATTCATCAGTGATGGGTCAGCAGAGAGTAATTATGTATTTTAAACATCCACTGTACATCCGCAAACATGACCACACTTCTGTTAACGAATGATTCGGGCCAAATCATATTCATATGCAACACAAGTGTATTGTGTTTATGCAAAGACCTTGGGTAAAGACCAAAAAACTGAATCCTTTTTATCTTATATTTAACTCAGCACAATATAAACAGGAAGGTGGGGGAGCAGCACAATGGTGATTAACAAGCTCTGTTTATGCTCTTTTATCTTCATTCCTTTTTTCCGTCCATCTCAAGTTTTGTTTTTTTTTGATTATCACTGATATCTCCAGGCACAAAGCCGGTGCTGGTGCATTAATCTGCATTATGCCGGGAAGCTCAACAGCTCCTTTAGTGGAGACAAGAAACCTCCGAGAGCTTTTGGACCGGAGCTTTTATATGAAGAACATTTATCTTAATGCTGGAATTCTGAATGTCATCTATAGGAGTGAAAAAAAAAAACCCAGCTAGAATAGAATGATATAGAATGATGGGATTGTGACTGTCACATTAGCAACAGTGCAGACAGATGTATTTTACATTCATGATAAATTAACATTTTGATCCAATGAATGCAAAAAGCACTGACAGTTTTTTTATATAAATATATTTTGTAAATGTACTAATGTGTAGCTTGATCCAGAAACACACAGATCTCTGCAATGCGGTAGTTTTGTATTTCCGCGCTGTATGGTTATGAGTGTCTTGTGTCTTTCTAAAACTAGATTCCTCTCATGAGCTCTTCAATGATATTTTACACAATGTCTCACTCTGGCCCAGGATGAAGTGCAATCTGATGAGTTGAAGAGACCTCTAAAGATCTAATCACCTATAAAAAGGGCTTTACTAAGATTGTAAAGAACAAAAACATCCCATTTCCATGAAAATATACTGGTGTTTCTTTCTACTGTATCTCCCACTGGAAATGAATCACAAATCTAATCTTAATGATTTCACCTAGACAGCAATGAAATAGATCAAAAATAATGGAGATCAATGGAGACTGTTTCTCAGGTTTTACTCCTAAGAAAAAGTCCCCATAATCTTACGTGTCTCCTTTAGGGTTTCAGAGGAGATCTCAACAATATCACAAACTGTGTTCAGTTTAACTGCTCAAAAGTCGAAGATTTTGATTTCTATTTCTACTTTGTCAACAATCATCTCATTTGTGTCCAGTTTGTTTCTAATTTTAAAAATCTGTCTAATGAGTAATTTTTCGATTAATAAATGCTGAGCTTAATGTAAATGTGATTAACTAGTCTAGACAGAAGTTCTTCCTTGCAGTCCGCTTCTTTTCAAAAACATGATTAAACATTTAATAAGGTCCTCAGAAAAGGTTTTAAATTTTACATTAACTCTGAGCGCTACCTTTATGACCTGCACTATAATTAACACTTCTCTCTTAAGACATGATTCTTTCATTCATTCGCAGCAGTAAAAAGAGAATCCATCTCACTCTCTGAACCAGGATATGATGATTTAAGAACGGAATAGGGTTATATATAGTCCTCTTTGTAAAGAGGAAAGTGAATGAAACGTGTAGCAATGGGAAATCAATACAAAGGTCTGCTTTCAGCATCAATATCAAAGGTCAGAGTCTGATGGAGAAAAATAACAAAGGTGAAAACCTGACAGAAAGCAGTTTGAGTGTGGACAGAGTGATCTGAGTCGGTGTGAACTGAACATGGCACACAGGGCAATGTCAGAGCGATATAGATTACTCCAGTGTGAAAGGTCAGCCACGTCTTTGGATAGTCACAGATCACAGACTGTTTACGCTCTCGCTTGCTTTATTACTCTGCCTCTCTGTTTTTTATTTTTAGGCTTTTGCTATGTTTATTTTAAACCCGACACTCTCAGGTGCAATAGCTGTCACTGGAGTGGTACCTTTGAAAAAGTACACCTTTGTACCTTATTTATCCCTAAAGCGCACATATTAGCAGAGAGTTTAGATACATACAAAAATATATTAAATCAATATATAGTATATATACATCTCTTTAACTGTAAAATACATATCTTTTTTTGTCTTGTTTTCCGGTAAATATATCAAAACAGCCTTAAGATTTTTTGGGGGGTCAGCAAAATTTCTTTTGCAGAAAGAAATAATACTATTATTCAGCAGGGATGCATTGACTTGATCATAAGTGACAGTAAAGACATTTATAACGTTACAAAAGTTTTCTACTGCTGTTACTTTGAAATTTCTGTTCATCAAATGTATCAAAAATATATCACAGTTTTTATAAAACTGCACAACATGCTTCTTCTTATTAGAATGATTTCTGAAGGATCATGTGACACTGAAGGCTGGAACAATGATGCTGAAAATTCAGCTTTGACATCACAGGAATAAATTACGTTATAAAATATATTAAAACAGAAAACAATTGTTTTTAATTGTAATAATATTTTACAATATGACAGTTTTACTAAATTTTTTATCAAATAAATGCAACCTTGGTGAGGTGTTTTACACATAATTCTCACAAATGTTTGTTGGTTTTGTTTAAAACAGGGGTGGGGGGTGGGGGGGGGCTATTTGCCAACAGGTAGCTGAACAAATTTGTTTTGAAGTGCCACAGCACAAGATATTAATACAACACTGTAAAACAGTAATTGTACTAGCCACCCAGACCACAACACCAAAGTCAAGTCTAGAGTCTTTTCACTCCCTCACTCAATCTCTTAAACTGCACAGCCTGACTGACAGAGTGAGAGATACTGGGTGATATCAGCCTCCAGCAGGATGAGACACACTAGTATCTTTAGGTGTGGGACAGGAACCATGGCAGGAGCTGATCAATATTGG
This sequence comes from Acrossocheilus fasciatus, assembly GCA_036784905.1. Taxonomy (NCBI): domain Eukaryota; kingdom Metazoa; phylum Chordata; class Actinopteri; order Cypriniformes; family Cyprinidae; genus Acrossocheilus; species Acrossocheilus fasciatus. The sequence goes on along the minus strand of CM071945.1, from coordinate 13,054,778 downwards.
ATCACAAAAGGGTGGAGAGAGTTGAACATGCAAACCATTAAGTGCGGTTATCAGATGAACTGCTTGCTGTTGTAGTCACACATTACAGCTGATAAAGCAGGTGAGTCTGATTTTAAGTTGATTGTTGAATCTTATCCATGAACCCTCCAGAGGAGCCGGGATTACTAACTCAACACAACAGACAGGTTGTAAGCCAGTTTTCTTTCTTTAACCAACTACTGCCTAATAGATCAATGAAGATATGATGTGTGAAGATTTCTCTAATAGCAACGATAACATCACAATAATGATCTAGAACAAATTTAAGAAAGCTATATGGCCAAATTGACTAAACAGGGCAAATTAGTGCTAGAGTGCAATTCCATAAACGCGCCGATGGGAGGGGAATATTCTGTGGGTGATTTACTAACAATGTGCACATTAAAGAACACAGACACAGCCAGATCATTTTCATAACGACCAACGCAATCTACCAAGAGCAGCGCAAATTACCGCCTGCTTTGAGATGGGTTTTTTTGGGTGTTAAATAATGGCTCAAATACCAGTAATACCAGAACGAGCACAAACGTTAGTAAATCATATTGCATGATTCATTTTAATACTCTCCTCCCATAAATTTTGCTTCTGAAAGGGAAACTGCTACAAATGCATATTCAATAAGGTCAGGCACAAAAATAACTGTTTCCACGCCTTTTCGGCAGTAATTCTTCACTGCGCGTCTTTAGTAAATTCTGACAGTACTATTTTAATGGCAAAAGACTGTTTGCATTGGCGCAAGCTGTTAGTACATCTGGCCCTTGGAAATATCCAGGCAAAAATGATTTAACAATTAATATTACTTTATTTAATATAAATGGATGTATAAACTAGCATTCAAAAGTTTGGGGTTGGTAGAAGTCTTATTCTCAACCAGGTTGCAATTATTTGATCAAAAGTATAATAAAAACAGTAATATTATGAAAAAAAATATATATATATATAACAAATGAAAGTAGCTGTTTTCTATTTTAATATATTTAAAAATGTAATTTATTCCTGTGATAGGCAAGGCTTTCCTGTAGCTCAAATAGTAGAGCATGGCGCTAGCAACGCCAAGATCATGGGTTCGATTCCCAGGGAAAGCAAGAGCTGATAAAAATGTAAAAATTGTAACTTGAATGCAATGTAAGTCGCTTTGGATAAAAGCGTCTGCTAAATGCATAAATGTAAATGTAAATGTAAATGAATTATCAGCAGGCAATTTTCAGTGTCTCATGATCATTTCAGAAATCATTCTGATCTGTAAATCTAAAAATATACTAATAACATAATAATAATAATAATATAAAATACTAATAACAACACTGTTATTTTTAATCAATTTAATGCATTCATTTTTTGTTTAAAAGCTCTTACAGGCCCCAAACATTTCAATAGTAGTGTAATTAATTATTATTATTATATAATTAATAGTGTAAATAATTATTCTTTGCAATATTAATATTAATTTTTTAATACTTTTTTTTTTTTTTACAGCGTAAAGAAAGGATAAATCACTAGCTTTAAAACCTGATCAGATGGAGGTATCTTAATAGGCAGCGTTTTATTTAGACCTTGGATTCGGACATGCTCTGATGCATTCCTAGCTCCAGATACTGCCTGTCAGTGCAGCATTTTTTCAGGTTTAGGAAGCAGGCTCAAGTCAGAGATAACAGACACAGAGGGGCAGCAGGTCATACTTCCTAATGCCAGACATATCAGTGGATCAGACCACAGTATAAGGTCGATGGCTCTGAGATGTTTTCCACACTACTGGCATCCGTGCACAAGGCCAGCCTTTAATCAGTGTAAACTGAAGAGGACCTGGCAACCCTTGAATGCTGATTACAGTAACTACCACAATAGCCGTGTATGTTGTTCTAGTTTAACATTTAAGGGGTTATTCGGGTCTTGTTTACCAGAGCTCTTTCCCAAAGCTGTTTGATGAGCTGTTTGACGCCATTACTGTGATAACATCCTTAGGGGTTCAGCAAGATTCTGACCTTTACATCCGTTGAGAATGTTTACAAAAATTACATGTTGTGACGCTGTGATTTCAGAAGCATTTCAGAAAAGTCTAAATACAGTACATACGCTTACATGAGGGTGATTGTGTGTATTTTCGTCCGTACCCTGCTTTGATGTAGTCCAGGAACGTGTGTTCGGCCTCCACCGAGAATGAAAGCAGTGTCACCTGGGTAATTGAGCAACAAAGAACAGACGGTTTACTCCAGCATATGAGCACAAACCACATCTGCCGCGAAACAATCCATCATGGCATTATGCAAAGACTCTTCTCTCAGCTGTCAGGGCCTCACAGTCTTTTTCATTAGTACTGTCATTAGACAACCAGAATCTTTCCATGTTGGGAGGAAGACAGGTGATGGACTATTCATTTGAGTTTTGATTACAATCTTAAAGCCAATTCATGGCAGTCAATGCGGAGAGTCTTTGTGGATCATCAATCACTTTTATCCACCTGGACCTCCAATATTACTTCCTCACTGCTCACCTTATCAGAGTGTGAAACAGAAAGCACTATTCAGTCAGGGGACTTGGATCTCAGATTGTCGAGTAATTTATCTGAATAAAATCCAGGCGTTCAGAGTCCTTGTTGAATACAGCTGGACAAAATTAATCTATGTAAGAATGCAGTGAATGCAATGCACAAAGCTCTTTTTTCAGCGGTTTTGACTAGTTTTCTAGTAAAAAAATATATATATATAAACATCCTCCAAACAGGACAAAATTAACTTTAGATGCAAAATTGTGCTGCTATTGTAAACTAAAACTGAAATCGACATTAATTCTGAAATAATGAAATATATATATATATATATATATACAGTATATGTATATATAAGCTAATTTAAAATATGAATAAATACTAGAAATAATATTAAAATAACAGTGTTGCTAAAGAGAGAGTTGCATTGTTCTGAAAAAGGAGAACTTGTTTTTAGTGAACAAATATTCGTTTTTCTTGTATTAGGCATAATTCTCACAGAATTGAGTTTAATTTTCTTCAAGCAAGAAAAACTATTTGACAGTATGATAAGAAATGTAAACTTAATTTAAGAAATATTGAAAATAAATCTTATTATCTTATGCAGTATTACTTCTAAGGTAAGTTTAGCATGTTTAAATGTTTGTACTGGAAAACAAGACAAAAAGTACTGATTTTGTGCAGGATTTTAGGAAAGCAAATTCTCTACTCACTGTGCCAGAGTTGATGTATCTCCTCTTTTTGAGTTTCTTTTTAGGATTTACCACCTGAAATAGTAAATTTAGAAATTACACATCATTTACAGGAAGAGTGGGAGTGTGTGTGAGAGACGGAGAATGGGAGAAAATGGTTCTCATTAGAGCCGTTACTTGTCCAAAAGAAGAGAAGTTTGAGAGCTCTGCTGCTGGATCATTCCCAGTAATTTCTGTTCCACTTACTTTCAAAGACACAACTGATCTAAGTGTTCAGATGCTTTGAGAAATTTACATACACAACCTTGGCTGACAGTTTGGAAACCAGGACACAGATGATGTGATTTCTATGGATTGGGGTTTAACTGAACCGACACCGCAGCTTCTAGAGTTGTTTGTCCAACTCAATCCCCAGGAAACCCCAGATCCTTTCAGCACACCACTGGGACTGTCACACTCCTGTAGAACATCTCACCACCCCCTCACCCCACCACTGGGCTAATGCTAGGGTGAATACACACACACACACACACACACACACACACACACTCCTCACCTTTGCATAGCTATCTGTTACTCTCTCATTCTTTCTCACATAAACACACGCTTTGTACCCTGTCATGCATTGACTCATTGTCCTTGTTTTTTTTTTTCTTGCTCTCTTCCATAAACCTTCAGAAACAATCTCTCACACTCGTTTGCTGCTGCTGTACTTGCTGGCAGACAAAGTGTGATAATCAAAGAGAGCAAATAAGGGAGACTTGAAATGGTGCAATTTTCATTGCTTGCTGAATCTCTAATGAAACAGATACTAAGAAAATCCAGTTCTTAGATAAAACATTAGATAATACAAGTACAACATATTCCTCCATTTTGTTCATTATTAACTAAATCTACAGTTTTCATCATAATCATGTAACCCAGCTCTCTGTGTGTCTGTGTCTGTCTGTGTGTGTGTGTGTGTGTGTGTGTGTGTGTGTGTGTGTGTGTGTGTACTGGTATATGTAACCACAAAACCAGTCTTACGTCGCTGGAGTATATTTGTAGCAATAGCCAAAAAATACACCGTATGGGTCAAAATTACAGGGTTTTTTTTAATGCCAAAAATCATTAGTATATTAAGTAAAGATCATATTCCATGAAGATATTTTGTAAATTTATTACTGTAAATATATCAAAACGTCTTTTTTGATTAGTAATATGCATTGCTAAGAATTCATTTGGACAACTTTAAAGGCGATTTTCTCAATATTTTGATTTTTTTTTGCACCCTCAGATTCCAGATTTTCAAATAGTTGTATCTGTCACGAATCCAGTATGTGCACTTATGTGCACATCAGCCATCTCACCAATCACACGCACACAGCTGTCACCAATCACTCATTGCACTAATCACAGGCATACCTGATCCCACGCATCACTCATCACACACACTATTTAAACCCTGGACTTTGTTTCCCTCGTTGCTGAGTATTGTACGCATTATTGCTGCCCTACAGAGCCCTATTGCCTTGCCTTGCCTTGCCTTGGAATCACTGGACCATTTGTTAATAGATTTTTTCTGTGAGGGTATTAACCAGTCACTCAGATCACGACTAACCCTTGAAGCTCCCCGTTCGTCTCTAAGTGACTTTATGGAGTACGCTTTAATGACTGTTGGTTCAGCGTTTACTGTGGGTATCGCGGAGGAACGTGACACCGCATTCAATTGTATGATCACAGCTGCGCTAGAGCACGCTCACAAAATGGCGGTCACAACAACACCCCGTCATGTCATTGCTGCCATTCATGAGCCAAGTCAAGTTGCCGTTGATCGTCACGAATCAAGCCAAGTCACAGCTGATCTTCACAAGCTAAGTCAAGCCACCGTTGATCGTCACGAATCAAGCCAAGTCACAGCTGATCTTCACAAGCTAAGTCAAGCCACCGTTGATCGTCACGAATCAAGCCAAGACACAGCTGATCTTCACGAATCAAGTCAAGACACAGCTGATCTTCACGAATCAAGTCAAGACACAGCTGATCTTCACAAGCTAAGTCAAGTCACCGTTGATCGTCACGAATCAAGCCAAGTCAAAGCTGATCTTCATGAGCTAAGTCAAGTCACCGTTGATCGTCACGAATCAAGCCAAGTCACAGCTGATCTTCACAAGCCAAGTCAAGCCACCGTTGATCATCACAAATCAAGCCAAGACACAGCTGATCTTCACAAGCCAAGTCAAGCCACCGTTGATCATCACAAATCAAGCCAAGACACAGCTGATCTTCACAAGCTAAGTCAAGTCACCGTTGATCGTCACGAATCAAGCCAAGACACAGCTGATCTTCATGAATCAAGTCAAGACACAGTTGATCTTCACAAGCTAAGTCAAGTCACCGTTGATCGTCACGAATCAAGCCAAGACACAGCTGATCTTCACGAATCAAGTCAAGACACAGTTGATCTTCACAAGCTAAGTCAAGTCACCGTTGATCGTCACGAATCAAGCCAAGTCAAAGCTGATCTTCATGAGCTAAGTCAAGTCACAGTTGGTCGTCATCAACCGAGTCACGTCTCAACTGATCTCCCAGAATCTTGCCCCGTCACAGCTGCCCATCCAGAGTCACAGCACGTCACAGCTGCCCGTCCAGAGTCACAGCACTTCACAGCCGATCTCCTAAAGTCAAGTCGCGTCACAGCTGCTCGTCCAGAGTCACAGCACTTCACAGCCGATCTCCTAAAGTCAAGTCGCGTCACAGCTGCTCGTCCAGAGTCACAGCAGCGCGTCACAGCTGCTCGTCCAGAGTCACAGCAGCGCGTCACAGCTGCTCGTCCAGAGTCACAGCAGCGCGTCACAGCTGCTCGTCCAGAGTCACAGCTGCTCGTCCAGAGTCACAGCTGCTCGTCCAGAGTCACAGCTGCTCGTCCAGAGTCACAGCTGCTCGTCCAGAGTCACAGCTGCTCGTCCAGAGTCACAGCTGCTCGTCCAGAGTCACAGCTGCTCGTCCAGAGTCACAGCTGCTCACAGCCGATCTCCTAAAGTCAAGTCACGTCACAGCTGCTCGTCCAGAGTCACAGCAGCACGTCACAGCTGCTCGTCCAGAGTCACAGCAGCACGTCACAGCCGATCTCCTAAAGTCAAGTCGCGTCACAGCTGCTCATCCAGAGTCACAGCATCACGTCACGTCCCCGCTGACCTGCCAGAGTCGGGTCACGTCCCCGCTGACACACCCAGATCATCAAGGTCAGTCTTTCATTATCCCAGTCTGATATCCAGTGTGAGGGATTCACCGCTGGTGTCTGCACGCACAGCTGGTATCCCCAAACTCACTCACTCTAGCCCTCCTGTTCCTGAACTGATTCCCCTGTCTGAAACGCTTCCCCTGATGGGGATTGCATTTTGGTGTGTTTGGGCTGCATACACCACCACAGAACTCCCAGAGGTGGCGGCGTCCACTATGATGTCTCTAGAGGTGGCGGCTGATGCTGCAGAACCTCCTGAGGTAGTGGCGCTCACTGCTGTGTTCCCTGAAGTGATGGTGCCTGCTGCAGTTTCTCCAGACATGACGGTACATGCTGCAGAACCTCCCGAAGCGGTGGTGCTCACTTCAGCTCCTCATATGGTGGTGGCGCCCAGCAATGAACTCTCATTCTGTTGTGTTGCGGTCGAAGAGACCATTACTGAACTCTCCCTGTGTCCTGTGTTTACCACTGTAGAACCTCCAGAGGTGGCGGCAACCGCCGCAAAACCTCCAGAGGTGTCAGCGGTATCTGTCAATGAACTCCCGTTCTGTCCTGTCACGGCTATGGAGGCCGTCAATGAACTCCCGTTCTGTCCTGTCACGGCTATGGAGGCCGTCAATGAACTCTCGTTCTGTCCTGTCACTGCTATAGAAACTATGAACTTTCTGTGTTCCCTACCTCAGTTCCACCGTGGTGGTCTTCGGGTCTGTCTGCTCCGCTCTAGTGGTCTTCTGTTCCATCTGCTCCGCTGTGGTGGTCCACTATCTGACTCTGGTGGTCTTCTGCGCCGCCCTGGTGGGCTCCTGCTCTATCTGCACCATCGTGGAGGTCTGCTGTCTGGCTCTGGTGGTCTTCTGCACCGCCGTGGAGATCTTCTGTCCCGTCTGGTCAGCCCTGGCGGGCTCAAGTCCCGTCTGGTCAGCCCTGGCGGGCTCAAGTCCCGTCTGGTCAGCCCTGGCGGGCTCAAGTACCGTCTGGTCCGCCCTGGTGAGCTCAAGTCCCGTCTGGTCCAATCACTCATTGCACTAATCACAGGCACACCTGATCCCACGCATCACTCATCACACACACTATTTAAACCCTGGACTTTGTTTCCCTCGTTGCCGAGTATTGTACGCATTATTGCTGCCCTACAGAGCCCTATTAGTTTTCCTAGCCTTGCCTTGCCTAGCCTTGCCTTTGTTGGAATGTGTTTTCCCCTGCCTGGACTATCGCTGACGTTTTGGTTTACCTCTCCTGTCTTGCCCCTTTGGATACTGTTCGCCAATCGCCGACCCACGCTTGTCTTAGTTTACTCTCTGTCTCGCCCATGTTATACCTGTCTGCCATTGTTCGACCCTGCCTGTTATGACCACGTCTTTCTCTAATAAAAGCTTGCAGATGGATCCACACGCCTCTCGTCTCGTCAGCCCTGTAACAGTATCTCAGCCAAATATTGTCCTACAGTAATAAACCATATATCAATTGAAAGCTTATTTGTTTAGCTTTCAGATGATGTATAAATCTCAATTTTGAAAAATTGACACTTAAGACTGGTTTTGTGGTCCAGGGTCACATATGTTTTACGAGGACACAAATGTGTATAATGACATGGGTACTACAACTTCAACATGGTTTATGAGGACACTTCCTGTGTCTCTGTAAAACAAAAGGCTTAAAGACAAACTGTGTTTTATGAAATTCAAAAATTCCCAGTAGTTTCCTGTAAGGGGTAGGTGTAGGGTTGGTGTAGGGCAATAGAAAATACAGTTTGTACAGTATAAAAACCATTACGCTTATGGAGAGTCCCCATAAACCACAAATTCAAGTGTGTGTGTGTCCTTGTTTATGCTACATTGAGGGGACCAAATGTCCCCACAAGGATAGTAAAACCAGTAAACGTTTACCTTATGGGGACATTTTTTAGGTCCCCATGAGGAAACAAGCTTAAAAATCATACAGAGTGAGTTTTTTTTTGAGAAAGTAAAAATGCAGAAAGTGTCCTGTAAGGGGTAGGTTTAGGTGTAGGGTTGGTGTAGGACAACAGCACATACAGTAAGTACAGTATAAAAACCATTACGCCTATAGAAAGTTACCACAAGGATAGCAAACCAGACATCCATGTCCACATCCACTTCATGTTCCATGAAGATATTTTGTAAATTTCCTACTGTAAATATATCAACTTAATTTTTGATTAGTATGCATTGCTAAGAACTTCATTCGGACAACTGATTTTCTCAATATTTAATTTTTTTTTTTTTTTTACACCCTCAGATTCCAGATTTGCAAAAAGCTGCATATCAGCCAAATATTGTCCTATCCTAAAACACCACACATCAATGGAAAGCTTATTTATTGAGCTTTCAGATGGTATTCATAAAAAAAATGACCCATATGACCCTCGTTTTATGGTCCAGGGTCATATATATACATACATATTATGTACATTTTTTACATATACTCTGCATATTATATACATTTTAAATAATGTATATATTTTATAATTATAATACAACAACAGCAACAAAAATAATAAAACGTATTGGTTAAAAACTACTCTGAATATCAAGGTGATGTTCAAACTCTCACAGTCTCTCTTTTTTTTCAAAGATAAGCTTTCATACACAAACATTTTTATTTATTTTCTGAATTCATAAATTCATGAATCTACAATCACACCTTTATCCGAATACAATAAATCCTCTGATGATCAATGGGTCAGTATCTGCTTCAATGAACTCACCTCGTACACGTTGAACTGACTCTGACCGCGAGAGAGCTCTCTGAAGCTGGTGGTGAACTCCCCGATAAAATCATGACTGAAGCACAAAGAACAACAATGAGACTCTTACTGTCTGTGATGATGAAGATAGATGGATTTCAACTTTTTTATGAGATCTGGAGTGATCAGTATTTGTTACTGCCAGGCATTTTACAGCAGAGCTGACAGCACTGCAGGAAGCTAGAGGGACATTTTGCTGCTACGTTATCAAGGAAAAAATATGACTTGAAAAAATAAAGTGCCTTTGTGTAGGGTGTACCAAATGCATACATAGGAGAATATATTACAAATGTGTGTGTTTCTCTACCTGCCATCTCTGTCCCAGTCGTACACCTCCACTTTAATTGACCTGAAAGATTCAAAACAGAGCATTTAGAAACATGGTTTGCTATATTTCAGACACCGAAAAGAGAGTGATAGCTGAGCTGATGGATGCTTTCTGATTAAAACAGAGCTGAGAGACTCTGTCTCACTGTGGTTTTCATCTCCATGCTAAAACCAACCAATTACAGGCCATTATCCAGACAGTGCACTCGGAATTAAACAGCGGTCGGCAGGGAATGAACTCCAGGGCTGTGACACGGAGCAGCCGTGGAGCGTCACTTCACCTGACAGGACGCAGGCGAGTTTCATTTAAACATTAATTACATCTGAAGTTTTGAATAATAAGAAACTCATTCTGTTCAAAGCAAGTTAACGCGATCAATTACACAGAGGCAGCTGAGATGTGTAGACTCGTTAATAAAAATGACTTTTGAGGGTAATAGCTCTAAATGCTTTTTGGCGTGAAAGCATGTCACACACTTGTTACCACAAAATGACAAAAAAAAAGAAAAAGAAAAGAAAAGAAAATCAGGCAACTGCAAAGATTACACACAATTCAGCCAATCATTCTTCTTCCCTGTTAATAACTAGCCTAATGTATGTTGTGTTTTAGATGCTGTTGTTCCTAGTTCACCCAAACATGAAAATTGTCTTCATTTACTCACCTTCATGTTGTTTCAAATTCTGTATGACTTCTTCTGTAGAACATAAACATATTTTGAAGAATTTGAAAACACAGTTTTTGTGTGCGCAAATGACAAAACAACATTGGATTCTATTGGATTCATTGGATTTTTAAAAAGAAACTGATACATTCTTCAAAATATTTTTATAAATCATAATAAATGTTGACATTTTCATTTTTAGGTGAATTAGCCCTTTAACTACAAGTTTAAACAGAAAGCCTCCACTGGTCAACAAGCCTCACAAGAAATACCTTGATGGAAATTCATGTCTTTTCAGCAGAATTGTTTATTTTTTTCCACATGATTACGCTAGAAAAAGTGGAAATCCACCATCGTAGGATGCAAATTATGATTTTGTACAGTTGTTTGCTTAGAATCATTCGCTGGTTGTTTACGCTGCAGTGGTAGTAATGAAATCTCAGAGGCACAGAAGCATCATCTGAGTTGGAATGAAAGAATGGACCTAAACACAGAGCCTCTACTGAGTAATTCCATAGAGTACATGGGGAAACTCTCCATCTGTTTGTAAAGCTGACTGGTTCAGCTCTGGTGTAAGAGAACAGATGTAGCAGATTCATCAGAGATCATATGGCCCACATCCTGTCTATCAGTTCTCAGATTCCCTACAGACAGGCAACCAGTAGTTTCACATAATTTCAACTAAATAGCAAAAGGTCCAGGGCTGCGTTCCCTAAAAGCATCGTAAGCTTAAGTTCATCGTAGCTCCATTGGTTTTGCTTTCCTTAGGAGAAAATTATTATATTATATAAAATATTATATACACTACTGTTCAAATTTTGGGGGTCAGTAAGATTTTTTTAATTAATACTTTTAATACAAGGATGTATTAAATTTGTCAAAAGTGGTAGTAAAAACTTTTAAATTGTTACAAAAGATTTCTATTTCAAATAAATTATATTCTTTTTTTATTTTTTTTAAAGAATCCTGGAAAAAATATTATATTTTCCACAAAAATATTAAGCAGAACAACCGTTCTTACCACTTCTTGCACCCCAAATATTAGTGTTTTACTGTGTTTTTGATCAAATAAATGCAGCCTCAGTTAGCATAAGACACCTCTTTCAAAAACATTCAAAAATCTTTTCAACCCCAAACATTTGAACAGTAGCATATATTTTATTATAATAAAAAATATTATCGTAAAAACATTTTCTTCACAATTCAAACCAGCAAACATCAAAATATAGGAAAATGTGTAAGCTGATTTCTGATAAGAAAAAACTCCAGTGCTAAACATAACTATTTTATAGGACATTCCACTGGAAAACAACTTCCACAACATTCTTCCACAACCACCCAGAGGTGCCTTATACATCAGGAAGCCCTGCAGTAATTTCCTCTGTAAAGTCTGAGATGTTTCCCTCGGGAGCGTGGCTGATTGACAGGGTTAAGTGCTGTTCCTGTCTCTCCCCAAGATCACAGGACAGATGCAGATCAGTTGTGACACTATGAGCAAATTATGGCTTCCCCTCATGTCAATCAAACCAAATTTGCTCTCATTTGTTTAAGACCCCTGAAGGAGGCGCCACCCTCTTTGCTAACCTGATTTCACAAAAACATTTGTCTCTGTGAAAAGAAAGAAGGAAACACCCAGAAGATGCACATTGATGGTCACAGCTGTTAAAAACTCAGCTTGAGCTTTTGGATCGTATCAACACAACCAAAGCTGATCATCAGTACAGCAGCATTTTTTCAAAATATCATACTCTCTTCCACAATATTGCTTGAAAGTCAGTCTAAGGCTTTTCCTGTAAAATACAGTACATATGTAAATGAAGAAGAAAGATAGCCAATATATTAAATACCATGGATAAATATTTACTGAGTAATCCACTATTTTGTGAAAGGGGGTCAAATAATGGGGAAATCACTTTAGAAAGATCATTATTTTATTTTTACAAAGAGATTGATAGGTCTATTAGTAAAAAATGCTGACTTTTTCAATCCTTGATGCATTACATGCCAATAGTGACAGTTTGAAAAATGGGGGGAAAGGCACTTATTTAAGATTTATTTAATTCTTCTTGAGTTAGGCTTCACTGAATGAGGCATGGAAACGGCAAGAACTGTCACCATTGGCATTTAATGCAACAAAGATTGCTAAAGTCAACATATTTGACTCACAAAGCAACCCGATATCTGTGTAAAAATAACAATGATGCTGCCATCTTTCAAAAGCAATATCCCAACTCCAATATAAATACTCCTCTCTGCTGGCATCATTGCAGCAGGTAATAATTAGCACAGCACCACAACAGCTGGAGTTTCCCTTTCCTCTTTCTCTCTCTCTGTCTTTCGCTTGGTCTCTCTCTCACACACGGGATCAGAGGCCAGGTGGGGACTGGGTGGCAGGTGGTTCTGTTCCCTGTGTCCTGATTGGCTATGACAGCTCTCAGACGACACACAGCTGCCAACATGTCTGCAAACCTCACCTCACCTCACACACACACACACACACACACACACACACACACACACACACACACACACACACACACACACACACACACACACACACACACACACACACACACACACACACAAAAGTATAGCCTAACAAATATTCATGAACACTGATTGACACACACACACACACACACACACTGGATAGTACAAAACAAAGTAGTACCAACAAAGAGGCAGTGCAGTGCGAACACACAAATATCTGCTACACCGAAAGTACAAAGCAAAAATAATGTGTCCTTGTAGAGCACATAAATCACAACAGCGCAGCACCGTGAACAGGGCTGTCTGTGATCAAATAATGCTGATGCAATGAGTACCAGCAGTCTGGTTTCAATGTGCGACTGAATCAAAGAGCACAGGGACACGATTCCTCTTAAGACACACATGCAGAGGGTCTTGTTCGAGTACAACAGCCTTCTCATGGTAAATTTCTGCAGGATTCACAACACTGCATGCACACAGATAGGCTCTTATTCTCATTCTAATGTTAAACCCTCACTGCTAAAATGATTCTAAATAAGGGAGCATGTGTTCACAGGTCAAGTAACATAATACACACCTTTATATAGTCCTAGACTAAACGTGATTGACTGCATCAAATAATTTTGTTACTCTAAAAAAGTAAGTATATTCTTTTTTAAATGACAAACATATATAATATATTATATAATATAATGTTGCTATTATTACTTAGAATTTTTTAAATAGCTTATTCAATTAAAAAATAAGTCAAAATAAATAAAAATTACAATTTGTGATTTGTGCATGGGTTTTATCTAAAAAATTATAATCCTATATTTTGAAAAATACACTGACAAATCAATTACTGTGTGAAAACTTTTGCCCACAGGTTTTACGCACATGCACTGTTAGTGAATGAGAGCTGTTAACATTGGTGGCAAGCACACAAGCATCAGAACATACTTATATGCATGGCTGTGTGTGTATGTGTGAGTGCACCTGTCATAATCTCCATTGCACAGCGCTCTGACAGGAATGGTGAACGGCTGCCAGACGGGATTCAGAGTACTCTTTACCACTTCAGTTTTATGGCAGATAGTGAACCTAAGAAGCAAAAACAAAGATGTTAAACTCAGACAAAGCAGTATACATTGCATGATTATATTTTATTACAGTTAGAAGTTTGCATATTGTAAGCCTTAACTGAGTACTAAGAGAATGTTATAGGCTAGAACAATTTTCCTAAGACATTACGTTTCCTTGGACATCACGAAAAGAAGACATGCTTTCCTGCCTGTGCATCAGAGTGAGAAAGACAGCTAACTCACGTTCCGTCCTCATTACTTCTGTAGAACACCATGAACGGGTCAGAGCGGCCAAAGAAGTCTTTCTTATCCAGCTTATTGGCACAGAACTGCATTGTTGCACAGTCCTGAGAGGTTGAGAGAAAGAACGAAAGAAACAAAAAACAAGGGGGAAAGGGAAGGAAAAATGAAAGGCAAAAGATAGAATTAGCACAGAGCGCAGCTAAATCTAGGTGAATTCAGAGGCACATTGCTTTTTCTTGTGTAGCTTAGATGAATGACGAGATTCTGGACCCTTAGGCACAATTCACCCCCCACCAAGTCTACACAGCACAGACATATACTGTATGTGTACACACATTTATTAAAGCCATATGCTTCAGACTCACACTCCATTAACAGCTTTAAAGGTAAAATAACTCTTCCTTGAACAACTTTGAAATAAATAACTTGCTAATGAACAAATCCTCCCACAATTTCTACTGACCCTGACTGTGGCTCAATATTTAGCTCTCAAAAAGCACGGCTGGCTCTTTTTTAATCACAATATTTCACACTACTGTCGATACTGACATCCCCCTACAACACTGACTGTAATTCTCTCATTCTGATGGACATATTGTTTTGTCTTTTTCCAAGGGCTCAATGGTAGAATGTAATGTTTTTGTTTAGTGGAGTAGTTTTATGCAGATTCATGTTTATCGTGAGGTAGGGTTACCTAAAATCATCTTTAATGATGAAAAAAAAAACATCAATAAAAAATACATATGATTAACGACCATAATATGAAATTAATTATTGTCTTATCGTATATACAGTTAGATCCATACATATTTGGACACAGGCACAATTTGTATTATTTTTTGCTGCTGACCAAAACATATTCAAGTTACAGTTACATAATATAGGCTTAAAGTGCTCACTCTGATCTTTAATTTGAGGGTATTCACATCAAAATTGGAGGAAAGGTTAAGGAATTACAGCTTTTTAATATGTACCTCCCCCCTTTTTCAAGGGACCTTAAGTAATTGGACAATTGACTCAAAAGCTTTTTCATGGACATGCGTGGGCTATTCCTTCATTATTTCTACATCAAGATCTGGTAAAAGATCTGGAGAAGATTCTAAGTGTTCCATTAGCATTTTGGAAGCTGTTCTGCTCTGAACCCACATCAGACGGTCAAAGGATCTCTCAATACAAGTGAAACAGACAATTGCTAGGCTTCAAAAACAAAACAAATCCATCAGATAGATAGCAGAAACATTAGGCAGGAACACTTTGCCAAAAAAAAAAACAAATAAAAAGCCAGACCACTTCTGCAAAAGCATTCTTTGGACGGCTGAAATTAAGATCAACCTGTACCAGAATGACAGGAAGAAAAAAGTATGGAGAAGGCTTGGAACAGCTCATGATCCAAAGCACACAACATCATCTGTGAAACATGGTGGAGCAGTGTGATGGCATGAGCGTGCATGGCTTCCAGTGGCACTGGGTTACTGGTGTTTATTGATGACGTGACAGAAGACACAAGCAGCTGGAAGAATTCTGATGTGAATAGGGATATACTCTCTGCCCAGATTCAGTCAAATGGAGCAAAGTTGATTGGACGGTGCTGCATAGTACAAATGGACAATGACCCAAAACATACAACAAAAACAACACAGGAGTTTTTGAAGATAATAAAGTGGAATATTCAGCAATGGCCAAGTCAATCTCCTGATCTCAACCTGATTGAGCATGCTTTTCATATGCTGAAGACAAAACTAAAGGCAGAAATACCCACAAACAAACAATAACTGAAGTCAGCTGCAGCAAAGGCCTGGCAAAGCATCACAGAGGAGGAAACCCAGTCTTTGGTGATGTCTATGAGATCCAGACTTAAGGCAGTCATTGCCTGCAAAGGATTCTAAACAATGACAATCTAAACAAACATTCTATTTATCATTCTATTTATTTGTCCAATTACATTTGAGCCCCTGAAAATGGGGGACTGTGTATAAAAATGGACCTTGATTGTTTCACCTTAATCCTATTCTGGTGGCATACAGAGCTGAAATTATGAAAATTGTGTCCAAATATATATGGACCTAACTGTAATATTGTATAAAATGTCATTAGATCATCATTGAATTTATATAATAATTATGTACTTCACTGACACATGAACAGTGCTGTTATTGTTAAATCAATTACAACTTTCATTAATTAAAATAATTTTTTTTTATAAATGATGTCATGGCAGCAAAATACAGATTAAAAAGTGGCAAAATGACTAAAATCTTTACTAAAATTAAAATAAAAAAATAAAAGCTCATTCAAAATATAAATAACAATAGTATAAAAATCATACTAAAATAACAGTCCACGTGAATCAAGATACCAATCTCATTTTTATTATTACCTGCAATTTCTTGGGACACAAAAGAAAAACCGTCTGTGGCCCCTAAATGGGTATTTTGTGACCCAAATGGTTAATTTGTGCCTGGCATCAACAAGCATCAATTCCATTTAAACCAATTAGCCGCTAAACACTATCTTGCATTTAGAGTGCCATTTGGAGAATGATGAAATTGTAGGCTGGAGTCAGTGAGGAGAGACGAAGAGTGAGTGACAGAAGAGATTGAAAGAGATCTAGAACATTTTCAAAGGAATCCTTCACGTGATGTGCAGCTGATACTGCAAATTACACTCCAGTAATGACTGACATCATCGTAAACCTGCTTGCTAAGGGCCTCTCAGGCCAGAGGGATGTTATCAACACAATGGAGACAACCCTCATTAGCCATAATGCTATGGTGTGCGGTCTAACTGATACGAAGTCATTAGTCTTAATGGTATATCCACTGATGAACATGGCCAGTGGTCTTTCCACACTCTAGGGACAATTCACCTTATATTTAATGGCCTAGGGAGCACTACCTTTCATTTCACATTGCTTGAATTGTTTCTTGACTGAAACTAAACCATAGTGTGTGAAGGACTTTGCACATGATTAACAACCCCATTCAAACCAAGCATTCACAGCGACTATGATCCCATGAATAGACCTTAGTGGCAAAATCAATTTGAGCTGAAAACAATTTGGGCAGAGAAAAGCGAAATATCAGCCTATGCTAGTTTTGAATCCAGCATCTATGAGCAATCGAGCATTTCTTGCGGATTGCAATTCTTTCTTCAGCAACAGTAAACAACTTAAATGACAGCATAGTTAGTTATATAAATGACAGTCAGTCAAAGCGATTCACATCACAGCTAAAGCTGCCTGTCTTTGGTCACAATGTGCTTCAGAGATGAAACATTTCATTCATTATTTTGGGTTTGCAGGTTTTATCTGGTTTCTGAATGGGATTCATCTATGTAACTTCTTGGAAAGAGACAGACTTTTGAAGATATTTGCAAACCTCATTCCTGCTATTAAGCGGAGGG
This sequence comes from Acrossocheilus fasciatus, assembly GCA_036784905.1. Classification (NCBI taxonomy): domain Eukaryota; kingdom Metazoa; phylum Chordata; class Actinopteri; order Cypriniformes; family Cyprinidae; genus Acrossocheilus; species Acrossocheilus fasciatus. The sequence continues at coordinate 13,037,387 of CM071945.1, read as the reverse complement.
TTTGTCTCCACATGGTGCATTTCCTCATAGCTGTTCTTTGCATGTACCTGATCAAAACCCAGCCTTTCATAACATCCTGTAAAATCTTTTGATCTACCATGTGAAATATATATAGATCAAGCAGATGTACCAATATATTACTCTCACAGAGGGGAAAAGCTTTTTGAGCATTTCAAATGAGCTTGAGTGAGGCTGTGAGTGTGTGCAATAGATGGCTCAAATGAGCAGTCCTCTGTGTGTGTTTTAGCTTGTAGTCAGCGCAACATAGTCATTTACAACCTGGAAAAGCTGTAATTTACTCTGCACTGCTATTTCAGTGATTTAATGAGTACTATCACCAGTGACAGAGTAAACTTTACTAGACAGAGGGACGAAACTGGAACGTTCCAGTGAGAAGACATGATAAAGAGATGGGAGGGATGGAGATAGAAACTTTTTTGTCTGACCTCCTCCACTGAATCTACAAATGGAATGGTTATATTTTACCATGCAGTCTAAAGAGAATATGATGAAATAAAGTGACTGAGGACTGCAGCATTAAACATGATATTCTTTGCATTTTGTTGGCTAACTATTGTAGTCGAAACAAATGAGTCAGTTCTTTTTATGAATCCCACAAAAGGATTTAAATGAATTTTTTCAACTCTTTTACTCTGAACAAACTGATTGAATCCATCAAAGTGGATTCTGAATTAACATCTGTCTGACTTGGAATGAAGCAAGAATTCAAGAATTTCATGAAAATTTAATTAGTATCATTACTGGCTGAGCAAATAAAAAGATTTTTACTTTTTTGTAATAAATCATATTTAAAATTGTATATATTCAATTGAACTCTCAAATGATGAATTTAATATTTAAAAATGTTATTAAAATAATATTTTGTATACATATTCATATAGCTTTGTATATAAAAATAATTCGGCAGGAAAAACTACATGGTCTGGTTTTCTTCAGCAGACCATATGAATGTTTACATAACCAGATATCTTCAAATGCCTCTTAATTAGTATTTTATTGCTTATCATTTTTCCAAGCCATCACTCCCATTCATAAGAACTCTCTCATCATATCCATCTAGTGCTATTCACTGATATTATATCGGACCCTTTGGTCCAACAGCAATGAAGACTGACGTCAGAACAGGTTTAAAATGCATAAGCAGAATATTAGATGCAGGATACTTGGTCCTCTCCAGGTCCTTAGGACCAATACAGTTTAACAAAACATGTTATGAGCACACAGGTCTTAGAAAGCGTCTTCTAAGGGGGAGACGTCATCACTCTTGAATTGGTTCAGAGAGACCACATAATCCATGTCTCACTTTGATTTTTTGAAAGCAATTTTAAGATTATTTTCACTCAAGCTGTGATTCCAGTTGCTGAAACATTCCATTGTGTGTTCATTCCTCCTTGAAAACCTTGATGCCAATTCCATGATCCTTTGGTTCAATAAGTGCTGGTCTTAAAATACCAGCTGAAAGTATTCAGAAGAACAGGGGAGACAAACAAAGCCTTCATTGTGTATTAGATCAAAAGCTCTAACAGTACCCAGTGGGCAATGCTGCGGTGATCTTCACTACTGAATGCTCAGTCATTTTTCAGTTGCTGCTACATCAAGCCTGTTCTGGTCTTTATTTAGTTAATCAGAATAACGTAAATAGCCAGTGTAAAAGACGGTTAATAATGCATGTTAGAAGTATTAAATAATGATGCAAACATTTGACTACAAATACCATGGTTTCTGCTATTCCACTATTTATGCTTTAATAACATTTTGTCACTAAGATGGAAATAAAAGTATTTAACCCCTTTTGTCTGTGGAAACAACTTATATAGGTACAATCTAGTTCATTTCTCTGGAATAATGTATTTGGCTGCCAGGCAGTGAATGGTCTGATCTGAAGAGTATAACAGTCAGCTTTCTTATCAAAGTGAATCATTTCAGTAAAGGTTTTCACTGCTGAATAGTTGCAAGCATTTCGAAGAGAAAAGAGGTTGAAAAAAACAATTATTTCAGAGTAAAACTATTCTTTGGAGGATAAAGTAAAACTGCTGACTTACCCGGCAGTTTCCAAGTTCCTCTGCAGTGAGAATAATGGTACCACAATTCTTCCCAGGGATGCCACTGAAAAAATAACACATATGGTGCATTAGTGCACAGTTTTGAGTTATTGGGAACAGTAGGGCAGGAATAGTGTAAAAAATCCTCCTAATAATGACCTGATTCCCATATAATTACGGTTAAAGACATTTCATGACTGCATATGGCTACATATAACAGCAGCAGAATTTCAGAACAGTAATATCAGAACTGTTTCAAAGCCGAGGTGATATACTGGGGAGCTGGAGATCACAGTCATGTTGCATGCTGACAAAAACTAGATATTTCAGTTCAGATCATTGTTTTGCCCTGAATACATCCTGTGCAGTCAACAAACAGCAACCATCGAGTGTTAAAATAAACCTCTGCCTCAGGAAGTATTCAGGATGTTGTAAAGCTTAAATCTTTGGCTGATTCATACCAGTTTATCTCTATCAATCACACAAGATCCTAAATTTAGGCATCAACTGGTGCACAATCAAGTAGAGGATTTTATGCTGACCCCTCTATGTGCAAAGAAAATGCATCATCTCATGTGTCTTTAGGGTTACTGCTAACTACAGATGAACAAGTAACAATGCATTAAAGTGCTCAGCTCAGGTGCAGAAATGCCCTTCAGTTCATTTGCATATCTCCATGTTTTGCATTGCTATAAAAAATGATGTGTAATTGTTGTAAAATATGTGTGTATTGTAAAAGGATGCAACTTCCCTTAAAAATTAATTACTTTAAACCACAGTTCAACAACGTCACATGACAGTACACACATACAGTCAAAAAAAGTTGATTTTTTCTTAGTTTTTAGTAGTCTCTCACCAAGGTTGCTTTTATTTGATCAAACAGAGAGCAAACAAGTAATATTGTGAATTACATTCATAATTTAAAATAACTGTTTTCTATTTGAATATATTTTATACAATGTATTCCTGTGATGGCAAAAATGAATTATCAGCAATCATTACTCCAGTCTTCAGTGTCACATGAACCTTCAGAAATCATTCCAGTTAAACTGATTTGGTGCTCAAGAGATATTTCTTACTGTCATAACTGATCACTATTCACTATTCTTGTGAAAACTGTCATCTTTTTCAGAATAAAAAGTTCAAAAGAACAGCATTTCTTTGAAATAGAAATATTTTGTAACATTATAAATGTCTTTATTGTAAATGTTGATGCATCCTTGCTGAATAAAAAGTATTATATTATATTATATTACTACCGGTATTTTTATATAGCTTTGAGTTCTAGCTAGTGGAAAACACATTCACAATCTGAAGCTGAGACAATTAAAAGCAGGCCAGTTCCACTCGAGTCACTGAAAGGATGTAAAATGAGCTTTTGGCCTCAGGACAAGTGAGGGAGCAATTTACCCTCTGCCTTTATAGGAGACACTTCTGTAAAAAAAAAAAAATTACACTTGGTGAATAATTCAGATACACAATGGATTTCAGGCCAGTTTCCCCATTAACCTTCTGAAGATGCCGGATCACCATAGTTGTTTTGAACTGCCTCTACAATGTAGGTTAGAAAGGTCAGTGTTTGCTGCTGCTCATGTTTTTCTCTTAGGTATTAGAGAGGACTTGTTAGATGAAACCTATTTTTTTAGAAACTACTTCTTTACTAAAGAAAAAAAAACTTTGGTTTGTTACGTGTTCTCAAGAGACTTTTCCATGGTGTCTGAACAAATTGCTCTTGAATCAATGACAGAGTGGCAAGATGTTGAGCTAAACAAATTCTTTGATCCAATCCTTGAACATGAACCAAGAAAACAGGGTTAACTGATGGAGTTCAACTCATTTTCTAGGGTCATACCCTGATTAGTGCTCTCAGAGACAGGCTTCCAAAAAGATGAAAGCTAACAACTGACAGCAATATTAAAACATGTTGGACTGTCATTGCAAATACATGAACAAACTGACAACCCTAACACAAGTGGAGCCGTCTTTTAACGCTTTATTCATTCACAGGTTGCTGTACATACAACCGTTCACTGTGACGAGAATAAAAATGATGAAACTGTTTGAAATGTGGTTCTGTGTGAAGTGTCTCCTATTACATACCCCAATGGCATGGCCATTTGTTTATTTGGAAAGTTGCTTTTAAAGGGGAAATTCACTTTTGTATATATAGATATAGAGAGAGAGAGAGAGAGAGAGAGAGAGAGAGAGAGAGAGAGAGTTACATATACATTATATGTACACTATTTGTATATATAAATGTGTCTTAGCAGTATGCTGTTTTTTACAAGGTAAAAAGGGTGTTAATTTACACGACCATTGAGCAGTGGCGGCTGGTCAATAGGGGGTGCCGCCCCACCTTCAAGTTAGCCAGGGAAGAAGCCTACTTCAACATGTTTAAAATAAGTTAAATACACATTGAAAAATAATCACAAAACTGCATTGTTTAGTCATCCTATTCGACTGGTAATCATGTTAGCAGTTAGCACCTATTAAAAATTGTAAAAATCACTGTATTTTGTTAATTTTGTGTGTGCGGGGCGCCGGACTAATGGGTGTCTATTAGGTCTGTAAACTTTTGAAACACATGTGACTTGAGGCTTAGCTCTAATTGGCTTGTTTCCGATTGTCCTCGGGCCCTCCCACTTTTGATCTTAGCAAATCAATATGTTTTTATATATATATTTTATATATTTCCAGATTTACTATACTAGCCTGCCGTCAAGTCGGACACTTTTTGCTCCTGGCAGTGACACTCTCATGGTGTTTGCATACTCTTATCACAGATAAAGTGAATTAAATTCAATATTTGTCAAATACACAGAAACGTTTTTTATATACTGCTTAATAAAGCATCATCTGTTCAAGAATAAAAGTCAGCATAAACATATAGGATACTAAATACCGATAAAGTGGGGGTATATGCTTTTATCAATGTTTTTGATAAAAATGACTCAAGATAACAGTGTGACTACACTTAAAAAGCTTTTACTGTTATAAAAACACATTTGTGAGCATTATTGTGAGCACAACACACCTCGTGCCTGTCATCACAGAATCTCTAACCAATGAGAATAAAGTGTGTCGTCATCAAGGCTCTCGCAGCCGATTTTGAGCAACTGCAGGATGTGACCAAGGCGGCTGGTCTCATTTTGCTCTCGCAGCACTTTGATGGCATATGTGATTGTAAGGCGACGGCAGCGCCGATCAAAGTCAGACAAATGTTCTAAACAGAATGCATTGCTTTTGTCAGGCGGCAGCCGATCTTTGCAGCGCCGCATGAAGTTGAACAAGCCTAATATCTCTTCCGAGAAGAAAGTAAATTCGATTTTAACTTTACAAAAAATCCTTTCCCAAGGCATTCAAATGAAGAAAAAAAATTAAATACAAATACAGATCATGGAGATTGGACGGAGTTGGCAAGTTGACTTTATTAAACCTTATGAAAATATAATGAATTTATATGCATTTTTTTTATAAAAATAACCATTTTCACAGTCTTTATCTTGAAGGATTTGCTATCCTGTGGCTCCCTCGTGTGGACAACATTATCTCTGAATTACGTTAATATAAATGGCTAATAATTTTTTGAATGATTACAAATGTTTAATGATTACTTTACAGATAATATAAACACATTAAACTCAGATTCACTGACTTTATCTTATTTTACACTTTAACAGTTGAAGCAGTAATGATTCATTATGTCACTTGTTAAACGGTTATTTAACAGCATTCAGTCATGCTGTTGCATTAACTGTGTGATTAAGTTTGTAAATACCTCAAAGAAGTATTTTGCAGACATTTCATGAAGAACCTAAAGAATCATACCAACTTGTGGAAACTGGGCAGCCGATGTCCCCTTTAACACTGTGTGTTAGCTGTGCTCTGCAGAAGAGCAAAATCAATGGCACTCACGCCTCTCCCTGCTGCATTTCCAATTGATTAGCGTCTGATCAAACATCTGAACCCCTTGGTGCCTTCAGCTGACACTGAACACAGCACGCTGTTATTCTTATTAATGCAAACTCACCAGAGTTTAATTTTCCTTTCATCTAGTTTAAATTGAAAAAGCTATAAAAAAATAAATAAATAAATCAAATTGAGCTGCATACAGTAGTGCCACTGAAGCAATATCATGGCCAAGGAACCAAGCCAAATCATCTAAACTGGTTAAGGTTCACATTGGCAGAAAATGAAGATTTCTCAGCCATCAAATGCAATGTGGAATGAAAGAATACAGACACTGTCAGTTCAGATTGACTTCTCTCATGTGATGAGAGCTGGGGTTCTTGATATAGAAAACAACATATAATTACATACAATTATATATAATTAAAAACAATAATTACATTAAATAAGGATGCATTAATTTTATACACACTGTAAAACTTTTCGTTGTAAATTTACAGTAAAATACTGGCAGCTGGGTTGCCAGCCACATTCTGTATTTTTACAGGACTACTACTGTATACATAATTTACAGTTCTGTACTGTATTTACCAAATACAGTATTATTCTGTTATATAACTTATTTTTTACAGTATTAGACTGTTTTTTACAGGGAATACTGTAATTCCTGCTTTTCTTTCAGTACTCTTAGATTTATAAATATTATACCTTTTCATAACAGTCACAACAAAAAAGAGAAAACAACATTCTCTGAGTTTTAAAACATTTATTTATTTAGAAGAAAAGACTAGAACATTGCCTTATATGAACATATTGGATGAAATTCCAGATTTAGTATATATATATATACATATAATAAAACATGTAAAATGCAATTAACAATTAGCAAGTAATTCAAAATGCAGTAATCTTATTTACTTTTAAAGAATGGAAAGGTTTTTCAGAAATATATTTTTAAAAGTTTTTCAGAAGAGAGGAAACCTGTGGGTTTACAGTACTGCTCTTCTTGTACACACGTCCAGTCTTCTTTTAAGTCACTTTTCCTTTCTTGGTTTTTGATGCACATTCAGGATTGATGTCGAGAAAGCGTGTAAAAGGCTGAAAAGAAAAAAAGAAACAAGTGAACATTATGTATATATATATATATATATATATTCAAATTCAAATTCAACTTTATTTCTAAAGCACTGAATAAAACAACAACATTGACCATAGTGCTGTACAAACAGTAACACAATGAGCAGGAGACAACATTTAAAAGGGATCATAGCCATCTAAATGAATAGTATAGCAGAGACCTTAGAACAATCATAATACATTTTAAGTAAGATCAGAAAAACCCTATATAACACTAGCAACCTTCGCACTTATCTTAGATCGAACGCTATCATAAAAAGGTATGTTTTTAAATGGCTCTTAAACTGACCAAGTGTCGGTACGTCCCTAATATAAAGCGGCAGGCTGTTCCATAATTTAGGGGCGGCGACCGCAAACGCACGATCCCCTCTAGATTTCAACTTAGACCGAGGAACAACAAGAAGTTTCTGTGATTGGGATCGTAAGGATCTCGTTGTCCTTTGTTCCTTGATTAGATCAGCAATATAAGAAGGAGCTATATATATATATATATATATATATATATATATATATATATATATATATATATATATATATATAGCACAGTAAATTGCAACACTTGTGATGTGATTACATGACTGACTACATGTTAAACAGGTAATATATCATTCAGCTCTATAATCAACTCATAAAATGTTTGTGAAAAGTATTTTACAAATACCGTCAAGACAAGTTAGTGACAATTCACTATCATATATATCAATGGCAAATATGCTAATGTCTAACCTCAATCGCAGGGGTGCATGCCACCTCTTCCTGATACTGGAGGTTGAAATCATACAATAATACAAACAGCACTGCAAGGCCAGAGACAAAGTTGGGCAGCTCCACATCTACCGCTGGTTGCTTAGAGATGGACCTGAAAAAAAAAAAAAAAGAAAATACTTCAAATAAACTATTGTGGGTTCCATTGTGGTTCTGTTTAGTTGTCTATACATAGTTCAACATAACTATTAAACTAACTCTGAAACTTGTGCAGGGAAATCCCATTTACAGCATTTTCTGGGTAGTGTTCATCTGTAGGGTGCAGTACTGTTTTCTTGAAATTGATCTTAAATGAATTTGATCATTGATAATATTTTGCAGACTGCATTGAGCTGAGAGACAGAGATGAACATCCTAGGGACAGCTTATCAAAAATGAAAATCACATCATTTACTCACCTGGCGTTGTTCTAATGCAGTATGTCATTCTTTTTCGGACCACAAAAGGAGAATTTTTATTTTTCTTAAATGCATTGACACTTACATATAAAACATTTCAATTGCATTTTCATTAAATACTCCATGATGAATATAGTTTAAGTCAGTGTGGAAAGCGTTTGGTTAACGATGAATATTGACCTATTGTGCATCCTGTTGCCGAGCCCCGCCTTGATGTAACCTAAAGATTGACAGGTCGGGGGTGTGTTGCATTTTCAAATCCACATTGACTTTATATTCATCATGGGGTATTAAATGATAATGCAATTGAAACGTCTTATATGTGTCAATGCATTTAAGAAAAATAAAAGACATTTAAATCACCATTTTGCTAGCCTTTTGCTGCAGCTTTGGCTCAGAATGCATTCTGAAATTCTCACTGCATTTTGCTACAATTATCATGCGGTATTATGATGAAAATGCAATCCCAAGTGTCCTACCCCTAAGTCTAAATGCATTTAGGAAAAACAGCATTTAAATGAAAATTTTGCTACAGTTTTTGCTTGGACATGTTAAACATATCTAATCAATTTGGGTAATACATTTTCATTTTGCAACTTATAAAGCGTTAAAATATGTTTTTAATTTGCATATTAAAACTATTGTAGAAAATGGCAAATGTAAATGATATAATTGAATTTTCATTTTCATTCTGCACTAAATTTTGCACATATGTTTGGGGAAATGTACATTAAATCACAGAAATACATTGCCATTTTACATGCATTGCCAGTTTGCATATCACAAATTGAATTTGAAATTATTTCAAATTGAATTTTGCTACCCATATGCTTCCATATCGTAAATGATGACTTAATGCTAATTTTAGGGTGTACTAAACCTTTACTGTTTACATACCAAGAATTATAAATTGTGCTTTCTGGCAAATGTAGAGACTGCTGGACATCAGATGGAGTGATGAATACCTGAAACAATTTTTAAAAAGACATACAACCATCACTAACAGAACCAACACATAAAACATGTTGCAAATAAATGTTGAGTAATCTCTACTTACACCTGCTTGAAGGGTAAAACCATCTAATTTCTGCAAGTGTGGGAGCAGCTGTAGGACCATGGAAGACATGGAAGCAATCAGGAATAGGCCTACTACATTTGAAATAAGCATTAGGAACATGACTATGGCTTTTCACGTGCTGGCAAAATTATAACAAATTAAAAAGCACGATCATAGAACTGACATTTTTTAACATGGACTACAAATGTAATACTTGTGAAGCACTTACATTAGCACCGGATCTTCATCACATTGTTCAGCCTGAAACAAACAAACGAAAAAAAAGTAAAAATAAAATAAAATCAGTTACAGGTCATGTGAATGCGTTATGTGTGTCTTAACGAGCTAACTTAGATATAATTTAGCGAGCTAGATATAACTTGGTTATGGGCTGTAACAGAATGACATGGTCAATGTTGCCGTATTATATGAAGTATCAAAATTACTTGGTAAAGAGGTGAGAATTGTTTACTCAGGATTTAAATGAGCAAAAGTTTAACGTTCCCAAAATCAAACCATTCGTGGAAACAATGTAGAAATGTGAACGAAAAAATCTTACCGTATCGATACTCAGACGAACAATAATCCATCTTCTCATGCTCCAAAGTCCATTTATCATCGTCTCAGGCACAGGTTTGATGATTCAGATAACAGATTATTTTCGCGTCTGCTCACGCAGCGTCATCCATGTTTGCTGCGTCACAGGCAGCTAACGCTTGAAACGCCAAACGAAGCTCACAAATCTTAAAAACTACTCGCAGATTCACAAACCACTGGCTTATCTTAATAACGCGAATAATTATTCTGTTCAATTAAATCCCGCTGACGAACCTAGTTTGCCTGTAGTACACTGTTCACATCACATCACATTTGAATTGAGCGCGCAAAATAAATCTATCCCACAATGCAATGCATTTACGGTATGATACTGTATTACAAATTTAGCGGGCTGAAAACAGAAAGCTGCTGTATATTTACAGACATTCTGTAAAATATACAGCATTTTACTGTTTTATAAAAATACAGTATAATACTGTTAGAAAATGCCTGTAAATTTACAGTAAAGTTTTACAGTGCAGTAATCACTGATATTTTGAAATATTATTACAATTTAAAATAAATGTTTTCTATTTTAATATATTTTAAAGTGTAATTTATTCCTGTGATGCAAAGCTGAATTTTCAGATTCATTACTCTAGTCATCAATGTCACACGATCCTTCAGGAATCATTCTAATAGGCTACTGATTTGCTGTTCAAGAAACATTTCTTATTATTGTCAGCGTTTAAAACAGTTGTGCAGCCTAATGTTTTTGTGAAAACCATGATACATTGTTTCAAGATTCTTTGATGAAGAAAAAAGTTTATTTTAACAGCTTTTATTTGAAATCTTTTCTAACTTTTTGAAGTCTTTCCTGTCACTTTTACTCAATTTAATTAGTTCTTTCTGAATAAAAAGACTTACTGACACCAAACTTTTGAAAGTTAAACTATCTCCACTGATTCCTGATTTGCTTAGCTGTCAAACAGACTACTGAAAAGTTAACTTTTGACATTTCAACAGTACAAAACCTTTTCATTTTTATTCATATTTAGTATGCAATGATTAAGTATACATTAGACACAAACTAATTTGAGTATTGGCAGATTCTGTTGGCATTTACAGCATTGCACCTGCCAAGAGAAAGCTCGATAATGTTGACATAAGCAATAACAATGATCTAGAGTGCACACCAGCATGAGGAAGGAGATCAAGGCATCTTTTTGCACATAGCCGAGAGCTTGATATCAACTTTCTAACCTTTAAATGGAGCCAGCGGAGATTCAGAGGATCAATGATACTGTCCCAAATCCACCATTCAAAGCCAAATGACTTATAAGTCAACATCACACAGCCCGACCTGTTCGCTATGATCAAACAGTCCTTTAACAAAGTATGCGCACCAAGTCCTGTCCTTAAGGAACAGGGGGAATATTTTTACATACTGATCACAGATGAAAGAAAGTCGGTCGAGGGAGAGGAGTTAGGTGGTATTACGCAGAATATTTTCAGACTTTGTTGCAGCCTTTTCTTCATCATGGCATTCGTAGCTGCTCAGCGTCTCATTCCACATGGGCAGGCCTGATTTGATCAATTCATGTGAGAAGAGGAGGTGATTTATGGAGCTACTCGTCAGCCTAACAAATTGCTCGCTACTTGCGGCTTGTGAGGTAATTCTACATGCTATATCAGAAGCTATTCATCAAAGTGTTGACAAAGAGTCCAGGGTTTACAATAAAGGGAGATTTCTCTTCATATCCGCCCTCTATAATGAGTCAGGGAACATTATATACTGTACTAAAGAATAAAATAAACTTCATTGTAATTAAATGTGGAGTCCCATGATGTCTTAAACCTGCCAAAAGCCCTCTGGGTAATCGAAAATGCTTAAATGTCGTCCCACATGACTGAGGAAGATGTATAACAGTATTTAACGCTAGCCAGCATTATTATTCGACACAGCAGGTTGTGAGGTTTCTGAAGATATTTGCACATTTCATCATTAGGATGAAGAATTATGTTGGTATTTAAGCAGACAACGGCTTGACAGGTGAGAGGGGGGGGGGGGAGAAATGGAGGAGATTCAGCGAAGGAGAGATACAAACAGGCCCCTCGTACAATGGTACTCATCAGGCCTTACAATGAGTGGCCAACTAATGTCCTCTATAGCAGGGGTTTTCAAACATGTGTTGCGCAAAAGAGTTGAAACATATAAGATAATATGTATTGAACATGCAAAAGAAAATAGAATTAGAGAAAACAGAGAAAGGCAGATTAAATTATTCATGTGTCTCTGAGTATGTGAGCGTGTATGTAACCAGAGTACCTGAAATAAACAGCCCTGTTTGAGAGCGATAAGCTGTGCATTCACAGACCATTGGGCTGTTAGGAACATTTACATTCATCTGTCTAACAAAGAGATTAAGTGAATAAGTTTATCCAGACTCATTTCATGTGAAACTAAGACAAACGGAGCGGAGGGTGAAATATGACGGATCGCTGATTCACTGCGGCGAGCGAGTTGCAGTCAGGCTGCATTACATAAAGCTCTAGAACTCCACAAGGGGTTGGAATGAGATTATAACTTAAATCCAATTGCTTTTCATACTTAGACAGGCATCCATAATCCTTAAATACACCCGGATTTGAATTAAGATTGGTGCACCGTTCTCCACCACTTGTGGATTTTAGTGTTTCAATGGCCTAAACACCTGCAAAATGGCTCCAACCAAAGAAAATTGAAGCTCTACATATGATTTGCACATAATTAATATGAAACCTCCAGGCTAACCGACCATGTCTTTACCATAATGAAGACACATTTGCAGCATCCAGAGCTACTTAAGAAGCATCGCAGTCGAACAAGCTTCAAATGAACTTATTGTCTATTGTGCGAGAATGCATGCATGTCTGCAATTAAATGTTACTCATAAAACAAATCTTGGATGTGGCAATCGATTCAACATAATGACGGAGCACAGAGTCTACCTCTGCTAAACGCAAGCCATTCTTCTAGCAGGAGAGAAGAGGTTGTTTGTTACAGACCTGAAATTGCGCTTACTCTGAGTATCTGGATATCCTTGAATGGAATATTCTTTAGTGAGTCATTTGCACGATGCATTTTCTTCTTTTTAGCATTGCTACCTGACCATGCATAGTGATTGATAGCATTCATATCTATAATACTGTTTGCTTCTTCCCTTATGGCTATGCTGCCATCTATAGTGGAGTCTGTTTAACAATATGGCACTGTTAGCATGTCAGAGTAGTCAAAAGAGGAAATCAGAGGTCACTGAGATGGCAGTGCACTCTCCTGAGACATTTGTCTTGCCCTTGTGTTGACCACTAAGGGAACAAATCAGGTACTGTCCAAATGACAACAGGATGAATGTCAATGAAGTAAAATTTGCTTCTGGCGCTGGAGACATTTTACATGGTCTGTCAGCTGTTTAAAAACTCAGCCGAGTACTCAATGTATACATTATTATAACAATTACCTTTTATAAACGACCCTAGCCCAGAGTGCTGCGCTAGATGGAATGGAAAATGCATTTCCTGTCCTGAGCTCTCTGAATGTGACAGAATGGCTTAAAATTTCATTTTGTGATGAGGACCTATAAAACACACACACACACACACACACACACACACACTGAAAAGCCCTATCCTTCAGTGTGAACGTTTGTGTATTTGCATAATATGGAGCGGCTTAGACCATCACGGATTCCTGTGCTGAATATGTGAACTCCAATTTAATTCATCCAGTGATGGATTAACACTAGATTTCATATTCAATATGACCTTTTAGATGGGACATGTATTTAAATATTCTCCCATACGTGATTTCTTCCATTGGCTCAAACTATAGAGCAAGGCAATAGCAACGCCAAGGTCATGGGTCTGACTCCCAGTGAAAGCAAGAACTGAGAAAATTAACAAAATGTCTGTCGCCTTTCATAAGAGCAACTACCAAATGCATAAATGTAGGTGAAAATTTGTATTACTCCTTTACAGTTTTATTGACCTGCTGTTGTAACTTCATGTACTGTGGCTCTGACATACTGTTGCTATGATTTGTGATTTTAAAAGCAATAAATAAAATAAATATACATAAATCAACACATTTAAGTAAAAATATATATATTTACTTGAACAAAACTAGTTTATTGTTTAATATTTATTATGTATTAATATTTAATAATAAGTCTCAAAGTCTCTTATGCTCACAAAGGCTGCATTTATTTGATCAAAAATACAGTAAAAACAAATATTGTAAAATATTATTGGTTTAAAATAACTGTTTTCTATTTGAATATATTTTAAAACGAATTTATTCCTTTTCGGCAGTCATTACTCCAGTCATCAGTATCACATAATCCTACAGAAATCATTTGAATATGCTAATTTGTTGCTCAATTATTATTGGTGCTCAATTATTGATAATAATAATATATATATATATATATATATATATATATATAATACATTACATAATATATATTATAAAATATATAATAATATATATGGCTGGCAGTGTGTGTGTATATAAAACACTTAAAACTGCTTTTATTTAAAAAATAATGAAGTAACAATTAATAATGAATATAGAAATAATAAATATCATTTACAATTCTATTATAGCTGCTAACATTAGAGAAAGGACAGTTTAATTGGTTTATATATACTTTATATGATTGATTTGATCTTCCTCCAATGAAACTAGACAGTAATAGTCAGATCAGGTAGAAATACTTCCAGTGTATCAGAGCAACAACCTGTTTGTATTTCATGGGGTGATTTTTTGGAGACTGGGTCCATCATTGAGGGCAAAAGCTTGCAATCTATTCCTCCACCCTGTCTGTTGTTCTCTTACAGCTCAGAGTTACTTGCGCTTTCTGCCTTGTTACCATTTAAATCTGAAAGACTTTTTTCTTCAGTAAAAAGCTCAAACAGCCCGCAGTCAGAAACACATGGCTGTGATGTCCCACCAGAGTATCGAATCTCAGGCCTAGATAAGACTCGCTGGCCCATATTTCTCTCTCCCTTTCTTTTTTTCCACCCCCTTCCTCTCTATTTGTCAATGCAGCTCAGCATAATGCATTTCCAGAGTCAAAGCATACAAGTCCTGTTTAACGCTGATATAAAGCACAGGCCCAATCCATCAGTATGACATAATAACCTAATGCCACAGGCCAGAAGCATCATGACCATTCAAACTGAGTGGGGCACAAAGAACCAAACGTCAAAGCTGCACTTTACCATAAAACATAAATGCAAAATAAGCTGACTATTTCTTATTAAATACAAATGAACAACAATTTTATACGTATACTTTATATATATATATATATATATATATATATGTGTGTGTGTGTGTGTGTGTGTGTGCGTGTGTGTGTGTGTGTGTGTGTGTATGTATGTAAATAACTGATAAGCTAAATTGCCTTTAGTATCACTAAAGGCACAGCTTTTAAGGCACAGGTGGGCCAAATGCACTGTATTCAATAAGGCTTATGTTACTTCCCTTCCTATATCCCCTATATGAACAGTAGAAAACTCTAATTGAATCTAAAGCTGGGCAATGTTTTGTGTTCTTTCGGCACACAGCCAGGGAAGGGGAGATGATGAATTAACATTGCTGAAATTCAAATCCAATAAGACTAGTTTTGCAGTGTGTTTTAAAGCAGTTCAGCCCGCGGCTAAATTCTCCTTACACCCTGTTTATTGCCAAACATACAATTCTCTGTATTCAGCTGCCAAGTGTGTAGTCTCTGATTTACTTATTTCAACACAACGGAGGGATACATTTCAAGAGATGACTGTATCTATATCAGTTGCACAGGATGGATGGAGGGAAAGCTATAGTCTGTTTCCTGCAATAGATACACAAAGACAGCTCTGTGGCTATGGGGAATTATTGAGGTGTGGAAAGAGGACGATATTAGAGAGTTTGTGTGTGTAATACAGACGACAGGCTGTTCAAAAGCAGGTCATCCTGTATTCAGGCATTTTAGACAATTTTTATATTTTTTGATTCCTCAATTGCATACAAAATTACTTTGCTTCTATTGCTCTCTTCCTCCTTATGTTCTCTATTCAAATAATTAAAACCAAAGTCAAGGGCTGCATTCCAGTTCATCTACTTATACTTAAGCCATTAAAGAAAGTGCAATATACCACTCTGTTGCATAGTTACAAGGCCTGTCAATCAACTTACCACAGTTAATATCCTCTTATACACACTCCACATTTCAGTTCATTTCATTTACAGTCAACTATTCTTACCGGACAGAAAATAGCAGCATGTTGATTTTTTAAAGAAGTCTCTTCTGCTCACCAAGCCTGCATTTATTTGATCCAAAATACAAAAAAAACAAAAAAAAAACAGCATAACTTTTGTAATCATATTTTTACTATTTAAAATACCTGTTTCTATTTTAATATGTTTTAAAATGTAATTTATTCCTGTGATTTCAAAGCTGAATTTTTAGCATCATTACTCCATTCACATGATCTTCTTTGTGTATCTTTATAAAAGTTCACAATATTTTTGCAATGAAATATAACATGGATCAAGTTAGATATTATTAATCACTCAATTCACTTCGCCTAAACTCTCTCTCAATCATCGGTCTTACACATCTGCCCCGTTTGACATTTTTCTGCTTGTGTTTGTAGTTCTGAACAAAAAAGTAGGGTTGTGTGCAATATTAACTGTTAGAGCTATCTGTACTTCGAATCACCAACAAAAACAGTAGACCATTTAAGGGGATATTCATTTCAACATTATTTGGGATACACTAATTCTATTTAGAATATTATTTAGGAGAACAATAATCTTGAAAAAGCCTGGAATAATGCCTATAACCACAGCGAAAGATAACTATAGATTTTGTATTGCTCATTAATTTTTTATTAATAAATTAATTTTATTAATCACATTTTTATTAACATTATCCTTATCTAACATTATCAGATCTACAGCAATACACAGTATGTGTGCCTCATACAATATGAAATAATCCCATTCATTTTTAAAACAATTTCTATTAAGTTGCTATGAACTAATCAAATCAATATTTGGTGTGAGACCCTTTGCCTTTCACTGGTTTGTACACAAGGAATTTGCAAAAGGAACATTTGCTACACTAAAAATTCAGGTTTTCTACTGACTTAGTAACTCTTATCAGAAGAAAATAAATATTTTTCAGAAACTTCTAGACTTGCACAGCATTGTATGTCAGTGACACTGCAGAAAACAGTGACTGCAGTACCGTTCATTCTATCCCACAAACCTGCTGTCAGACTGCGTTTGCGAGTCCTAAAAATTTAAGACAGTCACTTCATCGTAGAAACCAGTTGTTACTCCGACAACTAACTGAGTTCTGTGCAAACACAACCATATTTAGCTCTCTAAAACGGGACTGACAAGCGTTTTCTGCTGCTGTGTGAAAGCAGCCTCTCTGTGTTCCAGCTCTCACCCTTCTTTGTCTGTCTTCATCTAGTTTAACACAGTCTGGGGAAACTGTACAGAGATCAGGGGCTCAAATTCACCCCTAAAGCTTTTAAACTCCCACAGATTTTGAGCAGAACAGCTCATCATTACTGGCCGATCTCTTCTCCACAACCAAATACCTCCAATCACACCCTCCTTTCTGCACAGATAATGCCCATAAATGAAAGCAATTCACACGCCTCAGTGCAGTATGAGATTGAGTGGGTGTTTGAGGTTGATCAATAGGGTCTGCTCCACCCCTAGCACTCACTCAGCTGTGTAGTGTATATACAGGCCAACTAAACCCTGCAATCATTACATCTCCCTCCTAAACTTCAGCTCTTTTGTATTCTCTTAGCATTGTGTCCAAGCAGCACCGATTTAAAACAGTTCCAGCTCATGGGGAAAATGTCTCTGAAAACTGAACCAGTGTGTTTCTTCAACTAGAAGCACTTTTAGTTTTATGGGTGAATTATAATTAAAAATAATGCTTCTTTTTTGCCATTTTTACACAAATTACGACTGTCTCTCAGATGTGGCATCCTTTCCATTACAGCCAACAAATAAAAAAAAATAGATAAAATTGCAGTTTACCTAACAAATATCTCAGTTAAGTGCTTGTTTCAGGTGAAATAAAGAAAAAACACAATCTGTGCTTGTCAAATTAGGCAAGAAGTGTAAAAATATAATTTAACTGGGTATACTTAGAGTATATTTATATCTAGCCATGAAATGAGATGCAAGTGGTTTCACGGTATGACACTGTTGGGGATCAATTAAATACATTTTTAAAAGTTAAAGAGATTATGTTAAGAAATACCATGGCTTGTAGTTAAAGAATTCTCCACCTCTAGGGTTGCATGACAGATACTTTAGCAATAAATGCCAAATGGAAGTCTCTGGTTGTGTTCCATTAACGCTTGCAATCTGCACCGACAAGCCTAATCTGCTACACTGACATAAGACACAGATGGTGAGGGATAGATGGGAGTATCCATCATCATTCCACAGCTATAATGCTCTAAACGACAGGAGAACACCAAGCTCATTTCAGCAAGATCTGAACAGAAAGATGGGTTAATAAACTGATCAGCTAAAGTGCATGATAGCTTTTTGGCCAAGGTTAAATATACAAGGCCTGTGTGCTTCAGACAGCTATAAAGTTAATTAAGAAAAAATGCATCACATGTTTATGACTTAATTAGCAAAAGATGACTCATTAGTCAAACAAGCTTTGGCACTGATTGCACACACATTGTAGCTCAGCAATAAATAAACTAAAACAATAAGGGCCGACAGACTGAAACTGTACAAAATAATAGGTCAAAATAACGTCCTAGTGCCCCAAAAAAACATCAATATGCACCAATATGCTGCAGAAAATGTAATTCCCCAATTTTACACTGTAGATAGATAGATACTCAATAGGAATTCATATTTCATTTCTCTGTTTCCTATGGCCAGTAATCTATCTGAGATGGCTTCAGGCACAGTTGCTGAGCCCATACAGCTTCTCCAACTTTGAACACATCCCAATCTGATCGAGTATGTAAGCCCAGCTCATAGAACAGTGCATTAGCTTCTTACCCCAGAGGCTTTTCCAGATGACTGCCTGGTGAACCCACTATCTCACCCAGAGTGCAGAAGGTCTGACCCAGGAAGTCCTACAGAAGGGTGGCCCGAACAAAAGAAGGTCCAGAGGAGGCGGGATAGGCACATAGGAAGTAAAGAAGAGACAGCAGAATGAGTCAGGGTGGTTCTGGGCATAAATGAGTTGTACAGGTAAAGAGAAAAGTCTAGGAGTGCAAGGCAGAGACGTACGTTGAAATCGGAGGGCTTCCAGTAGGGAGGTGAGGCCGCAAATATAACAATAACAACAGAGCATATCATGTAACCAAAAAGACAAAAAAAAATAAAAATACAAACGAATTGAAGAAGTCAGGCCGAAGAGGATAGAAGAGAAAAAACGAGAGTTAGAGAATAGTGAGAAAGGATCTTGGAGAAGAGAGAAAGGGAAAAACACCTATGATGATCACTGATTACAAAAGAAAGCGAGAAAACCAAATCATAAATCTGAATTTCACTGAAAAATGAAAATGAACAGACAGACACACACACACAAAACATTCGGGTGGTTCTGTACAAAATCATAATTCATAATTTGCCCCTACTGAGAGTTGTTTATTTTCACCCTGTCTGCTTAGTTTTGGTACCGGTTTTATTGAATATAATTATGGAAACCAAGTATGATGCAACCTATTATTTTACAGCACTTAATATCACTCAATATCTTGTCAATATATAATTTTAGCTTGCCTTTCATCAGTTTAATAGGGAACAAATTGTCTGTATTTCCCAAGATATTCAAGCACACTGCAGGATATATTCAGAACCTTCAGAAGTCAAAGAGAGAGTTTAACTTCACTTCTTCTGCAGTTTTGCACAGCTTTGATAATGATACAAAATTTATTTTAGATTGCACAAAACCAACCGCAGAATGAAGAGCATGCATGTCAAAATGTGAGTGCAATTGCCAATGAACACAAAGAACTTTCATATACATCCAAGCAAATACACATGCACATATAAACAAAAAGCATATACAAAGTGCTTCTATACACTCACATGTTTGGCCAGATCAGGACTTTTGGAGTCGATGTCATATCTGAAATCCAACAAAAGAGCTTCAGTTGGTATTGTTATATGATGGCATGACCCATTTTCTCTTGAATAACAGCTGAATTTGCTCCACCATCCTCACATTATTTGATCTGGAATTCCTATGAACTAAATCATCCATAAAGCTAATATTCTGATTTCTCGTAGAGAACATTTCTTTAAGTCAGCATGAAATGAAAATTCCGCCTATTCACATCTATTTTCTAAATCCATGTCATAGATATTGAGAACAATTTATCTGTGCGTGTTTCATTTTTATTTATTTTTTTAAATGACCTTGTAATATTTAATCAAAATGTCATAATGAAAATGTTACTCTCGGCTGTATGAGACAATATCAGAAGAAAAGATCTGTCACCGCTTCAGATGCATTGTGGCTTTAAAAATCAAAACTTTAATTTGCATCTGGTTGTTACCATAATTCTGTCCAAACAATTGAATATACTGTAATTTTTTAAATTTCATTTCGCTACTAGTGAAAAAACAAGGTACATTTCCCTTTAAATCAGATCCCTCTTAGTGTGCATTTAAATTCTTGATGCTGTTAAAATTTGAGTGGAAGTGCTGTTCTGGGGCACAGCTGGTTGGCTCTGTGAATATTTGCATTGGTATAAGCAGGAATTCGCATAATCGTGGAAGGTTTCTCGCTGACAGCATTCTGAACTCTCCAATTAAGTCCAGCCTGCGGTGCAGCAGGCCTTTTTCAACTCAGCAGAGCCCATTTAAGAAGGTGAATGAGAGTGAGATGGACAGTCGGGCGCGGGAAGGGAAGAACATGTTGTAAATCATCTGGGATCCCGCGTCACACATTTGCGTTTGAACGGCTGCGTGAAGATTGAGGATAAAACTCATCTGAAATATTTATCACCCTTTCACTGATCCAGCCCCTTACACATGACAGTCAAGAGAGAAGCAGCATCAATAATTACCAAGGAGGACGCGCTGGGAGAGAGGGAGACAAACAGAGCGAGAGCAGAAAGACCGGAGTGGGACAGCTCATCGCAGAGCGAGGCAGATTCCTGTGTGTCAGCATCAAAGGGAATAACTCACATGTCAAAGCGCAGATTCTGCTTCTCCTCGAAGAAATAGTCCAGGATGTACTTTCTCACAAAGTCTGGGTTCAGGGTGTTGTCGATGACTTCAGTTCTCCCAAACTACACAAAAAGAGAGAGAGAACAACTACATGTGTATGAAAAAGTTGACACCATGCAGCCACAGACAATTCTACATCTCTGTTCAGTCCATTAACTGCCCTGTTTATGTGACTCTGCAGCCTTAGGAAAAACTAGGACAGCAAGAGGTGATTTTTTGAGAGGTGAAGTACCTACTGTATTCTACTGACGATAACAGAAACCCCTGTTCAGAATCAGTAATGCGTGCATATGTGTGGCACATACGTATGTGTGAGTGTTTGCATGCAAATTAAGTACTAAATATTCAGGAATATTCATGAGTTCTAAGCTCATGCTTGGGATGCCACTTTAATGACAATCTATTCATCCACCAGAACAAATGCATTACTGTAAACAACTGTGATTTCTATGTTAATGTACAAATAACACTTTGGCTCCAGCTCTCTATGCTATATCTGAATTACTGTGCAACCATAAACATTGACATTTTAATACATTCCTTGTGTAACATCCTCTGAAAATGCAAAAGGCCTTCGATCCACTAATGATCCTCCTCTTTGTCTTCTACTGTCTCTGTTAGGATGTCTGCCTTGCTGCTTTTATGTAAGGAACGTAAATCAGGGTGGGTGAACATTTTAGAATCTTCTGCCAATGGAAAGGAAAATGAAGAAGGAAAAGGAAACAAGAAGAAAGAAAATAAGGAAGAAAGGAAGGAAGAAAGGAAGTGAAAGTAATGTGTTTATGAAAAAGGACAAGAAGAGAAGAGAAGAGAAGAGAAGAGAAGAGAAGAGAAGAGAAGAGAAGAGAAGAGAAGAGAAGAGAAGAGAAGAGAAGAGAAGAGAAGAGAAGAGAAGAGAAGAGAAGAGAAGAGAAGAGAAGAGAAGAGAAGAGAAGAGAAGAGAAGAGAAGAGAAGCCTGTTGTCTTTCACTGTATTTTTGAAGGATGCTCTGCAGTCGGTTCCCTCAGCTAATTGTGTTTCCCATGAATAATTAAACAAGATGAAGCAGATGAGAAATGCATAAATAAATGAATCACCAGAAGGGTGTTACAACACCCTGGCCGTGCAGAAATGAAGGAGATGGCTTATGAGGGATAAGGGAATGATAAGGTGATTTATACATACAGTAAAGACCATCCCACGGTGCTCTTGTTAATGATAAAGACAGACATAGTATCATCACAGACTGACTATCTCACAAACATTCAGTGTAATGTATGCTTAAAGCCTGAGGCATGTCTGATGTTCTCAGCAGTAGTTTAGAGATGCGTAAACTTTCGTATTAAAAGACCATTTCCAAATCACGTAGCCTGAACCACAAATAACACTCTTAAATCTGTAAAAATTAGAATGAATTTAGATTTCAAGCCCATACACATTGATGATTGCACAGGCTAGGAATAACTGAACCTTCTCAAGCAAAGCTCTGTGATAAAAGAGCACGAAGTCATTAGGATTCATAACATAATGCTTTATGCACTGCTAATACCACCTCACAGTCTGACTTTACACCTGCTATAAATCATTCTGTTAACCTGCTGCTGCACATAAAGCCTTTTACGGTTTTTCATATGGCGCATTATTCTGCAAGTATTGCACTGGTTTCCAACCTTTTTGTCAAAATTGCCTTTGGACAGAAATCCCATCGGAGAGAGGAGATGCAAAGAAAAACATTCAACTTAAATCTCCAAACTGCTTTTGAAAAAGCTTTACCTCCCATTGAGTGTTAAAGAGGTAACCAAATCACAGTGAAAAAGAGGTGAAACCTGTTCAGACCACCACTGTGCAAAACAAACTCTACAGGAGCATTAACACAAGGTCACACTCAGAAAATAAGAGAAAGATAAAACACAACACTGTCTGATTTGGGGCGGCTAACATTTGTAAACAGCAATGATCACAACAGGTACATAAATAAAGTTTAAGCTAATTATGATACACAGAACAGGGGGGAAAAAGATCTTATGCAAAGTAGGATAAACAAATCAATGAGTTTGATTAAAAATGACTTGAATTGAAACTGACTGCGATTAAAAACCCTTCAAGATCTAAGTGAAAATGATTATCATGTGTTCTGACTCTCAACAGTCAATAATATTACAAGGGAAAGAAATCTCATGTTCTCAAGTCGCAGATAAGATATTTGGGATTTCGAGAGGTTTTTCATGAAGAGCTTTGATGTTAAGGCCCATTCACACCAAGGATAACTATGTCAGCATCCAGACTAAGGATGATAACTATGATTATAACATTTTAATATTTATTCTAATTCCATAAGAATTGGGAAATCCGCAGCACAGCAATAACAATACCGACCCCATATTGCTGAAATCAGCTAATGCCTGATAAAAACATTGACAGTGAATCACAATCCATCCAAATTTAAAGAGCTTGAGCATTTGATGAGGCATGCAACAGAGCGCGTTTAAAATAAGTGTTATCAATTACCATCATTAAAGTTATTGTTCTTGGTGTGAATAGGCCTTTAGACTTGAAATACTTACAACTGCAAATCATGTTAAACTATCTTAAAGGTACTGTACATTATTTTTTTATTGGAATGACACTATGCCTATTGGATTTTTTTGTTTAGCCAAGCAAAACACATTGATGCATTTTCCGCCTGTCCATCAATCCATGCAATCATAGGCAGCTCACAAATGAGAAACAGGAAACTGAGAGCGTGGTAGCTGAAGCATATCATTCATGTTTAACACCATATTCAGCTTCATAAAAGTCAACATTTACTCATCCTCATGTTGTTCCAAACCTGAATGAATTTCTCTCTTCTTTTCAGCATAAAAAAAGATATTTGGAATAATGTTGGTTACCAAACAATTTTGGCTGCTATTTACTTATAGAGTATAGAGAAAAAACACACGTCTCATAGAAGAAAGCAAGTCATTCAGGTTTTTTGGAATGACAAATGGTTAAATTATTATTATTATTATTATTATTTATCTAAAGAACTATTCCTTAACTACCAAAAAATACAATTTAGCTCAAAGCATTAAGCTACTCTATACAGCAATTTTACTATACATTCAAGACAACTATAATCCATGGTAAGATCACTCTAATGCATAAAATTCAGTGGTTAGTTGCTTATTAATTTGTAAACAATTTAATATAGAAAAAAATATAAGAAAACAAGAATGTGAGATACAGTAGCCGAACCATGGACACAATCACTCAGTCAAAGTAAGGCGCTTATGCTGTGTTAGTAACAAAGAGACAGACACACATACTCCCAAATCTCCTGCTGAGACAGAAAAACGCACAAAGAAAACTCCATCCTTATCAATCCCTTACAGCTTGACTGCCTCTTTTCCACAGCGGTTGGTATTATACCCAAACAAGAGGCATCTTACACGGGCAGAGGCATGGAGAAAGAGTCGACGCAGCTAATCATAGTTAGCAACCTGCTCAAAGTTATGTAAGCCGTCGTCTTTCATCGTAGGAGAAAGGTGTTCCATCAAAACCGTCCGTGAAGAAGAAAAATCGACACTGGTACCAGTTTTATTTTGGGTCAAAAAGTTGTTATAGCACCTCATGCGCACATCCTGACATTTACGACCACTTTGACACATTCACATCAGCCTTGAGAACACCTGCTAGAACAACTGTCACCCGCTAATAAGGGATTCAGTTAAAAGGGTCTGAAACACAAACCAAGACTTGCAAAAGAGAATCGTAATGCGATTTTTCATATTCAAGGTCTTTTTTGCTAGCTCAGTGATGGATATGATAGCCCGAGGATGTCCGATTTTCAGCTGATTGCAATGACCTGCCAAATCCAAGGGCCGGGTCCTCCAGCTCAATGCAATTTAAGTGTGAAAAATCACATTTAGTGAGCTGGGAAGCATTACAAATGCATTGGCCTGTAACTTTAGAGCCAGATCGACTTTAATGCTAATCGCTAACGGAAAGTGTACAATCATCTTAACAGTCAATCACTCTGGGCCATGGGGACAGATTCATGAATATTCAACAGGAGAATCAATGGGCAGTGATGGGCACCAGAGGGCTGCGGAGAGACTGAAGGGGGCGGAGAGACAGAGAGGATATGCAGAGCTGATTAGGGCAAATGAGGGAGTCTCTGTCAGAGCTGATTGTAGGTTTGTTCCTGAACGTGGACACTTACCTCACGCCACTGCTTAGACTCCACTCCCTGAGTGTACAGAACACACACTGAGAAGATGAGAGAGAGAGAGAAAGGGAGAGAGAGAGAAATCACCATCTATTTTATTTTTAAGAAAAAGCTTTTATGTTACATTGAGTGTAGATGCGTCTCTGAAGAACAGCTGAACAATGAGAAGCTTAGTAGCCCACAGAAAAGAAACGTCACAAACGAGGTCTTTTGTTAATGTCTCAATTTTTTCTTATAGACAATAATGAAATGAAACGGAGAATAAATTGAGTTTCCTGCTTACATTTTTCTCCTGTGAAATAGACTTTATAATTTCCTATAATTTGTGTATAGAATTTTGGAAGAAATCACAAGCCAAATTATTAGGCTTATACAATATTTTGAAATTATTTTATAGAATATAGGGCTGTAACAAATGATTATTTTGATAATTAATAATCTAATGATTATTAGAATAATTAATTGACTAATCATTAATTATTTCACTGATTAAGCAGTAGGCTTTGATTAATTTAATTGTAGGCTTTAATTTATTAAGCTTTTACAAACAATTACATTACTATTCTACAATAACAATGATTTTTTTTTTTTTTTTTGCAATATAAATAAATAAATGTGGCACACAAAATGGAATGAAAGACAGAGAGACATTCTCATTCACCATTTAATTAACTGTGTGAAAAAAATAAATGACTGACACATCTTTCTGCCCAACATCTCCTTTTGTAAGACGTGGATATGGAACAATAAAGTGATAACACTATTTATTTTTAGGTGAACTATTTTATTCACAACATTATCTTAAAAAAAAAAAACATTGCCTGTACAAAAAACGTATTTTGAATACCTTGCATTTACCAGTAAAGAGATTTAACATTACCTATCTTCAAAGTGAGGAGCTGCTTAGTAATTATAACTGAAAGAGACACTGACAATTTAGTACTGTGAAGCTGCTAGTAAAAAAAGTGCAATGTAAAAAGAACATGACTGGACTTTACTGGAGTGCCGAATTGCAGAGCTTGTGCAAACATCTACATTGTTATGATAAGATGCTTTCATAACTGCTGTTTTCTCACCGCTGTAATTTCTGTTGTGTTTGTTTTGTTACTGAGAGGGAAATGCAGCACATTTATCTGAACAGAACTCTCAGCAGTGCGGGCAGCATCGGGATGTTTGCTAACAGTAAAGCATGGCTTGCATATATACATTTTTTAATTTTTTTAAATTTTTTTACCTCTAAACGAATAACGGAAAAGAAATTCACTGTGATTATCTTTGAGCCAAAAGTTCACACTTGCTTTTTGATTCACCATAAGGTTAAAGAGTCAATATCTATCTACTGGTTTTTTATTGGGCCAAGGGTACATACAAAAATGTTTGAAAGGAAAATAAAAAGGTTATTTTCAAAGTTATTAGTTTTACACATACAACATTTTGGTGCATGAGGGTTAAATGAAGATTAACAGAATTCTAATAATTTAATTATATTAATGTTAAACATTAAGCTTCCTTGATGAAAGAGCAACGTCTTAGCAATAAATGTTCTTCTTGCAAAGATTAGAATTGCAAAGGTGGCCAGACTATTTGGCCCATTGCTCTCTATTTCATAATCTCATGTCTTCAGCAAGAGATTTACTGTACACAGGTCTAAATGTCCCCATGACTCATGAACAATTTGTATTCAGAGGGCTGAGCTCATGCTCTGCATTTATGTTGATAGGGAAGAAAAGCTGTCACATTGTGATGCAAATTCTATGCATGTGTTTTAGGCAACTTGGAGAAATAGCAGAGTAGACAAATTGCAGGCAAAGTGTGAAAAGCGGAAGAAAGTCGAAGAGGTGTGTGGAAGAGACCGAATCTGAGAACAATATGTCAGTGGGGTGCAAACCCTGGAGACTGAATGTGTGTAAAAAAAAAAAAAAAGAGTTTTAAAAATGATTTTAGGTTAAAAAAACAAGTGCTTCAGCTATGAAAAAAAGAGAAGTACTTACAAGGATCAGACTTGGAGAACGTGTCCCGATCTAACAGGTTTCTGGGGAAACAGGAAGAAAAAGAGAGTCAATTAAGGGCTGATAAAGTAGGTCACTTCGGTCAAACAGTTCAGGCATAAAATGATACAAAGGCCTCACAAATAAACCTAATGGAGCTCTCATTTACATGTTATTTCAGAAACCATCCATTGCCTTCCATTAGCAGACATCTCTTGACATTACATTTTTTTGTAATTTTCTCTGTGTGTTTTGAAGCAAGATACACTTTCATCATTATTCTCCAATCACTCCAAAAATTCAGTGATCCATTCGAACGCATAAGGAGCAGCATATGGCTACAAAAACATTAGCAAGGCACTATCACAAAATAGAAAAATCTCTACCATCAGTGCTTCATAAAACATATACATTCACATACACAAATTATGCAGATGCTGGAAACAGCTTTATCTGCATTATAAATACACAAACTATCTATAATTATTATTTTTAACCTTTTTATCATCTTAAAGGAACTTCATATCGTTTCATCTCTCACAATCATATATGATTATGATCATAATATGATTTTTAATTGGGTTTTCCTGCACAAAATCATGAATTGGGTTTTGGCAAACAAGCTGTGAGAGTTAATGATTTTGGACCATGGTTTTTATAGAAGTCTTGTGGTTGGGCCTTTCTAGGGGATTTATTTGAGAGGTACCACTTAGATTCCAGGTAGGGGTCCATCTTGAACTGGAAAGTCAGTCTGCTCATCTCCAATGTCTACTTGATTAATGAACCTGGGTTCAAAAGTGAGCTGAAATGACAGATTCTCAGTGCGCCGCTGTGATTTCATTTAACTGCTCATTGGAGACCGCTGAATTAAACAGTCTGCTAAATGACTACATGACAAGTCGTGATTCAAAACATAAAGACACTATCTTTGCATTTATTACATGATAACATAAAATTCACGTACAATTTATGCTCAAAAACTGTATCTTTGGCAGAATTTAACAGTTCTGCATCCCATTCAGCGCTTGGCATCTATTTAATTGCCATGAACTGGATTGTTGAATCAGAGCAGATTGATTCAGAAAGTGATTCTGGCATGCAGTTTCAATAAACTCTCTGAGAGTGTGAAACCACTATAAATAGATC
Organism: Acrossocheilus fasciatus; assembly: GCA_036784905.1. Classification (NCBI taxonomy): domain Eukaryota; kingdom Metazoa; phylum Chordata; class Actinopteri; order Cypriniformes; family Cyprinidae; genus Acrossocheilus; species Acrossocheilus fasciatus. The sequence continues at coordinate 13,008,928 of CM071945.1, read as the reverse complement.
ATTGAACACCTAGAAAATTGAGACGGGCTCAATGAAAACAATCAAAAAAAACTTTGATTTGATTCGACAGGCTTGAAAAATATCTCATTTCTGTCACAATATCAATGTCAGAGCAGCTGGCTTTTAATTAAATTTTATGTGTGGCTCTGGAGTCTGGACTGTATAATGGCTGTTTGAAAATGCAGAAACTGTGTTCTCTAACACCAATGAGTGTCAGCTACATATTGCTAATATGTGCTGTCGTATCAAACAGACAGAAAGAAAAAAACAGTCACTTCTGCTATTAAACATTCCTGGAATTGAAAACATTTTAAATTAGTCTCGCAATCCTTCACCAGTTTAATATAGACCCTTGAGAACCCAAAAAACAAAAATTTCCTTTATAGGGACAGAAGCTGCCGCTTTAATGCAAGAAGCAAACATTTACTGCACCTAAGCAGTGTTTCATAAAAACAGGATAAACTCACATTAAAAATTGACTTGAAGCCATGTGATTTTTTTCTGTTCTGTCTGTATTTTATAAAGGCATGTAATAAATTATACAGACCTTGGAAAGTTTGAAAAGCTGAAAATTTGCAGTACTAAGAGCGAATCAACAATGTTCTACGACTAGTAGTACTGTTAAAACTGTTGAAATAAAACTGAAATAAAGGCTTCTGGAGAGCTATTACGCTATAGTCTTAAAAATGGGCTTAACTGTCTGAACGTATAGAGGCTCTGACAGATCTCTGATGTTCAAACACAGACCGTAAGTTCAAATTAACTCCTCTGGGCTTTGAGGCAGGAGTACATCTTAAGAGGAATCCTAGAACACTGCAGTTTAAATGTGAGAAGTGTGTAAGAAAGGTTTAAATTTAGCCATAAAAGCCAGGACATTAATCATACATTCACACATAAATCATTAATCAATGCCTTGCTTGTCATGTCATGCTTGCTTTCTTTCAGAGGTCTACATATATACTACTAAAGAGAGTGTATATATATATATATATATATATATACACACACACACACACACACACACACACACATAATATATATGCTGTTATTGGACTTTCAAGGTATGGGCAACCGTTAAAACATTCTTCAAAACAAAAAAAGGATGAAAGAGGAGAGAGAGGCAGCGTCATCTCAGAAATTAAAGTAACAATGAAAATGATTTTTTATTAGTATACCTATTATTGTGCATATTTCACATTCATGCCAAGTTCTGCCACGAAACGCTAGATGGCACAGGCTGATGGGTCATTAATGCAAACTGCTATTCACAGCACTAAACTTTGGCACAAGCTGATTGGATCATTGCATACACAGCCAATAAGCTTGCTGCTTTACATTACTAGAGCATTAGTGAGTTCCTCTGAAACCCTCCACCTTCCCCAGCTCCACCTGTATAGACCTGCTATTATATATGCTACTTGTGCAGCAGCATTTTGTCTTAAATACTCACAGCACCGTATTGGCAGTAGCAAGTTAAACAAACAGCAGCAATTCAGTATCAGTTCTACCGAGATCAAATGCATTGTCATATCCTTCACCATGCTAAATGATAGAAATATAAAAAACTATTAAAATAATACAAATGAACAAAACAAAGCAAACCAAAAGAAAACAAAAAAATGTTTCTTAACTCAGAATAGATGTTTGAATGTGGCTACATGCACTTGTAAACATGTATATGTAGCCACATTTCTGCAGGTTAATGTTAATAACTGTTCTTTTTTCAGTGAGGAGGTATTTTGAGTTAGGCCTGTAGTATTTTTTAATAGTACAATGAACTAGTACAGTGTAAATGATCTCTTGTAAAAGATCATTTGATTGAGTTCCTCACGATTTGGCCCTCTTCTGTGTTTATCTCTGATCAGTAAACATTCATTGTAAACACTCTCCTGAATGCTTGCGCTGGATTATAATGCTCTGTGCTGATGTTTGTGATGCTATAACACATCTCACTTTGGTGATATTAGCACCACAGATAAGTTCTTTCTCTTTGCTAAGGAAGTGGTCTGACACTATTGGACTTGTGATCCAATCCCCTTCTCACCCACGCTCTCCCAGAACCCAGTGGCACTGTAATTGGCACCCTCATGCGGGAGAAGCTATTTCAGCCGGAGGGATCAAAATAGATTCTAAACTCCTCAGCCATCCAATGAATCCTTATTGGTTCAAAGAAGCAGAAAAAAAGTAATTCAAGTTGCTATCTGCTTAAGAGGGGCAAAGAGAAATTTCAGAGTGCATCTCAGCCCAAAGCCACAGACCTGGAGGTGGAGGAGAGGAAAGGATCATGTCGCTCATCATGTCGTCTGGAATGAAAACTCTTGTAGTCTGGTCACCCTGACAGGGGTATTACCACCGTGACAGACTCTCAGGTCAATGGAGAGTCCTTATCATCATGGCTATTTGATGAACTCTGAACAAAGCCAAGAGCAGGACTGAGTATGAAAAACACCAGGCAAAACATTTCCCATGAGTCAAAACAAAAGATGGCCAGCAGGGTGTAATTTACCGTCCTAGGGCTCCATCTAACTGTCACCTAAAGGCACACTGGGCACTGGCAACCAAACAGAACATTATTAGAATGACTCTCAAAGGTCCTGTGCCACTTCTAAGACCTAGGAAGTCCTGTTATAGTGTTTCATTAAATGCAATATGATCTACAATCCCTCTGTCTTCTCCTAAAGGAGTAATTACAGAAGAACAGGAGTGTCAGCATTTTTCCAGCTCGTCAACAAGAATGAAACAGCGTAATTAAATCCTGGCAAACACTGTTCATAAACCAGGCATAAATCTCCACAAAAAACCTTTAGTGAAGTCACAATCCACAGGGCCAACGATCTCGTTTTGCATGTCTCTCGCTCAATAGCTTGTAAATGCAACTAATGTGACAGTTAATCACTGTTACACAGCAAATCCTGATCTATGGTGCTCATTTAAGTTGAGTTATCTCTTTATAGGATAGATATGTTGAGTACTTGATTACAGAGGTCAGTACAAATAATAAAACACAGGTTCAGTGGGTCAGATATTAATGAAGTGTCATATTGCACAATAAAATGAAAATTGCTAAAAAAAAAAAAAAAAAACTAATTAAAAAAACGCTAAAGTGTTGGTAATGGTGTGATTAAATAATTAGAGTAGCAAGACATTAGTTATCAGCCTACACCACTTGTAAGAACTATATGACTCAGTTACCGACGGTAACACTGAATAACCAACAGCTCTGACACAATATTAATGCATATTTATACTTTTGCAAGAATTTAATACTTTTATTCAGCAAGGATGTATTAAATTGATCAAAACTGACAGTAATAATATAATGTTACAAAAGACTTTCAAAAATACATTTCGTTTGAAGTTTGCATTAATTAAAGAACACTGAAAAGATGCATCACAGTCTCCACAAAAATATTAAGCAGCACAACTGTTTTCGACACTGATGATAAGAAGAAATTTCTCAATTATCATGTGACACTGAGTACTGGTGTAATGGCTGCTGAAAATTCAGCTGTTTAAACTGTTATTTTTAAATTGCAATATTTCACAATATTACTGCTTTTACTGTATTTTGAACAAAAAATAAAGCTTTGGTGAGACACTTTTAAGAACATTAGAAAAAAATCTTAACCACAAACTTTTGCACCGAAGTGTACTGTATATAAAGTATAAGGTCCAACTATATTGTGCATCCCTGAAAACATGTGGTGCACAATAAAAAGTTATTTGAGAGTAAATGAATGTGATAACAGAGCACTGTGTTGTTTCGTATGTAAATAATGTTATTTTTTTACACAAAGAGGTAGAGGAATGCAAAATTATAATTACCACAAAAAAATGTTATCAGATAATATTTGCTGAAAAACTTGATCAGAAATGGATCAGAGTAAACCCGGGTCAAAGAAATACTTTTTTTTTAAAAAGTGATGCAAGTCTCGCAGGGAAAAAGCCAAAAACTGACCTCCCCGCCATCTCTGTTTGCTACGCTAAATAGCGTTTGCTCTGGTGGTCCACCTGTCAGTGCCTTCATGAAGATGTCAACATTTTGGAGCAAGTAATTATATTTTGATTTAAGAAAACAAAAAAACATGTTGCTTTTAAGCAATGTTACACACCCAACCAACCAACCAACCAACAACAATATTACAATAACAACCAAGATCAAATTGGTGATGATAAAAAAAAAAAACGAGGCTACTAGTAGTGATGTGAAAGCATCAATGCTGATATTAAGCACATCACAATGAGTCAGTTGTTTGTTTTGACCATAGGCATTAAAAACTGTGATGCAATCAATGTGTTTTCATTTTAACAAAGGGTCAGCTGCACTCGCTTGAATAAGCCCAATAATGATCAGAGTTGAACTGCAAGTGTAGACAAGCCTCTTGTTATTCCCAGTATCTCTGTCACATCACACAACGCTCCCGAACAGCACACAAGAGAATTCTGGGTTTGTGAGACAGCCGTTTTGAGATCTTTGATTCGATTCTATCCTCTGTCAAAACACAGGCATACCCACACTCGCTCTACTAACACATTTATACGCATACTAAATCAGCCAGCTCAATTAACAACTGGCCAAGCTCTCACCCAGCCCATCCATCCGTTCAGCAGCTGTGTTTTTTTCCTCAACCATCTGTTAGACTATTCACCATATTAAGCGCTTCCCTCAGTGACACGCAGAGGTCAGACACTCAGTCCCTCCTCCTAAAAACTGTTATCTACCAACCTATGATTTAATTTTAATAACATATTGGCCATATCACAGACTTGTTAATTCTTAAAGGTTCAAAATTACTGCCGCAGTGTAATATCGGTCGGTTCTTCCAGATGTCAATTATGCCAATCAAATCTACAGACAAAAATCACTGCAAAAACAGGACAAAAAGAGACTGGATGAAAACAATGCATAAACTAGGACACACACACACACACACACACACACACAACCACTTCTGCAGTAGATTACAGTGTGAATACATAATGACTGTAAATCTCTGAGCCTCATTTGGCCTCTCACATCTTTTGGCATTGAATCTGCATCTTTATTACACGCTGAAGACTTCACCATCCATCTTTCTACATGTCTCTTTCTCTCAGTCTCACTTTGGATACTTCCTTCATCACCAGTTCAAGTAGCATCTGCAAAATCAGCCCTGATTGTTTTTCATTTGGTATTTAGAGAGATTGTTCACCCAAAAATGAATATTTGATGAAGGTTTACTCACCTTCAGGTTATCCAAGATGCAGCTGAGTTTGCTTCTCTATCAGAACTGATTTGGAAAAATTTAGCAGTACATCACTTGAACTGATCATCACGAATTGATCCTCTGCAGTGAATGGGTGCCGTCAGAATGAGAGTTCAAACAGCTGATAAAAACATCACAATAACCCACAAGTAATCCACACAACTCCAGTCCATAAAACAATGTGTTGTGAAGCTAACACTGTTTGTAATATATAAATTCATTATTAAGATGTTTTAACTTCAAAAATTGCTTCCAGCTAAAATACAGTAGTCCATATATCCATAATATTGTTTTCTCCAGTGAAAAAGTAATCTTGTCTAAATCAGGGGTGAAATATGCACAGGTCAAGCACTATTTATAAGAGAAAACAGTCCAAAACAGTTATAAACAAATATATTGGTGGATTTTGATGTGAGAGAACAACAGAGGATGGACTTTTCATTGGAGAAAGCATTATTATGGATTATGGACTCTATTTTGCCTAGAAGCGACAGTTTACGATTAAAATGCCTTCATGATGGATATGTTTCTCACAAACATGCAGCTTTTCACTTCACAAGATGTTAACTGATGGACTGGAGTTGTGTGGATTACATATGGATTATTGTGATGCTTTTTCAGCTGTCTGGACTCTAATTCTGATGGCACCCATTCACTGCAGAGGATCCTTTGGTGGTCAAGTAATGTAATGCTACATTTCTCCAAATCTGTTCAGATGAAGAAACAAACTCATCTTAGTACACCTTTGGTCAGCAAATGTTCATTTTAGGGAGAACTATACCTTTAACTCTTGGAAGGAAGACATGTTGGAATCAGGACACTAAGGAATATGTAAACGTCTGTTCTACTATTCACAGCTCTGGGACTAAAGGTGCTCCATTTTTCAAGCATATATAATCAGATGAGGAAATCCAGCTATAAAAGACACTGGAGCTGAACGAATAGCAAAAGAACAATAACGGCTTACAATACACCACGGCTCCATTTGGAATCAAGTCACATGCTGAGAATGGAGCTGAACCCCAACCGTAAATCATCTCCAGGTTTGCAAATGCCCACCAGAAAGAGCCCTTCTCAGCAGAGCAGAGCCTAGAGAGTCTAGCAGTAGAGGGGTGCAGAGTGAATGTAGATGTATTCCATGATCTGGTTCCTCACCTGCAAGGTCAACTAAGAGGAGGACGTGGATCTGCAGTGAAACCGAAGCTTGCCAACAACTGCAACTTTATTCCTCCACTTTTACAACACAGCGAGCTAATCATGGAGGATAGTAACAGCAGGGACACATGGTTTTTGGCAAGGACACCCTTGCTAAAACCATATTTCCCAGCAGCAAGGAGCTGTGTTGATGTCCAGTCCAGTATATTTACGATTAAATGGTTTTAGGTGAAAAAACATCTGTGCTTTTCAAGCATATTTAATAGCGCAACGCAGCAGTATCCAAAAAGGTTTTGCTAGTTAAAATGCATATTTGTTATTTGAAGCATTATCAGAATTCCGCAAAGCTGATGGGTTTGAGGGGTTAAGACTACAGAGAAAGGGTGAATACAAATACAACATAAACAAAGTATGTGGGGATTTTTAGCATTACTCCTCTAGTTTCAAAAGTAAAAATCAGTAACTACACATTGTGTGTGTGTATGTACACATTTGAGTTATGAGTAAAATGATCTGTTCTGACAGATGTGTTCAGTTCATGAATGATCAGATTCAGAGAAAATGAAGTGTAAAATTGATTTCAAATCAATGAAAATTCTATCAAAAATTTCTGAAAAGCATTCTCAGTTCCTGCAAACCTTTAAACAGAAGTGTATAACAAAAAATATCTTTCTAATGCTTAAGACCCACTGAGAATATCCAAAAACTTTTTCTCTGCCATTTGACTAGTAAAACACAAACCAATCAAAACCCAATTAGTGCCAGACAACTGGATCAATCGCATATCTCCCACCCACAGGACAGTGTTTGTTTGTGATAAGGTTTATCACAAAGCCTCTGGTATGTCAGACCCAACTTTCTGCTCTCCAATAACATCAGCAGGTTATGAGGGAATCTGGAGGGGGAAGTGAAGCAATTCAATTCCATGTCTGCCACAATCCCCTGATAATCAGCCCAAACTAAATCAATTACAGAGAACAAACGCAGGTGATGATTTCCTGCACCACCACACCGAGTCTCATCACAGACCTGAGAGAATGTTCTGCGCTGACAGAGGCGGCCATAACGGTTCAAAGCCAATAGATTTATTTATTCATTGACTCAATTACAAGAGCAACAAGCTGGCAAAAATCTAATTCAATTAAATAACAATAATAGAAATATTTTATTTTTTTATCTATAATTTGACCAGATATTTGATAACACTAATGAGGTTTTTTATCTGTGATGTAGAAGAAAAAATCCAATAAAGCAAAGCTAATGGAATTTCACAATTAGAATTAGGAACCAATCATAATAAGATCAAACAAGAATCTTCTAAAAATTCTCTTAGAATCAAATGAGATTCTACTAAACAAACTCATATTCCTATTTTAAGTTTAATCTCCAGATTTTTTTTTTTTTGGGGTCCATTAGAATCTTATTTGAACCAATTACCTATATAGATATATGACAGAAATCCTTTTATAATGGATAATGAACCCATTAGCATTCCCTTGGGACTTTTTTTTTTTTTTACAAGGAACATAAAAGAGATAGTAGAAACGGGTAGAAAAAAAAATGCAAAAATATGCTCTTATACGTCCATGATACTTGTCAAATATATGTCATGTCAAGTTCAAACTAAAATGCAATTTCTGACTAAAGACTGCAGAGTTTTTGTATAATTGGCACTATTGCTTGTATTTTGATATAATAATTTAGTTGCAAATGTATTTCATTTTTAAAAAGCAATTTATATATAGTTCATTAAAAACAGCTGAGATCACATTTAGCTAATGTGATGAAGTCTTGGTCTTTAACAGAGAAATTTATTCAGCTAACAATCAGACCAAATTACACCCAAGATCAGTATTCTTTCTTTCTTTATGTAGACAGCAGGCAATATTAACTTGCAGCTGAGAAGTTATGGTTATTAGCTACTTGCAAAGGAAATTGCTCTCATTAAATAAATGGTCTGACTGTCAAGTTGGGAAATTCAGTAAAATCATTTTGTCTAAATTGGACTGGAGCGTGTATAATTGACTATAAGCGACTATTAAAGACATAGCAGATGTTGAGAACACCAGCCGTATCCATTACTCCTCAAGATGATTGAAAACCCAAACCAATAGCCCACCTATCAGTCTGAGCAACGAACCGGCTGTGGTCTTGGCTGCGGAGCCCCATGACTGAAATTCATTTTCACCACATCTCAGAACCTATTTTTCCAGTAGCTGCGTTTTAGTGATTCATTCTTAATAAGAGCAACGTTGTCTGCCCTGAAAGCTAAGATGATGATATAAGCATCCGTCAAAAAATTTTCACCCAGATTTTCACCCAGGAATTATGTTGCGAGCAACATAAAAAACCCTCTCTGCTATTTTGTACTGTAGTGAAGGCTGTATGCATTGATGTGAGGATATCTGGGTGGGGTTTTTATGCTGCCTCTCATGAATATTCACTGTTTGCTTCAGTACTACAGTGCTATGATTTGGCAACTAGTAATATCACATTTTACAAACTAGTCATGAAATTGAAGATGGATTTCCTCTAACAAGCACTTCATGTAACATAACTAAATACCAAAACATGGCATTTATTATTGATGGAAAGCAAAGATTATGTTTATCTTCACTGTCCTTGACGTTCAGAGCATCTGACAACTTATGGCATCTCTATATGCAAAACAGCTGAGCAGCAACATCAAGTGCTTTGGGCAAGCAGCCTACATAGATGTAACTCACCGGATATATTAGATATTTACGCTCATATCAATACTGTGGAGCCAGAAAGTCTGGGATCAAAATTGTTGCATGTGAACGGCTACTTCTAAAACTTTGATTTTGTTTTTTTTTTTATAATTCATGGAAGCTCATTAACAAAAATGGTAACACTTTAAGTGGCCTCGTTACAAGTTACATGTGCTTACTATAATAATAATAATAATAATAAATTATGCATAATTGCATGCAAGTAAACCTAAACCAAACCCTAATCTTAGCCCAAACCATATAGGAGGTACATGCGGTTAATTAATATTAGTCAGTATTTAAATGTATAATTACACTGTAACAAGGATCTTAAAATAAATTGCTAATGCAAAAGTGTATTCCATTATACGTTATAAAGCTGAAAATAAAGGCTGATCCCGAAGGAGAACATTTTATGCTTCTTTAGACCAAAACCATCTACATACTGATGTAGACGCTCTCAGTTAACAGAACCAGTATGCTGGTCGGAAAAACCCTGGAAAGAATAAAAATCTAACTTTTTTCTCCAATGAACTAAAATATTCAACTTAAGACCACACTGTTTGTTTCTTTGTTTGTTTTTAAATGAGAAAATGATTCTTTACTTAACCTTAAAAAAATAATAATAATAAAAGAATCTTTAATCAAACATGATGTTATGTGGTCAACATGAACTATAAACGCCATGAAATCAAAGTGATTTCAACTTGAGTGAGTCAATGTACAGTGATTCTGCCTCATACCTGCACGAGACGGTGATCTCCACTTTGGTCGCGGGAATATCCCCCGTGATAGGGTCGAACTCACACACTGAGGCCATGTCCTCCAGTTTATCCATAACGTCGCCTTCCATGGGCGCGCGGGACAAGAGGAAGCCCTCTACTTCAAACAGTTTTGCAGTTCTGGGTCCTGCGGTGCTTACTAAAATCTCACAGCTCCAGCGAGGACCGCAGCAGGGCGACAGAGAATCAGCGTCTGTGCTGGGGCGCGCTGGAGACCGCGGATGCACTGTGATGCGCTCAAATTAAGAAACCAGCAATGTTACAAGAAAGAAAGAAAAAAAGATGACTACATAAATGGTTTGCTTTGCTAAATGGAAAAAGTCAAGGAAGAGTACAAGAGTACGACTCTTCTGACAGCGGTGAGATCTCTGTGTCTGCACTGTGTGGAGTGGAAAGTAAAAGAGCAGAACTCCACCCCTCGCGCATTCTTTCACATATTCGCTCGGCGCAGCATCACGCTATTGATCCACAGATAGGACTCATTACTGCCTGAGCTATTTCTCACGGCGGTTAACTTCTGAAATATACCCTCAAAGCCCACTGTAAAAATAACGAGAGGAAATTAACGCGAAAATGCTGCATTAAAACCCTATAAATTGGTTAACTGTCAAGTCAAATTCACATATAGCGTTTTATAAAATACGATTGATTCAAAGCAGCTTCACATTAATAAACAGGAAAATATAAGTGTAAATGTAAAACTAGTTATGAAACTAATCCAACTGCAGCTTTACAACAGTGTCGTTATTCAGCTCCATTCACTGCAGTGTTGCTTCAATTCAGTTCAATGCCAATTTGTAGTCTATATGTCATCAGTTACGAAACTCTACAAAAGGAAATAGGGTCATTATTCAGCTCATGTCAGTTCAATGTTAATTTAATACAGTTAAACAACAGTACCGATGCTAGTGTCACCATCCAGCTCAATTCAGTTCAAATTTTGTTCTCATCCGATAGAAGCAGGGCAGTTAACTCGAACTATAAGGTACCTTACTGAAAATAATGTGTAAAAACAAGTTGCTCAGAAATTGCATTGCAAAAAATTACATTATACTGAATTAAATGTGAAATTTTGAAGCGGAAAGGCTAAAACTATTTTGTTTATTTTTTTTTAGCCTGCAACTTTAAAGAAGTATAGGCTAATACATGTATTTTACAGTTTACAAGCAAAATTGTATTTTTATTGTAGTCATAAATAATTATAAAGCATGTTAAAAGTTGTTTGATTTAGCTAAAACAAACTTAATTTAATCTATTTAGGCAACAGAGGGTTTTGTTGATAAGACAACATTTCAGAGTTATTTTGTGAAGCTGGAAATAAGTGGTTTGTTATCAGCAAATATTTTGAAAGGGTAGAATAATTATAACATAAAATCCCTTTACGTCTCGTCGATGACAGGAATCTGAGTTAGAGCTGATAAAAAGCACAGCATGAGACGGCCCACCCAGAGTTCTTCATGCTGCAACTGCATTTCAGCACCACAGTATTGGACAGCTCCGTCATCCCTTTCCCTGCCATCCAGCAACACTAATTGAAAATAAATCAATAAATAAATAAAAAATTACTAGTACAGACAAATTCCCACCAAAGTTTCTTAGAATCAAAGTTAATCACTTGTCAGATTTAAATACAGCTGCTGCTGTCTACCCTGAACCCAAAGGCCCTGCTGACCCATTTCAGGACTTTTTCCCCACACACCCAACTTCCTCCAAATCAACCAGTGGGTAATTAAGGGTGTTACTAGTGGAGCACTGAAGGTGACAGCGTGTGGCCTGCATTCTGACAGGACGGCATGCTGGAATACTATCTAGTCCCACAGTCACAGAGATCCATGCTCCAGTGGGGGGCCTGACTGACACAACAGTGTTTTTGCACTGGTTTTGAGGCTTGGTTAGAATGTGTGTGAAAAAGAAAATAGAAACCCTCTCAAACTCTTGAATTACTCTGCTGCTCAGAATGCGTATTTCCTATCAACGGCATCTGTTATTGTTCCTCTTGAGCCGAGAGTGAAAATGGAGAGACACTTCATTCAGAGTCTTTCCCCTTGGTTTGGATCCAATTCCACAGAGGACTTCACAGATTGACATCCAGCCCTGCCTTTCCGTCACACACACCGGAGGATCAGACACAGACGCCTCTTTTCTCACTGCCTCCGTTAAATTCCATCTCCAAAAATCACTCGGCACAATAAAGCAGAAACCAAATGGAAAACAAGGCACCATCACTGAACTAGTCATTGCTACGTAATTTCATGGCTTCATGCATGGTGGAAACCATTAGTCAAATGGCTTTCCTGAACATGACAACATTTATCCACAGGCCAGCCCGCCTGGACTCAAAGTAATGGGAGAGTGTGTCATAGATTTAGTGCTTTCTCAAGCTGTAGTATCTGTCTAGACATCCGTAGCAGGTTATCCCTGCTATATCTGCTCACAGACCCTCTATGCAACCCAATACATCATTTCATCCATCACTTCCTAAAGAAATAACGGTCGCATATCCTTTATCTTCAACTTCAGGTCATGGGATTCAGTGTGAGGTGAGTGTTTTTAGTTAAACAGCTAGAGCAATTGTTAAATTTACTCCATTTCCAAAGCTACTTTAATGTTAATTCTGATTTGAAAAAGAAATGTTACAATTCTTTCTTACAGTTCAGGCTTTCAAAAAAGAAAAAAAATGTAGGGTGGGAACTTAGTTTTATGCATCGGTTGTTCATTGGATTTTGAGATGTGGGCATTGCACTCAAAATGTGAATCTCCAAAATGATTATGATTAAACATTACAAGATGAAACATATGCATGGATGAACATTTCACAATAAGATTAATAACATGCATTTACAAAATAGCCTCCTGAGAGCCGGGGGGGGGGGGGGGGTGAGGAAAAAATTTCTATTTTTTCATGTCATTCCATTGTTTATAGTATAACAAAAGTTATCGTATACCCAGAGGTTAGCATCAACCTGGTTCCCTAGACAAAAAAGCAACAGCATTTCTCCATTGGCTTTTGGATTACTGCAAAACATAACACAAAAAATTATCTCTATAGTACTCCAGTGAAAATATAGTAAAAATAGCCTGACCGAGGTTAAAATCATGATTTGAGCTGATAACGACAAGTCATTGCACACTATATTCGGGACTGCTAAAGCGTTTTGTTTTTAGCAGTTCATCTGTCTGTTATTTTGCCACAAGCTGATGAAAGCAGCTGTGAGAATGTGGTCTATCTCCCCTGCACAGATGATTCCCTTTCTGGATTCCTTCTGGGTTTGGCCACATGTTGCTTCAGTTCAGCGAGGTGAATTCTGTCACTGCTGGCTCAACGGATACACAACGGCTTATTTGTTAGTAGTCAAATTTAACTCAGTACTCCTCAGGCAGGAGTCTGTTTACAAAAATGCCATTTTCCATTAGAGAAAGAAGCAATGCATTTAGTGTTTCAGCAGAAAAAGAAGAGTATCAGACAGCTTGTTTGAAGCCACTGGTTTCTAGGTCAAAAAAAGTTCTCAGAGAAACAGATTACAGTAAGCCTACAAACTGCAATGCAACTTCAGTTTGAAAGGTAAAGTAAGTGCTAAATAAAAGAGTGGTCTGTGAAAGCGTGCAGATGGCAAAGTTATAGTGTTGTAAAGATCAGTCATTGTCCACAGTGCTCTGGCTGTCGCCCTGTATAGGGATCTAAAAAAAAAAAAACGTTCAATATAAAAGACAGTGAGAAAGCTAGTTCTCTCACAGACGACAGATATGGTGACACATGCCATAGTAACAAGTAGGTTTGGAGTTCAGGTGATTTGTTCTGTGACTGGAGGGCTGTCTTTTTCTCTAACGTTCTTATGTAAAGTCATTTTTCCACAGTTATAATAACTTCCAAAACTAAATAAATCTCTGAGCATAACATGGTCGACTGAGGCCTTCATTTACTTATTCTTTTATGGTTCCAAACCTGCATGACTTTCTTACTTCTGTGGAACAAATACAGAGATTTAATAAGTATCCACTTGGATGAATTCAATGCAAAGGCAGTAACCTGCTCACTTTAGCACATAATATAGTACCAAACATGTCAGCAAAACTTACATGTGGCTCGATGATAATTTTCCATGTGTACTGGCCACAACACAAAATTAAAGCATTTTAACAGTAAAATGGTGGCGTCCAGCATCTTGCACTGAGAATTAAAGAAGAGAAGAGAAGAATACACTAACACAGAAAAAGGTTTTTGAACTTCACCTTGCACACTCCTACCTGAAAAGGCTGAGTATTTTGCAGGTGCAATCTCTGCTGAACAGTTCTCTAAAAAAACCTTTAAAAATGACCTTTGATAACAAAAGAACAAGCCAACGCAGTGAAAATGGAAAAGAGAGCTGTCAAAATAATATTTGGGCTCAGAGATGATTGCCCTTTGTACTTGGAAAACCAAAACAAACATTCTGGTTAGAAGTCAAGTAACACTCAAACCTTCAGAAGCTTTTCTGCACAATTTTCAAGTCAGATTCTTGAATTTTTCAGAAGATCATGCAAAGGTCCTTCTGAAAAAAAAAAAATCAACAAATCAATTATCCAATCAGGAAAAACATTATTTTTGATCTCATCAAATATTTTAATTTCATTGAGTGGTCTAACCAATCACGGTCGTGTTAAGCAACCTGTCACGAATTCAGCCTCTGTGGCTCCCTCCGATCGTCACCAGAAGGAACCGTCACCTGAGTATTAACGTCACAAACTCCAATTCCCATATACCCCGTACCTGTGGCTGATTACCTGCACAGGTGTTTCATATTGACCCTGGTCCATTTAAGCTGTTCTCCCAATCACCTCATTGCGAAGTCTTGTCTTGCCATGCAAACATTTCTGAGCGTTTCTCCCGTGTATGATCTGGACTATTTACTGGACTCTGATTCTCTGCTGGCTAATTCAACCTGCCTTGTTATTTGATTATCCTGAGTGTTTACCGCCAGCCCTGATCCTCGGCCTGAACTCTGACTTTGATTCTGCCCTGTCTACGTTGTGTTTGAAGCTTGTGATTGAAATCTGCCTGTTTGACTTGCATTCTGTTTTAATAAAGCTGCACGTGGATCCTAACACCACTGACTCCCTGTTACGCTACCAATGGTCAATCAAAGACCTTGGGAGCTATATTATGAAATCTGCTCAATTCCACTCAAAATGGAAGAGTTTTTAGTTTTAATGGTTATAGCTGAACTGAAGTGATTGACGATGGAGGAGGAAAACTGCAAAAATAATTTAAATATAAATATACAAATTATAATATATACAGAGGGAGTTTTGGTTCTTTGCCGCTGTTCCCTCTGGCTTGCTCAGTTGGTGACACTTAATTTCTAGTGATTATTGTTGATTTGATTGCACATATACCATTTAAACTAAACTGAGCTAGACAGTGACATCTCTGAATTCAATAATGAAATGCCATTAACTGAAAATTGAGTGTTTAATCTTATCATTGTACATTACTGACACTCTGTCCTCCAATTTGATACTGTTAAGTGCTTTGACACAATCTGTATTGTTAAAAGCGCTATATAAATAAAGGTGATTTGACTTGACAAATAAAAAAAGAAAGAAAGAATATTAAAATGTGTGCATAAATAAATACATATGCAAGGAGATCTATAAATAGAAAAAATAAGATAATAAAACAAATAAATAAAATATAGATTAAGATTACTTAATAAATAAATAATAATAATAATAATGATTTGTTAAAATCTTGCTGCTCTAAGATACATTAAAAGGGACAAGTGTAAGTTGATGAGGTACATTCAGTTATTGCAAAATAAATGCAGAGCCCAATAAGGAGGAATCTGTCTGTCACGGGACGTGGTTGTAGCAATAGTGCACGACGAAGGAATAAACATTCTTTAATTCCAATTTGTAATCCAAAACAAAGAACAGGAGAATAACCAGGAGAACAAATTCAACAACACACATATTCCATTCAAATAACATTAAACCGAGACAAAGAACACATAGAAACTGAAGGCTTATACAAGACAGAGAAACCAAGTGAGCAATCGAGATTATTAATAAACTCAGGTGAACAGACTGAAGGGGATAACAAATGATGAGAACAGGAAACAAACCAAATAAGGACAAATAGGAACTCAAACACGTGACACTGTCAGCCGGGAAGGTGTATTCCATAAATACGGAAAAAGCTGGTGTCCTTTAACATAAGATTCTAGTAGCCAATTTTAAGTCAGAAGGATTCTGTCGAGTTTCGATGAACCTTCTAGAACACAGTGTTCTTCGGTCAGGAAGGTTAAAGGTATTATGATGGTTTAAAGTGTCAGAGAGTGCAGTTATGCTTCGCTCATATCGCTGGAACAGAATATCACGCCATTATGACCTAATTTCAACCTCTACTCTCAGCGCACATATACATATTCATGAACGCACTAATCAGAGACCAACCATATGCATGCGCGAAAGAGATGTTAATTATTACCAGCCAGCTCAAAGAGCACTGAGAGCTCATTAAGGGTTGGGTGCAAAATAAAGAGATGTACGTGTATGACAATGACATAGTGCTGGAACTATGTTTTTCATATTTATTTTTTAATTGGAGGGAGACACCTGGAGAGATACCAAGGAAAGAAAGGAACAGTGCCATAAATTGCATTTTAAATACCCTATTAGTATAGAAGAAATATTTAAAGTATTGAATACAGATGGCATCAATGCTTCAAAAATATTCAGAATATTAACCAAAATGTCACATGGAAGACATATACACACACACACACACACACACACACACACACACACACACACACACACACACACACACACACACACACACACACACACACACACACACACACACACACACAAATAAGCCTCATGTTGTGTTCTGGTCATCTTGACCTGGACAGGATTTTCTTTTTCCCGAAAATGCTAGTTAATATTAATGCACTGGATTGGGTATAACAAATGATCTATTGTATAACTAATTTTTGCATTTTTTTAAGGATTTTTCTCCACTTTGTTACACTTGTGGTGTTCCCAGTCAAAAATAACTAACCTATAAAAATTGCTTGTAAATCTCACATTATGCTATATTATTATATTTAAACTAATGAGAGATTTACAAGCATTTTTTTTAAAAGCCAGGAACACCAAATTAAAGGATTTTCAGTACAGCACAAGGGTAAACACAAACTGAAGTGAAATGTTAGGTAAGATTTCAAGGCAACCAAGCAGGATTATATTCACTTTCTGTTGCAATGAATTTTCTTTTCGGTTCCATGAGGTGCCAAACACACACAAACATTCACAAAATCATAACTTGTTTCCAATTCAAAGCCAGCTGCCATTCTACAGCAGATAGGTCTATATCATCTGAAAAAGGGCAATGGGAGGAAATAGGAAGGCGAGTTGGAAGCTTTAAAAAATTACCGGTTTCCTCAAAAGCATTATGTGAACTCCTACGCAGAGTCAGAAATGTCAGATGTTCCTTCATGTAAACAAACACCCAACCTCCAAAGATGCTTCCAAGACTATAAACACGCACTGCACCGTACACAAACTGTGGCCTTATTATTATTGTGGCTTTATCTTTCATTAAATCAGCAATGTTTTACATTCTCTTTTGCATTTTAACGTTTTGTATTTCAGTGTTATGGAATTACTATTAAATGTTAAGTCATTTAATTCCTAGTTCCTCTACAAACCTGCTGCTGTCAACAATGCACTGAGCTGCTATGATAGAGGAATTATCCCACAGACAACAGCGAATGCTAATCCTGTTACTCTAGGATACCAACCGATGCTAATGTGGTTTGATGTAAACAGCGGCAACTCCTTCACACAAAATACATCAAAAAATATTCATGAAAAAAAAAATATGAAGCAATTTAAAAGAC
Organism: Acrossocheilus fasciatus; assembly: GCA_036784905.1. Taxonomy (NCBI): domain Eukaryota; kingdom Metazoa; phylum Chordata; class Actinopteri; order Cypriniformes; family Cyprinidae; genus Acrossocheilus; species Acrossocheilus fasciatus. The sequence continues at coordinate 12,991,130 of CM071945.1, read as the reverse complement.
AATATTTTGTTATTGATTTACAAAGGAACATTTTTGGATCACTTTTAAATTCATGTGTGGGACAAAATAATAATCCTGTAAATATAATTCCATTTGAGGCCGTGGGGAATTCAATGAGAGATGCTGGAGAAGTATTTCTTATCAAAGCTGTAGAGAAATGTTTGGTTTCAGCTACACACACAAAAAAAAAAAAAACACAAATGTTGGAATGACTAGTACAAACTAACACAGGGCTAATTGTAATATAAATGTGAGTGGAAATTTTAAACCATGTGTATGATTTGTTTACTCATATCAAAACTGCAAATAATAATAATAATAATAATAATAAAATAATGCACAAAAATGTCAAAACATTTTATATATGCACTACTGTTCAAATTTTGGGGTCTAAACTATATTTATGAATGAAAACATTAAATGTAGCTATCTGTAAAACCACGAGAAGCAATAAACTACATCAGCACACACTGTTCCTTTTGAGTGATGAATTACACTCTGCTTATAATAGGCTGAAAGGTCAGATACATATATATATGTCCATATCACTCAAACCTCGATGACAGTGTGGACAAGGATGTGAGACACACACACACAGTCCTATGCTATATCATCATATGGTATTATGATCTCACATCACTGTACATCCATGCACATGTGCCTAGGGACATCATTAGAGGAAACAACCGAGCGAATGAGTGTGTATATCCATACACCTCACAGAGGTGTGAACTAAAGAGTTCACAAAGCTCTGCAAACTTCAGATCCAGTTCCATCCAATCGGGTGATGAGCAGCTATAACCTCAGGGAGGCTGAGCAGCTCCAAAAACTGCAGCAGGGAAGATAAAACAGGAATTTGTCTAGTTCACCGACTGTATCATCTTCACTGCAACCATAAAGAATTGGAATCGGTTAAACGGCATCCGTCACTGCCAAATCCTTCACTTTACCCCCTAAGGAAATTCACAACAGTGATCAATAGCAACCGAGTGGCGGGTCAGGTCTATAACAGGCATTAGCTGAATATGATAGATGAATCTGAAGATGAAAGTACCATTTCACTGCTCTTATTATGGGAGGGATTGTGTATGATTCTTGCCCGTTCTCCAGCTTAATCGATGCCATCACAGACATTACTCATTTTCTGACCCTACTGACTGCTCCACTGACAGGGCACAAATAATAAAAAGCCCTCCAGGGAATTGACCGCTAAATAACGACTTATCTTGACATCAATATCCGAACCGAACATGTTTTAATCTGAGGTCCACACAATGGAAAATGCATGGGTGTTTCAGCAAGGGTATAATGACAGAGGTAAATAGAGTACGGGCTGCTGCAGAATGTTGTTTCTGAGAAACTAGTTTTCCACTTTTGCTCTGCAGTCGATAACACATGTTAAACAAACTCATTGCAAAATGCACTCTTTCGCAATGCAAAAGACATTGCAAAGATGCCCTCTGCTGTGGCACAGAATTCAAACTAACATCTTGAGTGTCAGTGTGAAGGATGTAATAGAGTTAAAAGTTGTTGACTTTGCGTCTTCAGTTATCAAGTATCTACAAAGCTAACTCTAGAAAAATAGAGTGGGGTAAAATGTGTCACCATCTAGCACTGAGAGATAAACTTTATAAAAGTGTTAAGAACTTTTTTTGGAAAGAAATTAATATTTTATTTAGCAAGGATGTATTAAATTGATCCAAAAAATGTAACACTTTTACATTGTTACAAAAGATTTCTATTTTAATTAAATACATTTAATATGGATAAAATGTATCATGATTTCCACAAAATTATTAAGCAGCACAACTGTCTTCAACATTGATAATAATAATAAATTATTGGGCACCAAATCAGCATATTAGAATGATTTCTGAAAGATCATGCGACGCTGATCAATTCAATGCAGCCTTGTTGAGTATAAGAGATGACTTTAAAAAATATTTTAAATGTCTTACCAAACCCAAACTTTTGCTCGTTAGTGTTTATGCTGGTGAATTGCCAAGATATAAAACATTGTCTTTTGTTTTGGCTACAGATTAGGCATGAATTATTCAATAATGCATTTTTGCTTAACTGGTATCTGTGGGGTAAAGCGTGCCAGATCCTTCAGGGTAAGTGGCTCCATTAGTGAGCTTTGCATCCAAATTTTAAATGTTATAAAATTATGTAAACAGTTTCACTACATTCACATATTCAGAATATGAAATCTTTTCTGGCAGGTTTATAAAAATAGGAATAATGCTCAGCAAAATAAGACTGTACATGAATGAGAATGTACATGTAGCTTATACTTGTGTCCAAAGTGGCTGAGGCAAGTAGAAGCATGTCATTTTAATAGTTTTATTGTCATCTAATCTTTCTGTAGCTAAAAGGCAACTTAACGCATAAGAAATATTCCAAAATGATTGATTGTAAAATTATCTTTTCAGCATTACATTGTTTCATATGGTTCAGTATTTCCTTCATTTTCATGAAAACCACTTTATCAGCTTCAAATGCTGGGCATACACAAATTGCCCAAAAAGCCATGCAATTTCACATGGCTGGGAATGGCTGTGCCTTCAATACAACACTGTAAAAAATTACAGTGATTTTAAAAAAACTGTGAAAATGCTACAGTAAAAACCTGTTAAATGGATAACGGTAACATAAACTGACGTTCCCAGAATTCCCTGCATTGCATTTCAAATTTTGTTTGAATTTGATGTTTTTTTTTTTAAATAACTATGTTTATTCTTAGTTTTTCTTATCAGTTATGTTTATTAGGGTTGTATGTTACATCCAATGTTGTTAAATTAATGTTTATTGCATATTTTAGTTTAATGAGTCTCACCATGATGGTGTTTAGTGCTTGTGTGAACGACACTGTGCACCTTCTATATATGTTATTATTTAAAAGCTGCTTGGGATGGGCTTTGGTTCATCATGTGACTTTCTCATCACCACCTGCATTTGAGGCACTGTTAAAAAAAAAAAAAAAAAAAAAAAGTTGCGCCAACTTAAAATTTTAAGGCAACCAGCTTCAGCAGATTTTTGAGTTTTCTCAATTTGTCGTTTTAAGTTTATACAACAAAAATTTGAAAATCTCCCACAAAAATAAGTTGTGCATACTCAAAAAACTTTTTTACAGTGTGGTTATCAGTGTATTTCATAGGTACAAAACAGATTTCAGTACTTCAATAGGTTGGTATATTAACATTATATCAGTTAATGAAATTACGGTATTTAAACTGTAAATTTAAGTCAAAACCATAAAACCTAAAATGTTGTTACCGTATTTTTAACGGTAGAATTGCAGCAACCACAGCTGCCGTTTTTTTACCGTAAATTTTACGGAATTTTTTTTACAGTGAAGAAACATCAAGGACAATCACCAAAGACGGCACATTTTAATGCCACACTATGAATGCTGCTTCTGTAACATTTGGTCTTTTTGCGTCAATAGCATTCATGGCCTGATATGACTGACATTCACTGCAGTTCCCCAGGATATACAGATATTGTAAGAAGATATACAGAGCTTGCTGATGGGTTTTAAAGCACGGTATTCTGTGGAAGCATTAAAAACAGCTTAATTACCAATTCTTCATAACTAATCATAATCACTTCAGTCCAAACAAACAAAACTAACCCTCAATTAGCTGTTACAGGACATAATTACCCCGACTGCCTACCTAAGAATTACAAATGCAGAGTACGTTTTTTTTTTGCCATTGCGTGCAGTGCATCATTTATCAGTTTGGTTGATAACACGGATTGGAGGGGAAACACTAAATAAATAAATCAATCAATAAATTATATATGCGTGTGCACACTTATATGCTGCACCTGAAAAATTAATCTCCGGATTTACTGTCTGTGACATAGACATTAGCAAATGGTGGTGATATGACCGGAGCAAAGCTAAACAATGGTGTTAGATTATATGCACCAAAGATCCCAGTATGGCAAAGGGCAGCAGTAAAGCAGGTGAACAGCATATATGATAATGACTGTTTACTTTAATGATAGCAGTGCCCTGCGCTGCCCGGACAAAGCCCTCCACTTAATACCCATCAGCTATTATGCTAAATTGCTCTATTCTCCACACCAGCAGCTGTCCATAAACAGGATGGGCTGCTGTTTCCCAAGGACCTGCTGTAGAGGAGGTGAGGGAAGTCTGGGCACCAAGCCCAAACTCAAACAAAGCCATTAGCACACACAAAAGTGTTACACATGCCATGAAAGAAACCAACACTAATGGATACCAAAAAAGCAGCAAACCATTTTCTATTAACTTTCCTTATTATCTCTATTAAGCCAGAAATAAAGTCAAACAAAAGAATGAAATTATCACTGATATGTTCTTAATTACTTCCTCATATTTGTGACCAATTATTCTGGACATAGCCTCAACCTCCACACCAATATATAATATAATATAATATAATATAATATAATATAATATAATATAATATAATATAAATTGCAGACTTGAAGGTAAAGACATTCTAATGACCAAGTAATTAAAAATGGGATAAATTTATAGGAATGTCAATATGTTCTCTTAATGAATATATCTAGGTAGCAGGGAATCATAGTCTAGGGACAATTAATTGTATTAACAACACTTAAAAGTTTAAATATACAGCTTCCAACCAATCTCTAGTACTTTTTAATTATTTTTTGAAAAATGATAGCTCTGCTCCCAAACGCTGTAGATTTAGCAGCACACTACTGTAAAAACCTACAGTACAATACCACATTTAGCCATTACAGTAAAATACTGTAATTTATATTTCATTCTAGGTAATTTTGTCTTGGCGGAAATATTTTACAGTATATTTTAGTACTGCTGTAACCTTGCTGTAGCCTCACTGTAATACACAGGGCAATAATACAGGACTGCTGTAAATAGCGCGCCACCTGGCCTCACATCACAGACAACACAGCTGCTGCTGACCGGAGAGACACGCAGAAAGGAGGATTTATGCAAGCTTGGTAAATTAATTTGATTATTATATGTTTTTATTCTAGATTACATGATTTTTAATGTGTTATGAAACCTCAAGTTTAGCCTGCGAGCGTTTATAATCTCCTCCCTCAAAGCTGTAAGTCAAAACTCCGTGAGTTAAATTACGCGCTCTTTGACCAGCTGCTCTCCCGACATTTTCTCATCTAGTGAATTAGCTTAGGGTTTATTTCGATCAAAACTAGAGTCGATGATTGTTGGAACTGCAGAAAGACAAACCCAGACCGTTTTGGTGAGTTTTATTTTGTTTCTGTGGAGTTTGAACGAAGCTTGCTTTATTGTGGTATGCGAGGTAAAATGAAGGTGTTTGTCAGTGGAGTCTGAGGTGATCGATAAAGGCCGTTTGAGTTCAAACAAAAAGGGTATTACCTTAAAACAATAATCTATCTCTCTAGCAGTCCCTTTTATAATGTTTTCCATTTCGAGCCTGTCACTGACAAAAACGAACACTTTTTTAGGCACATTTTCGGTGCGCAAAAATATAAAACTTCACGACTGACGGCAGTGGTCGCGGTCAATAACTGTACTGGACATCTTTAATTAGTCACTTACTTAAAGACATAGTTGAGAAATAGTTTCACTTGCGATGTAATTGGCTGGTTTGGGGTCAGAGATATTGGTAACTTTACCGGGTTATTAACTATTTAGACGGGAGACCAGTTCTGTAGCATGATTGATAAAAATGATTATGATAATAATAATTTGATTAGTGGTCAATTACTTTTATTAGTTACTAATGATCTATCAGACAACAAAGACAAGTAAAATGCATGCCAAAATCTTCAGCAATGTCAAGCATAATATGATTTTTTTTTTTTTTTAATAACTTTGACATATTGGAGTGTATGAAATACACATGACGTTATAGGCAACAGTCTATGAGATTTTAGCCCATACATCATCAACAATAGGCTAACACAGCTATGAATAATAGTTGAATTTATAAAAATGACCCCGTTCAAAAGATCCACAGCTGTTTTTTGTTTAGTGATAGTTGTTCATGATAGGGCTGCACGATATTGGAAAAAACTCACATTGCGATATTTTGTATTTCTGCGATATATATTGCGATATGAAAAAAAAAAAAAAACTCCAGATGACTTGAAAAGCTCTATTTGAAAAAAAAAACATTGTAGATGAGTAAATCAGTATAGAAAAATGAACAAATTACAAACATAGATAAATATAATAGAACAAAGATATAAAAGAAATAAACTTTATATTTTTCCAGTAAGTCTAACAGTATTCAGGTATACTGGTTGAATAATCAAATGTAAAATAACACTGTATAAATTAAATCTAATAAATCTGTTAAAGCTACAAAAGTGATTTTTCTCTGTGTTTTGCTGTTTGATTAACATTCATGACACTGAAAGCCTTAGGAACATTAAACTGCTGTGAGCCTATACTATCCATTTTCTTTAACAATTTTTTTTACCTTCACCTAAGCCATAAGCAACTGTGTTTACAAGGATACTTGCAGAGCAGGGACGTGCACAGGAATTTTGAGGGGCAGTTGCTCTGACCTAAAAAAAGGGCACTCGCCTACCAACACCCCCCCCCCCCCCCCCCCCCCAAAAAATTCATTTCATAAAACTTGATGATGATCGTCCCTTTGTTATACCTTTCCGACAACGTTAAGTCGTCTCACCCGACAACCGCGACAATCTCCTAGTGCCGCTCATGCAGGCTCAGCTCAGGTGCCGGTCGCGTGCAGCGCTGCAGCCACGTAAACAGAGTTTGCCCTTTCCCTACTGACTTTCACTTAACGAATATGGAAGTGAACGAGGCTTTGCGTTTTTTTTTTTTTATCTAGGCTTACGTGAAATTCTGCATCCATTGTACGATTTTTTTATTTATTTTTTTCCACCTCGGAAGGGCAACGTGAGTCGAGAAGGGTATATGGGCAGTTGCCCGGGCAACCTGAGCAACCCCCCTGTGCACGTCCCTGTTGCAGAGACATGCATTTTGACAGTTTCGCGCGTATGTGTCATTTCAGGCAGAAATAGACACGGAACTGAATGGAATTCAGTGTTCACATATATCTGAGTGGCTCTCACCGTGTCTACAAAGGGCGCGACAAAATACAATAGAACCCATTATAATCAGTGATGCCGTCTACACTGGATGCGGCGCGACACGGCAAATCCTTGCGAGTAAATCCCTCATTCTTTTTATGACGTACTGACACAAAGTTCAAAGGATTTGCAACGGTCGTTTTTCGCGTCCAGTGAAGACAGTGCGTCGCGGGGTGGCGTGAAGCGATAGCTGTCGCGAAAACGATCAGTATAAATATAACGGTCAGTATACTAAAAATCGCACATCCTGCGATGTGACTATCGCGAATGTGCATATCGCGATATCGATGCTGAAACGATATATCGTGCAGCCCTAGTTCATGAGTCCCTTGTTTGTTCAGGATTATGCAAGGTGTATGTAAACTTTTGACTTACAACTGAATTTATTTATTTATTTTTCATCTATGCTGCAGAATTTTCATTCACTATTTTCCCTATGCTGTCTGTTCATCTTTATTGGTGCTGTGGATAATAGGTTTTGTCTTTGTGTGTGTTTCATGACTGTGTTTCAGTTTCACCACTGATGGGAAGAAATGTACTGGTAGACAGGGAGTGAGCAGAAGATCAGTATGGTCATCATCAACCCTGCATGTAAACAGCTTCATTCAGTCCAAAATGATGTTTAAATGGAGGACTTCACAGAAAGGGTCAGTGGCCTGTTGGTCACCACCCACATGCCCTACATTTGGGGTCAATTGTTGTGAGACAGTTCTTGTTGTTTTTGCAAATTTATAGATAGTTTTAAGATAAATCATGCTTCTTAGGACAGTGATTCCCAATCCAGCCCTCAAGATGTATGTTTGTTTCATTTATATTCTTGCACACTTAAAATGTTTTCATGGCTGTAATTTGTTGGTGCACTGTACTCTGGGTAGCAAACACAGTACTAAAATATTTTAAAATGTTTTAATAAAAATACTTTTGTAAATATGTTTGGATTGCCTTTTGATTTGTAATGTTATTCTGAAGTATAGTAGTATCACAATTTTACTAACTATATGTATGTACTATTCCAACCACACACACACACACACACATACATCTATATTACACAATATACAGTAGAAACAAAATTATATGTAAAAATACAAAATTATGTAAAAATACAGTACAATACTGTTTTGTAGTTCTACAGTACACTAACAGGAAAATGTTTAACAGTGTAGAATATGGAACTTTTACTGTACTACTGATCAGTGATTCTGATCAGTGTACTGCTTGCTCAGTATTTCTGTCTTGTTTTCTGGTGCAAATGTCTGAAGTTTCTTAAATGGAGATACATTTACTTGAGAAGCAAAAAGATAAGATAAGAAGTCTAGTTTTCTACTTAAAATGAAGTGACTTCATGCTTAAAACGAGAACAGATATCTGCCAATGGTCTCAGAAAAAGCAACTTAATTCAAAAGGAAAACAAATTTCATAACCTGACAGATAATTGTTCTTGTTTTAAGCATAAACTAACTTTATTTTAGTGAATGTTTAAGGTACATTTGCTTGACAGGCAAATGTAAAACAATTTAAGGATGTTTCGTTGTATTGAAAAACAAACATAGAGAGGAAGATTTCTTTCAATACATGCAACATTTAATGCAATGAATTTAAGACTTAACTCATTTAAGATTTTTAAGGCCTTAATTGGTGTAAGACTTTTTATGACCTTGTACTTTTTAAGACTCACAGAAACCCTGAAAATGCAACTGATAAAATATCTACAGTACTACAATGAAATATGAGTGATATACTTGTTATTTGCAAAAACTGGGTGAGAATAAACGGTTGCTTCTGAATGGGCATCAACCAGCATGGGATAAGTCATGCTAACCAGCCAAAACCTTGACCCCTTTATCCCTCCAAACAAGGCAGCTTTATCATCATCTCTGAATTTCCTGGTGTGGGTTTGATGAAGAGAGGCGTGCAAGTTCGCTCACCTCCTGCAAGGTGAGAGAAAATCGACACAGGTTCGGGCACAGGTTTGAGGAAACAATACTGCAATCACACCACAGAGAGCTGCAACAGAGGTCAGAGGTCAGAACAGATGATGAGAGGGAACAGACCGCTGATATGAGTTAGGAATAAATTTATTTGAAAAAAACACTGTTGACGCCCTTGACATGATCAAGAGCAAGATGAAAAAAAATAAAAATAAAAATTGGTTGTTTTTTCTTTTTGGCAACAACTGAGTAAGGAGAAGGCACATAAATACAGTTACCTCAAAAAGTATTTGACTTGAATGGTAATGCGTTAGCCTATATATCAAAATATCATACCATATTTTCAAAGAAACATAGCACAAACACACATTTTAAGCAAAACATTTAAGAAGGTAGTTTTAAGTCATACAACAATAAATAGGTTGTCTAAAAAGTTCTTCTGGATTAAATACTTTATAGAATGCACTTTTTTAACGATTGCAATGTAATGACTTATTCAAAAGAAGTGCCTTCTTAGAGAGTATGTGATTTCAGATACAGCCATGATCTTAAAATAACTAAAATGGAAAAATGTGAAGTTAAGAAAAGGAAAGGTCTAAGAAAAGGTCATCATTTGTTAGCAGATGCCATTTGGTTTGATATTTCACAACTAGCACAATGACATTCATTCGTTTTTTGTGTGACTTAAGTGTCCAAACACTTTTTTGGGGACACTGAAAATCTGCAGACTTCACTGTTAACAGAACAGACTGAAAGTGCTCAAACTGATCCAATAAGTCACTCTGTAAATGAGACTGGCTGTACAATCACATTAAAGTAAGGAAATCAAAGATACGTCACAAGATGAAATACACATTTCTTAAGTGGGACAGGTCAGTTTTACGTGAAGTGAGCAATGGACAATCTCAGATTTACTGCTGAAAACTAATTATGTTTACCATGTGCCAAATATGACATATTCTTACGCTCCCAATCAAAAAACAATAAAATGAAAAAAACGAAATAAAGATTAAAGTTGGTCTTAAATTCAATAAGAGTCCCTGGCCTCAGGTTTTTTTTTTTTTTTTTTTTTAATGAGAGGTTACTTTATACTCCAACATAACATTAACAGCCCTCACCAGATTCAGTAGTGTTTTTGCTGCCCATTAGTTCATGGGCCTTCTATGGTAACCGTTTGCTGATCAAAGGGCAAACAGGCTATTGGTTAATTTGGTAACACTTTATTTTGATGGTCCCTTTTGAACATTCTGTTGACACTAAGTAATGTTGCAACTATATGTCAACAAACTCTCATTAGAGTATTAGTAGACTGTCTGCTTCATATCTACTAACTCCTTATTGTGTTGGTCTCCCAACAGATATTCTACTGACTATGAGTAACTTTGCAAGAACGTGTCAACTTAATCAAACCCTAATCCTACCAGTCAACTAATACACTACTAACACTCTAATGAGAGTCAGTAGAAATGTAGGTGCAACATTACTTATAGTCAATAGAATGTGTTAAAGGGACCATCAAAATAAAGTGAAACCGTTAATTTTATACCATTAAGGTGTATTCACACCAGGAAAGTCCGCTAGTTCACTAGTTCTGCACCAAATACAATTTTGATATTTTTTATTTTTTTGGTGTGGTTCGCTTTCACACTGCCCTTTTTACAAGTGCACCAGAAATTGGTTCATCCATGCAACCGTACCAGAGTTCGTTTGGAACCAGACCGAGACCACCTCTTCATGGTACGGTACGGTTGTAGCATCTTCCCAAAAGATCCGCAAAAAGGGGGGAAACAAAGTTGAGCTCGATTCAATTGCACCAAACAAGATAGGTGTGAATACACCCGCTGACACACTTTTCTGTGATGAAAACTAGATGGCAACAAAATGAGGTCACAACAGCATACTGCTAAGTAGTCTACACATCATTCTGTGCAGTATGCTATACAGTACTATTCCATTCCCACAAAAGCCATAATTTTGTGGAGGAATGAACTTGAAAATGCTATGGGTCTGATACATTTAGTAATCATTAGATTAGATCATTTTATTTAGTAGATTTTGACTAAAATGTTAGTGACGTTTGGTAAACATTAATGTTGCAAATATTCTCTGTGAATAAAATTTTTATTAAATATACTAATGAGCTTTCTTGCTGCTTCTATGCACATCAGTTCACACTGAAACCCAACGAAGGAGAACCAGGGCTTTTAATATTTGGCAAGGGCTAGGCTACACACCTTAAAATTGAGATTTTAGATTAGATTAGATGTAAACTACCATTAACCCACAAGTAATTAAAAGAGATCCTATCTGAACTATATTTAAATGCTTGTTACAGAAAGTCTGTCCAAATCGAGTTTGTTTGGTTTTTTTTTGTGATGCGCTTTATTTATATTCCACACCAAAATGAAGTAAATAAGTGAATTTAGCAGATGGCGGAGATGTTGGACGTTAGCCTACCTCATTCATTATAGCTTACAGTCTTCACAAACGCTAATCAAATATTCCTTTTTCTTTGTGTGTGTGTTTGAAGACAAACTGAAGAGCGCAGAGGAGCGGCTACAAAGTAAACAAGATCAATCATGTTGCATATGCAAAACGACAAAGCCCAGGGATCATATTTATCAAATATCTTTACAGCACACTGCTGTGTCTGAGTAATATAGTCCTTCACACGTCAGGTTTGGCCAATAAACGACATACAATAAGTCAATGGACTATTTTGATAAAAAAAAAATGCAAATGCACACGCAGCGGACAACCTGCGTGAAAATGCGTTACTTCAAAGTGCGCCACCGTAAAATCGCGAGATTTCTAGGGGTTCCATCCGATGCACGAGCACAACTACACAATGCTACATTTACAGCACCACAGTAAAGCTTGTGCCTGATCTGTATGCAAGTTTTAGTTCAGGCCTGTGAAGCACAGACATCGCATGCTAGAAAACATCATTATATTCCACAACAATGGTGGAAGTTGATTTCTTCCACGCCTGCTGTGAACACACATCCTCATTGAATTCTCTGCTGGTGTATTTTGACGATGCTGCGCTCATGAGGAAAACTCATCTGGCATATTTACTGCGGCTGTGTAATTTTATTTATAGGGCATTCTACAGTATGAGTTCTGATGGGAGGCAGCCATCTGGTGGTGAAGCTCCTCACTGCATACTAAATAACAGCACTTGATAAATGATATAAAAAATAGCCTCCATGTAGGTATAGCCTATTTGTGTTTAGCTTTGGCAGAGGTTTCCTTTAAAGCCCCAATAGAATGGCTTGACCTGTGCCATGTAGGCCTATTTATTACTGGACCAGAGACATTTGTGGTGGGCTTATTTCTTTTTATTTTTTTTAACAGGTTTGTCACAACCCACCTTCATTTCTGCATTTCTGTGTGCTTTAAGATGATCCAGCACATGTTCCTTTTCTCCACTTTGATTCTGATGTTTCACAGTAGCAGAGAGGCAGCAGAAGCCTGTGTGTCACTAATCAAAGATCTGTCACATTCTGGTGGACACCCAAAACAGAAATGGCATGGCTTGTTTGGTCTTTTTGATAAAAACATGAAATGCAGAAAGTATATTCAAAAAATCTCATCATTTGTCAGGCAATGATGCTGTAAAATGTAGCTTGTGCATTAAGGTATAAGTTATAAGTTAAAGGCTTATAGCATAAGTTCTTCAAAGCATTTATAGCTGTAAACGTATCTTAAGATCTCTTTGTGCACTATTAAATCTATTGCAGTTGAGCAGATGTTGCATTGCTGTTGCAGCATTGTGTGATGCTCAGTTGTTCTGTTTACATATCAGGCTCTCAGCGCCTTTGATATCTTTGTAATTCTTGACCTACAAAGCAAAGGCTTCACATCACGCCCAAGAGGAACGCGAACATCAGAGTGCAGTCTTTGTTGTTGACTGTCTTGTCTGACAAATTCCCTTTTGAGCAATAAATTCCTTACAAAAGATACATTTGTTTATTTATATCACTACCAACCTCATTAGCAATGATCTCTCTTTTATGCTCTCTTTCCGCTTGTCCTGGTGGACACTGTTGTTTTTAGAACGTAAACTAAAACTTCAAAAAAAGTAAACAACCAAACCAATAAATGAATAAAAGATGTGTTTTTTTTTTCTTTTAAAAGATGGTAAGTCTATTTACTTTCCTATCCTGTTTATTCACCATTATACACTATCACTGTTCAAACGTTGGGGGTCAGTAAGATTTCTTTCGAAGAAATTAATAGTTTTATTTAGCAAGGATGCATTAAATTAATCAATATGAACACTGAAGACTGGCGTGATGACTGCTGAAAATTCAGCTTTGCCATCACAGAAATTTAAAATATATTAAAATAGAAAAACGTTCTTTTAAACTTCACAATATAGTTTTAACTGGATTTTTTTTATCAATGAATACCAAACCAATGCAGCCTTGGTGAGCGTAAGATACTTTTTGTTTTTTTTAAATTATCAAAACATTTATATATATATAAAAAAAAAGATTTTAGCAATTGCATTAAGCATGTTTTTTCCCGTCTAATGTTTTATCAGAGAAGAGTGACCTGTGGGGTGTCCACAAACACTTGGCCATGTAGTGTATTTTAATGTTTAATTTGATAATAAAGATAATACAATTGATAATAAAGCCATTAGGATCGGAAAGGACAACCACTAAGCACAGAGATATCAATAAAAAAGCCATGAACATGATGCTTATAGTACATGTCAAGGGTCCCCTCACACAGACACTGAACACATTTTGACAACATAGCCTAGTTTGTTCCTGCATTAAAAAAAAAAAAAAAAAAAAAAGTTAAACTGTTTGTTTTGGTGAGATAAAGTTGTATTAATCTGCTGTGTTTCATAGATTTGGCAGGAGCATATTTTATATATAATATATAATTATATATAATAATGCATCTTTTCACAAAAGATAAAGAATCCATGTTGGTCCTTGAAAACAACAGCTGTTCTTTTACTGTGAAGTAACAAACATATCTGATTACAGCATCTAAAAGAACAGGTTATTGTTGCCACCTTATTCCTCAGCTTAATTTACCATTAATAATTTAAAAACTGACACCTTTGTTGGCAACAACGTTGTTTCAGACACTATTCCACTGGCGACGGTCTCCCTAGCCTTTGGACATCTTTGAAAAAAGCAGATTTAATTTGTTTCTTTGAACTAAATGGCTACAGAATAATAAGAGCTGTCCGTGGCATTGGATTCTGAACTAGCTTTTCATCTGCTCTGGTTTCTTCTTGAAAAATATCTACAGACTCCTAACCTCGCTGGATAAATGAAAGTCTAATAATGGCGAATGAGAAGATGCTTCCAGCCCAAGAGGCTGCCAAAATCTACCACACCAATTATGTGAGAAATGCCAGGGCCATCGGTGTCCTGTGGGCTGTTTTCACCATATTCTTCGCCATCATTACGGTGGTGGTCTTCATTCAGCCCTACTGGATCGGTGACAGTGTTAACACGCCGCAGGCTGGATACTTTGGGCTTTTTCACTACTGTATTGGCAACCCCATCACCTCCGAATTGGTCTGTAAAGGAAGTGTGTTTGATTTTGGTTCGATCCCCTCTGGGGCTTTCAGGACTGCTATGTTTTTTATAGGCACCTCAATGCTCCTTATTGTAGGCACCATTGTGTGCTTGGGTCTTTTCTTCTTCTGCAACTCCGCAAGTGTGTATAAGATATGCGCATGGATGCAAACATCTTCAGGTGGGCAAAGTGTATTTAGTTAGCCATGCTAATAAGCATAAATAGATTAAAGAATTTAAAAAAATAACCAAATATGAAATATTGTTTATTAATATATTTATTAAGGGTAGAGACCTGAATAAGGTTAGACATTTATTTGTTTGTTTGCGATCAGCAGGCTGTGAGGGACAGGGGAAAAATCTTTATTCATTTATTTATTTACTTACTATTTTGTGTTCTGCAGAAATAAAGTCATACAGGGCTGAATCCATTTAAACTTTTAAATGAATTTCACAGCATGTTTTTCTGAGTTTTCTGGCACCAGGGAATAATTTGGAAGGACATATTTTAAGACATACCCTACCAGTCAAAAGTTTATAATAAGATTAAGAAGTCTCTTCTGCTCACCAAGCCTGCATTTATTTGATCCAAAGTACAGCAAAAATAGTACAATTTTGAAATATTCTTACTATTTAAAATAACTGTTTTCTATTTGAATATATTTTAAATTTATTCCTGTGATTTCAAGGCTGAATTCTCAGCATCATTACTCCAGTCTTCAGTGTCACATGATCCTTCAGAAATCATTCTAATATTCTGAAAAAAACAAAAAAAACATTTATTATTATGTTGAAAACAGCTGAGTAGATTTTTTCAGGTTTCTTTGATGAATGGAATGTTCAGAACAGCATTTATCTGAAATAGAAATCTTTTGTGAAATTATGTCTTTTGATCCATTTAAAGCATCCTTGCAAAATAAAAGTATTAATTTTTAATCACCCCCCCCCCCCCCCCAAAAAAAAAAAATACTGACTCCAAGCTTTTGAATGGTATAGTGTATAATGTTACAAAAGCTTTTTATTTCAGATAAATGCTGATCAGATTTATCAAAGAATCCTGAAATAATGTACTCAACTGTTTTAAATATTATTTTACAATATAAATTTTATCACAGGAATAAATTACATTTTAAAATATATTCAAGTAGAAAGCAGTTATTAAAAAAAAAAAAGTAAAAAAAAATATTTCACAATATTACTGCTTTTGCTGTATTTTGGATCAAATAAATTCAGGCTTAGCGAGCAGAGATAATTCTTTAAAAAATATAAAAAATCTTACTGTTCAAAAACTTTAGATTGGTAGTGCATTTGTTGCATCAGCGAATTTAAAAACATTTTTACCTGTGCGTCTATCCTTCACAACCTCGTTTTCATTCATGAAAAATGAAATATTGCCTCTACCCTGAATAAATGGATATTGCAATTTTTTCTATAAAGAAGGAGAAGTCGAAAAATGTCATCTTTGCTCTTGATGTTGCAGCTGTGTTGATGGTGATGGGTTGTATGATTTATCCGGACGGCTGGGATGCTCCGGAGGTAAAGCGGATGTGTGGCGAGAGGACGGACAAGTACACGCTGGGGAACTGCACCATTCGCTGGGCTTATATTCTAGGCATTATCAGCATCCTGGACGCAGCGTTACTGGCACTGCTTGCCTTCACTCTGGGCAACCGGCAAGACAAACTGCTGCCAGACGACTTCGAGGTGGAGAATAATGGTAAGAGAAGCACTGATTAAGAAATTATTTGGAGAGTAATTAGAATATATTTATTACTCCTAATTCAGAGCAGAACATGAAGTTACACTGGCTATGAGCTGGATAGATTCTCACTTTGAAAACACAGCCAGAATGTGCCAATTAATTAATAATTAATGTAAGATTAATAATATAATTTTCCATAAATAATATGGATAAATAATAAATTTGTTTCTATCCTACTATATAATTATTCATGACTATATTTAGGATGCAATAACCTGTAGAAATGTTGTTTCCATTTGTTTATAGATAAAACCTGAATCCAACAGATTTGAACTGCAGTGGACATGGAACTGGAGATTCTTTAAAGTTAAAGGAAATTATATTAAAAATGTAAAAAAAAAAAAAAAGAACTTTTTATTTTTTGTACTTTTTTTTTGGCAAAGGCTGTATATATATATATATATATATATATACATACAGGCCTATATATGGACTTCATTGTCCCACAACCAAAAAACATATTTAAAAAGCATTTAAGTATTCAAATCTTAGATTTCATTGAAACCCACAATAATATTTACAATATTAGTAAGCTTAATAAAATCATCATTTACTGGGTACTTTCAATTGGGAGGTGGCTGTCCAAACCCTAACCCCTAAATTTCAACTTATGAAAATTATATTGAAATAAATTTTGTATTTTTTTTCCTACTGTTTGAAAAGTTAAGTTAAAAAAATATTTATTTTATATTTCCTTCGTCAATTATGAAACTTCATGTAAAAAAATAAATAAAATGTGTCCTGCATTTTTCATGTCACTACCAAAATCATTGTATGTTTTAGTCCATTGGCCGAGACTGATTTTAACTACAGCCCTAAATTTATGATCAGGAAATATTCTTACGTCCCCCTCTCTCATAGCTACAAGGTGTGAGTATGTCCCATCATTTTGGGGTAAATGTAACAAAATTTGAAAAATCTGATTAGAATCTTTGAGCTAGGTTCAAAAGTATCTAAAATTGTCACTACCGAAACATTAAGTGGAGTTTCAGTATAATGACATCTTTGTTTTTGGGGGGTATTTATCCCATAGAATTGTTACTGAAACAGTCACAACCAAATCATGTCATCATTGTTTCGGTGGTGAGAAAAGGGAGCACATAATCCTCATATTTGGGGGAAATTAACTAAAGTTTAGTACAGTTATGCAGGTTTTTTATTTTACTATGTTTTTGTAGTGTTTTAGTGTGCAAGTTAAAATTCTGTAATTTGATGCGGTCACTACTGAAGCATTTACTGTCACAGCCGAAACATGGGATGTTTTGTCAAAAATAAAGCATACTGAATAATCAACTAAGATTTTATGATAGTTTTTGGTTAAATGTATATTCAAACTAATGAATCCTTAACTTTGAGATCAGTATATGATCAACTTTTTGCCTTTTACAAAGAAAAAATGGATTCAAATTACAACAAATCTCAAAAATTATCAGTGAAATACAGTTAAAAAATGTAATTATGGATTTACCTCTGAAAAAACTTTAATAAAAGAGCAAATGTATGTATGTGTGTGTGTATGTATATATATATATATATATATATATATATATATATATATATACATACACACACACAATGTAGATGCAAAATCTTAATAGATCGATATAACCCTTCTAATAAAATTTTTTATTACTGTGTTTCAGTAGTGACAAATTTGGGGAGAGGACAAATATTACAAAACTTTCTGAAAATACAACATGAGAATGAACGCACAATTACTAGAAATGTGTGCCTTGGATATTATACTGTACAATTTGCATACATATTTTATAATATATATATATATATATATATATAACCCCTGGTAATGATGTATGATGTATTACCAAATAAAATTTAAAAAATACACGTTTTCCTGCACTCTTTACCTTTTTTTCTATTGTTTTGCACCGATTTAGTAACACAATTATTTAATCTTAACTTTCATCTGTACAAAAGATCAGCGTGCATTACAATGAAAAACACTCTGCTTTGTCACCTCCATTTTATAACATTTTACATTTTTTGAAAACAGCAAATCAGACCAACAGGTGCACCCATCTTCCAAATGCTTTATTAAAACACTTCTATCCAGCTAAGTAATCTTAGCTTAGATGCAATAGTAGGATTTCTTTTAAAAACTGTACATGGCTGTAATATACAGATCAAGGCAAACTCTTTGGTACACATATATACAGACACACACGCATGCACATGCGCGCACACATAAATCATACGTACAACACACACTCACAAATGTTTTTTCTCCCCCCCCAAATATCACTTTTGGTGGCCCTTGACAGTTACTCACTTCATGTGGAAGCTTCTTGTACACAAAATGTACTGACCATGAGTGAGAAGACTTCAGCTCTTTAAAATCTAATCTGAGACAGACAAGATCAAAACCTACTGAACTAATAAACACACACACACACACACACAAGACACTTGTATAGTTGGGAGAAACACAGAAGTGTGGCGAATCTTGACGCAGAACAGAACATCTTAATTTATACTCTACAGTCATAAAGGTAAACCAAACAATTCCCTTTCCATAAACCACCATTCCTTTCCCACTCAGAAAACTATGAGTAACAAAATGATCTCTTGTGCATTGCACTGCAGTCCGGGTCATCGGTACTCAGGAGGATTGGACTGCATCTCATGTTAGTACTGCAAAAAAAACAGACTTCCATCTTAATTTTTAACGACTTCAGAAAATACCCCAGGTACCTAAACAGGCGGCTCCTAGGTCTAAATTTCATCCTTTGCCAAAATAACAGGGACGGCAGTGGGAGCAAGGCGGGTGTGATCCTCACGAAAAAAAAAAAAAAAAAAACAAGTAGAAGAAAGCATCTAGAACAAAAACAGACAGGTTTACTATTCCTCTGGTGAGCCAAGCAAATGAAATCACTCAGATTAACAGAAGAAAAAATAACTACGCCGATATGCTCTATAAACTGGAAAGTGATCTGTTGCAGTCTCTAGAGTTCAGGGAGAGATGGCCTGAAGTATGTGCAGTGACAGCAAGAGGCCACTAGAGGGCAAGCCAAGGGTGTCGCAGACAGTCGGCAGCAGTGGCTCTTTTCTCTGGCAGGAGCTCCAGCATTGGAATCAGGAAATCAGTGAAGGTCTCGGCCTCCTCCCGAGGCCACTCGTATTTATCCATCAGAACATCCAGCAAACCCCACGGCTTCAGTTTAGTGATGTGCTTCAGATCACCTACAGAAATCACACAATTAGAGTCCAGGCTTCTCATTCCGTGCAGTACTCTAGTACCATTTTTTTTCCCCTTGCAACTTTCAGGCATTAACATGTTGCCACACAAAGCCCCTTAAAACTTCATTTTAAATTGATAATGGGATGCCTTTCAGAGTGAATATATATTTAAAGAAATAAATAATAATAAAGAAAAGTTAATACATTTTCATTACAAAGACAAACTTATTTGGAATAATGGGCTGTAAAATGTACGGAAATCCAAACGTACATAAAACATCCATCCATGAGGCTTTGCTTAGAATTTCTTTGGGGTCGGTAATTTTTTTTTAAAAAAGCACTTACTTTTATTCAGCAAACATGCAGATCAAAAGAGACTTTTACATTGCTCCATAAGCTTTCCATTTCAAATAAATGCTGTTCTTTTGAAACTTCATGGTTTCCACAAAATATTGAGTAGCACAACTGCTTTCAACATTGATGATAATAAATGCAGAGCTCACAAAATCGCTAGCCTGATGTCCCGGGGCTAGTGTGTTTTCCAGTCGGGCTACCAAATGTATCACTGCTCTATCTTGTATAGTGACATAAAATCCCTTACTTGATTTGCATTGTTCCCTCGCTTGTAGTAGTAAAGCAAACACAATCAGAAAGAAATCGGATGGGTATCATTACTTTAGATTGTCAGGTCTTAAAGGGCCAGCAGCCTATAAATACCTCCTGCTGTCTGTGTCAGTAATGTTAATCAAACAACAAAACAGCTTTAGCAAAGATTAAACTATTTAATTTATACAGTGAACACCATGCAGCGTTATTTTAAACTTAATTACATTTCAGTGCCGGAAAACTAATGTTAGAACTTAATTTATTTAGAAAAGTAGCCTTGTTATATTTTATCTATGCTTTTATTTATCCATGTTCTTATTTTATTACGGAGCGTTCACTTGTCTTTAATAATGCTTGACGTTTATTAGTTATGCTACAAGTTTTTCCTGTGGTATCGAAGAAGTACTTAAAGTGTTCTTTAAATAATAATTTAAAAAAACTTTTTGCTCACCAAAAGACTCGATATCCATAATGTGAGCCGAATCATGAGATTTGTGATCTGTTGCACCCCTACAGTCTGGACTTGTTGACTTGTTATTTGAAGAAAAATACTGAAGTTTTCAATTATGCTGATTTGTCCACAGTGAAGTTCAACCAATACCTTTTTTATTCGGGCTAGTTAAATTCATTTTGGGCTACCAAAATCTGAAGAATGCCTGCCCGAAGAGCTACCATGGAGATTTTGAGAGCCCTGAAATGATAACTGGGCACCAAATGAACATATTAGAATGATTTCTGAAGAGTCATGCCACACTGTAGACTGGAGTAATGGCCAGAAATAAGTTAGGTTTTAAAATATAATAAAAATAAAAAATATTTTAAATTCTAATATTATTTTACAATATTGCAGCTTTTACCTTCTTTTTAATCAAATAAATGCTGCCTTGGTGAAAAACTTTAAAACACACATTTGAACAGGAGTGCACATACTAGTTTATGAAGTTTACATTGCAATTTAATAACCTGAAATAAAAGCACCATGACTAGGTATAAAATGTATTCATAATGGCTGCATTACCTTTCTTGGTGAAAAACTCCTTGGAATATTTTCCGGTCAATACGAGTTTGCGTGGGACGGCCCCCAGCAGTTCAATGATCAAAGCAATGTGGTCTACCATCACACACAGAGAGTGTCGAGCAGGGAGGGGGTGGTGAGGTGAAGGGGAGGACCAAACATTGGACAACTTGATCAGACAGTGTTAATACAGTCATTCACCCATCCTGAGAGCAGAGAGACAAGAGGGAAAACAAGGAGACGCAGCCATGTCCCGACAGCACAGACAGCAGTCACATAGTGAACTATTTTCACATCAGAGATTCAGATTAAAGATTTCAAGAAGAATTGGACTTGTGTAATGCAGAAGTGTTTTTGAGGTTCTCCTGCCTCTGGTGGAGCTTCAAGCTAATTCAGTCATGCCGCAATTCAGTGGCTTTGAAGCTACAACAGTTCGTCTATTGTGATTAGACTTGTTAGAAAAGCCTCCTTGTGAACAACTGGACATTTGCTGAAGAAGATTTTCACAAAACCTTCAGAAAAATGTTTTCAAAAAAAGTGTAACAAGGCTGTGCTGTCAATGGAGCTGCTGGATCTCCTCTCTTCCCTTCAAATCCCTCCCTCAGGGCAGGCCTCTTCCTGACTGACAGGCGTACCTTTACAGCTGAAATATTCCTGTGAAAATTTCCCACTCAAAGCATAGTGACGGGGGATATACCCCAAAAGCTCAATAATCAGAGCAAGGTGGTCTGAGAGAGAGAGAGACAGGGAAGACAGAAAGAGAACATGATAATGGAATGAGGACAAGCAGAAAGAACATGAAGAGGATCTAAAAAAAATAAATAAATAAAAAGACCAAACTCAAGGCAAATAACAGTGGGCCAGAATGACAGATTACAAGCTAAACAGGGTGTCTTACATCAGTGTCTCCAGTCTCAGCATATAAATGTTTGTTTCATGGCTCTATGGAATATTTGATTCAGACAGCAATTTGGAGTTATATTTTTGCATTATGACCACTAAAACTTTGGGACACACCATCCATAAAGGGAACACGTTAAATCTTCAGTTAAACACGTTAAAATTCAGGTTGATACAACAAAATCGACAAAAAAAAAAAAAACCCAAAACAAACAAACAAACAGATAGATAGACACTAGTTGTTGACCGATATGGATTTTTTTGATGGCAGATACAGATAAAAGTGTGTTATAAATATATATATATAAAAAGTTCAAATTAAATTAAAAAGAGTGCGTTCCTTATATATATATATATATATATATATCATTCAACTGATAAAATACAGAAAAAGATAAATGTAAATGCAATTATAGGACTAAACAATATAATAAAATAAAAAATACCCAACCCAATCACAGAGACATGACTTGAAGGACACGAAGGATGGGATGGTGACAGAAAAAACCATGACACACACAGATAGGCAATGTTTTCTATGCCAATAGGAAAATTCAATAGCTACTTTTCTCTTTGAGATGACTTAAACTGGAAGAAGGTTGAAGTGTGATCTAATTCTGCTCACTCCATATTTATGAAAATTACATCAGCTGATTCCAGTGCAATGTGGTCTACCACAAGAGTAAGAACACAGTGTGTCCTAAGCAGGAGCATAATGAATCATAACTGGTTTCTAGCTGTCTCTCCAGTTTGACTTCTTGTCTGACCAGATTCTGCTAAACACCATGCAGATATACAAATATAATAAATTTAAAGAACCACAATGCACAATTTACAACCAAATGATAAATCTATGTAACCTTTATACTTGTCAAATGCCATTAAATAATTTGCCTTTTAAAATCAATAGAATAATCAGAAATTTCACTTGACAAATAATAAATATCTATTAAAACAACCACATAGTGGCTCAAAACATGCAAATTCTGATCATGAATAACATAACCCCCAAGATCTGTTTAAACAGCATTTACACTACAGTGTAAATACAATTAGATCACAGATGACAGAATGCCTTAGAAACTGCAAACGAAGCTTGACTGACGGGTAATAAATTAGACTTTAAGTTTACAAATTCTTCCCACACTAAATTTCTAAAGCATGCAAAATATGCATCTTTCTCTTTTAGTCCATTTAGTTACAGCATCAACTAAGAATAGAACACTAGGAGGAACAAAGAAACATGGGTCGATAAGAGAGGCAGAAGTAGTGGGCGAAAGGTGGAGGAGGAAGAAGTGAATATGAAGAGGAAGTTTATAGAAGAGACATGCATTTTAACAGCAGGCTCTGATCGCTAGCAGGGAAATAACCACAGGATTACTCAAACTCTTAAAGCACTGAAATTTCAATACATATTAGAAGAAAACAACATACAATAAATACTTTGTTATTTAAATTCTATTACATAGTGCCTGTAGTGAGACATTAAAATGACAAAGTAAATTGTCAGTCATATTAAAACTGAAATCATTCGGTATGTCCTTTACTGTTGGCATATACTGTACATGCATCTGTAATCCGGATTAATTATCACTGTACATTCTTTTCTTAATAAATGTAATGCAGGAAACATTCACCATTTTTGTATTTCGGCCAGAAAGAAGAAATATTGCATTACCTTCATCTCTGGAGTAATCTTCACCAGAGTGGGGCTCAAACAAATAATCACCAGTGGCCAATTCAAATGCCTGAAAAGAGAACGAGCAATCCAATATCAGGTCTGAATTGTTACCAAATTGATTTACCTGATCTCACAATGGTCCCTGTGGATTTATGTAGAAGAAATGCAGATTTAACAAACTGATGAAAGATCACGTGTAGCTTCTCACCATGCAGGCTGTGCTCCATATGTCAGCGGGTGTGCTGTACCCCGATCCCAGCAGCACCTCCAGGGAGCGGTACTGCCGGGTCTGAATGTCTTCAGTAAAGTGCTTGTGCTGAAGGGCAGAAAAATCATAGCAATACTCAGCTCTGGAAAAAATGTGATTCTTCAATTTATAAAAAGATGAAATCAGCTTCTATATTTAATAAACGTCTGTGCACCATTTATCAGTCCACACACAACCAAATAAACTTACACTAACGTTCAAACCATTGGGGCCGGTAAGATCGTTTTAACGTTTTCATGCTCACTAAGGCTCAAAAATACAGTAAAAACAGTAATATTGTGAAATATTACAAAAAAAATAATTTGTAATATTCATCATTCATTACTAATTACATTACTTTAGTGTCATGTCATCCTTCAGAAATCATTCTAATTTGCGTTTTTACAGATAAATTACTACAATTTGGATTTCATCAGATTATTAAAATTCTTACCACCCAGCAGGCGTTGCCAAGGTCAGCAATCTTGACCTTGATTTTGTCTGCATTAAATGGCTCCAGTGGATTGACCAATAGGCTTCCAGATGACAACTTATCTGGAAGCAGAGGAAAAAGCTCAAAATCAAAAACAGACGTATGTGGTCACTACGAGCTGTCATTGTAAAGAGACTCATCAAAAATGCTCACTATGTGTTCTCCTGAAAATAACAGCATTGCAGGTTAGAAACGACATGAGGGGGAGCAAATAATGACACTTTCATTTTTTATGTGAACTACCCCTTTAATACAAACAGTTACCAGCATGTAAGACTCATATAATCTCTGAAAATCCTCACTAAAAGAATTAAAAAGCTATAGAAAATTCACTGACCGTTCTTTAGCTTATCCTTGTTTTGTTCCCTGGCTCTGGTTCTAGTCTTTTGCTGATCTTGTTCTCTGGATGGCAACTCTCCCTCCTCCGGCTGCTCTCGGCATGAGGTGCCATTACTGTAGCAGGCCTGGTCCAGATCAGGGGACTCGGCCCCATTACAGTACTCGTACATGCTTTGAGCTGTGTCCTCTGGGCCTGTGTTTGCATTATGGTGGTCCTCCTGTAGCAGTTGGCCATGTCGCTGGTCTACTTGATCATCCTCCTCAGGTTGTGTTTGACTGGAGTGCATACAGCCATTACAGTTGAGCTCAAGTGAAGCATCTGAGGTTAGTCTCTCTCTGGTCTCCACTGTTACACAAGATGCAGAGAAACAGAAATATGTTGGCGATGTTTTAATGCTAACTGATTTGTATGGAATCACAAATAATAGCAAATTCTAAACAACTTTAATTAACACTAGCACTATAAAAGATTATTTATACAAATAGAAGCTAACTTATTGCATCCTCAGAAGCAATGTCCTGCAGTGACGCTTGTCTGAGTGGGGCACAGGAGGGGGATTTGGGGGATTCTGGGTCATCCTCCTCTTCTTCTCTGCCTTCAGGCCCAATCTCCATCTCCTCCAAGTCCATAATGCACTTCTCCAGGAGCTCCGCTTGACGCTTCTGCTTTTTCTTTAGCTTCTTTTTCTTGTTTTTTGACATTTTTGGTGCCTGAGGAAGAGCAAGATGGGTAATCATGGTAATGCTAAAAAGCAAAAGCATTTTGATGACAACTGAAATATTCCAGGTTAATTGACAAATAAACTTAAACTACCATGCAAACATTTAGATTTTT
Source organism: Acrossocheilus fasciatus (assembly GCA_036784905.1). NCBI lineage: Eukaryota > Metazoa > Chordata > Actinopteri > Cypriniformes > Cyprinidae > Acrossocheilus > Acrossocheilus fasciatus. Next base: position 12,965,482 of record CM071945.1, on the reverse strand, counting down.
TTTTTTCCCCCAAGATGTTTTTGAAACATGACTCTCAGTCTTAACAAGGAAGCATTTATTTGATTAAACACAGTAATATTGTTAAATTTTAAAAGAGCCGTTTTCTATTTTAAAACATTTTCAAATGTAATTAATTCCTGTGATGGCAAAGCTGAATTTTCAGCAGCCAATACTCCAGTCTTCAGAGTCACAAGATCCTTCAGAAATCATTATAATATGCTCATTTGCTGCTCAAGAAAAATGTATTACTATAAATGTCGAAAACAGTTTTATATTTTTGTGGAAACTATGGCACATTTTTTAGGATTCTTTGATGAACCTTTATTTAAAACATAAATGTTTTGTAACATTATAAATGTCTTCACAGTGGCAAGATTTTAAATTGTAAATAACCCAGAACATTCTTGGAATTGGGAACGACAGCTCAAGATTATATTCCGAGAACTACAGAAAGAATGAGAATAACTGAATAGTTTTCTTCAGGACATTAAAATTAATTGAAAAGAAAGTTATAGTTAAATTTTTCAAAATGAAATGCATAAAAACATCTGCTAAAGAAGGAAAACATACCAGTTTAGGTGCTGGGGCAGTGCTCACTGGAAGATAAAAAACAACACAACACAATGACAGCTTGCAAAGTAAAACAATTTTAAGAGCAGTATGCTAGAGGGTAAAGAAAGCTAACCGACAAGTTGTGTTAATGAGAGAATGTGAACTGGCTAAAAAAAAACAACAAAAAAAAACTAGTGGGGAAAAGTTGACATAATCATTCAAAACTGACTGAAGCTGTGTAATAAGTGTGCTTCATCGTGTGTGTGTCATTAAGCAGAGCTGCCGTACCTGCTGACCCAGATGGAGGGGGAGCACCAGCTTTCTGCCACTCAGTGGCTTCTGCAGCCAACCGCCTGATATACAGCTCATCCACACTCATGAGAATGTTCTCTGGCTTAATATCTGTGTGGATGATTTGACACTTGGTGTGCAGGTAATCCAGACCTTGAAGAACCTGAGATATTTCAAAAATACAGACACTCAAACAACTATAGAAATATCTATTAGCATCTTTCTAAACATACTTAAGCAACACACAACATTACATTATTGGTTATTCACAGCTCTCCAAAACAGATTATTTTGATTGCTTCTGATTCTAATTGAGAAACACTTTGTAGAATTTTTTTTTTGTTTTTGTCACGAAGAAGTCTCTTATGCTCACCAAGGCTGCATTTATTTGATTAACAAAAACAGCACTACTGTGAAATACTACCACACTTTAAAATAACTTATTTCTATTTCAATATATTTTAAAATGTAATTTATTCATGTGATTGCAAAGCTGAATTCAGCAGCTATTACTCCAGTCTTCAGTGTCAGATGATCCTTCAGAAATCATTCTAATAATTCTGATTTTGGTGTTTAAGAAAAATATTCTTATCAATACTGAAGGCACAAATTTTTCAGGATTCTTTGATGAATAGAAAGTTCAAAAGAACAGCATTCTTTTCCCAAATCTTTGGTGTTTTGATGTCACTTTTGAACAATTTAATACATCCTTCCTAAATAAAAGTATTACTTTCAACAAAAAAAAAAAAAAAAAACGTTTTGACAGTAATGTAAAAATTATCCCTTACAAACATATCTGTTCTCATGGTTTTATTAAAAAAAACAGATGTGACACAGAAACTAATCATGATGTCATTATCAAATCATTCTGAATTTTTAATAAAACCTAAAATGTTAAGCAAGACTGTAAACCCATAATAATTAATCTGTACCTGATCCACTGAATCCAGGACAGCAGTTAATTAGTCAAACCGTAATTATGTGAACACTGATCTGGTTGTGCAGTAGTGTGCTGTGTTACCTGTCGAATGATGCTCTTGACACAGGGCAGAGGTAAGCCTTGATAGTTGGACTTGATAATCCATTTAAGCAAGTGGTGCCCTAGAACCTCAAACACCATGCAGACATCTGAAAGGTCAAGTAAAGGTCCAAGGCTTTTAAAACAGAACCTGCTGTTGATAGAAATAAGTGTAGAAGTTCTAACTGAAAAACATAATACCAGAACAGCTTCTCTCAGTATAATCGCTACCATGCAACAACTGTTTAAAAGTCGGCATTCACAAGTGCCCTTGTAAAAGAATTTGGAGTATCTTAAAATAGCATGGGACACCTGCTTGAAGACTTCTTGACCCATTTTCATTCTCACACACAGACACACACACACACACAACACATATTCAAGGATACGAGTCCCATTGACCCCTGAGATCTTGAAGTCATCCAGTAGCTGCACAACCATCTCTCTGTTTGGATCATCAGGGTCTGTATTTCTGACCTGAAAACAAAACAGCATAAAATAAAATCAATTAAGTAAGCATCCTGGTTTAGTGATATATCAAAATATGCTTATTTGAAAAAAACAAAAACATTTGATTAAAAATTATTTAGATAATCTATATTTCACCTTCATTGTTTTTACCTTCCCTTTTTTTAAAATGATTATTTAAAGCATATCAGTTTCAGAAGTTTCTTTGGATACTTACAGATCTGAGTAGCTTTATTTCATCCAGAGCTGTTTCAGTGTAATGCTCTGCACTCTTTACCACCTTCATGGCAACAAACCGCTTCCCTCTGCAGAGAAGGAAAGAAGGAAGAGAAAAACACTGTATCATGCATATGTGATTTTGGCACATTATAGTGTTGTGTTATTCAAAATTACAAAGCTCTTACTGGATGTCCCAGGCCAGCCACACAGTGGAGAAATGCCCCCATCCCAGCTTCCGGATCACATGGTATTTACCATTGAATAGGTCCCCTATTTTCACATGGTGATATCCTCCTAACCCAAGAAGAACAGCAAACCTTCAATTTGCATTTGGACAGCTCATCGATTGTCCTTTAGGGCTAGTTTGATTGTTATTTTGTTAGGGACTGATTTTGAGCAATCAATGTAAAGTATGTTTAGACCAAAAATAGAAATTAGTATTTGATCAGACTAATGACATTTTAAAAGTAAAGTAAATAATAAAGCAAAAATAAAAAATAATAAAGTGAATAATAATAACATCACTTCCCTTTTACATTAAATACAAAAAAATCACATAGATATTTGAAACATACAGCGATAAGGGTATAAACACAGAGGATGATGACATTCCTGTATTTATAGTACAAAAGATCAATTTCTTTTCCAGTTTACAGTAGTTATGTGTTGCACTTCTAGGAAGAAATTGTTGTTTCAACAACAGAAAAAACAACTGTGAAAAAGAAGTGCAGAAATTTTAAGTCTAGTCTATAATAATCAAGCTGTAGCTTCTGCTGTCAAAAAGAACTTATAGAGCTTTGTCTGTAACCTTTGCAATAGTCATTAGGATCTTCTTGCTCTTCGTCGTCAGAGCCGAGGATTTCCTCATCGGGCTCCTGTATTTGAGTCTCTGTAGGGGGCTGCTGTTGTGATGCCCCGCGTGGAGGATGTGCTGGCCTGAGGGATGACAGTACATTTCATTTAGGTCAATGGACACACATTACAGCACAGTCTATATAGGGCGGCCCTCTTACAGTATAAACACTCATAGAGCCATCATCTTACATGAAAGACTCTTTGATGCTGATTTTACATGGTTTAAAATGTTCTGACAACCATTTCAGCATGTGATTTTAATTTTTGACACGCTACACTCAAAGGACCTACATAAAAACGCCTTCAATAAATAAACGAACTGGATTGACCCGAATAAAGCAGCTATATAATCTTAGAATAAGTGAAACAGAAGTTGTCATTATAACTAAAATGACAGAATCCTGATCGAATAACTTCCTGGTGCTGTTTGGCTGTTTAATACTGAAAATCTACTTTAAAACAACCTGTATTGTAAACAAAACAAAAAAAACTACATTGTTGGTTCCAGTCCACAAAAGGTTCTTTATAGTGGGGGGGGGGGGGAGAAAAAGGGGGTTATTTCAATAACTTTTAAACTGATAGATTAATATTTTTGGTTCCCCAAACAACCTATGGCAAAATCTGCTTTTGGAACCATTATTATTAAGACAGTGTAAAATAAATAAACTTGACTTGTTAAAAAAAAAAAAAAATTAATTCTTTTTAAACTTCATCTGAATCTAAATGCAAAAAAAACACAATGTGCACACAGCTACTGTTTTTGTTTTCTACTGCATAACATCTTTTGTTAATACAATGTTGACGCACTCTTGCGTGTAAAAAAAAAAAAAAAAAAGTCTACCAGTGTTTCAATGCATTTCACTGACTTCAGGATGCTTGGTTTAACCCATGCAAGAAAAACACCTGTCTTACATCACAAAAACTGAAGTGAAAGAAAGTGAAACTTGATACTCCGCATGCCAAAAAGATGACTTAATTTACCGAAATGTTTAAAGATACCAAATGAACACGGTTCAACAACTAAGACAGAATAATCAGAGTAAACTCAAGATGACTCATTCTGTACACATCAAAACAGTGGCGCCTAACAGACACTGCGTTTAACAACCTACTAACTAAGCAACTTCCAGAAAACCATAAAAAAAAGTCAACAGACAGAATTCCATATTATGGTTACCAATATCTTAATGTCCAATAATGTCCCAGAAAAGAGTTTAACGGTGCAAAACCCAGTCGTATACATGCAGGCAGTCCTTCTTAAATCTAGTCTAACATTCTCATTTTAAAAGTTAAAATTGACACCCAAATAAACAAAATAATAAATAAATACTAGCAGGAGAAAAAAAAAACAAAAAAAAAAAAAACAAGAGAATAAGTCACAAACTCACTTCTTGGTCGACTTCTTGGCTTTGACCCTTTTCTTCCTCGCCTGAAGTGCCAGAACTGGTGTGACAAATGAAGTACAACATATAACAATGAAACTATTAATTATTATTTTTTTTTTTATTTTTTTAACCACTCAGTTACTCAAAGACAGCCAAACATAGCCTGACAATAACAGAGGAGACACACAGACCGGTGATAGTAATCTCATGTAATCTTATGTAATGCACATAAACAATACACAGCTGAGTGTTTACAGTGTGACAGGAACTGAGCGCTTTACATGAGTGCAGACGTGGCTCTTTAATAACATGCATTTTTCATCTGTTTTTATAACGCCAGGAACATGGATGCAAAAACGAGTCTGTAGGAAATGAATTCCTGAAGTTTCCACGACAGCAAAGAGGAAAACAGACGCTTTCAACTCTCATCCAGTTGATTCGTGCACGCGCCTACTCAGAAGATTAACGTCTATCTAAAACAAACGAAAAGCGAAATCGCTTAAAGTGAAGGCAATACAAACCGACAATAAAACATGCCTCTGGGGCGTGATAAAAATAAATTTAGCTCACTTCAGCTGCAGACTGAATTGCTACATGCTAACGCTAAAGACACCAGCCCATGCGTCCCAATACAAAACAAAATGCGCCTTTATGCTTTAATATCACACTACTCGTTTGAGTCAGAACGTACGTTATTCACCTTGCCTCATATATAAACGTTATAGCTTCAAATAAGGTAAATATTATTCAGAGAAAGTCAAGGAAGAGATTACCTTTTCTCTCCATGTTGGCCCCTTAGTTGGCGGCTTGGGTGGCCCTGCGCATGCGCGCACCTCCGGACACGAGCGTTTTGACTCTTGCGCGTTCACAGTGCGACCTGTCATATTTTTTTTTTTTATTCGTCAGAGCACATTTTTCAAATGTATGTGCTTTCGCAATTATACACCGAAAGAAGAAAGATGTGACAGTGACAGAAGTAGCCAAACGAGCGCATCTTAACACGAAAACAAAGCACAGGTAAATCTACGGGATAAAATGCATTATGGTAGCCATAGTTACAGCGGTTACTGTAAATTATGGCTTCTGTGGTAATTGTTATAAGAGACTAAAGAAACTCTTGAAGGTGAATTGTCATAAAATGCATTTTTAAATGAAATCCAGACCTAGGGTGGAGAATGTCAATATTGACCTCACTCTCTATTGTTCAACACAAAACAAACAATCAAAACAAAGAAGCAGAAGTTTTTTTTTTTGAAAAATATCGGCCTTTATTTTCAGTAAACAATGGTGTGTTTGATTCCATGTTTTCTATGTCAGGTGCTAAAGACAGTTGAAGCTTTTCAGGTTCATAAATACCACCTCAACAGTATATAAATATTTTACTCTACTTTCATATTTGAACATTCAATTAATAGCATTTTAAAAACAGCTACTGGAGGCAGAATCATATCGCATACAGTTCATAGTAGCAACCTCAGGTGGATAGACAGACGCACACACACACGCACACACACACTTTCTCTCCCTAGGAAACGCACACACAAACAATGTGAAAAAGATCAGAAATAAAACAGCTACAGATTCGAAAAGCTTTATGGAACATATATTTACAAATAGCCTAAACATATCACCAATACCCAATGCAAACATTTACATTTTTCATCCTAGCTCTATCAAAGGAGACTCCAATAAATCCCATCTTTATGAAAACTGATTAATGAGAAACGTACTGTAAATCTTTAAATACAATGCTCATTATTTGATTGGAAAAAAAAATATATTAACAGAAACTGAATGAACAATGTTTTCTGAACATTTTAAAAAGTACTGCAAATGTGATGCATTGTACACAAAAAGAACATTATAACAGCACAACTAAATACTAAGAAATTTCAGGTAGATGTTACATTTACAAGTGGACTTGCATGAAAAACAATTGTTGATATTATTACTATCAGAATCTTTTGAAGAGATTCAATGTGTAAAATAATGATTTTCTATGACATTATTCCTTCTGTTTGGCCCAGCAGACAACATTAAAAAAAAGAGACAGTCAAACATTCTACTGACTGGCTGATTACAATACTGTGAAATGACAGCATTACTGTAAAAATAGTACAGTTGGTTTGATTGCCATCCAAAAGAGAAGGTCAAGATTCCATTTCATCCCCCTCAAAGACTGGAGGATCAAAACTTATCACCTCTTCATATGTCTGACCTGAACAGGAACAGAAACAAACAATTAAGGTTATGACTGCAACATACATTAAAACATAAATCTAGATTATCCTAAATAATGGATTTATCAAAACTGCCAGTTATTTTCATTAACTGAAACATTAAAAGATATATAAATATTAAATGACAAACAACTAAAATTAGAAATAGTGTCTATGCAACTAATTGAAATAATTTGTTGAAGCACTAAAATTACTAACTCGATACTAATAAAAACTAAAACAAAAATGAAAATACCTAAATATTAATATTTTAAAACTAAAACAAAAATTACTAAAAACGACAAATGCACATAACAAAATGACTTATTTAATTAAAAATAAAAAAATTAAAATAAAACCTAATTCAATTAGTAATAGTAATGGTTTATTCAGAAAGTAATAGTAAATGAATATAAATATAGTATAATAGTATAAAAATAATCATAAAATAACTGGTTCAGGGTGGGAGGATGGGGGTTTTGGGGGGACAATGTGTTGTTGACAGAACGGGGGGGAATCTAACTCAATGCCTCAAGTGAAAAAAACTGCTAAAATTGCTTAAAGCACTTGTAACTTTTTGGCATTCTCCTTATAAACGGAGCAAAAACCCTTGACTCACGTTTCCACTCTTCAATATCAAGCTCTTGGCTCTCAAAGCTCTGGTCGAAAGGCTCTGCCTCGGGTTCATCATCTGGGTCATGGTACTGAGCAAAGTATGGGTGAGCCAGAGCCTCCGCCGCCGTGATGCGCTTATCCGTGTCCAAAACCAGCATCTTTTCTAGAAGGTCCACAGCTAAAACAAAGAATTAAATATTTAATCAAAAACAAATACTTCCGGCTTTTTTTCTAAATATGTGACCCTGGACCACAAAACCAGTCTTAAGTCACTGGGGTATATTTGTAGCAATAGCCAAGAATACATTGTATGGGTCAAAATTATCCATTTTTATTTTATGCCAAAAATCATTAGGATATTAAGTAAAGATCATGTTCCATGAAGATATTTAGTGAATTTCCTACCGTAAATATATCAAAACGTATGTAATATGCATTGCTAAGAACTTCATTTAGACAACTTTAAAGGTGATTTTCTCAGTATTTAGATTTTTTTTTTTGCACCCTCAGATTCCAGATTTTCAAATAGTTATATCTCGGCCAAATATTGTCCTATCCTAACAAACCATACATCAATGGAAAGCTTATTTATTCATTTTAAAAAATTTACACTTATGACTGGTTTTGTGGTCCAGGGTCACATATTTTACTGCCCTGTTTGTTTCATAATGTGTACACTTATATACTAAAAAAATAGACCAACACTGTATTTTGCACATGCACAACTATTAAAAAAAATTTCTGCAAGGATGCATGAAATTTGATCAAAAGTGACGGTAAAGACAATTAGAATGTTTCAGATGCTGTTTTTCTGCACTTTCTTTTCATCAAGAACTCCTTAAAAAAATAAAAATAAATAAATAAATAAATAAATAAAAAGTATCCTTTTTTTCCACAAAAATGATAAAAAAGGACCACTTTTACCTAGCGGATTAGCTCCAATAAACACATCGGCGAAATTCCTCTTTGGCATCTGAGGAAGTGAGTTGATGTAAGTACGAGCCTGTGGAAAGAACCAGGTGAAGCAGTCAGAGGCAATGAATTAATGTTGATTACTTTCATTATCAAAGTATCAGCTATATTCGTTTAAAGTTAATATTACAATTAAGAATTGAGCTTGTTGCAATTCTTGACTTGATCACCATGACAACTGCTTGTGTTTTGCACATTGCTAACCCTGTGAATCATAACATTGTGGTGTTAGTATGCAGTGCCATTTGAATAATGCAGCAAACAAACAGCTTCAGAAGGCAGAGGGGTCTGTGCTGTGCTGGCGATGACGGACAGTGATTTCAGCTCGCATAGATCAGTGAATAACCGCATGACGGCTCAGCGGCAAGCAGTGAGCAAAGGAGAAAGGGGAGAAGATAAAGGAACTTCTTTGGGTCGAATTTATTACCACTATTGCTTTTGCTTGTATTCTCCATATAAAATAATGGTTTAACCGGACTTGAAAATGTTCTAATGAATATTGTATCAGTTTGCTCTGTTACCCTAATTTGATTTGCTGTGTGGGTTTTTTAGTCTAACGTCGCTATTTGTATCACTCAAGCTTGGAACGGGAGTGATTGGCAGTGTTTATCTGGCACATAAAAAAAATCTCTCTTGATCGTGTGATATCGCTTTATTATACGCGAATAGGACTTCTTAAATTCTTCTAAATGCAGTCCTTATTTCCAAAATGAGGTATGCTAATTAAAGGGCATGATGGGTATTCTGCAAACAAGGGGCTGGGCGACAGCGAGCTCACCTCGTGGCTAGGCATCCTGCTTATTAGAGAGGCAGGTGGAGTTCCTGTAAGTCGCATTATCTGTTGAAGCTGGTTTATATCTTTGAAGGCCGGGTCAAGGAGCTCACGGTCAACAAATTTAGTGTAATGCAAATTTATCAAATGCTATCTAGACATTACATTGAGGTTCTCCACTGCTCTAGGGAGAAAGACATGATAAAGAAAGAGAGAGGAGAAATCGGCATGCAAATTGCGCTCATATACAGCAGAGAAGAATGTCATGCTTTAGAGATTTTGACAAGGATTAGAATCAGTTGAGAAATACATCAGCAGAGCTGGAAGACAAAACTCAGGCTTGTAAATTTCAGTTTAGATGATGATGATTCAGTCCCAAACAGAACCTCAAATCAGTCTTTCATCTAAAAGTGAAGCCAAAAGGTCAAAGTTTAGTTAGAGAACACTGGAGAAGCATACTTTTCCATTAGTGACAATCAACACACATTCCCTGTTGGAAAATCCAGCTTATAGTGTAAACTGTATTTGATTTCTAGCTGGTCCAAGCAGATCATTAGCTGGTCATCCAGCCACCATGTTTCAAAAACTAGCCTTTTCACTTTAAGGTCTGGTAACTAGTCTTGTAGATGGTCAGTTATTATGCATTTATTTACTTATGTTAAGAAATTAGTACTTTTATATAAGTCATAAAAAAATGGCAGTGAAGATATTTATAATAGTACAAAACATTTATTGCAAATAAATACTGTTCTTTTGAACTTCTATTCAAAGAATCCTCATCCAGCCTGGACCAGAGAAAAGTTATTACAGCTGCCAGCTTCAAATGGATTTTCCACTTTGAAAATCAACATGGACAGGCGTTTTTAGCAAGTACAGACTTCCTAAACATATCAAACTCACAGACTCCGATGAAATTTTCATTAACAGCTCAGGTCCTGGAGTTCCAACCAGAAGCATAATAAGCTTCAACTGATCGATGTCTAATAAAATGAGATAAAGGAAAACTAGTGTGGCTCAACAAGGAACAGGCCACAAAAACAAAGCATGAAACGCTTAATTTGGGTTCATGTGTACTTAAAGAACAGGAAAGCGTAGACACTTTGGTCACGTCTGTGGAAAGACAAGCAAGCTGATAAAAATAGCACAGGTTGAATATTTTCAGCCTGGCCAGCAAAAGCAAGTCAGAAGACGCTGCACAGGTGTTCTCTGCCTGTGAGAGGGGGAAAACATTTGGAAAGTATTTCTGTTCCATAGGTTGCGGAGCCAGATGCATTTAGAGTGGCAGCCATTCAAGATACAGTGTGTCAAATATGCAAAGCCAGTGGGGGGGGGGGGGGGGGGGGGGGGGGGGACACACTGCAAGTGCTGAAACCTGAAAACATTTGTCATTGGCAATTAGAAGCGAGAAAGAGGCATGTCATTTCCTGCAGGGCAGTTTATCATGTTCTCATAATGATGGATGATATAGCCTTCCAATCACTGTTGTGTCTTGGGGCGTAGCTTAAAGGCAGAGCTTAAGCGGAAAGGACAAAAGTTCAGTTTAAGACAAGAGCTTCTGCCGTAGCACAAATACACTGCAAGGACAGAGAAAAGGGAGAAACTTAAAAAAACAAAAACAACAAAAAAAAAATTATCCATGAAAAAATACGCACTTAAAAACACTACATCACGCATTTTCTGGCTTGGAGCCATGGTGCAATTTACAGAGAGCATTTTGTAGGTCAGCAAAGGGGGGGGAAATGAGAGGAAAAGGATACGATCTGTGCCAGGAAACAGAGTCCTGCCTGTCAACAGCTCAGCCATGATGCAGCCCACTGACCAAATGTCCACTGAAAGAAATCAAGAAACAACATTAGTGGAGAGGAAGCAAGCACATGTTCCCTCTCTTGTGTCCTGACCCAGCTATCTTGTCGCAAAGAGCTGTAAAAAAAAAAAAAAAAAAAAAACATGGATCAACAGCCACAATCCTCAAAGGACATTTAGGCACCCCATCAAGATTTGGCTGGTTAGCATGGGCCAGTCAGCTTGCTTGGTATTTGTCATAACTACACTACCATTCAAGCATTTGGGGTCAGTAAAATTATTTTTAAAGCCTATTATTTATTTTTTTTAACACCTTCATTCAGCAAGGATGAATTAACTTGATCAAAAGTGACAGTAAAGACATTTACATTGTTACAAAAAAATCTGAAAAAAAAAAATGGTATTAAGCAGCTTATGCAGCTTAAACATAACTGTTTTCAACATTGATATTACAGAAAACAAAATATTTCTTGAGCACCAAATCAGCATTTTAGAATGACTCCTGAATGATCATGTGACCCTGAAGTCTGGAGTAATGGCTGCTGAAAATTCAGCTTTAATAAATTACATTTAAAAATATATTAAAATAGAATTATATTTCTATAAGAGAGTTGTGCATAAAAGATCTACACCATCTTGCTCTAAAAAGCAATTTTCTCCACTGATTCAAAATGAGTTGATTTGTGTTGTATCAGATGTGGGTATAGCTGTGTTACCTGTCATGTTGTAGTGCATCCAGTTAAGCATGATCTCTGGAGCACGGTACCACCTTGTGGCCACATACCCTGTCATCTCATCATCTGTGTGTCGTGCCAGACCAAAGTCAAGGATCTGAGATACAAAAAAAAAAAAAATTGGGGCAAAACATACTGTTATTATTGTTTACAGGATGATTTGAGTAACCACATTACAAGCAAAAGTATAACTATAAAAAAAAAAAAAAAAAAGACAGACTCGCCTTAAGTTCACAGTCTTCATTTACTGCCAGATTACTGGGTTTCAAGTCCTGGGAAACAATTAGTGACAATCAGTATACAGTTTTTTTAATACCACAACAACCAACTGTTTTAAAAGAATATTTGTAGTAATTTATGAATTAAATGTATAGATTCAATTTCCAGAGACAAAACATTTCAAGTTCATTAAAACAAATTAAAGTGCGTTTATTTATTTTAAAGCAATGCGAACACATAAAGATGAATACATTTTAAAACAAAAACATTATGTGAGCTGTAATGTTGTCAAAATCTTTCAGATTACCTATGTGACTTCTATGGAACAGAAACTAAATAAAATTAAATCACAAATATCTTCTGTGGTAATCGACAGTATGGCAACGATGCTGTCCACAGGCATCAAGCTGAAAATAACAAAGACTATTCCTTTAAGTCAGAACTAATTTCTAGCAATTTCTGGCTTTAGTCTTTGCACAACAGCAGGCCTGAGCATGCAGCATGGTGATGCCAGGGAGAATTGGCTCCACGGGGCAACAAACACAAAAAAAATTTTAAGGGTGAAAAAACCTGCAGGCCATTTCTCATATGCCTGAGTGAACACTTACCCTGTGAATTATGTCAGCCGAATGGATGTACTGTTAAAAGTAAAAGAAATATAAAGGGGGGGATAAGGTTAGGTTAGGTTATGTGAGAGAATCAAATTCCAGATTAAGTCTTATTTACATCAGAATTGAGAGATTTAAGAGATTCCTGTTTGTGTTTGTAGCAGGATTGAAAAAGTGCAGTTTCACCTTAAGCCCTCGCAGGATCTGGTAAATAAGGAACTGAACATGATCATCGGTCAGCTTCTGACACTTCACAATATTATTCAGGTCAGCACCCATTAGATGAGTCACCAGGTACCTGCCAAACAGAACACAGGAATGTTATTCTCCTGCCAACTGTTTAACCCGGTGTTGGGAGTGACAGCATAGACTGAAACGTAGGGAACATTTAGTTCTGTTTTGATAAATCCAATAATCTTGTTTTGCTTGAAGGCTGACTGCGCTTCCGAAGTGAAGCAACAACTTAACACAAATTTTGGCCATGGGGAACTTCTAATTACTATCAACATCAAGATGTGCGACTGGATCAGTTTTCATTTAAATATCCTGGGGTAGTTGCTCGCACACATTTTAATGATTATTTTGGGACTGTGAGAGAGGAAACAGGAAACCACAGGGAGATATAAACTAGAGCTGTGCTGATACAATCATATAATAAATATTTCACTGCTTTCCTTACAATAGTGATGAAATACTTTAGATACTTAGTTAATATTTATTTATTTGGGCATTCACAAAATGACCTTATAAATAACAATAATAATAGTAGGGCTGGGTAAAAAAAAAATATCGATATCTCGATATTAATCGATTCTCATTTTTACGGAACGATACCGATTCTCGAATCGATTAGTCTAGTCTGTTTTCAGTTAATGGAAGGAACGTTGAAGGGCACTTCCCATCCAATATATCACAATAAGCATTGTGCTTTGGTACTTTTAATATTAAACAAAGTCTCAGATTTCAAATTCTGTCCATTGTATTGCAGTATTCAAACAATAAATGCCGTTTTGGCGCCGTTTAATGTGGAGTGACAGATTGCTGTAGCGCCTTAGTTCAACAGACGCGGCAGCGCGAGGCGCACGTGAACCGATCATCTCCTCCACATTAATACCAGTTTCAGCACGAAATAAACATGACTAAACATCCAAAGGTAAGTTAAAAGAAAGAGTACAACTTTACAATCCGTATCTTGTCTCATGTAATCGCTCAATCACTGTTTCAGCCGCGCAAAGACGTCAATATTATAACGGCTTGTAAACAATGTCACGTAACGTCACATTTACGTTACCTCAGAAAAACATATTTGGTGACCATAAACGCATTAGTCGGATAAAATAAAATAAAAAATGTACAGAGGGGCATTTTGCTAAATATATGCATCATTTAACAACCCAGCCCTAAATAATAGTAATTATAATAATAACTCATTACATTTATATAGTGCTTTTCTGGGTACTGAAAGCGCTTTACATGAAATTACACAACCATTAAAAAACGTCTGGGGCCAGTAAGGTTGTTTCTTTAAATAAATGAATGCTTTTTATTTGTCAAGGATGCATCAAATTGAGCAAAAGTGATCAAAAAAGGATCAAGTGACACTGGTATTTCACATTTTAAAATGTTTTAATACAGAAAACCTGTGTTTTAAATTCTAATAATATTTCACAACACTACTGTTTTTACTGTATTTTTAATTAAATAAATGCAGCCTTGGGCAGCATAACAGACTACTGCCAAAAAAAAAAAAGTTTTAAATGGTAGTGTACGTATAATAAATGATAAATAATGAATATATATATTATTACTTAAGAAGGACTGTTATACTCAAGTAGTCACTTAAAGGTAGAACAGAAAGAACAGATATGTAAGGGGTAATTTAAATGAGTAAGTCCTTTGATTTTGCCAATGTGCAACTGTATTGACCATTGAACCTGGCTCACAGTATATTTAGGCACATAATCAATCAGATTTAATTCCAGTCTTCAACTTATCAAACAAACACTTCACGGTAACCAACAGTAGAGTCTAAATAAGCACTGACTCTTGGCGAGAGGGTGGAGCTACAGGTCAAACAGAGCCACTGTGGTACAACACACACAGCAGAGCTTAAAATAAGCCGTACTTAATCCCAGAAACACTCTCCACCCAACAGGCACACTTAGCATTAGAGATAATCGACAAATACATCCAACCCCCACAAAGATTTTGGGGGGAAAAAAACACAGATTAGGCACAGTAAACAAACATACATCGCTTCTCCTTACACAGACAAATGAAAAACTGAAGCAAAGTGTGGATGCCCTTCATCCATCACTGTGCGTCAGATCTATTTTTGGCAACAGAATCAATGTTAAGTCACAGCAGCATCTGGTTTTACAACCTGGCCGTATCCTTAGCATTCCCCACCAACCCACAGCTGCTAGGCTGGAGCCAGGCAGCAAAAAAAGCTCAGTCTCTGTGGAAACCCAAAGCTCCATAAAACCATGAGAGCCCGAAAACATGCTTCTAGTCATGTAACAAATGGCACAAGGTAAATAATGCAGTATTCGGTATTAGAAATTAGTGGTAAACACACAAGGGCATGTTAATCTGTACTATTATATTATGAGGTTATATTAAAGATGAACTAAAGGACACAGTGCATCAAAATCAAATCGCTCTAATTATGATCAACACAGTTGTTTACACAGGAAGCGTCTGATCACAACTTCAGTTAGCAGACATAGAGTTTCTATTTTTGATGTGCAGTGGCCACTTCATTTTGCCCACCTGTCTGCAATAAAATGATTTTCTAAATGAATTTACTCTATCCTTCAAAATTTTTAGTAAGCAAGATTTATTTTCATGTTATTAAAAAAAGCTCACCAAGGCTACATTTATTTGATCCAGTAAAACAGTATTATTTATTTGATATATTTAATAATATATTAGAAATATATTACCATTTAAAATAACTTCTATCCTTTAAAACATAATTTATTGTGATGGAAAAGCTGAATTTTCAGTCATCACTCCAGTCTTCAGTGACACATTCTAAAATGCTGATCTGGCACTTAAGAAATATTTAGTATTATTATTATCATCATCATCATCATCATCATCAATGCTGAAAACAGCTGAGCTGCTTAACATTTGTGTGAAAATCATGATGCCTTTTTTTCTGGATTCTGAATAGAATAGACACTTCAAAAGAACACCTATTATTTGACAACTTTTCTATAACATAAATGTCTTTGCTGTCACTTTTAAATAATTTAAAGTGCCCTTGTTGAATTAATTTCTTCAAAAATAATTTTACTCAACCCAAATGTTTGAGTTGACTAGTTTGCATGAAGTATAATCATATTCAAGAAAAAAAAAAAAAAGAATCAAGTCCAGTGAAAAGATCTCTTAGGGAGGAAGTAATTGTCTGACTCACACATCATTAAACTCCTCCAGGCTGGTAGCAGGTGTAAAAACATCCAGCAGGCCGATCACCTGCAAGCACAAAGTGCAAAGAACACGAATCAGTATCATTTAGTATAGCAAGTACAGTCTTGCATTAATATTTCATAGCGTAACCTGACAAATCTAGAATTGAGCAGTTAAAGAATTCCCTGTATAAACCAATTTCTAATACGAAAAAGAGGAATTGCTATGTTTGATTCTGACAGACAGAATAATGGCTAACTCTAATAGCAGAGGAGAGCTGTTCAGAATTTGCTGGCATTTCAAGGATACAGTGAGAAAAATGATGCTCCAGAGCCCCTGGAGCAAACAACAGCTCAATGACAGGGCTTGATTTAAGGGTATAATAACCCACATTTCCAATTGCACATCACTGCTATTTTACAGTAAACATTCTATTATTGACCTATTCTATTTTATGATTTCCAACAAGAATTATTTACTGTGAATTATGTTGGGGACCCAATAGAAAGAGGACTTTTCTCTTTTGCAGTAACTAGTTAACGTTCTCTTAATTTAGAATTTCTAGTTTGCCAGTTCACTCATGGTCATTATGTTGCCCCACTGACATTAATAAGGTTAGAAGCCATTTTGAATTTTCTGCAAATGAAAACAAGGCTATGAGGGTTAGACTTTACAACGGCATGTGTGTTTTACTTTAAAAATTAAATATACCACTACCCTGACTGGCTCAGTCTTCCTAATTAAGAAATGAATGGAAGTCTGCAATGGATTTTCTTTTGTGGAAGAGAGAAAAACAGGTTTGGGTGAGTAAATAATGACAGAATTTTAAATATTTGGATGAACTAAGCCTTTAACCATTGGGATTACCATACACCACTGTGCATATTAGCCTTGTCAGTTTGATAATACTTGCGATCCAAACTCACATTCTCATGTTTCATATGCTTGAGTAGCCGCAATTCCCTGTAGGTCCGTTTGGCATGGATGATGGACTGAAACGGCCTTGACAGCTTCTTCACAGCGACCTTCAATCCTGTCTTTTCATCATACGCAGAGCTGAAACACATGATTCAAACATGCCCTCACTTTGTTGCACAACTGAAACTCCAACATGCTACAACAGGACCAAAGTTAAAGACAGTTGGAAGTAGGAGTCAGCATATGAAAGGCACTGACTTGCTATGCATTTCAGACTGAAACAAAAACCGTCCAGATTCTCACTTCCTCATGGAAATAACCACCAAGGCTTACAGAAGGAACTAAACAGTGAAACATACCCATTGCAACCAATCAGAAACTACCTTTTCAAGGACAAATTGTTAAATAATTTGTTACACATTGACCACCACAACAATGAAGTAGTCTTAACTGCAAGGGTCATGAAACAACCTTTCAAGAACCACAAGATATTTGTTTTACATGTATAAATTGACAGAGAACTAGCAGACCTTATCAAAGAAAATCTCAGAGCTTCTCTTTTTTTTGAAACCACTGCATAAGCTGAGAGATGAGCCTGGCACTTCAAACCCAGTGCAATCTGTTCATTAGATATTCAATTACACAGACACAATAAGGGGGCCCATGAAATATAATCTAAATAGCACGGTTGCCTAGCATTGCAACTTCTAACAGTCACTTTGGTGCATAAACAACCTGTCTGCCCGGAGTAGGAGTAATTTAGAAAATGAGCCTGGCCTTCAAACACCTGTCTGTTTAATATCACAGAGCCCTTTCTGAAAATCATTTGCAAACATTAAAGACTGAGGTAACACTTGTTTTGAGTTTGAGAAACCAAAGAAGTCTCTGGATGTGCACAAACATGACTGGTTAAAAAAAAGGTCACATCTCAAAAAAACATTGTGTCGTGACAAGTGTGTTTGCTGATCACAATAATTCAGAAGCTGAAATGTGCAATTTTTACAATGTAAAAACACTTCCTCTTTAATATATAACAACAATTTGTAGAATGTTTCCCTAAAAACAGTATGTTGCTTTCGAAACATCAGAGTGCTTCTTTGAGCATCTGCCACCACAATGGCTGCGAGTTTGGGACACGGTCATTTTTCCAAGTCTGTTTGGAATTTTTGTTTATGTATATAGTTCACTCTTTTTTCATTTCAATAATACCAGTAGTTTTGCACTTTATAACCAAAAGCCAAGTCTTTTCTGTTCTTTGTTATCTTAAGTGCTGACTGAGAGTGCTAGATAACGTAAATCTAACTTCATTTTGATTGCATGACAGACTAGTCATGTGATGTAAACATCATGAGGGGGCGACCCGCTCCACGTACAATAAAAAAAATACTATTAAGTCTGGAGTCTACACCTCATTTGAGTGTGACTACATTTTGTAATGATTTTTCTCAAACGTGTGGTTCATTTATTTACCTTTAATGTTTTGTTAATTAGCAACAAATTACTGAGTGCACCTTTAAGTGAATCATAAATCCAACGGTGTCAGAAAACAAGCACAAAACCACCGATAAACTTCCTCATCGCAGCTAAACAAACCAAACGAGCAATCCAGAGGACTTTATCACGAAATTAAGACAATGACATAAGACAAACCCAGTGCTTTACCTCACCCGGGGTGTTACTACAAGCAAACGAGAAAATTAAGTGCTATGACAACAGTCTTGAAATCACACGCAGCTCTGACTCACTGGCTGCGTATCAAAACCTATCGAGTTACCTACAAAGACAGCAATTTAGCGCCTCACAAGCCCACTAAGGTGCCCAAAACGGCAGCTCCCTTGTTTCTGGAGACACAGTCATGATGCATCATCTGTGGGGTGACCTCATTCAGGACAGACCCCACCAGATGTCCGCATTAAGACCACACTACACCACTAAGTAGGGCGAATAAAGAAACGTGTGGTTCTCTATCATCAAACATCGCAGTTTACAAGAAAAACAACTTTGCAGTACACCACGTTCATATCTTCGACAATTTTAACGTGTGCATCACGTTGCTCATCCACCGCAAAAGGTTTATCACTTTGCAACTGAAGTGGCATGCGTGCGTGCACGCGAGGTGGCATTTGCAACATACGTGACTTTAAATGTTTATAAAGCATAAATCACGCACGTTAAAAACACTTTGCAACACTACAAGCACTTTTAACCCGCTTTTTGTAACTAGCAATACCTCTTGCATAACAAACTACGGACTTTGGTCTTATTAGCAAGTTTGCTAACGCAGTGCAATGCTTGTACGGGCCCGTAAGAATGAATGGGACACATCGTTCCGCCATCGAAACAACAGCTAAATATTTACCAAACAGATCCGTATGCACCCGAGCCGACGGGAGACAAGTTCTGATATCGCACAGGGACCTCCCATATCGTCTTGTTGACCTCCTGTCGATAGAAAGTGGGTCTTTCTTTCTGCGACATGCCTGCAGAACGAGCGCCCGAGGCGAGTTGAGAGACTTCTGCTTTCCCTAGCTTGCCTGCCTGTGATTCAAGGCGGT
Organism: Acrossocheilus fasciatus; assembly: GCA_036784905.1. Classification (NCBI taxonomy): domain Eukaryota; kingdom Metazoa; phylum Chordata; class Actinopteri; order Cypriniformes; family Cyprinidae; genus Acrossocheilus; species Acrossocheilus fasciatus. Next base: position 12,945,865 of record CM071945.1, on the reverse strand, counting down.
CGAGTCTTCTTGCAACAATCAAAAATGGAAAGTAAACGACCGATAAAGTCGACCGTGCACGCGGATACTCAAGAGCGAACCGACTCGGTGTGTTTAATTCATGCCAGCGGCTCCAAATATTCTTGGAATGTGAGTGTTGAGAAGTTGCTCGGTTCCGGGTCGCGGTGATCTCGAGCACTATCCCGTCTGCGTCTCTCCCTGCTGCTACAAATGAAAGTCACAGTGCAAAAAAAAAAAAAGCAAAGTGAGTTCCCAAGCGCGCCCCCTGCAACACATTTACACGTACACAGGAGGATTTAACAAGGCAACACACAGAGGTTGTTGATGTACAACGTTTTATGCAACATTTAATGCAAGTCTCTGAATTCGATATTTATACCACAATAAAACGTTTTCGGTTGTTTGAATTTTACAATGCACAATAACACCAGAGAACATACTACTTTACATAATGGAAGATGGTGTAAAACTCTCCAAGATATTTCTACATTTGTTTTTAATGAAATAATAATTTTTATAGTTATAATATTATAATCATTTATTGTTTTATTTTACATGAAAACATTCACTCTAGGTCACTTTATAAGAACAAAGAAAAATAAGAAAAATTGTTATATAGCATCATGATTGACATAAAAAGAAAAAACAACAATACAGTCACAGAATGCAGTAATGAGCAGAGAAAAAAAATCATAAATTAACATTGCAGACTGAACCTAATAGAACAATAACAAAATGAATCAATGGATGGAGAAGGAAGTGAAAGATTTTTGTCTGAAGATGGATGAAATATATTTTGAAGATTTTACTGCAGGGAATTACAGTCTTGTTCTATATATTTTTTCAAATGAAATATTTGACTGTAACACAATATGAAAAGATTTACAGTCATGTGCTCTTAAGGGCTGGTAGAACACAGGAGTCAGAGGTCATATTGGACATTGGCATCTGGGTTATAAAGGTCAGGCTACGTTTTTCTTCAGTAAATCTGAAAAAGGAAAAATGGTTTGACTTAGCACGTATAAGACCACAAAACAGCATTATAATTATTCTTGTAAAAGAACATCCTAAGTGTTATCCATCACAGTGGGCCTTACCCTGCATCACTGCCAACCTGGATCTTCTCAGAGGAAGATGTTGATAGAGCTGGAAGATGGGCTGGTTTCCTGTCAGGGAGTAAAGAAAAACAAGAAAAAACAAAACAATATATGTTTAATTGTAGAGTTGAAGTGGGCCACGGAAGCTACTTGGCACTGTGTTGTCTGTCACTACAAAAACAAGGACACTTTCACACAAGGATGAAACAATGAATAAGCATTTGGGACCCTGAATTTCACTGGAATCTGTGAAATGCAAAGAAATCCAGGCCTAAGAGAATCTAAATCTGAATTCTGGATGCCGTTTCTTTGAGTGAAGGCATGGCAGTGCTAAAAATACATGTTGCAGTGTTGTTATTGTTTCATTATATTTTATTTGGTACTGTCATTTCAACCAAATGTCTTCCATACAGAACAGAATGCAATATCCAAATCCCTTTTTACTCATTCGGATCCACCACACATTCCAATGGACATCACTTTCTTTGTTTTTAATGTTAATTTTCATATTTAATAATAAAATAACAATATTTTGTTTAACAACAATAACATTCAAAAATAAATACTGAATTCCAACCATTAGTCTACATTTAAAAAAAAAAAAAAAAAAACCTAATCACCAATTTTGCATTACAACTTTAGTGGAAGTTTTCTGAAAATAACATACATGTAATTTGTGAATTTATGTCTATAAACACAAATATGAATTAATTTACCTTGTTTTTTGCCCATTCAATTTAGCAAAAAGCAGATTGAGTAGTCTCTCTTTCTGCTCCCATGTTAGATCAGAAATATCCACACTGGAGCTTTTCAAGTTGCTCCTAAAATGACACCAGACCATTTTCATCATCATAGTCATCTTGATTAGTGATGCAAGTTAAGAGCAATTAGTAATTCTGTGCTAAAAGCTCTCACACCATTTGTCAGCTTCTTCCAGGTCAGTCTGAACATCATTGGTGCTGCGCGGGGCATTAGAGAAGGTCCGTATACGAGGATACTCCAACCTTCCAGCCCGAGCCTCATTCATTCTCCAGCGATAGGCCTTCAGAGCCTCCTGTCTACATACAAGATAATCTTCAAATGCGTGAAACATTCTCAAATGAATCTATCATCCAAAATCCCCTATTAAATGATATTTCAGAGTTTTCATAACTTGAGCAAACCTATAGAGATGCTGCTGTGTTCTTATTTCCTTCCTCACATGGTCAAGAGCTTCATGAAAGAAGAGTTCAAGTTCTTTGCGCTGCTCGATGATGCTTTGAGCCAGCCGTTTCACTTGGCCCAGCTCCTTCTCGCGGGCAGCTAGAAGCATTTCCAACCTCTCGAGGTCTACGCTGTTGGCCTGCATACTGACCATGGCACGCCGCTCCACCTCCTCTCTCTCCTGCTCAAACTCCCCAGACATGATGCCCAGAGCTTGCTCAAGTGTGACCAATTTAGCCCTCAGCTCGGATATCTCATTTTGCTGGGACCTCAGCTGGGAATCGCCTTCTTTTCTCATCAGTTCATTTGTCTCCTGCAGAATTTCAGAGTCAGTCTAATCACTGGACAGATGCAATGTACCAAACACAATGGCAAACATGAGCGTCTCTGAACGCCAGCTCTCTATAAACCCTACTGTATCATATTTGATGCACAAATTTAAGTTAAAAAGTGAGTATCACATATGATACATCAGGCTTTTGAGGAACTGTACTTCTTTCACTCATAATTCTATTTCATTATTTGTTTTGCCTCCACAATAATAACTACAGAACCTAAGCATTTAAATATCGTTTTACTAAGAAATATTATTGGGATATACAGAGTGACAACTGATATTTATATGCATTTTATGTAAGTAGTCTATAGAATATTGTTTACATTACAAGCTATTAGAATTTCAAAATCAAAGTTTTGTTCATATAAATAACAATATCTTCACCCAATTGCATATTTTGTGCAGTTCGGGCCTCTTAATAAAGCTGCTGTGTTCTTTTCCTTCTCGAGTGTGAATAAACTGTTCCATTTCTAAAAATTAGATTTACCATACCATTTTTTCAAATGTCAGGTTTTACAAGGCTAAATTGTACTTCCATTTCATTAAGCTTACACTTTAATTAAATACTCTACAGAGAAACTGTCTCTTAAAATGACTGATAGTCTGTTAGTGGTAGCACCTTTAAGAGAGCAAGGGAAGCATTCTTCTCTGTCAAGGTTACATTTGTCCGCTTCATTTCCTCCGCCTCTTTCACGTAATAATTCAGTGCCTCATTCAATCGTACATTCTCCTTGAACACAGTATGTGACGCTGTACCGAGCTGCCTGTTGGGAGCAAAAACTGAAGATTTGACTCATATATACCAATAAACACCAATGATACACATACAAAAGTTATATATGCAGTCTTTAACCATAACGATGGAAATGAGTAATGGCTTCAATAATAGAATTGAAAGAATAGCTGCTCACGCAATAGCTTCATGATGTGCTTGCTGTGCAAGCTGAGTGATCTTTTGCTCCGCTTCCTTCTCAAGGTGAATCTATATAGAAGAAGATATCGTTGACTGTTCTAGCACGTATTTTAATGGCACATCTGGTCTAAACAAAGTATCTAAAAATCCGTAACAAGTGGATTTTGATGCACTTCCTGAAACATGTTTCTATCCATTATGTCTTTCATATAAATGGATGCATAATATATTTGACATCTGGGTTTTCTCACTCGTGCTGTGTAGAACTTGTACTCTGCTCTCGCCAGACTCTCTTGGTGTCCACGGTCAGCAATATACATTTTTTCTCTCATCTAGAAGCACAAGAAATACATTATATGTTAAATTTCTTGAGTTTTGATGCATCTACATTGCTTACTACATTAAATAGTTATTAGTAATGATTGTGCTGTACACTGATGAGGTCTTCTTCCAGATTGGCCTTTATTTTGCGAAAATGCTTAATGGTTTTGAGCTCGCCCTGCATCCTCTGGAAGTCGCTTGACCTCTGCTTAAACATCTCTTCTAAAGCATCAATCTTCTGCATGTATTCAGCCACCTGCAACATCCAGTCAGTTGAAACAGCTTCTTGAAATTCAGTTATAACAGCTTGACACATTTGGAAAAATAACTCAAATTCAATCAGTGCTTACCAGAAGGTCTTTCTCTTGTAAAGCCTTCGCTTTTTCTCTTTTTAGTTGCTCATCTAATGCAGCAATCTTACGGGAGGCAGATTAGTAGGAAAAGAACAACACAGGTGGATAAACTGAAATGTGTATGATAGAGATGTAAAATGACAAAAGCAGACTAACCGTTGCTGTCTTTTCAAGGTCTGTTCTCTTCAGAAATGCAATAATATCGTTTGTGTCTTTCTCGGCTCTGTATTGCTGGTTCGCGAGCTCCTCGTTGGCTTTAGCGAGCGCGCGAGTAGCTTCACGATACTCGACACGCGAAATTTCCGTGATATTAAACTTCGCCTCCCATAAATCAGCGTTTGATTTGAACTTTTCGATCTCTGACTCCTTGTCGGCTTTAGACTCATGTTTGCCTTCTTTCTTACCTTTTCTGTTAAAACGTTAAGTGTAAATTCAATTAGAGAGAGAACAAGTACCTCAAAGGCTTACTGTATAATCAAACCTAAAAGTAGGCTTCATCTTTCATCCTTACCCTTTTCCCTTGCCCTTGCTTCCTTTCTTTTTCGGCATGTTTCGGCGCTTCAGACAACTAACTATCTATCGGATGATTTTGGAGCTGCACGGGCCCATAGTTTCATTCTGTTTACATTCGTTACTATGGAGACGGTCACTGTCTGAGCCACTGCATTGAACAAACTGACGCAACATAAGAGAAATGATTTAAATAGCAAATAAAAGCTAGACATTGTCCTTATTGATATTATTTCTTGTTGTAGCTTGGTGTAATTACAGTTAATCTCAAGATTTAATAAACAATGGACACATTAGCTTTATCAAGTGGGTTCTATTCTTTAAGAAAATCATTACAAACAAGATGACATTTCCTAAAATACAAATAACATATGCCAAAACATTTTAATGATTAAAAAAAAAAAAAATTGCAAGCATTTGTAAGGCAGGTGTAGCTCTCCACACATGAAAACAACATCTCACTGACCCAAAATAAGAGAAAAAAAGATAATATTTGATAATAATCACAAGATGACATGGCAAACAAATCCAATGTAAATTTTCCAGCATTATCTTTCACAAGCATACAGGTGATACATTTTTATTAGCCTATATACATATATGTTACAGGTCTTTAAAAAAAAACCTCATCATTAAAAAAAAAAAAAGAAGAAAAAAAAAGTTTTTAAATAATCTTCTTATGCCAGCCTTCACAGGTTTATGAGGTGACTTGAATAAGGCAGACATGTTTTTCAATATTTTTTTCTTCGCTCAGTCTCTTTGGGAATAAAAGTATTGATGTTATATTGTCAGATATAGCGTCAAGGATGTGTTGTGACAGGCCAAACATTTCTTGCTGGCTCTCTCTGTGTCTCAGAAGTTCTAGTTCATCTCCATCTCCTGTGCAGCTGATGATTTTAGAGGAACAGAATCAAAGCCATCTGACGTTCTCTGTAAAATATCAGCAGTTTGTCAAGAAAATATCTGTATCTGCCTGTTAATGCTACTATTACTGTAACATTAAAAACATGTATAGTATTCCATCAAGAATATGGCTATAGAGTTTATACTACGGCCAAACGGAAGTCTGTCTTGTGACCTCCTTACCTCTCGGGAAAATGACTTGATCTTGGTGAAGAAAGATTTCTTGGAGAGGTAGATGAGGTCATCCTCTGCATCTTCTCCCTCCATGATGGCACAGCTATCTGCAGCTGGAAGTTCACACTCCTTATCTCCTGCAGTCATCATTAGCTTTGAGTACTTATACTGCAGCCTAAAGAGAGGGCATAAATACTCTTATACATACAGCAGCCTTCATTTATACCCAATTTATTCCATCTTTGTGGCAGCATGAAGTTGTATGTTGTTCTTTTTGTCTTAATTTCATTCGCTCACAAAGTCAGTGTTGCACGATACAGTTATCCACTATGATTTTACACTTAAATTCATGGAATTATGAGATTGAGCACTATATTATACTTTCGAGCGGCGATGAATAGATCAAAATATGTAATCTATCAATATAGATATATGATAAAGTCTTGGCCAAAATGCAATTCCAGATGCAATGGGTTAAAAACAAACATTTTAAAAAGTATTTTTGTTTGAAATAACCAAACTAATTTTTCCTTAAGTTGGCATTACTCGATTCACATCTATAGTATATATATATATATTTATTTTATTTAACAAAAATATTTTTCCATCGATAATTCATCAATATTTATTTACATTTTCATTAGATCAAATTAAACCTAGGTCATTTCACCTGTATGCTGCTTTGTTTTCTACCTCAACAATTTTATTACTGGTTGTCAAAGTAAGTAAACCAGTTTTTGGTCCCATTTTCAAGTATCACTTTAAGTAATGAACTCTCACTTGCGTGTCCTTTTCCAGAAGTAGCAGCTGATGGTAATGAGCAATATAGCAGCCACAGTTCCGATGGAGACACCAAACTTCAGCCAGAAGTCCAGCGTCACACAGGCACTGATCTTCTGAGGAGGCAGTGACACCCCACCTGTGCACCTCAGAGGTTGCTGCCACACATAGGTAGTCCTCTGAGAAACAAACACATTTTAGCTACGTTAAGTCATCTAATAAATGATCAAATAAACACATTCAGAGCAGGAAAATAGTCTCATTCACAAACTGTGTGGTCTGTCATGATGTAAATTGACATGTACCTGAATTCCTTGGATACAAGCGCTCACAATCTCTTTATAGTTCCTCTCAGAACAGAGAGGGCAGGCATACTGGGAGCGCCACAGGAAATGAAAGGAGCAGCCATCACAGGTGCCCTCTGAACAGTTGCTATACCAAATGCACACACACAAAGAAAACAAGTAATAAACAGCAATATTCTTCCATCGTCTGAGTTGGAATACATACATAAAACCAGTATTAAAGTTCAGTCTCAAACCATACAATATTCACCACACACACACTTTTAAATCAGATTGGTCTTGATTGGTCTTGTTTTTTCCTTGGAAGAGCCCCAAAAGTAGGGCTGCACCATTTGGGGGAATAAAATTATAATTTCATAAAACTGAGATTGAACCACTGATGTCACATGGACTATTTTAATGATGTCCTTACTACCTTTCTGGGCCTTGAACATGGTAGTTGCATTGCTGTCTTTGCAGGGTCAGAAAGCTCTTAGATTTCATCAAAAATATCTTAATTTGTGTTCTGAAGATGAACGAAGGTCTTACGAGTTTGGAATGACATGAGGGTTATTTTGGGTGAACTATCCTTTTAATTAAATCACAGCATTTGTGATTTGATAATCGCACTAAACAATTTTGGTGTTGTGTTGATTAATGGTGCAGCCCTACCCAGAGGGAAAAACTATATTTTCATGCTGTACCTTGGTAGGGAAACATGGTTCTTCAGTGTTAGAGTGGGATCACATCGGAGCCTAATGGAGGCTGATCTTGCATTTTTACATGCTTGTGTCGTTTCTCTAGATCTGTTGACACCATAAGAGGAAGAACGTCATTACAGACCAGTCTGAACTAAATCAAGTGAGATACTGAGTTGAGATCATATTAAAAGCATTAGAATAAACTAAACACAGATCCTTGCAAGTACACTCACCTGTAGTAGAATATGACATCAGGCAGCTCTGATTCAATGGGAAAGTTGCCATCCAATGACGAGATGTCATCAAATTTGAAGTCAGTTGTCACTCCTGAGTATAAAAATTTTACATCTGATGAATCCACAGGATGGACCCAGCAGGAAAGGTTTATTTGATAGAGATTTCAATGCACTCACCAATTAAACTATCTCCAATACTGAAGGGCTGAGAGGACACAACACTCTGACCCCTGACCTCAGAAGGCACTACGGTAGACTGACAGATGTAGCCTTTTACATCCCTCTTGCTTTCAGTTACATTTTCCACACAGGATGCAAGAGCTCTGTTCTAAATGAGAGAAAGACACACTTTAATGTTTCATTCTGAGCTTTTACAACTCAAACTTCACTAAATACTTCAGTAATGAATCTAGTCTAATTTATTCTCTTACTTCTGTCCCACACAGCGCCACACTGAAATGGTGGAAATACTGCAGCCCTTTACTGGTGAAGCGTGGGCTGCTCTGGAAGCCAGTAACATTTGCCAGCGGAGAGAAATCATAATTCAGCATATCTCCTTTATGATGCAGTGCTAATGTACAGTCACTCATGCACGCAGAACGGCCCTGTGAAAAGAGAGGACAAACATATGACAGAAGTGAATAGATATATAAAACAGCTGGAAAGTGCATGATTTGGGAAAATGTGTACATTATACATTTACAAGGTCACATTTCAAATTGTGCACAAATATATTAAGCACAGAAGTTAGACATAAGTTCTCAAGATTGCTGAACACTTTAATTATTACCTCATCAGCTCTTTAAATCAATAATGTTCACTGAAATCTGTCGACTGACAACAGTCCCACCTACTGGCCGGAACAGGTACTGTTCAAAAGCTAGCTATATCAATGCAAGACACTTAAAAACAAAGGCTTTAAACTGCACTGAGCACAAAGAACAGGGGCTATTCACACAGAATGTGTTTTTGGAATGGAAAAGAGCACAAGTTTTAAAGCTGAACTTCTTTTATGTAAATACATAATGCTTACTTCATTACTGTAAGTATTGGGTCCGCAAGGTATGCAGGCTTGCAATCCGATTGGCTGCTCGGGCCTGATAATGGTATTTGAGGGACAGCTTTTACACACTCCAGTGCCGTTCAGCATGTAGTGTCCTGGAGGGCATGGGACGCAGGCAGACTCAGAGCCAACGGCAGCCAGAGCACACTGACGACATTCTGATGCCACACCCCCAATCACATTAGTGAGGCGGACAGAGTAGATCTTAGCATAGTCAGAGCTGTATTCATTTTTCTGTAATACAGGCACACAGCAATAGATCAGCAAAAGATTTCTGGAGTCTAAAATAAAAAATAAAAAAGTAAAAACAAAACGGAAAAGAAGTGAAAGATTGTAGTTTAATCTTACCATACTGAAGATCCCAGTACGCTGAAAACCCCAGGTGAAGCTAACAGTGTTATTGCTTTTAATAAGGTAAGAGTAAGACTGCTTCCCTATAGTGCCAGACCAACTCTCCACGATATTACTCCATTCATTCTGCCCCTGCAAAGAGATGTAGACAAATCTTAGACATTAATACTCCTTAAATTAAGGAATTAAGAAATTACAATGATTGCACCATTTAAATGTTTGGGGTAAGAAAGGTTCAAAAGAAGAATAATACTTTTATTCATTAATGATGCATTACATTGATCAAAAGTGACAGCAAAGACATTTATATTGTTACAAAAGATTTCTATTTCTATTCTTTAGAACATTCTATTCAAACACATTCCACAAAAATATTAACGAGCATTTCGATATTAATAATAAAACTGTTTCATAAGCACTGAAACAAGCATATTATAATTATTTCTGCTAAAGATCCAGCATTGCCCTCACAAAAATAAATGACATTTAAAATATATATTCAAATATAAATTATTTTACATTATACTAATATTTCACAATGTTGCTAATTTTACTGTATGTACTGTCTTGGTGAACATAAGACACTTAAAAAATGTTCTTCAAGCTCTAATTGTAAATGTCATATACAATGGTATAAAATACAGTCAAACTCACTGCCATGAAATACAGTTTACAATCAGCTGTACACTTTGTTTCGAACACAAATGTTATTCTGGAAAGCTGAACTCTCTCGTTGTCTTCACTCAGGGAATGAGGCAGGCTGGAAAAGGAAAAACAAAATATATTGATCAAAATATCAATCTCTTGTATTAGCATTAATGTTGTCTTCATATGAGATATTGAGACCATTAATAAGATGCAGTTGCTATTTGTTACCATCTGTATGTGCTCACCTGTATCCAGGTACTGTGAGCGCCAGCATCATGTAGTCAGAGTCCTGATTGCTTGGTGTGGTGTAGATGTAATCACCCGCAACCTCCCAGCCTGTTACAGCAAAACCCCCATAACTCACAAATATCTATGACAGAATGACTCTGTCTACAAAAACTGTATGCCCCAATCAATGTCTCACTTAAAATTATATATTAAATTATAAAGTTATATCAAATTTGCATCAAATTGTGTGGAGAGTTAGTGAGGAGATATTTAGGCCTACCTGTGTTCCTCTCAGTGCTTCTGTATTCTGAGCTGAAGACTGAACTCCTCATATTGCTGGGCATTGTGTTCCACCATTTATATTCAAAACCCATGACTGGTTCCGTTCCAGCAGGACACTCTGAGCATTCTGAACACATGTAACATGATTGTTTATAATAGTGAGTTCTGTTATTGATTCACTACAATAATGTACTTATATAAACATGTAGTGTTGCCATCTAGAGATAGAACAGAGATGCATATGCTGTCATATGTGAGTGAAATCATTAATTGTTGTCTGTTGGCTGTCTCTCTCTACCTGTCCCATTTGAATAGAAGCCTTGTGGGCAGGGTTCACAGGTGGAAGTGTTGTTGGAGAAGAATCCTGGATTGCACGGAGGGCAGGCCATCATCTCCCCTGAAGCCGGAAGCTGCACTGCCCCCTCCGCACTCTCACTGCAGATCTTTGGCTCCATCCACTTATACATCAGTTGTGTCTAAACATATATATATATATATATATATAAACAGTCATTTGTCATCTGGAGATGTTACATCAATAAAATAAAATAAAATAATAAAATTTAATTAATTCATAAAATTTAAAAAAATCTCTAGATTTGTTGGATTGTTTGTGGTACCTGACCACTGGAGTCACATGGTGTGTGAGTATAGAAGTAATCAGTTGTCGTGCAGGGCGGTCGCTGTAGACAGGTTCCAGATCCATTTCCTGAAGTAACACACACACAGGACAGAGGAAAACGCCCATGGCATTAGGAAAAACACACACTCGTTTAGATAAAGTGATAAAACACAGTAGGCAAATCCCATAGGGTACAGGCGCTAGTGCGTGCAGGTCATTTACATGAACATTTACTTTCATGAGCTTACATTTAAATGCTTGATCACATCTATGCAGATGTAATGTTTAAAGCCCTTTATAAGGCATTTGATGGGTGACCACCAGTCATTTAAAAGAACTATGCTTACATGCATCATGATTTTCTAGTATAAGGCTGATATGTGATATGTTAGTTTAACCACAAAATCATTCAATAATTATATCAACAATTCAATATTGTTTCATGTTTTTATAGAATTATTTTAATTAGTACAATTAATGTAATGTTTATGTTTATATATATATATATATATATATATATATATATATTTCTTTTAATTGAAAGACTTCAGGATCATTTATGCACCTACACAAGGAATGTAAATATGTTGTAAGTACTCCAATATTCCACTTACACAAAACATCCTGTAAACACTCATATACTTGTCTAAGTACAAAGGAAAAAATAACACTACTATGAGCAATAATGAATGTGAAATGATAACAGTAGCGGCTGATGACTGACCTGAATTAACATGAACATTACTTTAAAAATGCTGAGACACACACCTGAATATTTGTCCGCCTCACAGGGTTGGCATGCAGTGGCTCCCTTATTAGAGTATGAATTAGCAGGGCATGGCACACAGCGGGCAGCCCCTGGTTTATCACTATAGGTACCAGGCTTACAGTGAAAACACTCAGATGTATACGAGACACCTGAAGAAAAGGTCAATTGTTATTTACTAAGTCAATTTTTTTCATGCATTCAAATTCAAGCCATCTTTTTTTTTAAGGTAGTGCACAATGATTTGTGATGGATAAATACCTGAGATGGCAATGTTCTTCAGTAGAACTGGCTTGGCAGTATTGGCAGCCAGAGAGAATCCTGTTGTTCTCCAGTACAAGACATTGTTACCACTACTCAGCTGCACCTGGATAAATAGCAAGAAGAAAAAGTTTTGAGGCCTGCGGCTTCTACATATTCTCTCAAAACACACACACACACACACACACACACGTGTTGTGTTGTGTTTCCATGATTTATGGCGTAATGGTTTTTATACTATACAAACTGTATTTTCTATCGCCCTACTACACCAACCCATCACCTAAACCTACCCCTTACAGAAAACTTTTTAGATTTTTAGATTTTCAAAAACTTCATTTTGTATGATTTATAAGCTTGTTTCCTCATGAAGACCAAAAACTTTTCCCCATAACGTAGGGTTTACCAGGATCACACACACACACACACACACACACACTTACATAATGGTAATCCCAATCACTTTCTGATATCTTCATCCAGCGACGCAGAGAGTCTGTAGACTGACACTGGTCATTCTGAACCTGTTAGCACATGCATATCATATCCCATTTCATCCAGTATCTAACATTGTCATGTTGTTATGAAACTTAATTTGTTATACGTTATTTATATATTAAACATAAAAATGCGCTATATACAAATTCAGTTTAACTAACCATAATTTTTTTTAATTCTATATATGTATATATTTTGGGGAAATTATATGAAAATATAGCCACAGTACTTACATAAAATTCAAAAAACATGTGGTTGTCTGGATAGAAGTATTGGAAGGACACAGATCCAGGCTTCTTTAGACTCACAGCATATGAAAGAGTTGAAGTGCACTCATCTGTGTTAGAGGCAATATAATCACCTTTTGGGATCCATGTTGAGCTGCACAGATGCAAGAGACACATGCAATGGGTCCCCATTAAAGCAAATTTCCACAAATGTCCATTCTTCAGTTTCATTTTAATTCCAAAAAATTCAAGGTCCTGACTCGTCAAGTACTTATGCATAAACATTCTGAGCATGCAATTACTGTTAAGTGAATGTTGAATGGCTCAGCCATCCACTTGATCTTGAATTTTAAGCACTAGCACCTGTTTGCATATCCTGAAATGCTGTAGCTCAAATTCATACATATATGAGTCACTCACTTGGAGCAATTTGTGTGAGTGTCTCCTAAGTTCATACTGATGCCATGGCTGACAAAGCCAGTGGGCAAGGTGTCCCACTCGTCGAAAGCAACACCCGTCCCAAGAGAATAGGTCCCTGCAACGCATTTCTGACACTCCTGAGTTCTCATGTCCAGAAATTCACCTTCATTACAGCTAAATGCTGACAAAAGAGAAAAAAACAACAACAAAGATTAAATTATCTTAAAGCATTTCTAGTTTTGAAAACCCTTCACCTGGTAACATAGCATGCTAGAGACCGTTATCTAGTGGCACTGTGTGTGTGTGTGTGTGTGTGTGTGTGTGTGTGTGTGTGTGTGTGTGTGTGTGTGTGTGTGTGTGTGTGTGTGTGTGTGTGTGTGTGTGTGTGTGTTGCAGTTACTCACTGCAGTGGGTGCCTTTGACTGGATCAGGCAGGCCAGTGCAGGTCTCAGGCTTGTTGGGTATCGCTACTCTCCATCGAGAGCCCAAAACATCACAGTCTGTGTACTCAAAATGATAATCGGACTGCAAAATATTGAAACATAAAAACAGCTGCATTGAAATGTCATTCATTTTGAAAATAAGACAAAACTTGAAAAATTGAGTTTTGTGCAGGGTAATACATTTGTTGGCATGATTGGAGATATCAACCACATAAACCCGTTTAAGAAAATTATATTGTATAGCTATCCAATTAATGTAGAAAAAACTATTAAATGATAAAAAGCTGACGTGGAGTGTTTAATAGGTAGCTACTCACCAAATAAATAAATACAAGGAAATGAAATGTTGATTTGAGTTGGAATTATTTTATATTATGTAATTTATACTATCATAAAGCTTCTGCTAAGTAAAAAGCTTTCATTACAATACTATATTACAGCAATATTAAAACTGCAATGGTCCAAAGTCTGTCTCTGAGTGCTTTTAATTCATTTTCACTACAGTTGATGGCTGAGATGCACAACTCGTCATTTTGTGCTTCACAGACATAATATAAAATTTTAGTTAACAACATCTTGTTTATAATGTTCCTCTGGATTATATCTACTTTTAAAATACTGTGTAAGATCAATATTTGCACAATAGGTGGATCCACCCACTGAAGATCAACTTCAAGGAAGTCTTCGAATCCTTGTCCAAACAAACAGTCTTTAGCAGGTATTATTTACTCACCGCTATGCAAAGCGGGACAGCCAGATAAAATAAAATCTTGAATATATATTAACATATTAACATCTCCAAACATCCTGTTTATTAGTTTATCCTAATTTAACGAAGGACATAATAATCTGTAAAAAAGATACTTAAATGCTGAAGGTGTGGTTTAAATGAAACAATTATTTAGACTCAAAGTGGTTTGTTTATGTTGACAGCTAACTCCCCAAAGAGCAGGCAGCTGGCAAGAAACAAGAACCCATTAAATTAAACTGACAGAATGGCACCTGAGGTAACAGCAGACACTTCACTTTCACAAAGCGAATCAGAATGACCCATGTGAAATGAAACAAGATTAATAGTTAACAAGACCTCAACATGACGAGTGGCCATGCTTCCTAAGTGCTTTGTGTTAGTGCAGCAACATTAGTAACGTTTAGTGAGAAAGAAAGAAAGAAAGAAAGTAGTTGTTGTTCTGAGCAAGCAGTCCACATCATAATCCTCACACCCATATAAATGATGAAACCGAGAAACCAAGACAACAGAACAGACTGACATTTGTTTCTATGGTGTCTCTTAGGGGTCAGATTAATTGATGAATCTCTTACTCCCACAGAAAACATGGGCTGTTTTTTTTTTGTTTTGTTTTTTCACAAGGTTAATGGCAATTTTCACTTGGTGCATTTTCAGTTATATTTGCAATAATAAAAATGTTTTCGAATTATATTACTATTATTATTATAATAGAACAGGTATATCAGTTACAATGCAGCCGTTTGTTAGCTGATCATAACAGCAGATGCCCCTTTCACACACCTCTCTAGGGCCAACGGACAAGCTTATCTAGACATGATAAAGTAAGTGTGTCACCCATTTCCATGATTATGTTCACTCTTATTCAAACATCATAATTTTCTTGGGGGAAAAGAGGACAGAGAGCTAAAACATACAGCAGAAAGGAAACAAGTTTACTGAAAGCTAATACTGATGATGCATGTGAGCTTTTTATTAAAAAAAGAAAACATCCAGCTCACATCTTTTATTTGCTTTACTAAATGATATGAGCTGTCAGGCTTCTTTTTCATGAAATTTGTATGGTTTCTTTTTTTGTAAAGTGGCGTCATGTGATACACAGGCTCCAGTTTGTATATGATGTGTGTACAACACGATTTTCTCAGCATGTAATCAATGGGGAATAACGAAGTTTTCTGTTACTATTAAAGGACCTTACATGATATATATATTTATAGAATGTACAGGCCTAGTCCTCCAGCACAATGTTGGGTGTTTATAATGATCAATACTCCAGCAGCAGCAGCAGCATTAGCTCACAAATGTGTTATTCTGTTAACGTGTTCAACCAGTGGTCAGTCAGCCAATAATTTCAGTGCATTATGTAGTTCTTTCAGAAATAAACAGCATGTAATAAATAATTCAAATCACTTGAAATTACGTTATTTGAAAAGACTGTTGTGGTACCTCACCTCACAGTCTCAGAAAATCTGTATAATGCACAGTAAAGTAGCACCTACCTCTTTGCAGCTGGGTAATTCCGTTGCCCCCGTTAAAAGTAAGTGAAGCAGAAAAATAACAGAAACTCTTTGCCTTCCAACACTGAAAAGCACATGACTTGAATACATTTCTGTTTCCAAAAGATACGTTCACTTCAGGAAAGGCGTGTGACGGTAACAGACGTGCTGTTATATTGCTGGGCTTTTATCCAGACACTGTTTGCACATACTAAGCGTGTAACGCGCTCTGCTCTCCTATTGGTCAGTCTCTTTGGGATGGAGTTCCAACTGCAAACGTGTCCCTCGTGTATAGATAGGCTAAATGTCAAGACATTAATATTCGTAAAGGTTTATAAAAAAAAATAAATCACATTAAGCACCGAGAACACGGCTGAATAACAAACATTATAGTAATGATATGAGGTCTACATTTGGGGAAAACAAATTTTAGTATGTAGCAGAAAATTCTGGGGAAACTGATAAGGTTTTTTTTTTCTTTCTTCTTTTGCTGTTGTAAAACCAACGCGGTAACAGCCACCTAATCAACTGTTAATGTAAATTTTTACACCAAAATGCGCTTGTAAGGTTAGTTAGTATATTTACGTCTCGAGGTGTGCGGGCGGCAGACCTGACGCTCTCTGTTGGTCTCTAGGCAACGGTAGGAGGGACAACAACAAAAAAAGTTGCAAGTAAAGATCCCAAACCATCGATCTGTTACATTCCACCAGACTCATTTGGATATATTGTGGAAATATGCCACAAGAACGAGATCCTTTTCCATTCCCGCAATATGAGAACGATTATACATTTACAGGGAGCAAGGAAATTCAGGTAATTCAAATGATGAACTTCAAACTTTATAACTGCCCACCCTTTTCTAGTTCGTATGCATTTTGATTATAGCCTACATTTGTGTTTACATATTTCTTACTTTTTGCCTTGCTTGATCAGAAACTTTCATATGACAAGCCAACCCATCTTGCACAAAATGACGAACCCTGGAGGAGACTCTATAACACGACAACACAAGCCAGCTCTCGGCGAAGTGTCTTTCATTACGACACTACAGTGAGTTGATGAAGCCTAACCTCGAAGGAAGATTTGAATTTGCTTAACGTTACTACTAGCGACTTAAAAATTAACATTCAAAGCTTTGTGTTTTTGAAATGTACTGACTGCTAAAATGTTGTCACAAGGCACCAAAGGACAGTCTGGACATTCATCTGAAATCCACATACGATCATCATCTAGGGTTATTTCAAAACAAAAATCAAATCACGACGCAGAAGGAAACTGTAGCATTGGATAATGGGTAAGGCCTCTAAATAATTTATATTGAATATACCAGTTTATTTGCAAAAACAGATACCTCACCAAATCATGTTTTTTTTTTTATTGTGTCAGTTAGCTGTATTTCTTAGTTAATTAATCAAAACATCCGTTTGACTACAGTGACTACAAACTACAGTTTGATTGGTATTAACTGGAATGCAGGATTTAAAAAAAAAAACTTGATTTTTGAACATTTTTAATAACACTGATATTCGTTTTCGCGAATTAACTCTTGAACTATTTTTATATTAACAAATAATAATATATATTGATTAAAACTTTACATTTTTATTTTTTTTAATTTCTTTTCATTGGTACTTCAACGAAATAAAAGAGACACCCAAACAGCAGAGGGTTTAGTTTGAAGGCTCAGTGAGGATAAAACTCGCAGCCATTTTGATGTTTTCCCCCCACAGGACACTGAAAAACAAAGAGTTAGAAGAATCAATGTGCGAGACGGAAAACAAAGGACTGAGAGTGTGGGTCGACACCCAGAAGGCTTCTATATACAGTATTAAAGGGTCCATAGGTGAGATTTAATTCTCAACCCATAAGAAAGTGATTCTTAAAACAAAAGAAAAGTGCTACAGAATTTAAACACGGGGTCTTTATTTTTATTTATTTTTTATTTACAGAGTCTCATCACACCGCTTCTACAAACCGAGGTTACTCTCGTAAGCATGATGGCGGCTTTTACTCTACGTAACACAATACGTTATACAAGTTAAGATGGGTTACCCGTACTCCCACCAGTCGGCTGTTAAACAATGGATATCAGAAATACCATGCAAGTTATAAGGGCTTGAAAAAAAAAGAGAATAAAAGAACCGTAGATATGCCGGTGTGGTCTCTTCTTTAAATAAATAACGTTACAATAAATTTGTCGTGCAGCTCCGTGGTGCTCACAGACTTCAAGGACTCGCTCACTGTTAGAAGTTATGGTGAGATCAGAATCGCCGTTATACTCAATGAACAAACAGAGCATATTGGACCGAGACCCAGCACCCTGCCTGTTCTAGTATATCTGATCGACTCATCATTTCTTACCACAGTTTCAACTGTGGATGCCCCGAGTTTTGTGAAAAGCCTCACGATCATTGCTACAGAAGCTCTCGAGTCGGTTTTTATCATCTCTGTATCCGAGCAGGGCAACTCGGACCAGATCAAATAAGATCACGGTGTAGATTTTTAAAGTTATCTCATTCACTCACACTCACAAAACGCAAACATTCATGCACACAAACAACCACTCTCACAGCATTCACTCCACACACGCGCGAACACATTCACTCAATGACCTCACATCCTGGTTGACGTCGATAAGTAGCACTTTGGAATCATGGGAAGCGTTTAAACAACCATTAAAAATCACACTGCCCTCTTGTGGCTGGCTACGGTAATATTTTATCAATTGAGGAGCATGCGCGCAATATATATATTTCAATTAATTATATTATAATTATTATAAATTAGTGATTGTTAGTTAATGTAACTTAAATGTAGAGGAATAAACAGAGAGTAAAACTATATAATTTGGACAAGATTTTATATTGATAGAACAATAACCCTGTCAGAAAACAAACAAATCTCTTAACAGGCATTTGCTTATTTAATTAGCAAAGACGGACGTCTATCGGTCTTTTCATTTGTCTTACTGAGGAAAAAATAAAGAGATCAAGAGTTAATATTTCCAAGGAAGGAAGACAGTTAAAATCAGCACTGATGTCTACGGTAATTAGTTAATCTGGCATCCTACGTGCCTCGTATAGGTTCAGGCTAATCTGGAATGGCGTAATGAGCTTCAACGTAATGTCTACAACAAGCATCACTGAACATAAACAGAGCAAACGCTGACCGAAGGCCACAGCCTCGACACTAGACGCACAATGCTGGACCTGAACACGACAAAAAAGCAATCAACTGTATGCGTAGAGGTGAGTGTTCTTTTTAAAAAAAAAAGAAAAAAAAGAAATGTAGTTGGTTTATTTGATTTAATCCTAAATGAATGATTGCTGGTGTTTGATAGTCACTCTCTTTTAGTAACTAAGTTGATATGATATGGGAATTAAACGTTTTTAGTATACAGTTACTTTTCCATAATTCGTTTTAAGAGAAACCACAGGTTTTTGTTTGTTTAGCTACTGGTTCTAGTTTTGCCTCTGTCTTTCAAATATAAAAACTACTTCATGAATTTTAAAGTGTTTCTGGAGTTCTTAATTGTTGCATTGACAATGCACTTCGCCTTTACACTAAACTTTGTTCCCATTTAATAGTGTCAGTCCCAGCAAGTAGTTCTTAAATGACCCTATCACAAACCTTGATAGAGTATGATCATAATTTGCATGAGTCATGTATTTCCGTCAGTAGTCTGTCATGTTGGTTGGAGTGTGGAGATGGGACAGGGGTGTGTTTGGTGTGGCTGACACACAAATGGCCATTGAGCGTTGACTGTTGGACCAGAGTAAGCTGGTTTAACCCGGTCTTGGTTATTAACACTGCTGCGGGCAGGATGCCCAAAAGATTAACGTCTCATTAAGAGGTGGACTAGTCAAGCTCCCTAAAATGTTCCTGTAGACCAAACAGAGTATAATGCTAACAATTCCAAAATTATGGGTTCACATGGAATGCACAAAGAGCTATAATGTGTGTCCTGAGAGTACAACGCAAGTAGATTTGGATAAAAGCGCATAATGTGCAAAAAAAAAAAAAACACACAGCCAGAACAAGGATCCACATTTCATTTGTGACTAAATTATGCTTATTTTTTTTGTGGGTGTGGGTTCATGCGAAAAGCATGTGTCTCTTTGTCATTTAAACTTGTACAAAATAGTTAAGTCAATAGTTATTGATAGAATGGTTAATAATAATGGTGTTGGTGGTGGTAGTAATTTTGCAAGTTTGTGTATATATTCAAGTTCGTATATAATATTTAATGCTTCCTAAGGAAGTCTAATTTTGAACAGCTTTTCTCTGTCCTATTGGCTGTAGTCATGTATCAGAGGTCAGGAGGTGGGGAAAAAAATAACTTAAGAAAGCCTCAGTGTTGAGCTATAAATGGCCCTCTTTCCTTCATTCAGTAAATCAAGCCAACACGCATTAGGAGGCAAAGCATGTGTCATCTCAGTCCACTGAGCAGATTTGATTCTGTGCTTTCATCAGCAGGTGGACATGATGGCACTATTTTTAATTGCATGCTAGAAGTAACCCATTCATTTGGGTAAATTTATTTACTTATACTTTTTATTAATATGTATCAATATTTTATAATTTTAACTTTTCTCTCCAGCGGCCAGGATTCAGACATCACAGAAAAGGTACAGGCACTGACGATGCTCAGTTTAATTTACACTGCATCATATAATCTGTCATAAACATGTAAACACAATTTGACATCCTACAATTTTGCTTCTCAAATAAACATGCAAATCATAACTGAAGATTTGTTGGTGTTCATAAGTCTAAATGTTTGCTATCTTTTCAGAGAACTATGCGTGTCCTTCTCCTGTGTCCCAGCAAAGCACAGACAGTGGAGACGAGTTCAGTCCGCTCAGGAAATTGAATGGCTCACCCGGCGAGTGTCCCAGTCGCCAGAATCTCCATAAAGAGCTTCTGCTCAGCCACAAGAGGTGAAGAGTAACATCTAAAAGATGTTTACTTTGCAAATGTTGGCGTACACCAACATAACCCAATACTTTACAAAGAATAAAAGCAAAGTAAACATCAAGTTGAAAGTTTAAAATTACATCTAACCTGCACTTATCCATACAAACTGTGACCTTTTTTCTTCTCAGAGGTCTGTTGTTTGAGGAGAAACCAGAACTGCAGCGTGTGTTACAGCAGAGGAGGCTTGACCTGCACAGAGAGGAGGAACTTGCCCTCCGACCTCCTTCTGACCTGGAACAAGAGCTCCGTAAAAGACAGCAGAAACTGCAGGAGGTACTGACCAATCTCTGTCCACTTAACGTTCCTTATTACTAAAATGGAGGTAAAGTGTTTTGCCAGATCCAAGGCTATTTTTTTTTTTTTTTTTTTTGATGAACTGAATTGTGGCTATGCATTTTGTTGACTGGACCTGCACATTTCATACATTTTAATATTTCTCCACAGTATGAGATGGAGGAACAAAGGCGCATAGAAGATGAGAAGAATGTTCCAGAATTTGTCAGAGTGAAGGAAAATCTGCGTCGTATACAGTTGACGGAATAAAACAACTGAAAGGGCCTATGGAGAAGAAAGCGCCTTGTAATTTTTACTGTTTTCGTATAATAAAAATGTTATGAAATTAAGTGGCATACAGCTATAATGTAGTTTGGCAATGAAGCCCTCTATTTAAATGCACTGTGTTCTGTAAACTTGAGTCAAATTAAAGCTATTAATGTCTTGTATAATATTACCCTGTCTGGTGTGTTGCGGGTTTTTATTTATTTATTTTTTCCTCTTCCCTTCACCAGTAATGGCATAGTACTTTAGACTTATGATACTATGACTTTCCTATTTGACATACAACTTTTGTCAAGCAGGTGACCAAACTGTCATACTTCAATGGGACTTTCATATTGAAAAGTCAGTTACTTCCTAGCAACCAAATGACAAAATCTCCAGCCACATCTCAGGACCATAATATCATAGCATGGACTTTTCTTTTTAAATAGAAAAACTACTTCGGTTTACTCGCTCTGAGCCTCGTTGTTTTTGTTTTTTTTTTTTGTTTTGTTTTTTTCCCCCGTCTACACTAGAATTCCCAAATCGATTCGGTGTCTCGCTGCCTTTGCATTTACAGGTGGCACTTCTGCACCCCGCCAGTACGGAGAGAAATCTCCACGGACTCCTCTTTTCACATGGAAATGCCCCTGTTTAATTAGCTGATCTTTAAATTCAGGGAGTCACGACTCAAGAAAGCCTGACCATCTGCCGTAGCCCGCCTTTATCAGGAAGGTAACAACAGGAGGCAAATGGGAAGCAAATCGACAAAGAAACGTTTGTAGGAAGAAACTCGAGCCATGTTGTGCTCTCAAAATTTATATATCTTTATAGGCTGACGACAGTTACGACAAATACTCTTTCAGCAAATTACTTTGAACGGTGTCGGGCATGTCGCCATGCAGGAAAACAATCAAGTTGTGGCAGCATGCCATTTCGGACACAATTCATACAGTCCAGAGGACTATTCGCCAGCTGTCCTCTTGTTTAACTCTTATTGTCTCGGTTTTCTCCCGCTGGCTGTAGACACGCCTATCGCAAAAGAAGCGTGTGCTGCCTTCAAAAGATCACGCACGCTTACGAAGCATCTAGACAAACATTCGCGATAGGGGGCAGTTGCAGTGGTATCGCCCGGTTTTGTACTTCTAAACTTGTTAGCAAGCACAGTTTAAAATTTTTCCTCATTAAAATATTAAGTAGGCGTTTATTAATGTTAATACGTATGTTACTTTATAAATAGAAACTGGAAAATATTTCAACTACATGACACTCTCCCCCTGCGCAAATACGATTGGTACAGTCCAGTGGCTTTTGGCTGGCTTGAGTAAAGACTCCACATCCAGCCGCACTGTGGAGTCACCGGCACACGCGCATCTGCGGGAATGGAGTGAACGGAGGGTGTGTATTGGGCTGGATACTGCAAAGAAAGGTATGGTAAAAATAAATATTTGTATTAATAAGAAACATTACATTTGTGTATTATATTTTTTGTGGCATAAATGTAATTCCATATAAAATACATTTGATTTAAAGCTTTGCGCAAAGGCTCCATGAATTCATTCATTTATTTGAAGGCATGCGCTAATTCTTTGATAAGCTCTGTACTCATGTTCTTAAATGTGTTTTGAGTGCATTTATGTTTTTGGGACTTAAACCTTTACAACAGACATAAATGCTGACCATTTCATTCCTTGGTGCTTATAAGGTCATCCAACCCTTTCAAAGCATGCAAATTATTAAAGACTATCACTAATAAAATGAAATCTGAATTGCATGATATTTATGTGGCCCGAGTTGGTTTAGATGCTGATGGCATAATTGCATTATGATTGATTAAATGGAATACCTACTACAATAATATTTATCTACACAAGTTCCGTGCATTTAAAAGACATGTTTCTTAGTGCTTGCAAGTGTTGTTTACTACTGATCCAGATCCACTGGAATTGGTACAGCCATTCTATACATTAGGTCTGTTAAAAGTTAATTAAAAGAAACATTTTACATGCAGTTAAAGCCATTATCATTTGTATAAAGGCTTACAGGGTTCATCTCTTTTTCCAGAAATCCCTGGTGTATCTCAATTAACTTTGTACTGGAATACATATTGCAGTGGATGTCCATTCATAAAGGAGAATGAGTCCGTTTACACTGGCAGAGAAACTTTCTTTAATTTATTAGCCAAAGGAGTTTTCGTCTTTGAGAGGGTTTTGTCATGCATTCTGATCAATCGCTTCATTTTCATTGAGTGGCATGATGAAAGGAGAGAAGTGAAATCACAAAGACTGTCTTTCAAGTCTCTTCACACACTCACTCTCTCTTTCTTGCTCTCCGCCATGTTTTGCATGGCTTCATTAACATTCGACTGGGTTTTTGGCTTTGCATCAGCTGTGGAAATAAGTCACACACCAAATTCTGTCGCTCCCATAACATCTGCATCCACACGATTCAGCATCTCTATAATAACAGGCTCCGCATACAATCTGGGCCGTGTTCAAGTCTCCCGTCAGACTTTCCAAGCTCTGGCCCTCTCTGGGAATTCCAGACCTGGCCGCAGTGGTAATGAAATTGGCCGAGTAGGCATTCCAATAGATCACAGCCCCACAGACTCATGGGAAAGGGTGTTCGGGAATCTGGCGGAGATGACATGAGAATTGCAGACTATTGAAAATTGGCTTATTCGCTGATGTCTCATCTTTACGCTTGACTGCGAGAGAGGATGGGTGGATCTGTTGTGTTATTCTTCTGCTGCTGAGATCGCTGTCGAGAAGACTACGTCCTGTCTGCTCTTCTGAGCTTAATGTGCTTTGTAATCAAGACAGACCTAATGTGTTTTCAGGGTGGAGGTCCTTGCGAGTACAGTTTGTGGGTTAGAAAGGAGTAGGTCATCCCAAAATTTAAATCTGTCATGATTTACTCATCCCATCCCCTTGTGATTTCATTTCTTCTGTGGAACACAAAAAGAGAAGTTCAGAAGATTGTGCTGATTGCTCTTTTTCACACGTTTACAACACGTTGACTTTCAAGGAAATTCATTTAATGGCCATTTGGGAAATATTAGGCATGTAGTGACATCTACTTGAATAGTGAAGTACTTAAATTTCAAAAACTGCTAGCCAAATTCATATTTAAAGGTGCCATAGAATGGAAAACTGTATTTACCTTGGCATAGTTGAATAATAACAGTTCTGTACATGGAAATGACATACCGTGAGCCTCAAACACCATTGTTTCCTCCTTATGTAAATCTTGTGAATAAAAAATACCACTGAAAAATAGGCGAATCAGAACATAACACCGACTGTGATATAACAGTTGGGATCACTAATAGTTACGCCCCCAACATTTGCATAAAACACGCCCATGTTCTATGCTAGCCGAGCCATCAGAAGTTCTGCAGGTATTGTGAAGAAACAATCGAGGACAACAGCGAAAATGGCAGATCATGGAAATAAATGTTATGTTCCAGGATTCTAATAAAATAACGCAAGCCACTAAAGGGACATGGTTAGCTCCTTGCTATCTGTAGCCTGTTACATTACATAAAATTTCACTTACCACATCAACAGAGCAAGGAGGGATGACTGAGGATGATGGCGATTGATTTACAGATCCTGAGCACCACTGACAAGCATCGGATCTTGTAAAATGTGTGGTTAGTACTGCCACTCCATAGTATTAACAGAGTTCGTGCTATCGCAAATCTCCAAAGCAAAAGTTAAACTAAAAATCGATTGTGCATTTGAAAGCAGTTTCAATGCCCAGCATATTAATAGCAGCTCCCTGATGCCCACATTTTATTTACAGTATAATTACCCAACGATATAACTGAGCGAGAAAGTATTGAAATATATATTTTCTCTGTGTTTCCTTCCTGTAAGCTACTGAAATGAGCGGCACTGTGAAACAGCCAATCAGAGCAGAGCTCAACATTATTATTCATGACCCTTCCAAATAAGCCAATAACAGACCGTTTCATTCTAGGGAGAAATCCTAGGGTTTTAAATTGACATGTAAAACTGTTTCTGGAGAATTTTTGCCCTTACATAAGCCAAGTACCTTCTATGTAGATATCAGAGAACGATTTAAAATATTGTATCAATGCATTCTATGGCACCTTTAAATCACATTTCAAATTAGGAATAAAATCAAACATAAACTGCCCCACAAATGTTGGGCAAATTTGTGTGTGAATGAATGTTTTCATGAATAAATCATGATTCACTAATTATGTACACTCTCAGAAATAAAGGTACAAAAGCTGTCACTGGGGCTGTACCTTTTTAAAAGGTACATGTTTGTACCTAAAGGGTCCATTTTGGTACCTTAAAGGTACATATTAGTACTTAAAGTGTACATATTTGAACCTAATAGGTACAAAAGTGTACCTTTTGAAAAGGTACAGCCCCAGTGACAGCTTTTTTTACCTTTTATTTCTGAGTGTGTAGATACTAAAATTTATTCTGAAAAAAATGTAGGAACAACTGGCAATATGGTGACTGGCTCTTTTATTTAGAAGGCTATATTGTGCATTGCAGTTTCTCCCATTTAAACTGTCTTGGTGCATATATACAGTCTTCATTTACAATGAAGGGAGACTGAAGCTTTCAAGCATCAAAAATGATGCAAAAGCACCATAAATTAATCATAAACTTTGACCCTTGTGCTATATTGACTTGGCATGATTACATTATGATTAGATACAATACTTACTGCAGTGGAAACACAAGTGTTAAAAAAAAATGGGTTACACTTTATATTAGGTGGCCTTAACTACTATGTACTTGCATCAAAAAATAAGTACAATGTACTTATTGTGTTCATATTGTATTGCAAAACATGTTTGCTGCTATTGAGGTAGGATACGGGTAAGGTTAGGGACAGGTTTGGTGGTATGGGTAGGTTTAAGGGAGGGTTAAGGTGTAAGGGATGGGTCAACAGTGTAATTATAAATGTAATTACAGAAATTAATTACAGATGTAAGTACATATAGGTATTTTTAAAAATATAAGTACAGTGTAAAAACATGTATGTACACAATAAGTGCATTGTATCAAATCATTAATTTAAATGTAAGTACATAGTAGTTAAGGCCACCTAATATAAAGTGGGACCAAAACATGTTAGTCTTCTAAAGTCAAACAATATCTTTGTGCAAGAAAACAAGACCAAAATTCAAGACACTTATTTCAGTAATTGATTTGAAATGGCAAAGAAAAGAGCAGTCAGCACAGTTTTCAATATTTCTTTGTATGTGTTCCATGACAGAAAGTCATACAGGTTTTCAAAGACACGAGGGTGAGTCAATGTTGGCAGAATGATAATTTTGGGGTGAACTAAAATTGGGAGTTGCTTTTTGTTTAATAAAGCACAGTTTGTCACAGTGACCTAATTCCTGCTGCAGTTTCATCAGCCTTTCTTTTGCCCTCTGTAAGTCTTGTTGTATCAGCAGATACTGTCCTCTCAGCAAACTGGCCACTCGGGCTTGTTGACACAGAGCTTTGCTGGTATTTTTTCAGTCGTTGGAGTGTCTGATGGAGCAGGCTGCTTTCCATTGTGCTGAGCTGCATCCATCCACATGAGTTACAGAACTGAATGAGGATGGAGCCTTTAGAAGCTCCACAATCACATCCTGTCAAATTTTCTTCCTCAGAACTCAGGAAGAGGGATGATAAGGATCCACGCCGACTCATTAGCAGGGATGTTGTCCCTAGTGATGTGGGTGGGCAACTAGATTTCCCCCAAAATAGCATTTATATAAATACAGCGTCTGCCCTAGATTTTTACGTGCTTGACACCAGCGCTCATTAGATATAACAAGGAGCCATGAGCCCTACTTCTAAAACGCACGCATGATTTGATTTGATCCTAAATTCCATGGATTTCATCCAATATGTCAAAACTGTTGCATAACATCCATACAAACTTTTTGGCCATATATACCAGCAATTCAAATAGTCCAACACTGATTATGAAAATGTAAAGATAAATAACTAGACAATCACAACATGCGTAAAAATTATTGTATGTGCACATTAGTCATTTTAACTGTGGTGTGGGTATTACATGATTTAATTTAATTCATTAATTAGATTATTGATTTCCTGGAATGAATGAATGAATGAATGAATATATAAATATGTGTGTATGTAAGAGGGATGAATTTAAGGAATGTTTTTTTGTGCATATTATATTAATGTTTTATAAATCAGTCATAGGAACATTTAAAAAAACTGTTGCATGTGTTCACATTTAGGATCATTCTATGCACGTCTTTATACATGAGGCCTAGGTTTGATAATGTTTGATGTAACTTGCCTTTACTTTCTCAGAAAATGAAACCGCTTACTTTTTTTTAGGACTTCAGAAAAGTAGCGTTGCAAATGTCATAAACTGAGCTAGTATCTTCCTCAAATCTTGTTACTGGATATGAAAGGATCTTTTGTAATCCTGAAACTCAAGATGATGACAATTCAGTCATAATTTACTCATCCTAATGTTGTTCCAAACTTTAGGCCACTTTCTTTTGTGGAACACAAAAATTAAAATAAAAACGTTTTCCATATAATGCAAGTCAGTAGGGTCCAGTGTTGTTTTGAACCCCATTGACTTTCATTTCAATTCTGCCACGATTTATCCACTCTCATTTTTGGGTGAACTTCCCCTTTAAACAGAAAAGTTTCCTGCTTGATTGATTCCTTTTACATCTGTAAGAGGATCCGATTTGTCATTCAAACTCTGCCCAATGCATTAACATGTTCCTTTATAATAACAGAACAAGACTTTATGTAAATGTCACAGCGGTCTCTCCTCATCTTACTTTCTCCATACTGAGGCCTGTGAAATCTGAGACGTCACAGTCAGAGATCCCTAAACATTATTCCTAACAATCCCTTAGAAAAACTTTGCCTGTAAGTTTTCTTCATGGTAATAAGAGAATCCCTGACATGGTTATCTAAGTTATCAGCATGTCCCGCCTGAGGCTGTATCAGCATGGACACATTGTTCCACTTCAAAGCTGCGGCGAGTGGGCACTGAAAGAAAGAGAGGGGGTCTTGGAGAGAACAGGTGCAGTCTTTGGGAGGGGGAGAGTCCCTTCTGCCATCTGTTGACTTCTAGTTTTCCCCCAAACACACTTCATCACAATTCACACACGCCTGCTTGGTCATAGTGATCCAGGTTGCTATGGTGCTGTATGGGAAGAATAAGACCCCCACATGTGTGCGGTCAACTCTGGGCGCGCGGCTATTGTGTTTTGAGACATTCAAACATTTGGGGGGTGTGCGTGTGTGTGCGCAGACTGAAATAGGGGTGGATGAGGCGAAAGACCAGTTGCTTTGTCAGATGTGGAGGAGACGCTGAGGTGCCTGTGAAGGGTTCTCCTCGGGAGGTTCGGTTTTACATAATCGCACAGCCACAAGCCACTATTTGGAAGGCAAATTTACTTAGTGGTTGCTGGACTGAAGAGCAGTAGTAAATGGAGAGCGCTTGAAATCAAACGACGGATTTCAGTCTTTTCTCTTCCCCATCAACAGGTCACATCTGCAGACTGAACTCGGATATTGTTGAAAACTGCAGAGTAACAAAAATAAACATGGAGTGTAAGGAGGAGATCAGTGACTCTGATAGCGGGATCATTTTGAACTCTGGTGAGTGCTTTTGTTATGTTTTTTTAATGATAAACAATATTTAAGAGGGAGCAGAATGCAAATTTGGTGCTGTAGTCCTAAAAAAAAAAAATTTTTTTTTTTTATCAGTATACCAGTTAATAAACATTAGTGAAGTTTTCTAGCTTTTTTTTAATCTAAATTTATTTTTTTGTGTTAAGAACACAGGAACTGGAGGAAAGTCAGATACTCAAACTCTAGTTTCTTATATGAGCGCTAGAGTTCATTGTGTCAGGGTAGGCCAACTGCTAGCCCCCTGTATGTGTGTGCTCTTGTGTAATGAAATCTGTTGTGATATCCAGGCCCAGACAGTCCCACGTCGCCGGTGAAGGACCTGAACACTCACACACGTGCCATGAGGCTGAAACAGCAGGCCCTTGAGGACAGACTGGAGCTTTGTGTTTTGGAGCTAAAGAAACTCTGCATTAGAGAGGCTGTGAGTGACAAAAAAAATGTGCCATCAGTATTGCCATCTCTGCTAAATTCACAGACATCATGTATCACATATATATATATTTTCTTTTTTTTAAAGCATGGGAAATTATATTTACATGTAAATTAAACCATCACAAATAGCTAGAGGGTCTGTGGAAAATTCTTGAATTGTGACCAAAAATCTGCTTGGAAAAACTGGCAGCCAATGTGATATTTCCCATTCATTTTCTCCATAGAAATTTCATAAACGTCTTCAATAAAGATTTTTAAGTCTTGATCCAAAAAAAAAAAAAGAGCCACGAACCCCCCCCCAAAAACAGCTTAAAGATAAGATAAATCACAACATTAAACCCTTGATTTCCATTTGAAAAGACAAAATTAACCAGGGTCTGCCAATACTTTGGGACCATAAAAGGGGTTTCTTGGTTTAGAGCAGTTTAAGCCTGGCCTAATTAACTAATGAAGAATAATGAGTTGTAATCAGGCTAAACCATTACACTACCATTTAAAAGTTTGGGGTTGGTAGAAAGTTTATTTTTGTGATCTCAAAATTACAATGAAACAGTAATCTTATAAAATATTGTTCCAATTTAAAATAACAGTTTTAATATAATTTGGCATGTAATCTTGTTATGCAAAGCTGAATTTTCAGCAGCCATTACTCCAGTCTTCAGTGTCACATAATCCTTCTAATCATTCTAATATGCTGATTTGCTACTTATTTCTTATTTTTATAAAGATTGAAAATGGTTTTCTTGCTCAAACCATGAGTTTCAGTAGGAAAGTCAGCTGGCCTGTAAGCGTAAATCAGATTGCTCTGATTAAGCTGGGCTTTTTCTTGTTCTTCAATACAGCCCTTCAATAGAGACACTAAAGCAATGTCTGAGAAACAGATGCTTCTTTGCATGTTAGCCCACATGTCTGTCATTCACTATTGGCCAAGCAGGGAGAAGATTTAAGGGCCTAATCATTACACCATAGAAACCTCTTTGTGGACACTTCGATAATATAAAGACGAGCATCTGCTCGCTCAAAGATTTTTTTTGTTTTGCATTGACTGACAAACACAAAGTGTGTTTTCTTTGAGATTAAAATGCCCTTTGTTTTAACAGGAGCTGACTGGAAATCTGCCCTCCGATTACCCTCTCCTGCCTGACGAGAAGCCTCCACAGGTCCGGCGACGCATTGGAGCTGCTTTCAAACTGGATGAGGGTTTTATTTCACAAGATGGCGAGGTAATAGGCCACAGTTTCTACACGGAGATTACTTTAATAGCTTTAATGCAACTGACTGTTATTTGAGCCTACCTGGCTAGTTTTAAAAGATATTATTCATGGTGGTGAAACCGTTCCACTTATATGGAAAAAGATTTTTACGAGGTGCGTTTAATGCATATTTCAGCATTTTTAGCTTGTAATCGTGCAGTTACACCCTGAAATGTTTGTCTCCAGGAGTCTGAGCTGCACGCGCTCGAGGCTGATCTCGCCCTGCAGCGGCAGATTTATGAGGCAGCCCGAAAGCTCTCCCTCGAGGAGCACATCAGCAAACCGGTGAGGAAAAGCCGACTGCAGCAGTGTAAACGTGAAGAGAAGAAGCTGAAAGAGCTGCAGGATGTGATACTAAAACACCGCATCAACCACGGCTGTGTCTCTCCACAGACCTGCTGTTCTTCCAGACAGAGAGGTCAGCCAGTCGATTTTCATATGAACTAAATTTTACGCATTATAAAAGCGATTGACTGTATTACTAAAAAGATATAATACGAATGAACAAATATTTGTTGGTCCATTCCAGATCTTTGTATGTCGGATGACAGCTCACTGTCTGATGCTGTTGCCTTGGATGATGGTAAGTAAGCAACCCTTTATTTCCTGTAGACTCTTTGATGTCTAGACTCTAGGCGTTCGCTCATTTAGAAAAATTGTCTTTTATCTACAGACTCAGACTCTGCTCCCTTTTCTCCAGCCGTTCTGGGGTCTTCAGCAGACAGCGGTTTCCAGTGTCTGACTCTCTTACCCAATAACGGCCCAAAGCAATCGAGCTCCAGTTCCAGTCTGGACTATGATGCCTCACCCATCCAGAACTCTCCATGGAAGGAGTCCAGCTTGGACCAGCCCTACCAGAAACAAAAACCTTCTCACTCTGCCTGCAGCAGCCGCTCAAGGTACTGTGGGATATTCTAGCTTTGAGTCCCATGGTAGATATTTAATTGCAATATAAGCAAACCTTTACTTTGTGTTGTCAGAGCTGTTTTAAAGGTACTTGATACCTACTGTTCAAATGTTTGGGGTTGGTAAGATTTTTTGGTAACACTTTACTTTAAGCCTTTATGTATAATGCAATGAATTGATAAGCATTATAATGTATTAACCGTGGTTACAATTATTCATGAGATTATAAGCTGCATTACAAGGCATAATTAATGCATTAAAACTACTTTTATTATGCATTATACATAAATGCTTTAAGTAAAGTGTTACCTTTTTTGTTTTTTGGAAGAAGTGTCTTGTGCTCATCAAGGCTGCATTTATTTAACTTGCAGTAAAAACAGTAATATTGTGAAATGTTATTGCAATTTAGAAGGTCTGTTTTCTATTTTAAATATTTGAAATGTAATTTACTCCTGTGATGGCAAAGCTGAATTTTCAGCAGTCTTAAGTGATCCATCAAAAATCATCCCAGTATGCTTATTTGGTGCAGAAACATTATTATCAATATTAAAAACTGTTGTGCTTCTGTGTCAGCAGCAGTCCAACAGGCTCACCAACAGACACAAGAATGGCAGAACTTCCTCCAGCACCCCAGTTTGTGTTTAAGAGTCTGCCAGTGCGAAACAATCAGCCAAACAGCGCCCCCTCCACCCCAGAGCTGCCACTGCGCCGACAGTTCTCACAGTCCTTCAGGTAATTCATTTACAGTATTGGTACTTCGGAATTGTCTGAATAGCTGTTTGTCAAATACATGGCTTAAAATTATAACAAGACTTTGTTACATACAGAAATATTTGGTGAAACAGCTGCATTTAAATATTTTTGATTGATAAGTTTATTAATGAGCAACATTTGTATCTCTATTCCATCTGCGGAAATGTCTTACCTTACTAATCTGTTATCATCTCCTCTCAAATAGGCTTCCCAGAAGCAAACCAGAATTGACCAAGGCCAGCTCAGACCTGGGACGGGGCCGGACAAAGCTGCCACGTCGACGAGTGACCGATTTCGCATTGGCCTACTCAGTTCAACGTTTATATCAGTGCAGCTCTGAAGACAGCAGCTCCGAGCTTTCCATTTCCTCATATAGCAGTTCCTCCAGCCGAGAGACGACCACCGAGGCACCTAAACCCTGTCCGCCTCCATACGGCTACCATCGCACCGCTCCAAATAAAGGACCAAGCCAGCTCAACACCCACAGTACACTCAAAAACAACAACAAAAACCCACCTAACCTCATGCCGGGCCCCAATCAAGTGAAGATTAGCAATGGGACACCACTTCAGGCAGACATGGTGAGGCTGCAACTCAGACAGAATTCACAATCTGATCCTTTACATCCCAATAAACCCCAACAAGTCGAGGTTACCTCACCCAAACGAATGCTCAAGCCTCCCCCGCCATACACAAAGGTGGTCCGCACAACGTCACTAAGAGAATATCCCAACCACCCCAGCCGTGTGCTTCCTCGAGATGTGGTATCAGGGGAGCTTAAAACCTGGCACCAGAAAAACAATATAATCATATCCAAACCTCGCTCACATGAGCGGCAAGGATCGATTCGAATCAAGCGCCCAGAGCCGCCGCCCTACCACCAGATTCCCTCTCATAAACAGGTAAAGATGTGAACAATATGTGCGTTTATCAGTACCAGTTTCATAATTGAAATCCGTTCCTGGTAAATAATAAACATACTTGTTTCTATCCAGGTTTCTCAGAAGGTGATTCTGCATAGGGCTTCGGATGGAACGCCGCTGCAGTGGTTCGAAGAGGAAGACTCTGAGATTGTGAGTCAGGTGTAACCAGGTAGAAGAAACCTGGAGGAGATGACACAGAGAATAAGTGCTCTCATTGTACATGTCTTTATTTTTATTTATTGAGCCAATGGACTCACTGATGTAGTCTGATTATGTTCATTCTCACCGACTTTTTGACCAAGTTGGAGCTGAGCCAGTGTACGCCTCAATTTCATATATGCCTACATTTGTGATTAAATTTCAAGTCTAAGACTTCCTTGTAAGGCATCATGCCAGATGTTTATGATGAATGTATAATATAATTGTGATTTTATTGATGTCAGGAGAGTGTGGCCCACCTTTTGCAAATGAATTCCCTCATGGAAATGACATCATTTAGTATATATTTGTGTCTGGTACACGATTCTTAGTTTCCCCATGATTTTATTTAATTTAACACAATTAATATATTATTTTTCCATTATATTTTTTATTTGTGAATTAATATTGCCCCTTTCCTCACATTTTTTTTTTTTTAATTAGTGAAGTGTTGCTCTGCTACTGTAATATGCATTGTAAGAATAATCCATCTGTGAGTTTTAATAATACCAAATGCAGATGTTTTACTTCCTGTTTGTACACTAACTAATTATGAAATATATTTTATATTATTTATAATACACTTTAATAAACAATATTACAGATCTTCATTACTGTCTTGTGCATTGTCACAATTTCAGATATTTCACATTGACATTATAGAAAACAGACGTAGAGTATACATAGACATGATTGTTAGCGTAAGACTTTTATTCTGAGACCATTTCCAAATATACATGAAAGTTTCCCCTAAAACAAAGTTAAAACCTACCAAATAGTAACTAAGAGCTATCAACAGTGCTTTTAACTAGTGCTGTCAAACAATTATTCGCATCCAAAATAAAAGTTTCTGTTTACATAATATACGAGTGTGTACTGTGTATATTTATTTTGTGTATATAAATGCAAACACATCGCATGTATATGTGACCCTGGACCACAAAACCAGTCTTAACTGAGCTGAATAAATAAGCCTCCCATTGATGTATGGTTTGTTAGGATCAGACAATATTTGGCCGAGATACGACTATTTGAAAATCTGGAATCTGAGGGTGCAAAAAAATCAAAATATTGAGAAAATCGCCTTTAAAGTTGTCCAAATGGAGTTCTTAGCAATGCATATTACTAATCAAAAATTAAGTTTTTATAAATTTATGGTAAGAAATTGAAAAAATATCTTCATGGAACACTTTACTTAATATCCTAATGATTTTTAGCATACAATGTATTTTTGGCTATTGCTACAAATATACCCCAGCGACTTAAGACAGGTTTTGTGGTCCAGGGTCACATATTTAAGAAAATATGTTATGTTTATATATAAATGTGTATATATATGTAATTACTTTCAAAATATATACTGTATGTGTGTGTATTTATATACATAAGTAAACACAGTACACATATATTATGTAAATAAATAAAAACTTATTTTGGATGCGATTAATCGCGATTAATAGTTTGACAGCACTACTTTTAACATATTCATCAAATTTCCATTTCTGTTGATATTTATTATAATATTCACATCCATAAGACGGGGGTTTGCAGTAACCACACTAATATGGCTAATATAATGATTGAGCAAAGGACAGCGAGGTAAATGACAAGGACTATCCAGCGGCAATGATACATCCACTGCATAAGAGGGCGCTGTCTGCAGGTGGAGTCACAAACAATACAAAAGATCAGTATGGATTAATAATTCAATAAATAAAATCCTATGTGAAAAAAACAGCGTGCAAATGAATATTAAGTGTAACTTACAAGCTAATGACACATCCATCACAGTCTCTGAGGTAGCGCTCAGATTTCTTGCACTCCAGCGACGCCTTCCTCCTCAGCCTTTGATGAGGTAACACTGGCAGTGAACTTGTGTGTCTGTTATTTTCAAAATTGTGAAATGGTTAATATACCACTGGATAACTGTAGCAGAATACATCTTTGTGGATTTTTTATGTCTGTAATGATACATTAAGGTTCCTTTATTCCTGAAACTTTTTGTTTAAGGTGACCTACTTTTTTACAAAGGTGGGGTCCAGCTCAAGACTCAGAGTCTGGTTAGGATGAATTTGGGCAGAGGATGTCTCCTCAGGAGCATCCACTGTGGCAGTTTGTGAGGGACTGACATCTTGAGGTACTACTTGCCTAAAGAAATGTGAGACTTGGATGTGGTTATTAATCACACTTATACTGTAGTAAGTCAGCATAAAACAACATTCACAATTTTATTCCAAAATGTTATGTATTCCCAAGTAAAAAAGGGAATGAAACAAGAAAATAGTCAATAGTTTAAAATTTGATTTCATATTGATAAAAATTCACTGTATATATTTTATAAATGATTTTATTGTGAATGGTTCATCTGTGTATATCATTGGTTTAAAAAAAGAACTCCAACATATATATTTTTTCGATAATCTGTTTCCTCAGATGTACATCACGACAGTGATGAGGTATTTTTGCAGGCCAACCTGGAAATTAGCATCACACTGTTTCCCTGGACAAAAACCCAATGGGATTTTGCCATTGGCTTTTGGATTACTGTAGAACGATCTGTTACGATCCTTACACATTTTGTTCATCGTTATAATATTCTATATATAATATAACTGGCAGAAGTAAAAAGCTAAATGTAGGCTATAAATTACCTACATGATCGCATGGCATCACAATCACTAAGCTGTCAACAACTCTTTCAGTCTTTATTTACTCTGAAAGTTTATGAGTTAAAATAGTTTGCAAGAGTGTGATTATAAACACAATGAAGCTGTGAAAGCGGACTAGTGATCAGATGAGTTTACCAGCGCGATATGTCGCATTTAACATTCTGACAACCTCTGCAGTTTTAAATGGGTAAGCACTTGTTAGCACCTGACTTTTTCAAAATAAGTAAAACCTTTAAATCTTTAAAATATTTAAGGTCTTAGAATTCAACGTGAAAATAAATTGAACTGGTCTTAACCACAGACATTATTTTAAGCTTTTACTCAAAACCCAGTGAAAAAATTGACTTCAAACATTGACTTCAGAACGACCGAAAGTGCTAAAATGCTAACTTGGTCTGGGTTTTGGCTTACAAAAATACATCATCCCTCCTGAAGCTGTCTATACAGAAGAAAAGATCTGTCACTACTTCTGTTACATCGCAACTATAAATATACAAATGTATTAAAATTACCCTCTGCTCATTTGGCAGTCATCTGTGTGGTCTGGTTTCTTTGTGGTTGATTTTATCTCTTCACAAATCTCATTGGTCACTGAAGATAATATAGCTTCGGACTCCTTTATTTTTTGCTTCTTCAAATGAAAAAGAAAAGAAAATTACAAGTGCATTTAAACTAAATTAAGATTAGATGCTTATTGTAGTTAAAATGTAATTGAATGGTTGAGACTCATTGCGCACCAACCTGGATTTGCTTTGCAATGATGTTTGTACTGATTCTACGCCGTAACTGAGGCTGAGACAAAAGAAAGAGACTGATGATACAAATCATATAACACAAATCTAAACTATAAACTGTTTATATATCTACATAAATAAAGAAAGAAATTTTTCAAGATAAAGCCGAAGTACAGAGTCAGTACCTTCTGTGAGTCCTTTTCCAGCTTTTCAATAGTGTCAGTTTCCTCTGCGGTGACACAGATACATTATTTCAAAATGCTAGTGGATGAATTTAACATTGTGAAAGAACTGAATGGGTGTTTTCCTACCCCACTGCTCACAGACATGTCGCTCTTTGCTGCTTTTCTCCATCTGTTTCTTCATCTCCTCCAGTTCAGCGCTGTTCCTCTCATGACGGCGCTTCAGGTTCTCCACATGAGCCACCATCAGTTCCACAGCACGGCTCACTTTGGCCTCCTACACAGACACAGAACGGGATTGAACATATTAAAAGCCCATTGATTGAACCACCAATCTAATGGGATCTGGCTTTGCTACCAGAGTAAAATCTAGTATGGACCGATACCTGATGCACAGCCCCAAGAACCTCTGCTGTGTTGGAGATTCGTCCAATGGTGCCTCCGATAATGTTAAGACACAACTCAAGGCGCTGGAGAAGCCCGGCGCGTTTGATATCTAAACACATTTCCTTGAGTGTCTAGTGACAAAAATACAATTCTATAATTGGCATAGGATAAATCTAAAAAAGCAATGATTCACAAAAGCTATTCTCAGAGTGTAGTCATACCTCAAGCACTTCCATGCCTCTTTCCACTTCCAGTTTGAGGTTGTCCTCAGCATTGTCTCGAGCGTGTTCCTCTGTCTCCAGCCTCTGACACAGTGTGTACTGGTCACAGCGAAAGGCCAGAGACAGCTGAGAGAAAGCAGCCTGCGCAGGGGGTTTGTAAGGTAATGAAAAGCAAAATTAAATAATAAAAAATTACATTTTTTAAAAATACCATTTAAAACATTTATTTAGATAAAAATACAATCTACACGGAACAGAATTATGAAGGCATGCCAGACTTTAAAGAGAGCTGATATTCTTCAAACCATCACTTCATAATGCCCATTTATGTATGTATGTATCTATCTATCTATGTCAAACAGGACTGACCTCCAATTCCTCCTCTGTCATGTCAACACTATGATGAATGCGAAATAACCAACAATACAGATGGAGTGAAATAACAAATATTATAGGAATTTATGTCCACAAACCAAAAATCAAGTATATGGATAACCAAATAAATGGCTGATACAAAGATAGCTATTAAAAACTAGCTTTTGTTAATATCTGAATAAATCACCTGTTTGGACCTAGCCTCACCATATCAGATGACTCTTCTAAGGCAGTTTGGTCCTCGTGTCTAGACCCTTCAGAAGAGAAAAAAAGTAACTTAAACTTCTTTAATATACCCTGTATGGCATGAATGTATGGTGAGTAAATAGTTTTGGCATTACCATCCACAGAGTCATTCTCACTGTTCTCTGTCTGATTGTTGGTCAGGACTTGCTGGTCTTCACAGGCCTAATCAGACGTTATTGTTTATACAAAATATATTGTAATATATACTGTAGTATATAATACTATATATACTGATTGGATTAATTACTATTTTACCTCAAAAACAAAGCTAATGAAAATATTTATATTTCGTTCATCTTGATAATTCCAATTTGCAAAATTCCAACTGTATCCTTAATTCCCCAGCAACATTAAATGTTTAAAATTTAACGTTTTACACATTAAAAACACGTTTTCTACACAAAGTTATGAATTTTGCCAACATATTCTTGTCGTCCATTAACAAACGCCCTCTACTAACATATAAATTCAATCCAACCTCATTAACCGTCGTTCTAATATTCATATTTACAGCTTCTGCTCAGTGTAACATCCACGAAGTATAATTACAGATAAACTTACGCTTGCTTACCATGACATTTGCTGTGATTTCTTGCTCTCCACCTCTATTCCTGCTCCTAACAGACTCTTAATCTCATTAAGAGATAGAGTAAAGGAAACAGGCAGACTAATGTCGCTGTTTTGGACGAGTCATGGCTGCCAGACACTAGTGACAATACCAGAATTGAGCGAAAAATAAATGCAACGAAACAACGGCAAAATGTATTTGGCTTGGTGTGCATACTACAAAACACCATTAAGGTGAGCAGTCTTGCAAAAATTGCCTTTACTGTTGTAGCCAATTTAATATAAAATACTTAATTTGCATGTGAAGCAGTTTCACATAAAGCTTTTTCTAATAATTAGATGGCATTATACAGCTTCCTTGTGGTCTATAAATGTGATGCAAACATTTGAAAAACTGTTCCAATGAATGCACAATTTTTACACCAATAAAACAGATCAAGTGAGCATATTTAGCATATATTTGAAAGGACATTAGGAAAGACACAAAAACAGATGAGATTTGGATCAACTCCACATTTATTGTAGAAAATTGAGGAACAGTCTCTCTAATAGAGGCGCTGTGGCTTTCCCATGGTGCTCTTGATGTAGAGCGCTCTGACGTTCTGCCAGTTCTTCTTCAGCAGAGACACCAGGAAGTTCACAGCCAGATGGATGTTGTAGACCAGCTCTTCCTCAGTCATCCTGACATGACCAACAGCCACAGCCAGACACAGAACCTGAACATGACAGATGACCATTATTAATTTAAGTGACACAAATTCAGGAGTTAAAAAAATATAAGGTTGATAAGATTTTTTTTTGTGCATGTTTGAAAGAAGTCTCTTATGCTCAAGGCTGCATTTATTTGAACAAAAACACAGTAAACAGTAATATTAGGATATTAAAATACTACAACTAAAAAAGTATTTTCTACTTTATTTTAAAATCTAATGCAGAGGTCTTCAACCCTGCTCCTGGGCACCCACTCTCCTGGAAAGTTTATTTTCAGCCTGCTTCAGCACACCTGCCTGCAATTTTCAAGCAGTCAAAAGAAGCTTGATTGGCCGCTTCAGGTGTGTTTGATTAGGGTTGTAGCTAAACTCTTCAGGATAGTGGGTCCCCAGAAACAGGGTTGAAGACCTATCTAATGTATTCCTGCTGAATTTGCAGAAGCCATTACTCATTTACATATTTTTGTGGAAACAGTCATACACTGTCAGAATTCATGGGCAATAAAAAAAAGAAATAAATAAAGGTTCAGCATTTCTTTAAAATAGAAGTCTTTTGTAAAAGTATAAATGTCTATACTGTCACTTTTAATCAATTTAATGTATCCAAAGCACCTGAATAAAAAAAACATACCTTCTTCATTT
Source organism: Acrossocheilus fasciatus (assembly GCA_036784905.1). Classification (NCBI taxonomy): domain Eukaryota; kingdom Metazoa; phylum Chordata; class Actinopteri; order Cypriniformes; family Cyprinidae; genus Acrossocheilus; species Acrossocheilus fasciatus. The sequence goes on along the minus strand of CM071945.1, from coordinate 12,905,606 downwards.
GGAATTTGATGGTGGATTTCACTTCATCCACCTTGGTGGCCAGGTTCTCGTTATGGGTGAGCAGAGAGGGGAACTTTCCTGCCTTGTTGAGGCCAGGTCCCAGGATACGAGGAATCTGCTTGATCAGAGACTCAGAAGCCAGGAAAGCATCATACTTCTTTGCTAAAAAGAGAACCAACAAGATGCATTAACACGTAGACTCAATCCAGAACAAACTATAGCACTGAACATGTCTTATTGCTAATGTTCTCTCAAAAGGAGACTCACCCAGCTTCTTGACCAGTTTCTTGTTCTTGTTGAGCTTTTTAAGAGCCTCAATGTCCATGTGTGGAAGCTCAGCGGCCTTGGCTTCATCACAATGCTGCTGGTCACCAAGGACGCACACGGAGAACTTGGGACGTGGGGTGGTCTTCAGCCTGCAAGGGGCAACGGAAAAGACTGACTGACAAACAAGCATGTCAGACCCCTTTTGACCCACGTGAGGCAGAACAGAAGAGTCTTACCCATACCACCTCAGCTGGAATCAGGTGTTGATAGCACAGGCATGTTATTAAATTGGTCGGCTTAGGTATGACAGCATGAATGCAGTCACCTATAGCCTCCCCTCATGTTTTAAGACCCAGGGTAGGGGTCCGCCTGCTTCACCAAGCCAGAGAATGGATGGTTCAGACAGACTACCCGAGGCTATTCTACACTGCCTGCCTTTAACCTGCCTGCTCAAGCAATTTAATCGACCGAATAACTACCTCATGTCAAGATATCCAGATTTATTCAGGCAGAGAAAAGGGCAGGCAGACAGAAGGCTGGGTGATACAGTAAAGGTCCGAACCTGACAGTGCCTGAGAAACGCTTGTCCTTCTGGGGATCGTAGTTCTTCAAGCTGATCTGCAGCTCCACAGTCTCAAGAAACCTTAAATATAAAAGTCAATATAAATGTTGTATACAAATAGCTGCTACATAATAAACACGGTGCTGTTAACAAAAATACATCCGATACTTAAGCATAGCCTTAATCTTTATGTCAAGCAGTTAAACACTCATTAATTTAACAAATAGCCATTTAATTACTAGCAAGCAACACAATAACTAGTTTGTGTTGACCAGAAATTACCAGTGACTACTAATCCAAGAAAAAAAAAAAAAACGTTGCTGGTCCCTATTCAGTTAAGTACTAATAAATTTTCAGAAACTACTACATAGTTAGTTGTAACTATACCAAGAGCTGCAAGTGTATGTTTAAGCTTCACTATAATACGAATTTATTACACAGCAGTACAGAGTAGAAAGTCAAGTAGAAGACATCTGTATCAATCTCTACACAATTTAACTACTAAAGAATTTTTAAAAATAGTACATTTTAAAAAACAAAACACGTAAACTATTAAAGTTCATATGGCCTGCTACATAAACATATGCTGTTAGCCAATGCTAACACTCTTACTTTTTCTTCTTGAGACGGGCACCAGCCTGGACCTCCCGAACAGCCTCGTACAAAGTGTCTCTTGAGACCTTGCTGTTAAAATATAAATACAAAAAATAATTAATCCCATGACAAGTTTGTTCCGAGTGCAAATATGTCGCGAAGACTGACCGGTGAATGCACCACTAACATGCCTCCAAACTCAGTTTCCCCAAACTAAATATATCTATATTACTTAAGATGGATATGAATAATAACCGTCAGAATAATTATAATTTCAGATGAACTTAAATATTTGTCAGATTAAACCGGATTGCATTGCAGATGACCCGGTGCGCTGCGCTGTGGCTCTCAAGAGCTGCTCGAGTTTGTCAACGAAAACAAATCTCAAGCTCTCCGACCGGCATTGCTTGATGATATATTTGCTTATATAGCTATTAAGTAGTGAAATAAAACATTATAAAGGACTAAAATAATTTATATATGAACATTTCTCACGTGCCTCATTTTGCCGTGACACTCTCCTTTCACACGGAGCTCGAAAAAGGAAGTATGAAGGGAAGTTGCGTCAAATATATGCGCCTGAGTGAGCAAAAAGGACTTCCGGAGCCGCCATGATTGTTGTGGCCACAGAAACGTAACCAGCAGAGAACTTTACATTCCACAAACTTTTTTTTTTTTGTGTGTGTGTGTGTGTCAAAAAAAAGTGTGTCTGCGCGCGCCATGCACAGTTACATTAAATTTTATATATTTCTAATCAATCACAATAATTCTTCTTAAAGCATTCAAATGTGTCCAGGTCATAACATTTAAATAATACGAATCCAGATAGTTTAATTGAAACTATTACATTTAATAAATAATATAAATAAATACTGATACGAAGAGATATCAAATTCAATATTTTTTTGAATCTGAATACAACTATACAACACAAAGACGTTTTTATTACATTTACAATATATATTCACAACTTTTTACAATCAGAATGACTGAAACTCATCTAGTAAATTGCCATTTAAAATGGGCATAACATGATTCAAAGGGAAATCCGTTTTAATGCAGCCTGCAATGATTTCTTGAGGAAGGTTTCATTGAAAGACAGGCAACTAGAAAGTGTGTGGTGGCATGCAGGATTCACCTGAAAGCAAAAAAATAAATAAATAAACTCTTATTAATCAACAGGTTTATGCTAGCTTTAAAAAAAACACTTTAACATCTAGATATTTATTATTGGTTACTTTCTATGCCTCTGAAATTTGCATATGGAGCTTAAGTAGTTTTCATAGTAGTCCAGATGCTGTGAGGACCATAAAATTATATTTAATATTTTGGTTGAAGGTTTTGGTCACATGTTTTTTTTTTTTTTTTACTTTTTATTTCCAGTCATTACAGTTATACTCACATGTGACTGATACTTGGTCAAGACGCTCAGCAACATCTTGGCAAACGTCATAGATTTGCTGAAATGTCGAGACTGGCCGCAAAGCTGATCGGTGAAGAGAGAGAAATCCTCCTGACTCAGCTCAAGCTGTGAGCATAATAACAGAAACTGTTAACATAGGACTAAAAGACCCTTAATGATTCAAAACAGCTTTATGAAGTACCTTTGAATCCAGCAATGCATGGATGACTGATAACACTCCCTCATCCCAGGACACTCCAAGTATTGTTCTAAGATTTAGAAGTAAATTTCTGTGATCAGCTAAACCGATTACTCAAACATAATATATTCCAGAAATGACCAAGATCAATTTCTTCCTGAAAGCTGAATTGTGATCTTCAGACTGACCGAAATACAAGAAGCCTGTGATGTGGCTCGAGGCAGTCCACTACCAGTCTACAGAGAACCTCTGCCTGGGCGCTTCCTAAAGAAAAATACAATTAGTATTTACTGAAAAGATGCCTGAAATTAAGTATATAACAAATAAAAATGGTAAATACAATCTTGCAAACTAATCCAGGTGAAAAAAAAAACATACTCATACCAGTTTGACCTTTCTGTAAAACTGGCTCTATCAGAGCCTGGCAGGTCGGCCTCGGGTAACGAGTGCAAAGAGACATTACTGCTGTCGCCAAACAGCGAGAGGCAGGTTCTGCAAGGGACACGATCTAAGGCAGAGAAATGCATATATATAAGTGCGATTACGCTTAAATAAAAAAAGCTGTATTTAAAGCATAATACTTACAAATTCAATTAAAAACAAACCATAAAAGTAACCGAACACCTATATGCACAACAGTTAAAAAGTTTCAGGTTGGTATGATTTTTGATGCTTTTACAAAACGTCAGGCTGTATATATTTCATGATATATATAATAAAGATGGTAACATTGTGAAATATTACTGCAATTTAAAGTGAATTTTCTATTTTATATATGATTTATTCGTTTGATGACATTACTCCAGTCTTTAGTGTCACATGATCTTTCAGAAATCATTCTAATATGCTGATTTGGAGCTCAAGAAACATTTCTTATTATTATCAGTGATGAAAACAGTTGTACTGCTTTATATTTTTGTGAAAACCATGATCCATTTTTTTCAAGATTTTTTTTTATTAATAGAACGTTCTATTAAGTTTTTCTTACTGTCACTTTTGTTGAATTTAATGCTGAATAAAAGTAATTTCATTTATTTTTTTCAATTTTACCGATCCCAAACGTTTAAACTTTTAATATATGTATACAATTGACCCCCCCCCCCCCCACACACACACAAATATATTTCATTTAATAACAAACACATTTTTTTTTTTTCCATGTGTTCTGATTCAATATTATGACTAAATCTTTTTAAGAAGGTAACCCGTGACAAATGTGAAGTTTGTGAACATACTAACTTTTGGCAGCAGAAGGTGTGTGATCACAGCAGAAGCAGTGCTGTGACTGAGGTCTGGCGACAGTTCCAACAAGCAGCTACAGAACTGAGGTAAACTCTGTTCAGATGCTTCAGACAAACACAGCATCGAGCACAATACCTCCACCTGTGATCAGATACAACAAATCCATACTAACGGAAACATTTCTGGAGTAATGAATCCATTAAGCAATTCATTTTCAAGTGAAACACCACAAACCTCACTGGGGTCACATTCATGAAATACTTTCAGAGCAGACACGGAGCTCTCATCCCACTGTGAAGGAAAAAATAAATATGTAATAATTATACAAATGAAAAGATAAAAGCAATTACATTTACATAATAAAACAAAGATTTCTTACTGCTGACTCTGTGTCTAGTAAGTCTTTGATCACATGAACAGCAGCCTAAAAATGGAATGTTAAAATGTTAGAAATGCATTCATTCTGAAGAACAGCAACTTTTCTGAGGTTTATACATGAAGAGAATAACCTATCTGTGAAACTGTTTGTGAACTTTTAATGGTTAAATTATGGAAAATACGCTATTTGTGAGCATGAAAAATCAGTTCAACTGAAGTGTATTCCACTTTACCTTCAGGTGGTCTGGTAGATTTTTTGAAGACCCCAACACATCAGAGCGAGCCTGTGATACAGAAGCAGCACTCTGTTCCAGCTGTGAAGTTCTCATTTTAGGTTCCTCCTCTTCAGTCAACCTCTCTTCTTCTTCACTTGGACAGAAATCCATCTTTACCCTTTTACTTTGGTGATCTTCTTGGGCATCTCCATCATTATCCATATTGTCACTTTTCCTCTTTTTCTGAGATAAAACTGGCATGTTGATCTCTTTATCCTCTGCTTCAAGATCCTCAAAACAATAAGCCCATTTACCCTTTGCATTAGCATTCCCGAATCTCTCACAAAGACTCTTTAGTTTCCCTGTACCATCTGAGGTGAGGAGGGTCCCTTTCCTAATGCCCTCAATATCTCTTTGGAGCTGCTTGATTAAGGCAAAAGTCCACTGATGTTCCACATCATCCTGAGTCAGACACTGAAGCAGGTGGAGAACATGGTCTTTGGGTAGTCCAGGGTGAATCAGATGTAGAAAACACAGCAAATTTCGCTTAAAGCCTTCAGAAAACAGGCACACCAAAGGTTTACTGTAAAACAAAAAGAATTACTCATACAAACGATTTCAGTGTATTATTTAACAATGAAATGAACTCTTAAAAGTGACTCTTCAAAATGACTTCTGAATTCAAAATGTTGGTGTTATTTTTCATTTTACTCTGTAAAAAAATAACCGTTTTGTTGATTAGTGCAAATAAATATTTATATTCATACTTTATATACAAAAAATAAATAACATTATTTTCGAATATTGACACGTACGACAGCTGAACAAGTCGATTTAAGCCTTTCATTTATACTAAACCTCTATATAAAAAAAAAGGGCAGCTTTTTATAAATCACTAGACAGTTTCTTGTGAAAGTCCAAAAAGAAAAAAACTATTGTGAAGAAATAAAATTTCATAAGTTTGCCAAGTGACACTCAACAGAATTAGGATCGTTTTTACTTACAGAACGAGAGAGTCCTCGTGCACACATGCTTCTTGTTGGCACAAAGTTTCTAAAAACGGAGTGAGCGTGAAATCTGGATCAGATCTGCGCTGTTTATTGAAAACTGTCTGCGCATTGCTCGCCCCAGCGGCTCCTGAAAGCAGCGAATGAACCAGCAACCGGGACCGTCCGTCAAAACGCTGCAACACAGCTTTCAGATCCATCACTGGACCTCAGTCACAGATATCGACGAAGCTTGCTATTATTGTCATTTCAAAATGATAGTCGTAGCGAAACGTTATCAAAACATTGACAGCTCATAACAAGCTGCTGGAAGTTGTGGGTACCAAGTTTCGACTCAGTTCTTTATGTAGCTATAAACAAACGCTTATTGTACACTGAGGACCCCTGCAGGTTTGGAGCGAAATTACAATCAAAGAGCCCTCTGGCAACATTCTGAACCAATTTTACTCTAGTGTCATCTATTATTGTTAGAAATGAATTTAAAAAAAAATAAAAATACAAAAACAATTAAATAAAAATAAAAAGCCCCCACACACCACCCTCCTCAAAACATCTTACTGGCAGCTCACATAAGTTAAAGAGACTGAGAGGATCAGGTAAGGCAAACAGTGGAACATTTTTTTATTTTCACTTTTCTTTGAATATAAACATGTACTAAAAGTAATAAAATGTGACGTCAAGTCCTGGTATAACCTGTTAACACTGCTGAGGAGAACAATACAAAAGCCTGCTGACAGGTTGCACATTTAGTGTTTTGCAAAATACCGGCAATATTATAAACCACTACACAAAGTATACAAAATTAAAATCTGATTTCATATAAAGGTATCAGACAAAAGGGTGCAACAATCAGGAATCGGCACAGATGGAAGTACTAAACAATCAACAAGTGAAGCAGCAAGCTGAAATAAGTGACCATGCATTCTGTTAACATTAACTTTTTGCCCTAGTTTCTCCCCAACTCAACCTGAAGAGACACTCTATTTGAGATTTGAGCATTCAAACTTTTTTCCTCTCCCACCCACTCCCTTAAACTAAAGACAAAAGACTTTCACTCATACAAAAAAAAGAAAAAAAACAAAACATAGCAAGTCTACACGGCTAAAGGCAGCCAAACATTTAGGGCTAGCTAAAGTAAAGCCAACCCTAAAAAGAGACCATTAGATTTCAGTGCAGAAGATAAGCAAAGCTCACTCAAGGCTAAGCCAACATATACATGACTAGAAGGTCCTTAGTCATCAAGAAAATCCAGAAGGTCATCATCATCTTCATCCAAGAGAGTTAGGGCAAAAATGTAGCTCCAAAGTTGGATGCCATCAATGCCCAAATCCTCCAACACCTCAGCTGTGTCCTGAAAAATAAATAAAATGATTTTTTTTTTTTAAAATGGCTAACTGATGTTGTCCAATACAGCAAGCTTAACACTGCAATACAGCATAGTGAACATTTTCCCACTTATTTAATTTAAAAAATAAAAATAGGGAATCAAAACTAGTTTACAGACATGCATATACAATTGACAAAATACATACAATTCACAATATAGTAAAATTAGTCAAACAAAAACGTTACCCTGGGTGCAGAGCGCCTGCGACGGTGTGTGTGATTAGGGGGCATGTCATGACTGTAGATGCACTCCGACTTAAAGGGGCAGCATCCGTGACGCATGAAGAAAGTGCACTTTAACTTACTAGAAGAAACAATTCCAGAGTCAATGTAAGCGATAAAATAAACCATTACAAGAGATTTGACAGCATGAATGTAAACCATTCTAACCTGCTTCTTTCTTTGAAAGCGGCTATCAATGATGCCTTTTCCTCCCCATCACAGACCCAGTGCTTACTGGGAATGTAAAAGGAGGATTTCACTCTGCACTGTGGACAGCCCCTATTTTAATAAAAAATAAATTAAATTAAAAAAAATAATAAAAAAATAAAAAGTTAAATTAATATACAGCTTTATATGCACAAAAGGGAAAAAGAAAAAAAAAAAAAAACCTCACTTGATGACATCCTCCTGGAAGTCCTTTGTTTTCCGCCATGTAACAATGCAGCTGATGCAGAAAGCATGACTGCAGTTGGGTAGGATGCCATAACGCCGTTCCTGAGAGGTGGATTTCTCAGAAATTTTGTCCATGCAGATGCCACAGGCCACATCTTTGCTTTGGTCAAAGGCCCTTGAAAGCTGCTGCTCTGTCGATACTGCAGCACCAACCTGATCTGGTCTCACTGGTGAACCAGTCACCTATGATCCAATAACATTTCATTAAACCCAGGCCGATTAAACCCAGATAGCTTCATGTAGGAGCTACAGAAAGGTTTAGTGTTTGTCACCTGTGTTTCGGCTTCAGATACGGTTACTTTTTGGACTTCGGCAGGTGCTGCTCCAGGTATAAAAGCTGCAGAGCTGTAGTTATCTGAAGAACTGGAGTCTGTAGCACCGATTTGTTGTAGCGGTCTCATTGCATCTGAAGAGGACAACGATTAAATTAAATAGGAAAATGTGAGGTGTAGTTTCAAATAAAAGCCTGAATAAGCAGTAATACCTTGCTGGGGAGGTCCATCCTCCACAACCCCGAACTCTTCCTCCTCTGCAATGCCTGTAGTCAAGCGCTCAAAGTTCTGCTGCAGCATGCTCATACTTGTGACTAGAGGCTCTGAACCCCTTCGATTCAGGCTGTAGGCTCCTTGAGGTGGAAGAGAGGGCTCAGATCCTCGGCGGTCAGCCAGAGAATGTCCCGCCAGCGCTGAGGGGAACACCGCAGGTGCTGAACCGCGTCTGCTGCTCCCTGAAGAACCTTCACCCGCTTGAGGAACATGGAGATACCTGCAAGACATACAACGCCTAAAATGCCTTTCTAAATACACATGTTCAAAAAAAGGCCAGCTGGCTCCTTACCTGCAACGGTCACCAAACCAGCAACCACCTTTCTGGAAGTACCTACACTGAACTTGAAACGACGGTGCTGCAGGAAACTCGTGTAGATAGTAACAGCTTGGACCATAGCGACAAGATCCATTGATGAACTGCCTGCAAAACACAACATGCTAATTACATACATTTGTTGACAACTGCAGGACGTCCTTCACAAGTTTGAAAACTTGCAACATTTAGTTAAAAAAAGGAGGAAATAGTAGCAGTTTTGAACCCTCGAGCATTAGTTCGTGTTGTTATTGACGACCATAGTACACGGAAACTGTAGGACTTTAGAATAAAAAAAAACAAAATCTTGCAACGGTCTTTTCGAACTACGTTGCAGTTCAAAGTATAATAAATATTATGATGGTTGTTGTAACCGCACTAATCTTTCTACCAAAACAAAAACAAATCGCTTGCTGCCGTAACCGGATGTAAACATCTGCGCCGAGAAACGTTAAAGCAGGAAAAGTCACTCTTTCAAACAGATGATCGGGGCTAAAAACGAACTTTTCATCCAGTCAAAAAGACGAAACTACCTGCAGACTTCTCTTTCCACGTTTGAACTGCCTTTTCTCGACCGTCTACACGATGTGCGATACCGATCCATTTTTAGATCCTCCAAAAAGCTTGATTTAATGCAGTTGTAAGAGTAAGTAAACGGATTGAAGAGTTGGAGAGAGAGAGCGTGAAGCGCTGGAGACCCACGTCACGCAGAACGCGCGCTGACCAACCAGGGACGCCCGTGTCATTTCTATAGAATAAACAGCGAGTTTGGAGGGTGACAGCTTGGGTCTCACAATTCATATAAACTTTAAGTTCTTTTTATTAACTTATTTTTCCCCCCAATTGTTTGCTTGGTGGCACTGCAACAATCCAAGCCACTGATTTGTACACTAGTAGAAATGCTAAGAGCTGAAGTGTGTATATATACTCACCTACAAACTGCACTGCTGTCTCCTGGGCCTTTGGATGATTGTGCGTCCCTTTCCATCTTGCGCTTGTCCCTCTTTGCCTGATGGATGGGTAATGGCATGCACACTTTTATAATTGTTGGGCGGGGCCTTCCCATTTGGACGTGTGATGGACAGGGAGGCATCTTAAATCGTGATGCCCAGTAGGGGCCGAATCAATTACAGCAAACGGTTCATTCGAACACAATTGGTTCAGATGATAAATTTAGCGATTCTTGTATATCATAGTGCAATTGCGTCATTTTGCGATACTTTCCTTCATATTAATTTTTATTATGGGTGTGTCTGTTGTAATTGTATATGTCCCTGAACCTAAATATAACAATAGATATAACACTAATTATAAATACTAAATATGCTATTTAAAATCAGCTCTGATAAGTCGATTCTCTGTTCAATATGACTCGAGAACCGAACGGACCGATTCGATTCGCGAATGAATCAATCTGAATTCAGACACGCTATTCAGTAGTTCAAACTCGCTTATGAAGCATTTCAACCGATTCATTAAAGGATTTGAAAAACAAAAACAATTCGTTACGATGCCTTGCAACATTTCATTCACTTAAACATGACAGTTAGACCAAACTAATTAAAAATTAATCGTGAAATATTTACACCGGATAAAACGGAAGGTTTAGTCACACAATAAATGGTTATTCACTGACGCCAGTTGTTCCTTATTAAAATGTTTAATAATTTTTCACACATTAGTTTGGTTTGGTAAACCGTGATTAAAAAGATTACACTAACATAAATATTTCATTATGACTGCAAATTGCTTGTGAAATATAGTTATATCTGAAGCTTTTCATAAATCACAAAAAACTTAAGAGATGTCTGGAATTGTTTTACTGTGAGCCAAATAATATCCCACAAATCATAACACTTGTGCATCTTGTCAGTGAAGCAAGACATTGCTGAGATTGGCCAGACTGGAAAGGTAGAACGATACTGGTGAACATGTGGTGTGAAAATAGATGACAAAAAAGTATTTTTAAAATAAGAAAAAAAACAAAACGAATTTCTTATAATTTCATATTATGCTCTCTAGTTTCACAGTAACAGGTTTCTACATGATCATAGACATCACTCTGACCTCAAGTTCCATCTTGAATAAACAGATCAGAAAAGCAAATTTCAGCCATAAGAGAAAATCTCAGATATTTCTGAGAGACTTCTGGATGTGAAATGGTAGATGTGTTGCACATCATAATAATACCAATTAATGTAATTCAACATCAAAAATGCTTTTTAATGCGTGTAAACTGAATTCCCAAATTATTCAGCACTGTTTTTGACGAGACCCGTTCTAAACTCAGAAGTGTCCAAGTTACTTCAATAAAGGACAATGCATGTGTTTACTCAAAATCCATGCATCCATGTACATACAACTATCATGACATGATCATTCAGTAATTAATTAATCCATCTGATTTAAAGAATGAATTTAAGTTAAGATGTGTACTATAAATCAATTTGACCATAATGTTCAAGTTTGAATGTAACCACAGACTGCTTGCTTTCAATCACTCATTACATATTCATAAAACATGTTCAATCAACATACAATGGAAGACCTAATTTAATACAACTGCTCATTAAGAAGACAATGAGATTGAAGTGGTGTCGGGTCTCAAATCATTAAAATGACTTTAAGACTGGTACCGGACAGTGTGCTAAAATACAAGTACCATCAAGGTACTAGACCTTAACAAAGAGATCAGTACAGAAGAATTATATAAACATATAGCATGTGAACAAACATTTCCTTCCATACAGCTGAAATTATCACACTGTTGTAGGTTTATCCCAAAGAGTGAATTATTAAACAGATTTGTCTTCAGTTTCAATACCAATATATATTTGTAGCAGCTGACGCTGAAAACAACACCCTCGACAAAGTAACATAATTCCAAAATAATATAACTGACTGCTGTACAGTTTTGTGAGGAGTCTAACTTTTACTTTAGTAAAAGTGCCTAATCAAACAGAATCAGTAGGAAAGAAGAACTACAAAATAAAAGCCCTACAAACACATAAAGTGGCATTACAAGAGCTTGACTGTGCTCTGATCTCCTCAAAGAAACATACTAGATATCACTTGCAAACCAAAACCATGATGGAAAAGACAACTTGTAAAGGTGTTAGCCCTCATCAAGCAAATGAAGAATAACATGATGGTAGTAGTAGTAGTAGTAGTAGTAAACGGTGCCTAGATGTTCTGCGTCCTTGAGTTTAAATAAAAAACACTCCGCAAAAATCAGAGAAAATGTCAGTATTCAAAGTCAATATTTGTAAAAGTCCTTTACAAAAATCCATTTAAAAAACAAACAGCACCGCAGCGCCATTAATGTGTGTGCACTCTCTCCGTTCAGGAGAGAATCTGAAGTCCATTCTTCAGTCAGGTCCTTGCATGTCAGTACATGTCTTTATAGATCTCCTGTAAAAGCGGGTGGAGGGAGGTCTCAGATTCAGTCTTTTTGATCATCTGAACCAGCTGGGCGTTCTCTGTGACCAGCTGTCTGAGGTCGGCCATCTTCTGGAGCAGTTTGGGGAAGAGATGAAGAGAGTCAGGGTGGTGCACCTGAAGATGCTGGTCCAGAGCTTGCAGGATGCCATCCTGGATCTGTTCAACCTGCTTCACGTTCATCAGCCCGGGACGATCTAGAGCAAAGAGAAACCATTTTTAGCATCCATTTTCTTATTTAGCTATTTTACTGACATGTGAACATTACAATTAATTGGTTTACATCCAGTGTAAAGTGTGCTTTTTCTTGTTGTGATAAACAAGCTTTTGATCTCTTTTGTAGATGTAAAGTGTATAAACAACAACAAAGGGCATTTGAAAACATACTGATCAAACAAACATCACGGACTTACCACCGCACAGTATGATGGCTGCCACAAACAGAGCCAGGTCACTGTCATCCAACTCCAGGGCATTGAATTTCACCGCAAACTCAAATTTGGGCTCCATGATCTCGCTGAAAGGTTTGCGTAGACTACGCAGGAACTCTCTCGTCACAAAGCCCTTCCCATTGGCCACCAGCAGCCCGTCTTTATTCATGAGCGATGGGAGCATCGCAAATATGGCCTCATGGACTCCATATTTTAACAGCGTTACCTGAGAGAAAAAGTGGGAGATGACTTTAGTGGAAGGATATGCATCAATATTTCATTCATGTATAATAAATACGGGAAAAAAATCATCAATCCTAGCAGTCACTACTTGAAATTAATAAACCACTAACAATAGATTTAACGGGTGACAAGGTAGCAAAGTAACACGGTTCATTCTCACCTGATCATTAAGGAAGAGATCCACAAAGCCAGGGATGTTTTTGGCAAACTCTGTGAGCTCTCGCACAGTTTCAACTGTAGTGCACTGGCAGCGGTAGAAGACATGGACCCCGATCTCTTTGTTGGGTGGTGCTCCATTAAGCTGGTTCCAGACCAGCCCGTTTTCTGCCTGCCACAGTGAGTCCATATCATGGATCACAAAAGGCTGGAGATGAAATGAGAACTTAAAAACAACTGGAATAACTACAAATCAATCATATACTATTTTGTGTAAAAATAAATAAACAAACAAACCCACAAAAACATCATTTTAAAATCAGTTAACATCAAAATAAATATTGGCTTATCGAACTTCAGTAACATGCGTCCTTAGACTTTCTAAAATAGACCATAAGAGAAAACTGAAACTGTCAGTGAAAGCTGAGCACATACCGATGTGCAACTCGTCTTGCCCGTGAGGATGCTCCGTGCTTTCTTCTTGGTCATGTTGAGGTTCCTCAGGTAGGCTGTGTTGACATGTTTGGCCAGTGTTTTGAGGTCAGCTCCACTAGAGCTTTGCAGTTTCTCCCCAGCGAGGAGCCCGGCCACTAGCTTCTTCTTCTCCGCCTCTGGCATACGTCCGTACCTGATCGCTGAGGCAAAGATACAAAAACAAGCTCCATTTATCACAAAATAATTTCAAAATACAGCAACAATTTATGAACACTGAAATATTAATTGCTGAGTATGACTATTAAAGGAATCATTGACAAAAATGTACCCACCCCGAGACCGTCCAAGATGCTGATGAGTTTGTTTCTTCATCGGAAAAGATGAAGCAAATGGGTGCCGTCAGAATGATAGTTCAAACAGTTGATAAAACAGTGACGGTGAAACATTAAAGCATCCTAATGAAGGATATGTTTCTAACAAACACACAGACTAGAGTTATGTGGATTACTAGTGGATTATTGTGATGTTTTTATCAGCTGTTTGGACTCTCATTCTGACGGTACCCATTCACTGCAGAGGATCTACTGGTGAGCAATATCGCGCTAAATTTATGCAAATTTGTTCTGATGAAGAAAGAAACTCATCTATATCTTGGATGGCCTGAGGGTGAGTAAATTTTCAGCAAATTTTCATTTTTTTTGTGTGAATTATTCCTTTAATATTCAGTTTGGACATTAAGTGGGATGTAAAATGAGAATCAAAATTCTGAATGCTTTAAATTGTGGTTATATGCAGGCTGCTCACCATCATGTGACATGCCCAATGCCAGGCACTTCTGGAAGCGACAGTACTGGCATTTGTTCCGGCTCTTTTTCTGGACTTTACAGGCACGCTCACACCGCTCATACTCCAGCTTCATACGAATGGTGCGTCTGAAAAACCCCTTTAAAAAAAGATGACACTTCCTCACTGAAAAACAGCAAGGCACATATGTGCTTGGATTGCTGAATTATTTCACCACAGAAACGCAACTTTAAGCATTAGGAAGCCCAGTGGTTTTATTAAAGATGCTGTAAGAGATTTCAGTCATTTCGCTAAAATTAGACTGCCCCATCCCTTTACACACAAAACCCCTCCAAAATTCCAGCCAGTGCACATGCAGACTGGGTTTCTGATTGGTTGGGAAAAAAAACTGCCAGATCTATTTCAGTGATATTTGTTAGAAAGCATCGCTTACAGCACCTTTAATGTTGGTATATTATAGATGATGTTTATTTTAGGCCACAAATCCACCCACGGTTTGTGAAAAACCTTGACTGTAGTAGTTTGGACAAGTTCACCAAAATTACCTTGCACCCTTCACAAGCATGAACTCCATAATGAAATCCTGAGGCTTTATCTCCACATATGCGGCACTCAACGTTCAGGCCCATACTACTGGGGTCATCCCGACCCAGCCGTAACTGGTCTGACAGCGAGAGAGAGGGGTTCTGTAACGGATCTATAAATGTGAGACAGACACAGAAAGAAATTTTTTAATTTTTTAAAATATTACTAAAGTATTTATTTTCATTTATTTTAACATCAGAAAGCCTGACAATGAATGTCTATTGAATGTTTTGATGTCAGAAAACAATTCTCTTCTATATTTTACTATTGATTTAAATCTCCTATTAATATTTTTTAAAGTTTCAAAGCCAACAAAGGATAAAACCAAGTCATGAATAAGTCATAAAAATATTATATAAATAATAATTACATGAAGATAATAACATATAATAGTAATAAATATAGTATTATTATTAGTAATAAACTGTATTTATGTTTTGCTGTCCACTATCTATATATCTATATACACACATACAGTGGTGTGAAAAATGTGTGTGTGTATATATATATATTATATACACACACACATACAGTGGTGTGAAAAAGTGTTGGCCCCCTTCCTGGTTTTTACATTTTTTGCATGTTTATCACACTTTAATGTTTCAGATCATCAAACAAATTTAAATATTAATCAGAGATAACAAGTAAACACAACATGCAGTTTTTAAATTAGGTTTTTTATTATGAAGGGAAAACAAAATCCAAACCCACATGGCCCTGTGTGAAAAAGTGCTTGCCCCCTCCTATTAAATCATGAAAGAACTGTGATTAACCACATTATTTTAGAAAGCCAAACCCAGGCCTGATTACTGCCAGACCTGTTGAATCAAGAAATCACTTAAATAAAACCTGTCTGACGAAGTGAAGCATGTTTAAAGAGCAACACATCATTCCACGATCTTCAGAAATTCAGATGAGAAACAAAATAGTTTACATGTATCAGTCTGGAAAGGGTTATAAAGTCATTTCTAAGGCTTTGGGACTCCAGCAAACCATGGTCAGAGCCATTATCCACAAATGGAGAAGACAATGGAGTGGCCGGCCTACCAAAATTACTCCAAGAGCACAAAGACGACTCATCCAGGAGGTCATAAAAGAACCCAGAACTACATCTAAAGAGCTGCAGGCCTCACTTGCCTCAATTAAGGTCAGTGTTCATGATTCAACAATAAGAAAGCGACTGGGCAAAAACAGCATCCATGGGAGAGTTCCAAGGCAAAAGCCACTGCTGACCAAAACTTGACTTGCCATAATTGATGGAACCATGAATTCTGCACTCTATCAGGAAATCCTGAAGGAGAATGTCCGGCCATCAGTTTGTGACCTCAAGCTGAAGCGGACTTGGGTTCTGCAGCAGGACAATGATTCCAAACACAGCAGCAAGTCCACCTCTGAATGTCTCAAGAAAAACAAAATTAAGGTTTTGGAGTGGCCAAATCAAAGTCTGGACTTAAATCCAATTGAAATGCTGTGGCATGACCTTAAACAGTCCATTCATGCTCGAAAACCCTCCAATGTGGCTGAATTAAAACAATTCTGCAAAGAAAAGTGGGCCAAAATTCCTCCACAGCACTGTAACAGACTCATTGCCAGTTATCGCAAACGCTTGATTGCAGTTGTTGCTGCAAAGCGTGGCACAACCAGTTATTAGGTTTAGGGGGCAAGCACTTTTTCACACAGGGCCATGTGGGTTTGGATTTTGTTTTCCGTTCATAATAAAAAACTTCATTTAAAAACTGCATGTTGTGTTTACTTGTGTTATCTCTGATTAATATTTAAATTTGTTTGATGATCTGAAACATTAAAGTGTGACAAACATGCAAAAAAATAAAAAATCAGGAAGGGGGCCAACACTTTTTCACACCACAGTATATATATATATATATATATATATATAAACAAACATGATGAAATGCAAAGTACAAATAAAGTATGCATAGTTGCATACAGTAAATATTCAATATCAATAAATGTTATGCTTTTCAGAAATACATTGATTGTATTTAATGTAGAAGCCTTTGAAAGCCAGGTATCAAATATGACACATACATATTTTCAGGGTTAAGTGGGTGAAAAAAATCTGTCAGAATGTCATAATACTTGGCTCTGATGTGTAAGCGCAGTTTTACCTTGAAACATTTGAGCTGTTACAGGGGTGTCACTATTCTGTTGAGGACTCTCTTGCGACGTCCCATCTCCATTCTGTGGAGTGCCCCCCCACGATCCCTTGCTGCCGGGTGAGACCTCTAATCCTACGGCATCAGACGTCTCGCTGCCCTCCACCTCCTCACCCGACGCTGAGCTTGGCTCCTGTAGGTCTGACATCCCTCCACAGTCTGAGGATGCAGACTCACCTTCCTGGACTGCCATCCATGTTGTGTCTTCAAGAATCTGAACAGGATTCAATTCCGTCTGCGGAGAGGACCGGCCCTCTGAAACTCCTGAGAACACGAGGGCCTCCTGGGCTGCTGCGACATCTACGGGGCTGTCACATTTCTTTTCTGAGGTAGGTTGCTCAACCTGTTCCATGGTTCTCCTATATGGCTGCTAAATCTCATAACCATCCATCACGTGACATTGCCTCTGAAAGGACAAAAGACAAGTAGAGAGATGTGAATTATTGCAATTGTGCATTAATACAACACTGTATCAGAATACAACCATGATCTTTGGTGAAGTGACCTGGTGTTTAGTGCACATGCTCCAGAGATTACACGGATGACCTGAGTTTGACCTGAGATCCAGTGCTGCTTGTGTCATTCCTAACTCCACCCCACCCCCGTTATCTCTCTGCCGACTCAAATAAAATTAAAGGGGAAAAAAATGTATCATGAAAATTTTTAAAGCACAGTAAGGCTTTGTTCACACTGCAGGAAAAACACAATTTCTTAATTCAGATTTTTCATGTGCAAACATGTACTGCAAAAGAGGGTTGTGTCAGTAAAAAAAAATCATTCATTTTCCTCATAATGATTTTTAACAATAAACTAAAACTTTTTTTCATAAAGGCCACATTAAATTGATCAAGAGACAGTAAAGAGATTTCAAATATTACAAAAGACTTCAAATGAAAGCCGTTTCTTCTTTAATAAAAGAATCCTGATGCATCATAGTTTCCACTAAAATGTTAAGCAATAATATATAATGCAATTTCAACATTGCTAACAATAAGAAATGTTTCTTGAGTCAAAATAATGACCATGTGACCACATAAATATAAAATTGTATTAGTATTTTGTATTAATATTTCACAAAAAAAAAAAAAAAAATTTAAATGCCTATGAAGAAAATGAATGTGAAAATTCTCCAAAACCAAGGCTGCTGAAAAAGTGGGTGGTTACCGTCGCACTCTGTTAGCCACATGAAATGTCAATCTTGTTTGAGGCCTGGCTCAAATGCTTTCTGGAAAAGAGAATCCTTAAATGTAGAGAATCACAAAGTAGCTTTTGTCTTTTTCATTCATTCACCACTTCCGATTACATGACCTTTATCTTTTTGAGGGAGTCAGATGCAGACTGTGCCGTCAGCAATTTTATAGGTCTGTGGTATACTGAGTCTACACATATAGGGTGAGAGGTGATAAATCCATTATGACACGCTGCTAGGTTGTTTACTTAAAAAGATAAGATAACCCTGAAAAGAAAGCAGCTGTAGGAAGATTGTATGACCAATTGAAAGAGATCTAGCAAAAGACTTCGGTGTTACAGAACCTACATAACCAGGTCACCTGCACAAGAATAGTGTATCAAAACAGAATGAAAAGAGAAAGAATAATTGTGATCTTCCTTCCTCAAGAGACACAGAACTGACTGTGCCCATGTATGTTAAGCACAGGTCACATAACTTACATCCTAACAGAGAACAACAACTGGGCAATCAGCCATGTCAAACACAGACCTGAATAAATGCTATTTGTAAAATACTGGAGAGATCCATGCTCTCACTCATGATCCATTTGCATGAGCAAACAAAAAAAAAAAAACAATCTGTCAACACAAAGGTCAAGATATATTGTGTTTCATCTGGTAAGCACTGTACTTCCTCAGACTACAAGGTGTTTACAGAATGTCTTAAAGGGATAGTGTACCCCAAAAATGAAAATCCTGTCATCGTTCTGGGGAACACACACACAAAAATATATATTTTAAAGAAATCTGGAGTCTAAACAACACTGAACCACATTGACTTTAATTGTATAGACAAAACAACAACAACAACAACAACAACAAAAAACATTCATACACAGTTGTACTGTGTATGAAAAGTATACAGTTTTGGAACAACATGAGGGACAAAACTATTAGACATTGGATGAATAAGCCGGTCACTTCCATCATAGCTCTCAGCATGGAGAACATTGATAACAGATGTGAGTGTTTGGTCATATGGAGGATAGAGACCCCTACCAAACAGACTACGTTTGTAATCCTTGGATTGTGACAAGAGGATTACGCTGTAGCCACATCAATGTTACTAACTAAGACAATGCAATTTAAAAAAAATAATAGAAAAAAGTTTCAGTTGTTACTGAACCACACTGGATAACATGAAAAAAAACAGGACTTTATGTAAACTTATATACACGCACAGTAAATGAAGCGATAAGAAATGCTTTGAGCCACTGTTCAGACTTGTCAGCAACCAGTCGTTCTGGTTCTCAACCTATCTGCATTGTACTGAGGCTGTATGCTAGAGGCGACCCGCACAGAGGAACTAAATGAGTCAGTGTGCGGAGGTTTTTGTCAGACATGCATTCCAGTGTCTGGACCTCTCAGTTGCTTCATCCTTGTTTTTAAAGCAAGACACCACTGGAAAAACCATTGATAATATCCTAAATAACTCCACTTCAGTAGTACTTACTAGCTTTACTCTGAAGATTTTAAAGAGGGATTTGTTCATATATCATTTACTTAATTTATATAACATTGTATTCCTGAAAACATGACTTTTTTCTGACTCTTGACAGTATTCTCCGATTTATTTATTTTCTGAGAAACAAAAAGAGAGATCCAATGTCCCCGCTTTAAAAACCTAAACAAATGAATCATACATTTTGAACCTGGCTATATCCAGTGTTCAGATTTCTGTTCTAGAAATGCAAATTAGTGCACATTTAGTAAATAATTTAGTGTATCATTCATTTGCCTATTTAAACATAACATTTCAGAAAACTTACAAAAAATTATTGTACTGTAATTATTAATCAGCTGGGTAAGCATAGTGATATCTATTAGTTTAAAAAAATGACCTTTTTCACCTGTGATGTCTTGCCTTAAGAGTTAAAGGATAGGAAAACTCTGGGCACTACAAAATTAATAATGAACTTGTACAAAACAACTGCTGAAAATTATATACAGTAGATCTTCACATTAATTGTTAAAAGTTTAACCTTGTAATCAGAGTGAAAGCAGTTGGTCTTCTGTGTACACAAGGTCACACTTGATACTTCAACATGAAGCCTTTCAAATACACAAAACAAACAATTCACTTATTTTTAGCAGTATAATGTACATTTAAAAGCTTCTTTGTTTCTATTAAAAGTGATACTATCTGTTCCAGAAAACAGTACTCATCACACAATTGCTTAAATTGACATTTATGTTTAATAAAAATGTTGCTTTTATTGCCTGGTCTTTTTTTTTTTTTTTTTTTTTAAGAGCTAAAAATTTTAATAAGATGAAGTCAAAATATTTGTATAATGTGCCTACTAATGTATTCCTTACGTTAACAGTTACATCCCTTGTTCCTTATATTGTTAATAGTTAGCTGTTGAAAATCTAACTTAAAGTTAACACGAACATCAAAGCAAAGTTCACAAATTTATAATACAGATGGTGAAACTTCAACTAAGAAACAGTGACTAACATGAAGCCCACTACTGATTAACCTTAATTATACGTTGACAAATAATACAATATAACCAAAAAGCTAGGCAGACTAGGTGGCACATCAACCTCACAGACAACAAATGTAGTTAGCTGACAAAAACATGGCTTCAAAACGGTGACATCAGCGGTTTAACAGACTACAACATACACTTATTCTAATATGGACACGTTTACTTTGTAAGTAATCGGATGAAGCAGATATGAGACTTTAAGCAAAACAGCGAGTTTTGGCTAACTAGCTGTTCTGGTTTACCTTGGTGTTTACGGGCCAGCTTCGAAGTTTCCCGGCGGTCGATAAAATACAAATACGCTCTTCGTACGTGAAGTTAAGTTGTTTGGAGACTCAAATGAGCTCATAGTCCGTCGGTTTACATCGGGTTTGACATCACTGCGTATCTGTGTCTCCTATTCCACACATGCTAGTCCGAGGTTAGCGCTAGCTAGCTTAACGCTAACATGTTTTTGTTTTTTATTTTGATGTACACGCTTTTAGATTTCTCCCGGCTAAATAGGTTAAGATACCAAATACGGGCCTTTTCATTTCAGATTTCTGTTATATCCATTCTGCTTTAAAATCCAATCAGAAAACGGATCAAGCGATAACCATCGCGCTGTTATTCATACACCAACTTTTGCTCAATCTGGTCTAGTTACTCCATTCACTTTGATTACTCGGTTGTCAGGGATGACAGAAGTGAAGGAACTAGAAAAGATGCGCGTATTCTTTATATTTTAACCTGAAGGGGTCGCTCTTCGGCCCAAAGTAGTCCTTGAGGTCACTAAGCATAAAGCGCAAAACAAATTATCGAACTCAATTTGACCACTTACAGCCGTATTTAAAATGTATAAACATGCGAATAGAACTAAATACGCGTAGAACAATTCACATCTACAAGCGATTTTTCAGCTTGAGTGTAATAAAATTTATTAAATAAATGTCCCTCACCGCGTTAGACGTATGACCTAATCACGTGATAGGCGTTTGTCCAATGACAGCTCGAGCGGAGGGGTTTAGTTCAGAATCTGTTTTCCTTTCTAGGGTTTAGAGGCGGTTGTGTGGTTGACAGCTGAGAAAAAGCATGGCGTGAATGTTACGTAATACAATGTGGCTAGATTCAGCCAGCAGGAAATGGATGAATATTAATGCTGCTGTATGAATCATAAATGTTATTTCCCGCGAGGGTTGAAACCGTTCCGAAACGGGTTAGTTGCTCTGTGCTCTGAGCTACTGGAAAATTCCATGCAATAAATATTGTTAAATGATGACAAACGAGCTCAATTTAATACATAAATACTAATAATAAGTTCCAAAGTGCTCCTGTAGATGGGGCCATTAGATCGGAGACTAACAGTAAACAGATGGACTGTTAATAATGCATCACCAAAGGAGATATTTAGCTGAATGTCCTGCTCTGCACATACAACGAAACAGGAGTGATAGAAATAGAATAGATTAAACAAGTAGTTCATTTATGATTTTGTCTTGTTTTAGCTCTCAAATCTCTTCTTGAATATGGATTACAAAGCATTTGAAGACAAGTTTGTGTTCAGGTTTTTCCTTATATGGTGAGAGCGCTGCACTTCCTATTGCTCCTATAAGGATTTTTAGTAAATAATAAGACTACAGAACAATTGCACGAATGAGCATGAAATATTTATATTAAATACAAATGTTGGCTGTATGCCACACCCACATAGGATGTTTTGTGGGATTGAATGGATTTAAACATGCCAATGGCACTTCAATTCAGTTCATGTTTATTTGTATAGTGCTTTTCACAACACAAATCGTTGCAAAGCAGCTTCACTGAAAATTTAAGTTTCTACTTTATATTTAGGAGTAGCCTATCTTATCAGTGGTGACAATATGTCAAGGTGATGTCCAAATGATAGAAATTTACAGTAAAAAGCATGCAGTTAATGACATGAAGGCTTATTCAAACAGACAGTGAACACTATTAACAGCAATGATTATATTTTGCAATCAAACTTATAGCAAAATTTGGTAGTTTTGTATGTTGGTTCAGAGTTGGCATCATCTGAGGTCCTCTGAGGTGTTGGCATCATCTCTTCTCAGGTGTTCGGTCATCTCATATCTCTGCAAGGGTTGGATCCATACTGAAGTAATTCTTAGTTACCTCGAGATGCCAATCCCGTAGCAGAAAAAGAGAAGCAAACAGAGAACAATTAGCATAGCTGCTGTTCAATCTAAACAAAAGAATGGTCATGTGCATTTGATCAGACATAACTGAAGTGCAAGGTTGTGAGGTACATTATGTGAATGCTTGGCTAATTAGATGTGTCTTTAATCTAGATTTAAACAGAGAGAGTGTGTCTAAACCCCGAACATTATCAGGAAGGCTATTCCAGAGCTTGGGAGTCAATTGCGAAAAAGCTCTACTTCCTTTAGTGGACTTTGCTATCCTAGGTACTACCAGAAGTCCTGAGTTTTGTGGCCTGTTGGATTGTAGCATGATAGAAGACTAGTTATAGGTACACAGGAGTTAAACCATTTAGGTCCTTATATATATATATTTTTTGTTCTTGTTTTCTTGCGCTTTCTCTCCCCCTCTACTCACAAGTAGGAGGTAATGGCCACCACCTGTCACCAATGATTGGCTGTTCACACTGATTGGAGGATGAGAAGGAGCAGTGGCGATTTAAGCAGCATTTCCACCACAGAACAGTGTGGTTGTGTGTGTTTGGAGGCGCTTTTGTGAGGTTTCTCTCTCCCTGAATGTGTTATTGCTGGGTTTTCATAAAAATAAATAAATAAATAAATAAAAATGAGCTACAAACGTTTTAAATAAGGAAAAAGACCTTATTTGGGTTACGATACAAAGGCAAGGCTATCCAGGTAAAGAGCTGGTAAGGACTCTAGCGACTGCTTTTTTTTTTTTTTTTTTTTTTTTTTTTTTTAAACTACCTTGAGCTTGTTTATTGAAGATGCAGGACAACCACCTGGCAGTGCATTACAATAGTCCTGTCTAGAGGTCACAAATGCATGAAGTAGCTTTTCTGCAACAGAAACGGGTAACATGTTCCGTAGCTTGATAATGCTGTTTTTGTAACATGTGAAATATTGGCACTTATTGGTAGCATAATCAAATTAGCTCAAATATTTTATACTATCATGCAGTAGGTGAGGATGTGTAGTTTGTGAGTCACAGGTGTACAATCCAGCCCAGCAAGCAATAACCGTCATTTCACCGTCTCTGTTAACTATAGACCCGATATTGTCCGGCTGTGTAATCCACTTCTAGCCAAAATAACCTTGAATTTGGTTGCATGTTGGTTTTGGCAAAATAACTTGATGCATGATATTCCATCATGTAAGCAAAGTCAACAGTGATTGCAAGGTGTTTTGTTTCTTTAAAAAAATTCCCTCATGTACAAATTCAATGAAGGGGGGTGGTCCGCTGCAGAAAGAGGTATTTGAAAAGACTGCACTGTTTTCGATCATTAGAGATGTATATTCAACACACAACATTTACCAGAGAGCTTCTCTTTTTTTTTTTTTTTTTTTTTTTTTTTTGTGATGCACAATATAGTATTGTTTTTTGTATGCATCCAAGCAAAAGAGAATGACTCCCTGTCACAATTAGTGTGAAGTAAATCTGTCAAAAAGCTTTTCTTATGTGTTTTTATTATTATTTGGCAGGTGCTGTGACGACCAATTTCCCGGCAGCAACAGAGTTGGACTTGAGAAATGCAGTTGGGAAGCATTTTAAACAAGAAATAAAACCAATAATGAATAATTTCCTTTAAGTTCACTGTAGGTTGTTTTAAGTCAACAAAGTGGGGTTTTTTTTTGGGGGGGGGGGGGGGGGTCATTTATCCATATGTTAAGTGTGATAACATGCTCTTGATTTGTATTAGATTTTTTTCTTTTAAATATCTTAAGTTATTTAAAATACTTTATTTATTTTTATTTTGTTTTATTAAGTTGTTAAATTTCTATTTTATCGTAACATATTTAAGTATAAATTCTTTTGTATTTTTATCATCGTTTTGTTAATGTTATTTTTCTTAAACTGGATATTTAATTAGTTTGGATGGATTCCTGTTTTGTTAGCAGTCATTAGCCGTCTATTTGATGACTAAACTATTCTAGGGCTATGGTTAGACGTCTATTAAATCCTCACTGACAGCCCAAATTTTGCCTTGTTTTAGCTTGGACGTCAGGGCTGTGTTTGAACGGCTAGACGTCTTTTAAACGCAAAATTGCTTGCGGGGAGCAGAAATCTGCTCTTTCAGATTCCATAAGAACCATGATTGCACCATGCGTAAAAATATGGTTGTGCAATATGCAGCTCGAAAAACCTCAAAGCTCTCATTTCTTGTAGCAGTCTTTTTTTTTTTTTTTTTTTTTTTAACTTTTTTGGCTGTGTTGTCAGTGCCGCCCATGTTACTGCAAACATGACAATGCAGACTGCCATTTAAGATATTTCGAATAAACATCTTAAGCGGCATCAGAATTATTTACACAGACTGTTTAATGCAGATCAAGGGTGGGATGAGTGCTCTAAAAACAATTCTAATTGCATAATGTTATAAAATTAATGTTTTAAATATAACATTTTTAAAACTTCCAGTAGGCCAAGTCGTTATTAAATTAGTCATCTTAAATGAGTCATCATTCGATTCGTTCAAAGGACTGATTCAATGACTGATGATTTTATGAATGGGTAATATAATTGAGTCATTTGCTTGTTCAAAACATGGGATTCATTCAGGAAGCAAACATCTGTGTTGATCGGAGATGCGCAACACTTCTGCTTACTTGCTTTTTAACTCTTTTCGTTGGAGATATAGAGCAAAACAGACAGGCTACCGTGTCTAAAATGTAAGTTAAGTAATATTAACTTTTTCTTTCTGATCTGTATCAAATTTCACATTTACAGTGTCATGTTCGGGAAAACAGCCCTCTTTCTTCCTCTGAAATTGCTTAACTTGTAAAAACACGAACTCACATGGCCTACATACAAAAGTCACTGACACTTGGTGAGAAAACGGACGCGAGGCCTGAGAACATTGGCAGTAATCATGTTAAAACCGTTACAAGTAGCCTACATATGTCTGTGCGAAACAAACATACATTCATGCAAACTTACCCGTGTTTATTTAGAAATTAATAAACGTGGAAAATATTTCAGTGCCAAGTATAACAGTCCAAAGATTTGACACATGACAGTGATTTTTAATGTTCATTTCTGGTGAACTTTGATATTACTTTTCTATTTACCCTATAACAACCATATGGAAATGAGAGAAAAAATTCTGCGGGGGTCTTGTATTGTGTTTTTTTGTTTGTTTTGTTTTTCTTTCCTGAACGCCCTTTCCTGAAACACCCCTGAAAACAACTTGCACGGATCGGGTAAGTTTATTTTGCATGAAAACGTGATTGCATGAAGGCTATTATGCAGCTTTTATTTGAAATAATGTTATATGCTTGTTAGTGGGTTACTTTAAAGAAATTAGCAAAAACATTTGACCCCACGTGACTGTGCTCAACAACTGCGATGAACAGCTGAAGGGGTGGAACTGAAACTATTTTATTCTTTTACAAACAAGCAAGTAATGCTGATGAATCTGCGAAATCATTGTCGAATAAGGGAAGCTGGTTAACTTGTTTCACAATGAATAATTCCTGTTTTCATAAACATCTCGCTGAGGTTTTTGTAAGTCACTTTTGAGGCAGCTACAAAACCACTCAGCTACAAAACCACTTAAACTCACAATAAAGGGGAGTGTGTAAGGTAAGTGGTTAAATCTTATATTGGTTAAAATATGAATTCTTAATGTATGAATTTATTACATTAATATTTGAAACTTTAATTTGTATTACTCAATAACCCACACCCACATTAGTTTGCAGTTTGTGTTTTTGTATACTGTTTAACTGATCATAATTTTACAATGTTTACTTGCAGTTTATTTTATTTATTTACAAGTCTTTCTACATTCAGAAAGCATTTCTGTCACACTGATTCAGCCATGAATCTGATCTTGTGGGGGATTGTGCTCCTTGGGATTTATGTCCAGCAATCAGGTTGGAAATGTTTTGTGATTTATATATAAATATTCAATCATATCTACATGAATATTAAGCAAAAATAAAAAAAACAGCTGACTGACTTTTTTCTCAAGTACTTTTTGTATCTTCTTTTTTTTTTTTTTTTTGGTGAATGAACTGTTTTTGTAAATTATAATCAGTTAGTAAATCCCTTAAACAACTGAATCATGCACATATATTTTTATTTTTTTTAATGTTAATGCATACTGATCATCTGTGCCATGGCAATAATACCAGGCAAAAGTGTAATAAGTATTTAATTCTTTCATTAATTTGGTGTGTTTGTAGTTTCAGAGATGGTGGACTGTTTTTCATCATTTACCCTGTCCACTGGGAAATGTAGTAATCTTTTGGGTCAAGTAAAAAAAAACGACTGTTGCTTGAACACCAACTACGGCTACAAAGAAGCAGATGGCGTTTGTCGGTCCTGTGGGTGAGTTTCAATGATGTGATGTGTATAATGTTCATGTCCAAAAACAGATAAATGTCACATTGAGCTTCATTATTGTTTATTAGATTACAAAACAAAACAGATATTAATTTTAAAATGGGAGAACTGCTTCCTATTTCTAATTCCTAACAAAGTTATGTTTTCTTTAAAGCTTATAACATGCAGATATTTTCACTTTAAATAAATCAGCATGAAATGAAAATTCATCTGTTATTGGTAAATGCCTGTTATAGGTGTTGAAAATTCATTCATCCATGTAAGTTCCTTTTTTATTTTTTATATAAAATGTCCTAATGTTTCAGTGAAAATTAAAATGGCAGACTTCTTTCTGCTGACTTCTTCAATCATTTAGTTCCACTGAAATCCCACACCATCTCAAACTCTGCAAGTTTGTATTCATTTTTGAGTGCAACGCCCCCACATCGCAAAATCCAATCATCAGCTGATGCATCAGTCCCCGCCTTACATTTTTCCTTTTTCTATAATCTGTTACATTCTGATGTATGTCACAATATGGCAGAGACGGTCTGTCACTACTTCCATTACATCACAACTTTAAATTAATGCAATGTTAATGGTCTTTTTTGTGGAAATCTTTATAAATAGTACTGCATTTTTTTAAGAAAAAAAAAAAAAATATATATATATATATATATATATTGGAAACTTTCAGGTAATGTAACTCTTCAGGCTACTGAATTAGCTGAACTGAAATGAATGAGATCAACTGATGCGCACTGCATATCCCTTAAAAATGTCTTGTATGTTGATTGTTGACCTCCAGGCGGCCGACGTGGTCTGAATGGACTCGCTGGGGCGAGTGCTCAGTGAGTTGTACAGAGGGAGTCAGCCAAAGGCGACGGTCTTGTTATGGAATTGGTGATTGCGAAGATCCTGAAAATCTAGGAACAATTCAAACTAAACCATGTGTGAAAAAAGATTGCTGTCCAGGTAGAAAGAACATTAAGCAATTGTTACATTGCAACATATAGGTTTCCATGTCCTTTCTCATGTTTCTGTATATATATATATATATTGTTCAGTGGAAGGTGGCTGGTCAGAGTGGGCGAAATGGCAGCTATGTTCAGTCACATGTGGCGATGGACTGAGAAAGAGGCGAAGAACATGCTCTGAACCCATTCCACAATGTGGGGGCTCCTGTAGCGGTGCAGAGGAAGAAACCACCAATTGCGCCACTGAAATAATCTGTCCGAGTAAGTGTAGTTTTCTCTCTTTTTTTTTTTACTTACTAAAGATACTGAGAATAATTAAGAACATGCTCTCATTTGATGTCTAGCACATGGCGGGTGGTCCAGTTGGGGAAATTGGGGTCCCTGTCCAGTTACTTGTCTTTACAAAGGACGCAATCCTGAAAAAGAGCTTCGTACAAGGACATGCAGTAGCCCTCCTCCATCTGTGGTTCCACGTGGCAATGACTGCGACGGCTCCAACACAGACAGCCGTCCTTGCAGTGGACTACCTTTCTGCCCAGGTAATATACTTTGTTTTCTTCTATAAAACAACCAAACGTACAAGAGGTTTTTAGAAACCACAGCTTTATATCTCTGCTCCACAGTTGATGGAAACTGGGGTGCCTGGACAGGTTCCACACCCTGCTCTGTGACGTGTGGAGTGGGCCAGCAGACTCAAAGACGGATGTGTGATTCTCCTAATCCTGCACATGGTGGAAGACAGTGTCAAGGTGAAGAGCAAAAAACTGGTATCTGCATCGTTGCTATCCCCTGTCCGGGTAAGTAGAGTGACACAATGAAAGATTTATCTAAACAAACAAAAAAGAATCGATTGTTTAATGTTTAACATTTTTCTCTGTTTTTTTTTTTGTGTCAGTAAATGGGATGTGGACCGAATGGGGTGAGTGGAGTCCATGTAGACAACCTTCCACTAGAAAAATTAAATGCAATACCAGGGAGGGAACCCGAAGGAGAGAGAGGGACTGTATTGATAGAAGACACAATGGAAGTCTCTGTGAAGGAGATATTATTGAACATGGCGACTGCTATGACATTAGCGGCTGTGAGAGTGAGTGCAAAGAAAAATCAATAGATTTAGTTTAAAACGTACTTTTCGACATTAAAAAAATATGCTCTGTATAGAATGAATAGTATGTGACTTACCAGCCTTCACTGCCATTCTCAAATCCTCTTCTGTGGTTTCATGGGACAGTATAGTGTCCACTGGATGCCTACTTCAGAGGTAGTTGGTCATTCAGGTACTTTTTGCCTACTGTTTTTTGCATACTATGAATAGTATTGAAGTAGGCATATTCAGGCACAACCACGCAGCATAAGCTACATAAATACAAAGCATGCTTATTTTTATCGTTTAGCATCAAATTAAAGTGAGTGTTTAAGATTAGTGCACTTCAAACGTGAAGTAAACATCAAAGATGCTTTGCCACAAGCTGCAACTGTAGGAACTAAAGTGATGCAGATCTTCTTCCGAGATGGTATTCCTTGGAGCATCCACATTGTTGAAAACCTTCTGCATCGTCAGCAGGGATCTCAGGGTCTCAGATGTTTCGCCCCTTAACCTGAACACCTCGCCTGAGTGGGGCAGCGAAGACTATAACTAGCCTTCACCTGCAGAAGGGTTCCAACTGTGGGCTCTCTTCAGCCACAGCCATCTTGAGCTGGACTCGGCTGCTGCGGCTATGTCCCTGGTGGCTTTTTTCAGCTGTTTCGGCTCCAGGCCCACCCTCTGGAGGAAATAGCGCACTGATTTTGCTGGGAACCCGCGGCAGCCGACTTCAATAGGGTAGCTGGTTGCGTGCCACCCTTTTACAACAGCTTCGTCGACCAGGTCCTGGTACTTAGCTTTTTTCAGTTGGTGGGACGTGGCTAGCCTTTCTTCCCAGGGCACCGTGAGCTCGGCAACTATGATGGTTTTTGTGCTCCTGGATAGCAAGACCATATCTGGTCGAAGGGAGGTCACTGCCACGTCCTGTGGGAAGACCAGCTTCCTCTTCAGGTCCACACTCAACTCCCAGTCGGAGGCTCGTTGCAAGGAAGAGGGTGGATTCTTGACCACCATGCCGGTCTTATGAGCTTTGTCTCCTTCCCTTACAAAGGTTATGGCTTTGGCACTTCAAACAAATAGTATAATCTCTACATATCGTGAACGATGATATTAGTGGATGGTTGTTCCTAGTTTCAGACAAAATTAGGATTTTCCAAACCATTGCAGCTGTAAGGTATTATATAATGTAACAAATGACTCTCTGACTGTGTTCAGTGAAGGGCGTCTTGTCGGAGTGGAGTGAGTGGAGTTTTTGCAAACCTGACTGTGGGCAAAACTCTGAACAAACAAGAGAAAGAAATTGTGTTGCTGACATCTCTAAATACCGGTAGGAGAAAAACATCTCAACTGAAATAAGACATTATCTATAATAAATCTTGTAGGTGTGTAATTCCATTACATTCATACTGTAGGTTGACATATTCTTTGGTTTTCTTTTTCTCCTATAGTTCCCAAGACCGTGGTATTTTTGCAGGGAATCCAAATGTTAACTGTGAGGGTTTGGAACAACAAATAGAAAGAAGAGAATGTAAAAACGTTCCTGAATGCCAGAATGAGGTTGTAATCATGTTCAGAGCTTATGTATATAATTTTTGTTAAAGTGAATACATTTTAATTTTTAATAACATATTCTTACTGTTTTCCAGAATGAATGAGCAGACTCCAGAGTAGCTGTTGAAGACAAGATGACCAGCTGCCTTACACAACAAACTCACCAGCAGCTGGAAGGACCTCAACATGTCAATCTGTTCTCTTATGAAATGTGCTACTAACAGAAAAACACTTGCTTTATTAGCTTTTGTGATATGGATTGGATTGGATTGATTGTTGGTTGGTTGATGCACACCTTTTGTAAACCGCATTGCTGTCACAATAAAGTTTTAAAGTAACGCCTTGTAATGTAGTACATGGGATAAAATAAATTACCTTCTCTTAAGTTGCACATACAAACACTGTTACTGGTTATTCGAAAGAGGAAAAGATGCGAGCCAGCCAGGAGTCGAACCTAGAATCTTCTGATCCGTAGTCAGACGCGTTATCCATTGCGCCACTGGCCCGACAAATACACTAGCGGACCACGTGACTCTATATAGTATGACTTTACTAGCGTCCTCATTTCGAAGACTGCTGCGCCCTCCTGCGGTCGCATTTTATGTTTGCAACTCCATTAAGCCTCATTTCAAAAAAGTAACATTACATTCCAAAATAAAAAAATAAATTACTATTAATTATGTCCCAAGACAAATAACAACCAATTTTATAACAGTTACTTTTCTGAAATGACACATCCTCGATGAAGTAACGTTAACGTTATGCGACCACACGAGGGCGCAGCAGTCTTCGAAATGAGAGACAATATTTTACGTAAACACTGAATATAAAAGTACAATAAAGTACTTTTAAATTGAAATTAAATTGAGTATAGACGTTCGAAAGACAACCCTTTCTGTTCTGGAAGACTATCCCATTAAAAACTGAGTATGTCATTAAATTGGTTGGTAGAGACATCATTATGATCACAAACTGAAAGCATCGCATATTAACGTCTACTTAACTGAATGCATGACCGTGACGGTATGATTTTACATTTTACAAAAATAAAAGACACAGATAAGTGACAACTGCGCTACACATGGACATCAACTGCCGAAATAGCTCAGTTGGGAGAGCGTTAGACTGAAGATCTAAAGGTCCCTGGTTCGATCCCGGGTTTCGGCATTTTGATCCAGAACTATTTTTAGTGGAATATGCCATAGAACCTTCAAATGTATCAAGAAAGAAACCTGTGCCTTGTAACACGAATGGAGAGAACAGAATGCATGTGTTCTTCATTTTGTGAAAGAAGCAAGCAATATGAAATTGTGTTCTTTGAGTTTAAGATAATGGTTGTTGATTTAGAGGCTTTTTAAAAAAAATATAATTTCAACACACCCCATAACTTAAACCCTTCGCAAAGACCCGCCCCCTTACTGTTGCTATGTCCGACAAGTCATCATGGCTCTCAGGCCACACGTGTACGGCTGCATCCGAAAACTTAGGCATGACTTTGCAGGCAGCGTTTTTGCACGAAGGTACCTCAGGAAACGGTTTAATGATCTACAACAAAATAGAACGAGTTTTGGTGATAACTAAACGAATATTTAATTACTATATAATACTGATTTCTCACTAGAAATAACATCAAAAGTACAAAAAGTTCATCAGAAATATACATTTACTCACAAACTAACCACCAAACGCAACTTTCAGACGCCATCTTTATTTTATTTTTATTTTTTTGCTCAACCGTCACGGAATGGAACGCACAGGATTGTGGGATATCAAAGGCAGCGAAGGATACATCTATCTATGCTGCCTTCAAAAATCGATCAGATGAAGGTATCTCATGAGGCAGGGAGTGAAGCTAACTTTGGATTCGAACGTGCCTTGATGCCTTCCTACCTTTCAATGTGTCCTCCGAAGGCAGCATTCTTCAGTTTTCGGATACAGCCACCATTCTCATTCAGTGAAAAATACATCGCGGAGCAAAGAGGAAACTGACAACGTGCCTACAAACAAGACTTTTGGTATGAAACAGCCACCGCTCTCAAATTTTGTCTTTTTTTTTAATTCTTTTTAAGAAATTCAAACAATATATAACGTTTTATAGCTCTTTAATGTGTCAGTTAAAGCAGTACTTGAACCGATCATCTCTTCCTCTTTACTAGTTATAGCATGAAATAAACATGAATGAACATCAGAAAGGTTTCTTGTTTCAACCGCGGAAAGACGTCAGTACACACCGGGTGTGTCTCACTCGTCCTTAAAAGTGAAGCTGCGGGCTCTTAGATCGCCCCCTGGAGGCTGGCTGCAGTACAGGTTATAAACCCCGCCCTCTCCATGTAAACGAATGGGACTTCAGTCAAAATACAAAATTAAATTACACTTCTAATACAATATTCCGAAATACGGTTTTGGTCATTTAAGGTAGTTGTTATCACGCTGATATATGTTCAATTGTTCGTTTTTGTGATATGTTTGATTTTAGCTAGTAATTTGATGCTATAAAAACGGGGCGTGTCGTTATGGTTGATTGGGTCTGCGGGAGTTTGGGCGGGAGTTTGAGTCCGCGGCTCCACCTCTCGACTCTACTGCGCAGACTCTGGCTCCAAACGAACCTCTACTGCGCAGACTCGGGCTCCAAATGACGTCATTTACTCAAGATGGCAGCGGCCATACTGAGATGTATTCGCTTCACTTTTCTATAGTGGAAGGAAGCGGAGACGCGTCGTCCATCTTTTTTACAGTCTATGGTACACACCATCATTTTTCAATTTCAAATCCACCAACGTCAATCTTGTTTCAGTCCCGTTTGCTTTGTTTGTCGGATAAAAAAAATGGTAGATTCAGCATTATGATTGGTTGGTTAGTCTGTCAATCAAACTCCATTTCTAACAAGCACAGCCGTCATAGGCGTACGTATTATAAACCCCGCCCTCATTTTGGCGACGCAACTTTCCGTAGTGTAGTGGTTATCACGTTCGCCGTCACACTTCCCGTTCCTTAAAAATTTCTTGAACATTTTTTTAATTTAATATCTTATAACCATCCCAGTAGAATCCTACAAGCCAGTAGACAACTTCTGCATTACCCTCATTGAAACTTTTGCACAATAGTGGAAGCTGGAGAATACACTTCTAATAAAATATGCTTAGGTCACACAATTACATTAGAAACACTGAAACAGTGTTAAACAAGCAAAACAAAACTATAAAATGGCATAAAAGCTGTGTGCCAAGAATATTGCTTTTACAGCTATCCAATAGCCAAAGATACATTAAATAGGTTATTTCATCAACCCAACAATGCTTCCAAGACTTACCATTCTCCCGACCAGTTCAAACTAAATATTTTGGAAATCTACACATTTCTATCAACAACAAAAAGCTCAAACAGCCTATGGTGTTACAAGAAGCAGCAATAATCATAATAATAAATTAATCGATAACTAAAAAATTATTTTAATTAAGAAAGCTTTCTCTTGGTAATCACTTCCATATTGAACCGAAGTGTTTTGGACCATGGTGACTGGTCATTCACTGAGTGACCAGCTATCATATTCTAAAAAAAACAGCTCGGCTGGCCAGTTGCTTGTCCAAGATGATCTACCACCTTAGACAAGCTAGAAACCAGCTACCATGTTTCAAAAAAATAAATAAATAAAATTAAAAATTCACAGATTAAGATGTAATTCCAGCAGGGATTGCATTAACTCTTTTTGTGTCTACAGAAAGGTCACTGATCAGTTAATATTCAGTGAATTTATTGTACAAATAGGAGTATTGCAAGCATTCAATCTAGCAAGTCTCTCCATGGGTATGAGTAAAATACTATCATACAGAACCAAACCAAAATCAGAGAAACAAACATACAAGTATACGCAGGACTCATCACTGTTCTACTTTCCAGGAAAATCATTTTTTAGTCCATGTGCAGGTTTATCATTTTAGCACTTAGAAAAAAAGAGAAAAGAACACTTGGTATTAAGACAAAGAAATGCATTCTGCTAAAGGCATTAAACACTTTTTGTAATACTCTGACTTTTTTTTTTAACAGCAGGGATCCTTGATTGTTGCCTCTTGATGATAAAGTCGTTATGGCAACGAATGAACAGACAAACCTTTGGTGGATGAAGGATGAAAGCAATAAAATTATAGTCACATACAGAAGAAAGACAGACAAAATGCCTAATTCAGTGAAATGAGGCACTTCTCCAACAAAGGCGAGGATAAGTGAAACCAAATTACCAGCCATTCTCCATATTGAGTGCTGCTTTACCAAAACATCCACTGCATGTAGAGCTACAGCTGACAGGTCAAATAGCTGCTGTACACTAGAGAGGATTTCTATGGGTAGTTCAGAGATCAATTCAAGATTGGGGCTGAATGTTACCTATTCTACAACAGGTGGTTTCACATTGATGGGATACTGGATAATGCATCAGCACCTTCATCTCTGGTCAAATGTTTTGTACAAACAAAAGTCAAGGCTTAAGGTTCTCATAAAGCACAAATGACAAGTATCAGCATAACAAATACACCCTTGCTGCTGGCAATGTCAAACAAATTCATGAATACATTTCAGAGAGCGTCTCAAAAGCTTTACTTGAGTAAACATTCTCCTCCCTACAACAACAGAGCCACGATAGGATGCTGATGACACCCTTTTTGCCAAAATAAAGATTGCACACAGATATAAATAACAGTATAATCTTGTAGCTTTGTTTTACGTAAGTTAGGTTACTATAACGGGTTTTACGTGTCCATAATGTGTCTTTTGAAAGTGTTATTTACAAAGTTAAATGAGACACAAACTGGCCTGCCCTTTCAAAGGACAATCAATAAAGTGCAATTAAAAAAAAGATACAGTACAATGAAAGGGGCTTGACTTTTTGGACAGGGAAAAGGAGACATGAGAAAGTCACTAAGCTTTGGTTGTTAACATAAAACAATACAAGTCTTATTAAGCATGTGTAAAGCACAAAGGTATGTTGTGACTCGGCAAGGTACAGTAAAACTTGCTTCTGGGTCCGTTTGTGGTCCGGAGCTGGTTTCTGGAGATAATCTACTACTGCACAGAATCAGGAATCAGATGGAGAGAGGGCAACGGGAGTTGTTGGAGAGGGAACGGTATTGGCCAGATTATAGGTTGAATTCGGTAAGGTACCCTGAGAGGGCTGTACATTGAGGAAAGGAGGTCTAGTTGTGGGTGTTTGGGGGGATGTTGCTGCTGTGATTGGGGAGTCCAAACTGACTTCATCCCCTTCCTCCGAGTCCCATACCTCACTCTGCAGGTAGTCTGCAAAGAGGGCTTTAGCTCGCTGCAGAATACGCCCAAGGTTGTGGCGACGGACCAGGCGGTCAAAATGCATGGCCAGCTCGTTGTAATCCAGGCTGTTTTTAACAATGTGGTCACGATGTTCCAGCAGGATAGACAGGCAAAGGAAAAGCATGAAGGGATTCCCTTTCCCAAACTCTTGAGGAGGAGGAAGCGAGCAGGGTTTAATTCCGCCTCCTTCTGGTTTGTTTGTATTTGGAGAGGTTACGCCAGACCCGGTGGGTCTGCACGGCGAGGGAAGATTGCTGGAGAATGCTTTGGGCAAAGACGGCGACTTGCCAAAGGATAAAACAGGCGAAGAGAGAAGCGAACGATTGTAACCCTGCGATGGAGACGCCAATAAAGATTTCCCTGGGACCACTGATGGGGATTGAGCCCCGGTTTCATTTATTACAGCTTGTGAGGACATGAACCCCCCAGGAGGTTTATCAGGAGACACAGCTTTGTCTCCACTAGAGGAAGAGGATGTGCATTTTGAAAGGGCATCGGGAGATGCCGTTCTCCAGCTGGATGGAGAATTAGATGCTTCCGGTGAATGATTTGAGCTACTCTTCCAATTTGGTAGACCAGAAGGAAGAGATGATGCTGGGGATGCTGCTTGACCATTGGGAGAGTCTCTTTGCCCTGGAGAAGACGGTGTATGATTACCGATAAGAGGTTCCTGCTCTCCAGGGTCATCCTCACTTTCCTCTGTGGACTGACGGGCCGAGAATGGCAACGTGGAGTGTGCAGACTGAAACTGTACTGGAGATAACGTAGGATCAGAGCAATCGTTTTCATTCATCTCAAAGCTGTCCTCGTTTCGGCCACTATAGTACTTGAATTCTCCAAAACTTGCCTGCTTCTCAAATGAGGGAGCTGGAGCTTTGACATCATTCTTGACCATGTCATCTACACCGTACTCTCCTTCACCTTCCTTCCGAGGCCCCTTCTCCTCCTCTACGATGAAGTTACGTCCCCCATCTGCCTCCTCTCGGGACGGCCTTAGCATGTGACGTCTCCTCTGCCTTTCCATCTGCTTCTCTTCCATCTCCTCCATGTCCACATTCTGATGGAGATTCTGTGAGCCATTGGACTGATCTGCCTCAGACGCTGGCCCCAGAAGCTCCACCTCTGTCTCAGGTGGATCAGGTGGCAAAGAGCTCCAGGTGACCTCCAGCATTCTCAGGGCATCATCAAAAGCGAATTCACGCTTCAGCTCCAAAAGTAGCCAGCGGTAACAGAAAAACAGATCGTCTGCACCTTTTGAGACTAGGTAGGTATAAAACTCAGGGTCTGAATACTGCAGAAGCAACTTGAGATGCTGGAACTTAATGGACATAAGTTGTCCGTCAGGGCGGAAGTTGCCCTCAAGACGTTTCATAATGCCACAGAAGCAGATAAAGGCATGAGCTTCATTGTCCATGACGGCGAGGATTGGCGAGGCTATGTCGCTCATGCCTTGGCAATAAGACACCTGTGAAACCAAAAGAGGACTGTTTATTTCCCACAGAGGTAAAGGCACATCCTAGTGTTATCGAAGGGTATTACAGTGTATTTACCTGTGGGTGTGTAATAGCAAAGGTGGTGAGGAGATCTGTCAAGGCGGTGAGATGCGGGCTGTCCTCTGAGCCTGCGTAGTAAGGATGTGCTCGGTCTGTTCGAAGAACATCCTTCAGAACGTTTCCCCTGATGAACTCCAGGTCCTCTGCGCTGACCCGTTCTGACCATTCACTCTTCAGCTGGTCGTACTCTCTTGTCTTCCTCTTCATGTAGTCCATTCTCTCTTGCCCTGTCAGACCATCTGGGTACACATTAAGGAGGTATCGCCAAACAACCTGTCACAAAAATACAGAGATGGAAGAGAAAAATTCAGCTAAAAAGAGGCATGTCTGCCACATCGGTCTTCAAAAAGCTTTTTAAAATGTGCACTAATAAAGAAAAATTCAGCTAAAAAGAGGCATGTCTGCCACATCGGTCTTCAAAAAGCTTTTTAAAATGTGCACTTTATTATTTTAAGCATATATGATATAAAATAATCCATAATGTAATTTATGGTAATAAATTATAAAATAGTTTTTCCAGCCCTGAATAAAAATGAGCTAATTAAGTGTTTTATTAGCTTTTCATGAAATATATGTGATTAAAAAAACAAATAAACAAAAAAACATTAAGTATAATAATTTGTATTCAGAGTTAAAACAAAATTTCTATACAGAAATTAATATGAGGATATCCTCTAGTGGTAGATTAATGAACTCAGAAATCAAAATTCCCTTGATCTTTTGACATATAAGAGGTCATTGTACTATAAAAACATCCTGTAAGTTTCAGAACTCAAAACTTTCTCACAAGTCTAAAAACAGCTTGTATTGAAGCCAATCTACCAAAACAAATTATGGAATGTGCCACTTTATGTGGATTTGTTTACAAACAAGGCACAGTTTGATTTTCAGAAATATTGAAAGACGATTATGTGCTGACTATATTGGATCTGACAGTAATGTCGCAAAACACACAAGTGTTACGTGGTCACTCTAGCTTTGTCTGTTATTATAGATTGTTTCTAACCTAAATCACAAAAGCCTCCATCTATAAAGGATGTGCGCTGTTAATCATACACAACTGTTAGCCAATTGTACCAGTGGGCTTTTACTTCCGAGTCTACAATCTGCCACACCTATTCAAACAGAGCGTTCTGATGAGGGGGGTCAAAACCGGACAGAAAATAGCCTATTACTTCTAAATTACGATATTTTTAAGGAAAAAAAAATCATGATAACATTATGTGCAACTCAGAGAACAGTAAAAAAATTAAAAACAAAGGCAGTTCTTGACCGCTTTAAAAAATGTCAAGTCAGTCTGATTACCTTGCGTAAGGATGGCTCAACTCCACCATGATATATACGAAGTCTAAGTTCCTCTGGTCGGCTCAGTTGACCTTGGCTGTTCAGGTAACTGTGGAACTCAGTATCACTTAAGGGAGGCTTGAATGGTTTCACCTCCTCCCCATAGGACCAACTCAAGGCCTGCTGCACACGTGACAGTGTGCGACCCACCTAAATGTGAAGGTAGTTACAAAGCTATAAATAGACATAAAAATGTTTCACAATTAATATAGCCTTTTAGCAAAAATCTATGGTATTATTTGGAAGACAGATGGAAAGAAACATTCCTATCACATAAGATATCTTGCCAATTATTAATTAGTTACCTGTGAAATGCAGAAAATATTCCCTCTATCTTCAAATTAATATTTCAGTTTGTAAGCATAAAAGCAGAACAAAGCTGCTTCTTACAAGAGCAAAAGTGGCCTTCAAGGACTCCTGAAATATCTAATGACTTCAACTGTTTGGGGTAATTGCCATCAATTAAAGTATCAAGGCAGTCTGACTGACTGCAGTAGACACTAGCTAGCAAAACAGCTGGCTGATAGGGTGAAGTACATCATGAGTAACCTGGGACAGCAGCGTCTGCGTGAAAGGAAGTGCGGCAGAAGCCAACGACCTCTTCTCTCCCTGCAACTGGTCTGAGCCAATCACATCTTTAGGGCTGATTATGTCCCAATCCTCCAAAACAGGACCTTAGGAAGAATATGGTGTGAAATCATTAAAGAAAAATGATAATATTTTTTAAAAAAGCATTCGAGACTGGATAAGTTCTATTTACAGGTAAATACAGAATGTTAAAATTATTCTTGTAATCAATAAATACAATATGTAGAAAACAACAAACATAGTGGAAAATGTGCATATTCTCAGGAAAATACACAATCATTTGAAATGAAAAGCAACTACCAAGAAACAACTTATAATTACACAGTTTTTTATTTATTGATTGACTGATCGATTATTGATTTGTGAGTGAATGGCTAAACTTGAGAAATCATAAGGGAGGCAAAGCAGTCGAAGATTTTCAGAATCTACTGAGTTTGACAGACATTTAATCCTCTCAAAATAGAAGGATGTGGAGTTCACTCACTGTCCTCTGATGGCTTGATGTCCATCTTG
This sequence comes from Acrossocheilus fasciatus, assembly GCA_036784905.1. Classification (NCBI taxonomy): domain Eukaryota; kingdom Metazoa; phylum Chordata; class Actinopteri; order Cypriniformes; family Cyprinidae; genus Acrossocheilus; species Acrossocheilus fasciatus. The sequence goes on along the minus strand of CM071945.1, from coordinate 12,865,409 downwards.
AGCTGGAGGAAAGGCTTTGCCGCACTGACGAACGCTGCATCTAAATCCCAGTCGGACAGCAGAGACACGTAGACCTCCACACCTCCGCGGTCACGGGACAGGTAACTTATCCCAAAGTTGCGTTTCCTACAGGGAACCAAAGAAAAAAGATGGAATCTATGTTTGCTGCAGTTCATTTACCTAGAATTGCTATTAAACAATCATAAAAATTGGATTACCACTGTATTTTTTTTTAAAAACAGATCTGAAGAGAATAAGCACAAAACAAATCTATTTTGCAATTTCACACTCACCCATTCAGCTCAAATGCTCGTATCAGGATATGCTGCAACACCTCCAGTGAGGTTATTTGAGGATCAACAGCAAAGGAGCGGAACTCCACCGGTAACACCCCTTCACACTTCTGCAGACAGATTTTAAAGGTATGATTTTAGAAAAACAAAGAAAATGGGTAACACTGCCTATTTTACATAACCCTACTTTGTTAATCATCTCAAGGTCCTGAAAGGCTAATCACTCTATCATCTGAAATGCAAATCACCTAATCAGGTGACATTATTTATTCAGGTGGATTTACTGCCTGTTGAGTCTCTGTCAGGGTTGCAACCAACCATGGGAAACTGACGCTGGCTGTACAGATTGCTTTGAATTTTACTAACACGTGCCCAAACTCCTGCAAAACAGCACTAGGTCATCTGTCCCAAGCAGACCATATTGCAGCACATCTGTCAAGGTTCACACTGAACCTAAATTCTTTTATTACTCCAAAATTTGTAACTTCAGTTGCCATTTGATACGGACTCTTGAGTGCTGGGACAAATCAAGATATGAAACTTATTCAAGGAATAATTCAAATTGTATCAAAATGTTCACTCATGTGTAGGTGCATCTCCAGCTTCTTTTTCTCCTTTGCCAAAATGTGGTTTACTTGTTATTTCAGTATTTCTTATTTACTATCATAGCATTTATTAATATTTTGAATTGTTTTATTTTTATATTTTAATTTTAAGTTTAGTAAATCTGTATGCTTTTGTCATTTTTTTTATTATTTTGTATATACACTTCTATTTAGCCTTAATTTATGCTTTAGTACATCAACTTAAACTAAAATGTTACATCTAATATTTATATTTTGTGTTATTTTAGCTTTGTTTTAGTTATTGAAAATGAATAGGTTTAGTTAACAATAACACTGTATCACTAGGGATCAACACTGAGAAACAGAAGTTATGTGGCATAAATTATGACAAATCTAGTATTCACTTCCATGAACTAATGAATTGATGCTACAGGGTGGTTTCAAATAGATTTGCAGTCACCACAGTCACACAGAAAATCTTGAAAATACTGACATAACCATATTTCATACATACTAAATAGCATTTTGTTTGTCACTTTTCTGAAAATCATCTATAAATGACAAATTACTTGTGTACAAGCGGTGTGACAGTTGACAGGGAAAAAAAACATGCATGTAGCCTACAACTATATAACCGAGTGATTGTGAAATCTTGCCATTAAAATAGCAGATCATTTTTATCCCATATCTCAAGAATTAGTGTCACAGCAGTGATTAATCAAAAGTTCACCGTGATTTAACTACAATTCGGTGACCTACATTCTAGTCTAAAGAGACTTCTTAAAGAAACAGTGGTGCTGTTTTAAAATGGCCCAACATGTCAAGTGCCATTTAATCATTTATGGCGGTTCTCTTAGGCCTGCATCTAAAACAATACCTACATGGCTTTCATGCTGTTGGTTCAAGCTTTCATGCTGTTGGTTACAGCAGACCTGAGAAATGACTGAAAAACAAGCGAGGGAATTCATGGCAGGTTGATCATGTGACATTTAACAGCAAATATGACTCACTATCAGGTCAGGGGTATATATTTGTGTAAGTTTTTCTTTTTACGACGTTGCTTCACAAATAAATATACAGACATAAACATTATTAATATAACACAGAATGATAACGACGTAACTGCATATGATTAACGTGTATTTGTCGAACAACTATATGACACGAACAATAAAACATAACTAAAACAAATTAAATAGAACGACAAATGAACATATTTCTACAAAAAGTGTGTGTCACTTAAGGATTAAAGCAATACAATTGTTACACACCCTTAAAGAATGCACGTATGCTCAGTAAAGGAATGATTAAGATGCGATCACGATTTGTAAACAACAAAGATGCCAGCCAAGTCAAGCCATGGTGGGCTGATTAAAACAGCTCCTCGACAGACCAGACACGCAACCAGACACTGTCTCCTGGCCTGGCTGGACTACGTGGACTGCTGTGTGTTATTGTGTTTCCATCCAGCTGTGTTGCTGCGCCTGTGTGTGTGTGTGTGTGTGTGTGTGTGTGTGTGTGTGTGTGTGTGTGTGTAGTTAGGGTTTGTACCTGCCGCTCGGTCCCCACAATCTCTCACCTTGACTTTGACACGAACTACCCCCCTCTCCTCCTCAGCCGACATGGTGGGTAGTCCGCTTTGGGGGTCCCGTTCAGAGATGCGTTGTTGTCATCCAGTAAAAAAATTAAAAGTACAATAACAATGGATGCGGTTACCCGTTACCCCTCTCTTACTGCTAGGCAGGTTCAATGAAAACAACGTTAACAAGAGACTAAAAAACAACCAATATCCTGCTGACACGCTTCAAAATAAAAGCCCCGGTGCAAGACAGCAAAATGCTTTCGTGTCTTAAAAATTGGAAAGTTTGAATGTATTTTAAGACAGTTCGGGTATGATTGACTCGGGGAACCAGAGCGTCGTCTATTCAGATCAATAATCATGACAGAAGTAAGAAGGCATTACGTTGGCTACGTGAGATAACAGCAACAGGATATGACGCCACTTTGGCATTACATCATTGGATTCATCGGGGAATGCATGATGCATGTGCAACAAAAAGAAAACAAAATATCGATGATTTACGCTCAGACAGATGCAGACATTTAGCTATTATATAAATGGATTTTTAAATATATGTCTTACATTCACCGATGGCAAATACTATTAAGCTGTATATGATGATAAATAAAATGTTCTCATGTGTTTTTATAAGCAATTATATCTACAAAAAGATGTTTGTGTATGAATCACATCTTGAAGTAGCGGTAGACGTTTTATCATGCATAACACAAAAAATTCAGCTTTGCCATTTTCTTATGCCGTGACCCGGATTCGAACCGGGGTTGCTGCGGCCACAACGCAGAGTACTAACCACTATACGATCACGGCGAGCTACTCGGCAGCTGCTCACACGCGGCAGTTTTAGGCCATATAATTAAATGGAACATATTTTTTGTTTATATATCAGCTTCTTTGAGGGCTACTTGGCAGCTCGTCGATGTGTTATTACACTTTTCTTTTTTTTTTTAGGATTCTTTGATGAAAGAATAAAAAATAGAAATCTTTTGTAACATTATGAAGCTTTTTACTGTCGATTCTGATCCATTTCTGCCTTTGCTGAATAAAAGTATCAATTTGTTAAAAAACTCCCAAACGGCAGTGTATCAAGGTTTCCTCAAAAATAATAAGCTGTTTGTAACATTGACTTTTAGAATGATTTCTGAAAGATCATGGGACACTGAAGACTGGAGTAATGGCTTTTTTTTCCTATCACATGAATAAATTACGTTCTAAAACAATATTTAAATAGAAAATCATTACTGTAGTAATAATTCACTTTTTTTATTTTGCAACTTTGAAAAGGTTATGCATTTCATTCCTTAAAGTTATTACAACCACGACATATTAATACAAAGCCTTTTATTTGATTTTATCAATTTTAGAACAAGTACATAAAAAAGATGACATCTTTCTTGTTCCTGGAAAACTGAATTTAGCAGCATAGCTATTCACAGATTTAACTGCAAGCAAACAATACTCTGGTTGTACAAAAGCTTAGTCTAAAGCCACAAACAGCGAGGGCTTGCAAGGCAAAAATAACAACAGCATTTGGTTTGGCTCTCCAGGAGCTTCCATGTATGTAAATACAGCTGTCAATTAAAAAATAATTTCTCTACTAAATAATAAGCCGTGTAGACTTATTACTTGCGTATGTTTAAACTTTTATGAAGCTTGGATACATTATTACCGTAGTGTGGGGAAAGTAAGTAAGTAACATTACAACACCAAATCTATGAAGCGATTTGACCTAATCGTACTTGTAATCAGACCTATTTGTAACTCATATTGTGCATTTTTGGCCAGCGGCTTAATACTTTGGCCTACCAGAATAAAAAAAATATTTTAAAAAACGTGGGTACCCCAAGTATGGTTTCCTTCCTCGTGCTATCATAATTCATGTTAATACAAACATCACCCTGTTGCACCTACAAAACTCACGACATAAAAAAAAAAAAAAAAAAAAGGAGAACTGTAAACCACTTAACATCTAACTGTGTTTAGTAAGACGTAATGCAATAGCATCAAATGTAAAAAAAAGTTAGAGATAAGAACATAAGTACATCAACAAGCCCATCTTTAACTGTCCTAGGCTTGAGAACATTGAGATGCATTGTAACATAACATCCAACAGGTGGCCCCGTTGTATGTGGTGTTCATGCAAAAAGTGCCACGTCTCCAATGCTACAGAGACACAAACACACCCCCCTCATTTCACTTTTCAGTTCATATTTGCACATTAAACCTTTGGCGGTTTTAACGAATATGGGTCATGTCCTCTAAGAAGGGTGTCTTCATGCAGCCAGTGCAGAGCTGGTCCATCCAGAGGGGGGCTTCGTGCTGCAGGGGCGTTCGGCGAGGGTAAAAGGTGTATGAGAGGTCGTAGTTCAGCAGGCAGCTGATAGAGGCCATGTAGAGGTCTGAGAAACGGCACAGGCGGCGGGAAAAGTAGGTGGGGTTGTGGCAGGTACGGAATATGCTGCCAAAGTGAGGGTTGAAGAGGTTCTTGGTGACTGCCCTGTAAAAGTAAATTGGGAGATGTGTTACAATAGCTATAGTTCTTGACAGGGGTGTGAAGTAACGAATTACAAATACTCACGTTACAGTAATCAAGTAATTTTTAATCAGTAATTGTACTTAAGTAAAAGTACACAATTTTTAAACTACTCTGAGTACATTTTAAGTGATGTATCAGTACTTTTACTCTGCTATTTTCCTCCATTTGTAGTCTTTACATGCTTATTTTAATTTTATTTTTACCCATCAATGTGATTGGATAGACTTTCGTCAAATCAAACTGTGCATAGAAAACTAACCGCACACTGCTGTTTATCATGGCTGCTGGAAGTGCATTCTTCAAGCATCAATTCAGTTGCATCTTCCTCTAATATGTTAAAGGTAAATTTTGGATTTCTGCTTACTAAATGATTTGTATATATGCTTGCCTATCTACACGGCCTGAAATTTGGTATGAGGTTGCGGATATAGACAAATTTCCTGTTAGTAAACATTGTGACATTTTTCTGTGGGCGGAGCTTCAGTGGTTGCAGAAAGATCCCCCTGACCGCTTCACTAATGCTAGCTATGAAGTCTGTTAACTTGTTTTTTTAACAATAACTTGAGAAATTCCGATTTTACCTGCATATGTAAGGGCTGCATACTGTCCGGGACTGCGTTATTTGAAAAGGTTAACTTTAATGGACAAAATTGGCCAACCTGTAACCACTCAAAGGATGGACGATCTGACAGGATATCCTCCGCTTGAATGACTCACATCTAACGTGTATAGTAAAGACAAACTCACCGTGCATCTATGAAGATGTAATATATTTCAATTTCAGCAGGCAACTATTTTTACAGCTACATTATTATTCCAGCCACGATTACGCATAACAATGTATATAAAATTACACATGACTTTATTCTTGCAATTCCGAGATTATATCTCACAAGTCTGATAAGAACAATCAACTGCTCATTCTCTCTTTTGAGTTATATCCCACACATCTGGCTTTATCCCCCTCAGAATGGACAAACTCGCTATTGTTGAGTTAAAACGAGTTATAAAGTCCAAAATACGAAATATAAAGTTGGAAAAAAAAAAAAAGTCTCAAAGAATTGTGGGATAAAATAGGTAATGTGATGTAAATTGGTACAGGTTTAAATACCATTTCATGCTGTAAATGTAGGACAAATATAATATATTCCCTATGAACTGTATGTGTGAATATTATGTTGACCAATTATTTAAATCAAATTTATGATTTAAAAGTACAGTAATCATAGCAGGTTTCATTCATTAGTCTGTCCGTTTAAACGTCTGCGTTTAGCTTCAAATGGCATTTTTGACGACAGTATTCTATAAAAAAAAAATAAAAAAAATAAATAAATAAATAAATAATTTGCATTCCGATTCTGACATCCACACAGAATAAGAGAGAAAATGTACTGTTGTGCCTTTTGGATCTTTCCCGTTTCACTCCGCTTGTTACCGTGTGTTTCTGCCACCACAATGCGCGCGCAGCTGCGAGTGACGTAACTGTGACGCGTTAACTCCCGCAAGTGCCAAGCTCGGTAAATTCCCGCTCAAGAGACGCGCGATCTGCGCTGCCTCTGTCTCTCGCGCACATTTTCGGTCTCTCTCGCGCACTGTTGCTCTCTCTCCTTGTTCGCCACACTTTTGTCCAGCCCGGCGCCTCATACTGCAGCAGTCACTTGGAAGTCGTTATTGCTTGTTGACTTTTGATGAGTTTGACCGCGTGATGCGCGCTGTGAAAAAGTGTGTTGAAAACACTGTAAAACAATTTGAAATTATGTACTCAAATTGAGGACCAGTCTGCACCTTATTGATGATCCGTGGCCTTAATATAGTCTACTGCATCTGTGTCAGCGCATGATGTAATAAAACCGCAGCTAGTTAATAAACGTTTTTGTTGTTGTTTTTTTAAAATCCATTTTATACAATCCGCCTTCATTTAGCAAGTGCACTCGCGCATAAACAATTTTCAAGTTCAACACTTTTTGTTCCATATAGTTGTGGATGCTGCCGATTCACCGAGACTCCCGCTGCTCAGCAAAGAGACGTGTTTGCGCGTTTTCTTTTGAAAAAGTTTCCCCAGAAATACTTCAAAATTGAAACATAAATTGTCGTTTAGTTATTATTTCTTTATTGCAAAACGCTAAAACTGGCACCGTTTTGGAAAGAAATGGGCTCTCATTTGAACCCATATCATGTGATGCTGAACTATGAGTTTCTAATGGTGTCTGTTCTAAACATTAAAGTTTTATGTGCAACAACAGCATGCCGTTTCAGTGGCCTTACGCATGATTTTAAATCTATTTTTTCAAACTTTATGATTTAAATGGGGATGACTGTATGGAGAATAACTTTCATCTTTTCTTCAACTGAATACTGTTTCCGTGCTGTTTTGATGCATTTTTAAAGAGTTGGCAGTCAAAATTAAAATGCTGGATGATAGAGATTCTTCATTCTTTAAGACAAACAAGATAATGTACAACATTTTTTTAAATCCATAAATTACAGGTGTACAGCGTTTATTATGAGGGGGTAGAATCCACAGCTCAGTACTCACTACTCATGAGTACTTTTAAATAGGCTACTCTTTTACTCTTACTCAAGTAGTTTTTTTTTTGGACAAGTACTTTTACTCTACTCACACTAAATTTTTTGGAAGGTAATGGTACATTTACTTGAGTATATTTTTTCAGTACTCTTTCCAAGGGAGTTCAAGAATTTGTCTTTTTGTCTTGCTTCACTCACCGTAGCTCCTCTCTCTCTTTCAGCCACTCCTGCAGAACCTTCTTGGACTCAGGGTCCCGATGCATCTGAAAACCAAGACGGAAATAAGTCACTTGTCCAAAGTAAATGTTTTTTCTGCAAGTCAACAGGGAAAACCTTTGGAAGATGACCTTAATATGAAATGAAAATCATAGACTTATAATTCAGATCAATGTAAAGCGAATGGTCTGCTGCCAAAAGTATCAGGTCATTCCTATGCAACCATATACTGCAGAAGCACATGTGCAGCAGACGTGTTTATTTTGCTCTCATTTGTTCTCTAGAAACTCGCTTACAGAGATACAGTATTAGAAAACGAAGAAATTTTGAATAATTAAAAATAAAAATGTTTTTTTTTTTACTTTAACATGAAATTGAATAAAAAAAAAGTATCCTTATCAGGATAAATATTTTTCTATTCTAAACAGGAAGAGTGTTGGTGAAGTTCAGAGCCACACTGCGTACCTGCATGCGCTCCAGCATTCCGGTGAGCGCCTGCAACCACGTGAGACTTTGAGCGTACTGCTCTGTGTTCACCACCTTTGTCTCCACCTCAAGTTCAGGCACGATCGCTCCCGTCCTCCACCCATGCCGCAGCATCAGGTCCTAAAATGCCAGGACACAGGATGTTTAGACTAGAAGCCACACATTCATTGTTACTGCTTGACTCTGGAAACCAGCGATTATGAAAACTATAGGCTGAGATTTACTTCCACTGTTGTTGGAATCACTGAGCTGAAAGAGTAAAAACAAAAAGGAAGAGATGTGCGAAATAAATGTGAACAAAACAGAAGCATGATGATGACGACTCACTGCCAGGTCGCTGTAGAGATGATCTCCAAAATAGAAAACCTTGGATCCCCGCCATCCTGTTAACTTCAGAAAATCCACAAGGTTTCCCTGAAACAAAGCAAAACAATGGCAGTTGCTAATATTGCGATTGATTTGTAGTTTCTAGGTTTTGAGCTAGATTCTACAACACACAGCAGTTTCCCCCCCCCCCCCCTAGTACTCATTTGGATTTCTGGAAGCAACGAGTCAACAGACAGACCTTTCATTGGTTTTGTATGGCAGGAACAGTTTGCTCCAAGTTTCCTGCCAAGGAACTTTCCCATAAGTCTTTCCCAATTTAGGATGGTCATATGCTGCTTTAACTTCATCTTGCCCGAGGGTGGGTATGTTGTCAGGCTAAGCCTCTGTTCTGGTCAGCCAAATCTGTTTGTACATGCCTGACACCACTGAACTGTTTTAAATTGATTTTCCATCCAGTCTGAAGTTGACCTTGCCACCTTCTTTTCTACTTTTTCCAAATGAAAGCCAAATTAAGTGGATAAATCATTCTACAATTAACAGACACTCAATGCTGAGCTGGAAAGATTTGGGTTTATTCTCACAGGGACAGGAAAATTTTAGCCATGTAAATTTTAAAATAACATGTTTTTGCAAGTTGAGGACTTATAAAATGTCCCAGTAATTCTGAAAAAAATTTCACCAGATGTATTTGTAATCTCTGACTTAATCCAGACTCAGAGAGGAGTCAGCATAAATGATGTACCAACTAAAAGCTTCTCATCTGCCTGTATTGCTCATAGTCATCTTACCAGAATAAACAGACATGATGCAGGACAAAACAAATCTGTGTTACCTGTTTATAGATCTGTCCCTTATCCAAACTCTTGATTCTATCCCACTGTAAGTCTCCATTGCTGTCCAAACGTCTAAATGGTCTGGATGAAAAATTAAGGGATAGAGATGCTTTAAAATCACTGCAAAGTGGAAACTAAAAAATTAAAAACTCATGCTGGAGAAAATAAAAGGTTATTAGGAATCAATACATTACTGTTTATTATCCAACACAAGTCTAGGGTAAAGTCATTTAAAAAAAAAAAAAATTAAATATTTATTTGGCAAGGGTGTTAAATTGATCAAAAGTGATGAAGTCATTTATAAATGTCATAAAAGACGTCTTTCAAACAAATGCTTTTGTTTTTAACTTTCCATTAAATCAAAGAATACTGAAACTATCACGATTGCCACAAAAATATTAAGAAGCACTTGGGTTTTCAAAATTGATAAATTAGATATTTTCCATTCACAATAAAGCATACTTACTTTACGCAGTCATTAAAAAAATGAGGTTTGTCAGCTTGAACAATGACAACATCAAAGAAGTCCCTCCACTCCTTTCCAACCATGTACTTCATGCCTTTATCACTGAAAAAATACAGAGAAAAACCCACAATTACATAACAGTGAAAAAATAATAAATATATGTACAGTGGTGTGAAAGTGTTCCTGATTTTTTTTTTTTTTTTTTTTACATGTTTGTCACACTTTAATGTTTCAGAGCAAACAAATTTAAATATTAGTCAAAAGATAACACAACATGCAGTTTTTAAATTAAGTTTTTTTATTATGAAGGGAAAACAAAATCCAAACTCACATGGCCCTGTGTGAAAAAGTGCTTGCCCCCTAAACCTAATAACTGGTTGTGCCACGCTTTGCAGCAACAACTGCAATCAAGCGTTTGCGAAAACTGGCAATGAGTCTGTTACAGTGCTGTGGAGGAATTTTGACCCACTCATCTTTGCAGAATTGTTGTAATTCAGCCACATTGGAGGGTTTGAGCATGAACCACCTTTTTAAGGTCATGCCACAGCATCTCATTATGATTCAGGTCAGGACTTTGATTTGGCCACTCCAAAGTCTTCATTTTGTTTTTCTTGAGACATTCAGAGGTGGACTTGCTGCTGTGTTTGGAATCATTGTCCTGCTGCATAACCCAAATGCACTTGAGCTTGAGGTCACAAACTGATGGCCGGACATTCTCCTTCAGGATTTCCTGATAGAGTGCAGAATTCATGGTTCCATCAATTATGGCAAGTCATCCAGGTTCTGAAGCTCAGATCATCACACTACCACCACCATTTTTGACTGTTGGTATGATGTTCTTTTTATGAAATGCTGTGTTGGTTTTATGCCAGATGTAACGGGACCATCAGTCCACAGAATATTTTCCCAAAAGTCTCGGGGATAATCAAGATATTTTTTGGCAAATGCGAGACGCGCCTTTGTGTTATTTTTGGCCAGCAATGGCTTTTGCCTTGGAACTCTCCCATGGATGCAGTGTTAATTTCGTCAACGAAGACGACGACGAAAAATATTCGTTAACGAACCTTTTTTCTGTGACTAAGACGAGACGTTGACGAGCTAAAAATAATATCTGATGATAAAAACTATGACGAAATTTATGCCGCGTCTCGTTAACGAGACGAGACGGGACTAAAATGTTATTTGAGGACTACGGGACATTCAAAATACATCCTATAGGCTAAGTTAACTGTCTTGTCTTTCAAAATGTGCGTCTCTGTCATTGGATTACAGTCAGATGAGGGGCGTTCGTATCTATTCTCAGTATGGCAGCCGCGGACGGATTGGCTACCAAAATGCGAACTAGCGATCTGAAATAATGGCCTCAGCACCTGAAGGGTTAGCCATGGGGTGACCAGACCGTCCCGTTTTTCCCGTGAGTCACAATTCGTTGTTGATTAACTTAAAGTTAGTGAAGGCGGGATAGGCGGAATCGCGCTGATAGAAGCGCGCTCTCTCGCGCGCGCACGCTCCACTTCTTCAGTTCTCATACAGTTCTCGGTACTCGGTACTCAAATACATACACAGCACAGCAGTCCAAATGTCTATTGTGTACTAGAATATCTCACGTAAATACAGTCGGATATGGCTTAAGTGAACGTAAACAGGTGGGTGAAAACTGAATGTGTGTCAGTATTACATGCATCCGTTTTAAATGGACAGCATTCCTATTAAATACCTATATGTGTCATTAATGTTAACCAACGAAAAATATTAAATAAATGTATACTTGTCATGGTGACAATACTACTGTATCTGAAAAATGAGTTTAATTTGTATATCTACCAAAAAATTAATATTTATTCCAGTTTTTCCAGATTCAATCCTTGATTCAAATTTCTCATAAGCTTAATTGATTTAAAGAAAGATTAATTAATGACTATTTTTGTTTGAAGACTACTTATAAAATGGCTACCAAAATAAATGTTGGTAACTGCAGTTTGACTAAAAGTAATGACTAAAAGTTGACAAAAATGCAATGACTTTTCGTCGACTAAAACTAGACTAAAACTATGAAAGACTCAAATGACTAAAATGTGACTAAGACTATTAAGCATTTTCGTCTCATGATAAAGACTAAGACTAAATCAAAAATGCCTGCCAAAATTAACACTGCATGGATGCTATTTTTGCCCAGTCTCTTTCTTATTGTTGAATCATGAACACTGACCTTAATTGAGGCAAGTAAGACCTGCAGCTCTTTAGATGTTTTTCTGGGTTCTTTTATGACCTCCTTGATGAGTCGTCTTTGTGCTCTTGGAGTAATTTTGGTAGGCCAGCCACTCCTGGGAAGGGTCACCACTGTTCCAAGTTTTCTCCATTTGTGGATAATGGCTCTGACCATAGACTGTAAAAAAGATGGACGACGCATCTCCGCTTCCATCCACTATAGAAAAGTGAAGCGAATACATCTCAGTATGGCCGTTGCCATCTTGAGTAAATGACGTCATTTGGAGCCCGAGTCTGCGCAGTAGAGATTCATTTGGAGCCAGAGTCTGCGCAGTAGAGTCGTGAGGTGGAGCCGCGGAATCAAACTCCCACTCAAACTCCCGCAGACCCAATCAACCATAACGACACGCCCCGTTTTTATAGCATCAAATTACTAGCTAAAATCAAACTTATCACAAAAATGAACAATTGAACATATATCAGCGTGATAACAATTACCTTAAATGACCAAAACCATATTTCGGAAAATTGTATTGGAAGTGTAATTATTTTTTTTATTTTGACTGGAGTCCCATTCGTTTACATGGAGAGGGCGGGGTTTATGACCTGTACTGCAGCCAGCCACCAGGGGGCGATCATACAGCCCGCAGCTTCACTTTTAAGGACGAGTGAGACACACCCGGCTCTGACCATGGTTTGCTGGATTTCCAAAGCCTTAGAAATGGCTTTATAACCCTTTCCAGACTGATACGTGAACTATTTGGTTTCTCATCTGTATGAATTTCTTAAGATCATGGAATGATGTGTTGCTCTTTAAACATGCTTCACTTCGTCAGACAGGTTCTATTTAAGTGATTTCTTGATTCAACAGGTCTGGCAGTAATCAGGCCTGGGTTTGGCTAGTGAAATTTAACTCACCTTTCTAAAATAATGTGGTTAAATCACAGTTCTTTCATGATTTAATAGGAGGGGGAAATAAATTTTTCACTTAGGGCCAGGTAGGTTTGGACAGCTTTTTTCCCTTAATAAATGAAATCATCATTTAAAAACTGCATTTTGTATTTACTTGCATTATCTTTGTGTAACATTAAAATTTGTTTGATGATCTAAATCTTTTAAGTGTGACAAATATGCAAAAGATTTAAAAATCAGGAAGGGGGCCAACACTTTCGCACCACTGTAAGCTAATCTTTAAATTTATGACTATGTAAGAAAATGATTTGGGACAAAAAAAAAAAGAATTAGGGGTTTAAAATAAATCGTCATTGATTTAAATATGTACTTTTTTTAAACAAATTATATGGAGAAATTCTGAGTTTCACTTTGAGGTCCTTTATGAATTAATCTGCTGAATAGAAGAGAAACTTACACAAAGCTGAAGGGGCTGTTGGTAATAAGGAAAAGCTTTTTCCCATGACTGGCCAGTCGGTGCAATACAGCGTATGTCTCGTCTCCTCTGAGAATGTATTTCTCTGGGTACCAAATAAGATAGGAAAAGGGTCACAAAAGACAGAAAAAAGACAGCCTTTTAAAACCAAGTCTATTCTATTCTGACTAAAACCAAATCAGTCATTTTTGCATACTCTGATGAATGTAATAGAGCCTGATCAAATCGGTTTTCCTGTTTGCCTAAAAAGTGTTTATACTGCAATGGAAAACCTATGATAAGGATTTGCAGGTTCCCTGCTTGTCCGCAGGGATACAACAAACATTAAAACCAAAGATGAGATTGGGCTAGCCCAACAGAATCTCATTCTCCAGAGAGGGCAGATTATGCAACAGTCTGCTCTGAAAACAAAAGACTGATCTCCACCTATATGCACACCACATACACACACTGAGTCGGGAGAGCCAACTTCAAGTCTGGTTGTCGTTAGTTTCAGGTTTCAATAACATGATCTGTACTTGGCTCAGTGCAAATCTTACTATAACTAAGATTTTAAGCCATTTTTGTGCCACATGATTGGGTAATGCACATAGTAATATTTGTTCATACTCACCAAGATCTTGCATGATCCATTTGTACATGTAACCCTTGATATGCACCATTCCAATTGCATCCTGAAAATACAGATTTTGTCCATCAATTCAGTGCTCATATTTCTCAAACTACAAGAGGAGTTTAACAAACTCTAACAGGCGTTTTCTTGAACCAGCGCTCAAGGCAAACACTTTCTACTCTCTTTTTATTATTTCCCTTGTTTGCAAAAAATGATTTTAAAACTCATCTTTCACAAACTTTACTTCGATCCGCTGCCAGGTTTCCGGTTCCTATGACATCGTGCGTGTCCACACGTCACACTGCGAGTACAGTACAATCTGTTCTATCAGCGCGAACAGAAGTCAGTTCAAAAAGCTGAGCTTGAAAGATAAACAAGCTCAGATGACGCGCTACTTCCTGACAAGCACTCCAGTGAATGTGTTAATGAGGCAAACCCACATACCGCAGAAGAATTCATTTGATTCTCATTGACACACTTTGGAGCTCTGACAAATTGGATTTTAGCCATTTATTGCTCAGCTAAGAATTGTATTTTCTATTAGTCAGCAAAAGCTCAAGTAAGGAGGATTAAAGAGTGCGGCTGAAAAGCAGAAGTGAAAGACAAGACTACATTCTGCCAGTAAATTGACCCAAAACAGCATGAAAAAACAAAGTCGCTCTGTAACCCAATTCAGGACCACCGTGATCTGGGCTGAATGAAAACAAATCAGTCAGCTGCACTTAACCGCAGGCAGAAAAAAGAATCCGCTCAGCTTGACAACAGAGTTTACAAAACGACAGACAAGAAACAGCTCTCACGGTTTTAAATGACAAAAGCAGTTTGTAAACTATTCCCACAGTCTGTAAAAACAGCCTGGCTTTATTGTGCAAATGCTCCTAATCGTCAGGAAGACAAGTGGTTTGATCAGGAGGCACGAAGGGCATATTGACTTCATACTTACTGAGACATCTTTGTAGAGATGCACTGGGTCGTACTCTATGTCATTTGAGATGAAGTAATCATTTGCAGCTGCCAAGAGAGTCATCTCAGGGATAGAGAACACATCCATAAACTGCTTCATTTTGGGACCCTGGAACAAATAATAAACTGACTCATGGTGACTGGACACACAATATCAGATCTCACCACCTGACAGGGTGGCACCACTTCAGCCTCACTGACCTCTTAGTAATGAGGCATAAAAATGTAAGCATCTCTTGAATGTAAACTTGAAATGAAATTTGATGAAATGAAAATGCCATGTGGAACAATCACCTTGCCGTAAAATCCACTGACTTGGTGGAGGGGAACATGATTAGAACCTCCATAAAGTTTCATAACCTCATCATCAGGGACAGGCTTCAGACCCCTGCGAATACAAGAAACAAAGCCTGAGAATTACATAACACACAGTTCTCCACACAAACACACTGATTAAATTGATCAAATGAGGGTCAATTTACCTATAAACAGTGCCCAACTGGATATAATGGAAGGCATCAATTTTCATCAGTAGTCCCTGTGGCATTGAAATAATTGTAAAAAAATGTGTTATTAATTTTATTGAACAGCTACAATTAAACAATGCAGCAAGAACTCAAACAAAGAAGGTTAAATGCACCTTTTGGATGTCATAGTGGAGTCCCCGAGTTGCAAAGTTGGGAATGTAGTCGTACTTACTGATTCCCTCGGGATACTAGTGAAGGAAACAAAAGTTAAGTCCTCTCAAACATACCAACCTTTAACCCCCCACACCTTGACTCCACATGATCCCTCAGGCAAGTCACCATCATTAGAACAATTAAGCATAACAGACCTACATATAATCTGAGGAATTGAATTAAAAGCCCAGGATACATTTGTTGCATTAGGGGCCGTTCACACAAAACACATTTTTGTGTTACACGGCATTGTTTTTCTACTGTTTTCTATGCTAATATGAACTAGATGGACATGTTTCGACTGTTGCGCTCGCGTCTTTTGCAGCGACTGAAGCATAACAATGCTCTAAAAGTGTATTAAAAAAAAAAAAAAAAACTTTTAAAAAGAGAAAAGCAAAAAGGTCTCGAGACCTTGCGTTTTTATTTTTTTTCCTATTCCAGTGCTTTGCGTCTCACATTTTTAAAAGCAAAAATGCATTCTGTATGGCCTCTTAGACTTTCTAAGGGGGTGTTCACACAGAATACTTTTTGGACTCCACTGCACTGCTTTCCATAATTTTTCTATGTAAACATATGCTAGACAAACCAGTTTGACCATTGCAGGGTCTTTCACAGTGTTCTAAAAACGTGGCACTAAAATTAAAAGAAGCGGACTTGAAAAAAAAAAAAAATTTGTCTTGCATTTTTAAATAAAAAAAACGCTGTCTGTTGTTGCGTTTATTTTTTGCAGCGATCTAAAATCGTCGTGCTATAGACGGTTTCAACGGCAACAACATAAACGAATGTTATTGCGCATGCGCGCTTCTCGTTAAAGATGCTTTTGGTAAACGCACCTCAGCCCAGGCCGATAAACAAATACAGTCCGGAAGTTAACCTTGGGCCAGGCGCGTGCGCCTGATGAAAACGTGTATAGGTAAAAGTTAAACTTTAAAATAAACATGTCCTAACGTTTTTTTCTTTCCCCATTCCACAGCCCCGCCTCTCGCGTTTTTAATCGCCAAAACGCGTTCTGTGTGAATGGACCCTAAGTATTTATTGGTTATATGTCTTACTTCATAATAACGCTTGGTAATTATAATTATTTGGTTTAATAACAATTAAATATGCAAATATGGCATTAACTTGGATATCTTTCTCGGACCTTGTAGTGCTGGACGAGAAACTCTCGCGCCTTGTTGTATATCATCTCGTCCAGCGCGCTGGAATAGAGCGCGAGCGTGTAATCATAGTCAAAGCCGTAGATGTCCACCTCTTCCAGATTCACCTCATTGTTGGCATAGATGGTGGAAGGGCTCAAAAGAGTGCACACCCCAGGAGGAATCAAATCTGTGGGGCGGCAAAGGGAGATCTGAAGTTTATTATTAAATATTTAGTAGCATGATAGGTCTTAAATTCTGTTTCTTCTGTGCATAAACAAGGCAATTATGAAAAACCCACGTCTCTTACACTTGAAATAGTTATGAACATAAAAATGTGTTCATGCATTGGACGTGAATGGCAGCTGGCAGTTGTTTACAAACTGTCCAAAGACCAGCGCCTCTTTGGAACGGAGGAAAAGTGGACAATTAAGTTTTACCATGAGTGCAGAGATTACAGAAAATCACATATGAAAACTCAAATTGAATCAACATACCGTGCACGAGCCGTTTTATCTCATTATATTTCGCCCACAAGTGCTTTTTATTATTGTTGATCTGCGGGGCCGTGGATGAGAAAGCCCTGCCAGATTTGGTAAGAGGTTCTTCGCCTCTGTTTTTGCCCACGATCTGGTGTTTTTGCGATGTGACTGCGGCTGCAGCAGGGCTATGATTAGCTGCTGAATTTCTCGTCGGTCCACAGTTGTTTCCATCTTTGCAGCATTTCTGTCCGTTCATTGTTGCACCAGCCGAGGCGAAGCTTCCACAAGCAAAAGCAGGAATATTCAATCCTGCGCACAGCGAAACTCTGCAAGTGGAGCTTCTTTGCCACACTGCGTTACTTAAACTGCCTAATTTTTTGCAAGCCATGTCTAAGCTATACTAACAAAGTTGTTCACTTCTTTCATTCGTGCTTGCCCCGCGTGTTAAGTAAAATCGCTTCTGTGGGAACTGATACAGCCTCGCTGAGAGCATCTTTGGTCGGGCTCGAGCTGTCTTATTAACCAATCGAATAACAGACTTGTAATGATTGACAGTTCGTTAAACCAATAAGACGTGGATTCTGCTGTGTCGCTTATCTAGGGGCTTGGTTTAGGAGGAAAACGTGTTTACATGCCAGTCCAACCAATACGTTTCGCCAGATGAAAATTTTGCAATATTTCATGCCTTATGATTGGTCAGACTACCGGGCAACTCCCTACATGTGCTACGTGACTGAATACGCTTAGCGTACTTTTTGTTCCTAGAGACATGCATTTATGTACAAGATGTGCATAGAAGCCACAGGTTCTACTTTAAAAACAGGATTTTTTTGGAAGTATTTATATGGTGTTGTTCTACGCGTGTTTCATCGCAGACTTCAGGACTGCGGACAGCCAAAAACACTGGAACAAAAGACGCATTATGACAGTGGTTTAGTGTAGTAACAAAAAGTCTGATGTAGGCTAATTAGTTTACCGCTTTTGATCATATGTTCGACTTATGTTACTATCTTATCCTAACCGACAGACAAAATCGATTTTTATTTACGAGGCCCTTCCGGATTGCACTTTTTTTTTGTCAGCGAGTCGATTTTAGGCGTTGCAGTGAACAGTAAAGTCACGTTTGGCACACATTCATAAGTTGTCAAAACGTATTTACTAGGCTAATCAGCTCAGAAACATAAAATAAGAAGTGCAGAATATCTAAAATGTTGTCACTTTATAGTCACTCTTGTCTGAAGCAACTGTTTACAGCTGCTTGCATTGAGATTCATACAGCATTCATTTGAAAGTGTAGCATAGGGTGCGGCAGTGGCAACAGGAACGTGTTTTGTCAATGTCCCAGGAAAATCCTCATAAAACCATGCAGAAACTGAACCACACGAAACCTGTCATCAAGTAGAATCATACCTTTGATAAATCTCAGTATCATATTTTGCTCCAAAATATAAATTAAAAATAAATTCAATTTCCTTAAAGACAATGAAGCCTATTTTTTTTTCTACCGCTTAGGACAACCTTCAGTTGGAGTGAAATGTGGGTGGGAAATATTTTTTCAGATTTGAATATCTGATAACTTCCTCTGGACAGTAATTGGTAGCAAATTGGTGAAATATCAGAACATCATGTATACAAGTCATGGTAAATTACAAAACATTCATTTCAATATAAATTCTCAATTAGACTTTTCCCCACATTGTGCAGCCTTACTCTAAATGTCTAATTATAACAGCGAAGATGGGAAATTGCCTTAATAACAAAGTCAAAGTGTCTAATACCTCATTTTAAGAGTCAACACAGCATCCTCAAAACAATTTTGCCAACAACAACAACAACAAAAAAGAGAGGACAATAACAACCGATGGCAACATGGTGAAATATCAGAACATCTTGTTCAGAGATTGAGCAAATGTATACAAGTCATGGTAAATTACAAAACATTATTTTCGATATCATCTAAACATTCCAAAAACAGGCATAAACTATGAAACGGTTCTGAAAACCAGTTTGATTGGGACAATCATCAGTGTTAGTCAATCAGACACTTAAATGTGTTTACACAGCTTTCCTACAGTCAGCCTGACAAGAGTACTTTTCTATCACAGGTTCAATGACAATATAACTTTCAATGACGAGTATTTGAGCAGCTCTATGGATCCATCAGAGCCAAACAAACAGATACGTTATCAAATGTATGCTTTAATATGAAACAGGCAAGCTGTTTATGATTATTCACTTGTTATCAGCCCACTATTCTCCAAGCTCAATCAAATTGCTTAAATTCTGTAATGTTCATGAGCAGCTCAACCCATATGATGAACAACAATCAGAGGTCACTGTTATATACATAATATGGTTATCGCCGTATAACAAAGATGTTTTATCAATCCAAAGCACCGGTACTGGTCCTTCTCAAATTATTGCAGTCCAAGCTTTTTGTTAAAAAACAGAATCTCATCACAATGATCAGAATTAGCTTTAACTAACATTTCTTCAAATTTGTGTCATTTTGATGCAAAAAACTTTTGTGTTCAAACCCTCAATAAAAGCTGAAAGTTGCTAATGTGATGAGGATTATTTCGGATGGAGGGCTGACGCAGATGGGAGCCAAACTGACGTCTCTCACAGCAGCGCTCATTTCAGCAGGCCGGGTTTTCACTCTGCAGTACCATCAAACATGGACGGAGCAACAGCTTAACCTTCCCGGATCTTCGCAGCAAGGGCCGAGTTCTCCTGACGAATGGCCTTGTAGTCTTCAAGGATCTTCTCTAGATTGCTAACTGTTCTTTTGCCATTTTCAGTCTCAATCTACAAAAAATAAATACATAAATAAATTAAACCGATGACAGTTGAAAAGTGACAATGACATGTTGTTTAGATCTTTTCGCACCTGCTCCTCAAGATCTCGGATTTCTCTCATGATGGTTCCCGTGTCCTCAATAGTCTGAATCAGCTGAGTGCAGTTCTGAGATCGCAAAAATGTTAGAATGATTAAACTGATAATTCTCTGGCAAGACAAAACAGCCAGAATCAGCAAGGGCATTAGCTCTAAGTTCAGTTGTGTAGTTCAAAGGTTGAACAGATGGACTAAAGCACTGCTAATGGCCTGAGCTAAAGGAGGACAAGCCACCACATAATGTGCCATTTTTGTAGGTTCACAAGCAGCTTCCCCTTTGCTGATCTTGTCACGAGACAAAAATGTCTTTCAAACACAGTACCTGCATTTTAAGACTCCAATGTGCTACTTTAAAAAAAAAAACATTCAAAACCACAGACAACATCAAAGTATACATTATCTCATTTATTCGTAGCTCTTAATGATATACAGACTCGTACCTCATGTAAGGCAGCCAAGTACTTGTAGGATTTACGGACAGATTCATCTTTCTTGGCATCCTGCAGTTAAAAAAAAAATTCATTTTTTTAATACTGAACTCCTACTACAAAACCATAATACCTTCGGTTCATCTAAGAGGGTCTCAGATCATATTGAAAATAAACAATTTGCAATGTAAAATGAATAAGACATTTTATAAATGTTTATATACAATATTGCTCAAACATTTAAAAAAAAAAAAAAAAAAAAAAGATAGTATTTTTATTCAGCAAGAATGCATTCTGCAAAAAGATCTGCTAACAAGGTAAATTATGTTCCTTTGAACTTTCTATTCAAAGACTTTTTTTTTTTTTATAAATCACATTTCCACAGAAATATTACGCACAACAAACAGCTTTCAACACTGATTATAATAGAGTGGGGGAACCATGATGTCACTTTGTAGGCAAAAACCCGGAAGCGAGTGCATTTTAGCACTTCCAGCTCCAGAGTCAATGGGTGTTTTGAATGGGATTTTGGTTAAATCCCTTAAATAAGGTCTGTGGTTCACACAAGCTCAAGATACTTTCACGTTTTATTCTATGACATAAAACACACCAGTTACACCCCACTCGTAATTTTTTTAAACTGTTATGTTTCTTAAAAAAAAAAAAAAAGACGGTTGCTAACAAGTGGGACTGTAGGCGCTGTCGGAGACATTAAACGTCATCACGCCGAACAGTTTATCAATTTACAGTATTTTCCAATTGTAGTATAATTTGTAATACAATTAATTGTAGGATAACCAATGAATAGTTTTATCATTTTTCATTCCCGCATTTTATATTGTTGTTCGACAATGTTTTTTTGCTTTGCCCCAAAATGCAAGACAAGTGTTCGGAGGGAAGTTGCTCATTTATCGCTCTCCTACTGATACGGAGACTCTGGGTTCGTACCATAAGGTAAACTCATATCACGATTATTTCATGTAAACACCACATTTACCAGCTTTACGTGGTGAAAGTGAAACTTTAATGATGCATAATGCTTAAAGCCAGGTTAAAATTAAATGTTTACGACCACATGAAGCTGTTAGAAAGCATATAGACTGAGGATTTCCTAGAAGCATGGATTAAAAAAAAACAAAAAACATTGTGTAACCAGTAACCACCCTAACAAAATGATAACTGAAATGTCGTACTTTATTCACTAAAATAAGTTTAATCTTACTATATCCAAAAACTCGCTCACTCCTGACATATATAACAAAAACCTACCCCAATTTTTTGAACAGTAGTATACATATTTATAAAAAAAAACATCTTTTGAAGCTTTGGAAATAAGACTGACCTTAAACACCAGTTCATCAGTGACAGCAAATGTTCGGTCCAGTTTTCCAGTCAGGCCGTTAATCTCCTTCTGCAAGTCCTTTGTGTCGGACAAAATCTACAGGGGGTCGATTAATAAGGTCAGAGGTCAAAAGGCTTCTGAAGACCTGCCAACTTCAAACACAAAGCTAATGTCTGTGGACAAAGGTCATGAACTCAGATGAAGTTTTTTTTTATTGAGCACTAGATTAAGGATAAACTCAAACAAAGACCTTAGTGATTTCCTCCTCCTGTTTCTTTATGTTGCCTACGATCTCCAAGATCCTCATGGTGTAGGCTGAGCGAGACACATCTTTAGATAGCGTTTCATACTCAGTTAGCTGTAGAATAATATTAAGAAGGAGAGTAAACAAACACAGTGAATGTTAAAACAACAAACAATAAATATTATAAGACAGACGTAACTTTTAAATGATTTTTTAGACCATATCCTAACCATGACAAAATCGCAACCAATCAGAATGTACATTTGTACGAATGTACAAAATTTGAGATCCCAAAGGGAGTGGGGTTACACAGCCAGATGTAACAGAGATGTAAACCAAACGATCATATGTCTTGTGATGGCTAATGAGGACAAAAACTCATTTACATGGAACAGATGGCACTGAGCACTTGTTTTTGAGTGGTATGACTGGTTAGGACATGGTGTAAGTGCTAAATGCATGTCTTGGATGACTGAAAGGAGAGGGAAACATTTCGTACCAGCTGCTTATACAGACTCTCCTTCTTTTTGGCCTCCTCAGCAGACTGTCTGATTTTGTCATGCAGGTCTTTGATCTCTGACAGCTTCCTGGAGGACTCAGACTAAGCAAAAGTTTACATAACTGGTTACTTCATGAAGGCACACAATGCAGTCAAAGTTATAATAAGGGCTGCACAATTAATCACAAAATAAATAAATAAATAAAAAATGCAGTATGGCTTAGTGAGATTATTAAAATAAAGATTTTACATGTAAGCCGCTCATGATGCAGTGTTTTCAGTGTCCCGGAGCGGACATGCATTTGAGAACACAACATGCAGCAACCATCAAACTTGTAATGAGAAATGCTTAAAAATCGGCTGTTGTCCACTACACAGTAGTTTTCAGCCAAAACAAAAGCTTGATGGTTTAACATTTAAAAATTAAGAAAGCCATAAATAAAAGTTGCAGTTTTACAGTTGTACTGTAAAGTAAAATTTTACTTATATTAATGCTCCATAATTTTCCTTAATCTACTCCCATTTTTATTTTGGAGTACTTTTATTTTGCAATAAAATATTACAATAGAGATTTACATTTATTCATTTAGCAGACGCTTTTATCCAAAGCGACTTACAATTGAGGAATACAGTAAGCGATTCATTATAAAGAGACAAATAGACACAGGAAGTGCTTGTAATACTAAGTTTCAGGCATTGTTCAGAGTAAATACCAGCTAGACAGGGAGAGGTTAAGGAAAGAAAGCAAAGGTTTTTTTTTTTTTTTTTTTTTTTTAAGATGAAGTCAAGTGATGACGGAAGAGATGAGTTTTCATTAAAAATTCTCTTATTTACTATTTTTATTTAGTGATTATAATAATAGATATTATTCTTATTATCATCATTACTGTTATTGCTGTTATTGTTGTTGTTGTTATTGTTATTATGTTGATATACAATCAAAACATTTCTTGGGCAAAAATGTTCTGCCACAACACAAACAAGCATTTTGCACAATTCAAAGAAGCACAGCAAACCTATCACTTAAAGTCGGCATGAAATCAAAATTGAAAAATTTTATTTTTTTAATGGAAAACTGTAGTGTTTATTAAAAATAATTTATCCGTGCAAAACGACTCATCTTCTCTTCCGGTCACGAGCTATCGCGCAAGGGCAGAGCTAGTGATGTAAGGGGTAAACGCTGGGATAAACGACAGAGGCAAAAGCGGAAGCTGATGCTTCTCTTTATAGAAATAAATGCATTGACTAGTGCTGACGTGAGCCATGGGGGAGTACACTACCCTTAAAAATTGAAAGGATATTACCACAACATTACTCTTAGGACATCGCAAACTATTTTTTTTTATGAATATGACTTAACCTGATGGAGGACACACTCAGTCATTCAGGCAGCAGGCAGTCTCTCTCTCGCTAAGCATGTTTTGTGCTGTTGATCATCCTCGTCGTTGTCATCCTCAATAAATAAAAAAAATTCTTCATGCTAGGGTGTCGGTGGTGAATCCAGTGGAGAGAAATCCCCCCACAACTAACTGCAAACAGGCATTCAGATCTGCCTCCATTTTGTTAGCAACGCCCCAACTTCCAATGATTCAATCAATTCTCGAAGGACGAAATCAAGTCCCGCCCTCTCATTTCAGATGCTGTTTCACTCGGATAGACGTCACAGTAGAGAAAAAAAAAGACTAGACTATCGCTACTTCCATTTCATGCCGACTTTAAAACAAAACCAAATAAAAACAACATACATTTTAAATCCCAAACTCAATTTTTATCATAAAAATCACAATTATAATTCTTTCCCAAATCATGCAGCCCTTTTCATACTTTCTCAATATTATAGCAAATGTCACAAAAATGACCTTAAAAACTACTTTGCAAAAACAACTCATGCAGGATCAATAAATCAGCCTGTTATTATTCAGGAATTTGATTTGAACTGATATCGACATATTTGGCTGTTTAGACAGGAATGCATAATATAGTGAGATGACTACAGTTGCTATGGAGCTGTAACACAAGGTACCTCTCTGTTGCTGCACAGCTCTTTTAGTCTGCGGTGCTCGTCAATCAACGGGACTCTGTGTTTCTCCCACTGAGAGGCTAAATGAACCACTCGTTTAGAGCTTGCCTCAACCAGACTCTATCAAACACAAACACACAGGACAAAGAGAAACATGTCATTAGTCACATGGTTTAATTCTGTCTGCACTGTACTGTTATTCCTGTTTTTATTGTTTGTTTAGTCCTGAGGGGGGATGATACAGGGGTGTACGGCGTGTGACTTGTGTACCTGTAATTTTAGCAGGTTGTTCTCAGCGTCAGGTAGCAAGTCAATGGTTTGTCTCTTCATTTTGATCGAATTCTCCTTCTCGTCATTACTGACCTCTTTCTGTTGCAGCTCATCTGACACCTGCAGACAGGAATGCGACATATCAATGATTAAAACTAACTGCTGCATTTATTCTCGAATTCGCTGAGGATTCTGAGAATTAAAATATTTCCCTATATTATTGTTGTTACATCACAACATTATATGTGCAGGGCTCGCAAAATCGCTAGCCCGACGTCCCGGGGCTATTGTGTTTTCCAGTCGGGCTACCAAAATGCATCACCGCCTGCCCGACGGGCTCCTTAAATACAGATCTCCCGTGGGTCCTTAAAAACTCTTAAAATGAGTTGTATCAAACTTAAGGCCATAAAAAGTTTTAAATACATTAAATGGTATAAGAAATGTCTTAATTATAATTTCAAGAGGTCTTACAGTTGGGGACGGAAAGACAAGAGTCATAATTATGGCAGGATTAAACTTCAAAAGGCAATGATGTCATTGAATAAATATGAGAGCTGCACGTTTCAAGTCAAAACGCTGCGCGGATGTCTTTATGTGAATGTATCTGAAGGGAACCGACTGTCCTCAGAAAAGTGTCATTGGCATTTTAATTTCATTTTACCTATAATTCCTGAAAAGCAGCGTTTATGAGCGCGGAGCTGCTTTGTGTACAGCGTTTCCGGGGAAACCTCAATATTTCAGCGCTCCTAAACCGCCACCTCGTGGCAGAGAATGAATTTGCATTTCCAATAAGCCTTTCTTGCTGTTTATGGTCAGATCAATGCAAATATCAACTCATGTTTTTACACAGCAAACACAGAGTTGTAAATGAGAACGAAGTTAACGTGCCTTCTAAAAATATAAACAATTAAGACAGTAATATGTATACGTTTTAAATTAACAGAATTTATATGCTTGATTTATCCCTTTTCATAAAAATGGTCTATAGCCTGAAATGCTGTTGTATAAGATTTTTGTTTATGTGAAAATCTGTATCTGAACTGAAAATCATGTTATTTATGCCTCAATACTGTATGTTACCATAGACATTGTCTAACCCCGCTCATTCTGTGTTCATTTAAAGCCCGGTACACACCAGTTTTTGTTCGTTGGCCGACTAAGTTTTCTCAGTGTGTTCTGCGCCGTCGGCTGAAGTTGGTCCTCGTCGGCTTTTTTTCGGCCGATTCGACATGTTGAATCGGCGTCGGAGCTCGTCGGTCAGTCAGGCCATTTGATCATTCTGATTGACTCTTCAGCTGGCGAACCCGTGCGCGAGAAAGGCACAGAACGGATGTGCTACTTGGCCGTCGGGTGTTGAGCGTCGACTTGGTGTGTCAGGGCAACTTTGGACCAAGATGCTGCCGACGTGAGCCGACCCCGCAGACTGCTTTCGGCGCCACTAGTTTGTCGGCGTCGGCTTGGTGTGTACCGGGCTTTACTCGTGCAGCTCTTAAAATGGGTCATAAATTGCTTCAAATTTATTTTTAAAAATTCTGCAGATACCCTTTAAATAGTGAAATAAGATTCCTTCCTTCCTTTATATTTGTTGATATTTGTGTATTGAAAATATTTTTGATTGACATTTAAACTCCTATCTGATTTTCTGTATTTAAAAAAAAAAAGAAAGGTCTTTTTTTATTTGGGCTAGTTAAATTAATTTTCAGGCTAACAAAATCTGAAGAGTACCTGCCCAAAGGGCTACCAGGGATTTTGAAATTTTGTGAGCCCTGATGTGATATGCTATACTATACTATATGTGATATAATTTCATTTTATCTGATTGGTCACTACCTGCTGGATGGATACAGTGAGCTGCTTGATGTCTCCTCCCACTTCTTCCATTTGGACTGACAGCTGCTGCAACTGCTGCTGCAGAGCAGAAAGTTCTGCTTCCTGCTGGGCCTTTAGGTCCTCCTCTGATTGGTGAGAGCTGGGAAGTGCACTTGCTGCTGCTGCCATCTGCTGGGCTGCCTTCTCAGGTTCCTAAAAATCATTTTGTCCTTTTCTTTAATTTGCCTTTTTAGTTAAGAACCTAAACATCTCAAGATCCACTAATTCAGATTGCAAGCAGATGAAATTAACTGGATAAAGAATCTAAAAGTTTTAATAATAAATAAGAATAATAATAAGAAATGGCTTTAAGTTATTCAATTAGAGATTGACAAATACAAATTTTTTGCACTTTTGTAAGTGTCCAATTACACACACATATATTATATTATATTATATTATATTACATTATATTAGACTGCAGTGATATAAACATAGTACATATTTTTAATTACTATATAAATATTTTATAATTAATCATTTTCCGGCACACTGATCCACTCAAGACTGGAAAAGTCTGCAAAAACATCTTTTTTTATTTTATAAATTGCATTGTGCAAAAAGTGCAAAGAGCATGCGAGTTAAAAACAGATGGACACGAGCAAGCAGACGTTTCAGTACATTGCTATCTTCAGTGATCACTTAAACAACATTCACCCTTATTTTTTTCTGTTCGGAGCGCTACAATTTTCTCAAGTTTTACATAATTTTTTTGTTTTGAAAGGTTTATGTATCGTTTATGACTTATAAATATTATTACTACTATTATATAATTATGTTTTTAATAATAATAATTTAGTTTTTGTAATGTTTATGTATTATTTATAAAGCTCTATTACAGTCATGCAATAGTCATGCAATCTAAGAAAATTGAAAAAAACTGTAATGGCCAATCACAGAGTCCTGCTGAGAAAGCATATTATCAGTATTAATAGTTTATCTATGTTTATCTCAGCCTAGATAACATCATGACAGCCTACTTGCACACGACTATTTTTACCATGTGTTTACTTTGAGCAACACATTTACAGTCAGTCAATACACGCAAAATTACTATATAGATGTGGCATATTAGCACATTGATTCTCACTCAAAACAACAAACTATTTCAGACACACATTTCTTTTGATTGAGCTTTTGGCCCACATTTCTGGTACATTTCCCTGTCTGGTAAGCTTAGTCATAGCTGTAGTCCCAAAATGTCTACATTTTGAAAATAACCTTGTTAGTAACACAGTCATGTCACTATCATTTTCCATGACTGGAAAACAGCATTACAAAACCCAAGATTTTCCAGCATGTGGGAACCCTGGCCCATCAGCTTGAGTAAACAAACTCTGACAGGTACCTGTGTAAAGGTGAATTTCTCTGTATGGGTGAAGCGTGTGCCTTTGGTCAACACATCTCCCCCAGTGGAAGCACCACCGAATGACTGCAGCAGCTCAGAAAGGTCAGAAGTCGAGCGTGTGGCTCCGTGTGTGTCAGGACGAGGCTGAGCTGCTGCCCTCAGCTGCTCTTCGATGCGCTTCTGCAGTCGGGCCTTCTTTCTGGATCGGTACTCCTGAAGAGACGAGATAACAAGAGTGCCAAGGCTTTAAATCAACAAATGAAATACTTAACATGATTATATTTCTTTAGTTGAATATCACATTTTATTAATTTACTAAATGATGACAGTTCTGAATGCGCTCTGGCTAATTTCAAACAGATACAACACAACAAAGCTCAAACACAGATAAAGCCTTGTGATTTACAAATAAAATACGTGCCGAACCCTTGGAGAACATCTAGGGGTCAGACAATAGGCCAGTGTGTAAGTTAGTTGGAGGGGCAGGTGAGGTGAGAATGTGGAACTGAGATGTGAGAGGGCAGCGGTACAGTCAAAGGACACATACATGCTGAATGTCACACTTGTGTGAAAGACATCTCTGTGCTCCATCCTCGTGTTGATACATGCCTTTACCACAGAGACGCCATCAAGGAAAACAGCACAGCAGCAAAAATATTACATAATATTAAATTACATGCTAGTGTTATTGTTATTATCAAGACAGGGACCCTAGGTGTTGTGCTAGAGAGACGCCATGCTGAGGCTGTAAAAAAGGCCGTCTGCATGAGTAAACTGAGCCAAACTGAAATTAAGTGCCTGGCAAGTTAACTATACTATTAACATGAATTCCACTTTCAGACATTGTTAAAGGATGCACAATGAGGAATTTATGAGCTTAATAATAATAATAATAATAATAATAATAATAAAGCTCTTAAAGGGATAGTTTTTCTAAAAATATCTACTCGCCCTCAAGTTTTCTCAAACCTATGAGATTTTTTTTCCCACATACCACATAATGTAATTTTTTTAAGAACATCATGGCTATGAGAACTGGGGCTGTCAAGCTTTAAAATGACAAATAAAGCATCATACAACTGACAGGCGTGAATGAATCATTCAAACTCATTTTTAGGTTTGACTCAAATTAATCGTTTATCTACAAATCGCATAATGCTAACTAAAACGATTCAAAGGGTTCTTGGTCATCTGAATTAAAATAATTTATTAGATGATTAGATTATATTAGATCATTTAGAAAAAGTTGCTTTAGCAACTTTCACCCCAAATTAAAATTTTGTCGTTATTCACTCACCCTCAGGTTTCTCCAAACCTGTATGAATTTCTTTCTTCTGCTGAACATTTTGAAGAATGTGGGTAACCAAGCAGTTCCTGGTCTATGGAAGCCAATGGGGACTTACAACTCTTTGGTTAACCCCTTTAAAATAGATTCTTTTACATTCAGCAGAAGAAAGAAATTCATACAGGTTTGAAACAACTTGAGGTTGAGTAAATAAAAATAATTTTATTCTCCTTTTTGGGCGAACTATACCTTTTAATAAAAAAAACTATTTAATTCATTGCTCTACCTTGTTAACTATTCAAATGACACAACAAAACAAATATAACAAAAAACACTAAAATGACAAATGACAACTAAAAATATATATTAAAATTAAAGCTAAGTTTTGAAATATTAATATATCCTATAATAGCATATAAACAAAGCTAAAGTAACACTGTTATAAGCACCATGGAGACCTAGAAATTTTGTCAAAACTATCACTAAGCAACTAATGACAGAATTTTTTGGGATGAACTCTCTTTAAAATTTAAGGGGGGGTGAGAATAACCTCAGGTGTAAGTCTTGACAGAAGGCCTTGGCTGTTCCATTCACTCTCCCACTCCTGTGTGGCACTAAGTTCAGAGATGTGGTTCTCCAGGAGGGACGCTGGCACTGAGGCATGCTGGGAAGGCTGGGCGGTCACAGGCAGCAAATAATTCCTCCAGTATTCTTGCACCTCTGAGAGAATTCACAAAGAAACATCAAAGACATACTAATGTTAGCTGAATGAATCATAAGAGCTGAATTTGGTTTTTGTCAAATTCCTCAAAGGGGTAATCACACTTCAGGGGCAGGTGGCAACAAGGCCAATACCACAATGTGTAAGACATATCACACCAAACCTAAGGGGGCTTATTGAGTGGAGTAAGTGAAAATGAGCATGCCTTTCGGCTGTTTCCTGGAAGAAACCTTCACTGAATATGGGAGGCTCAGTGGCTGGGCGTGGAAATTGTGACATGGGCCGGAACTCTGAAATTACATTGACACACATTTGTCAGTTAGTTAGGTAGCTTGCAAGAAGTTTCTAGAGCTCTGCATATAAGCCTTAGCCCTGGATTTCAAGATGTATGCATGCTGAGGTACCTGAGTTTTGCGATGAATGGGGAGTCTACAGGACGGAGGGAGCCAAGGCACTGACAACTGCGCTTTAATTTGAGCAGCAATTGCTCTCTGCAACAGCGCAGATTTCCCTAAAAGAAGAGAGATGCATGCAACAATCAGACAATTCTGAGAAACTAGCCTAATTAATCTATTAATTTAATTCAATAATCAAAAGCAACATGTGACACTACAAAGGCAAGCAAACTATTCTTTGGAAAAAAATAATAGTAATGTTTGCGATAGTGAGTCTGAACCAGTTTGCACTGTTTCCCACTGAGCTTATAATTGCGTTAACTAGCTATTAACTGAAATTGACTCTGGATACTTTCCAAGATAATAAAACATTTTAATGCATTTTTAGGCAATCAAGAGCGATTAATTAATGTAGGAGAATTGAGGGGGTAGAATAATCGTTTCTAGTTTATTGAAGAAAGCTGGGAATAATCAGCACTCTAAGCTCTTACATTAACACCCTAGTTAATCACATTGCCCTTTGATCCCAGCATGAAGACCATGCAGCCCAACCGCAACACTTTATTAATATGCAGCCAGAAATTCATCTCAGGTGTTGGAGAATTTGTTGGAGACTTTGAGTCACACCAGATTTAATATGAGGTATCATTATTACATCATTATTCTCCAGTATTATCACATGGTGTGTAAAGTAACTGAGAATTGCAAGTATAAACTCTGAGGAAAAGGCTTAGTTGCATCTGTATTGCATCTAATGGATTATGCTGTTTAAGCCAAAATAAAAATAGCAACATCTTTTTTTCTAATGAAACAAATTATCGAAAAACAAAAGAAAAAAAAAATGCAGGGAAGGGACTTGGTTATAGTTGATATGAATCTGAACTTGAGGATGATTTTAAGAAATAAGTAGACAAAATGAGTGCAGTAGTCTGGCAAACCTAGAGAGAAGACTGTTGTTTCAGCAGAAGATTGAATTATGACATTTTGATTAAAAATTGGACAGATGAATCAATCTAATAAGATGCATTTATAAAATAAACACTGTGAATTTCCATTTTATGTCGAGTTTAATATTATTATCAAGCATATGCCAATTACATAAATGCAAAAAACAGTAGTCAAAAGTACCTGCAGGCTGGTCCGAGGCCTCTGCACTCTCTCTGGGCAGCTTCTCAACCAGAAACATGAACAGAGAACGAATCTCTGGCTCATTGCTGTAGAGAAATGTCTGGTAGCCAATTTCCCCTTTAAAACCCACATCCTAAACATACAGATGAATGCAAAAGTCACATCAGAGTGGATTACAAGTCATTGCTCTACCGTGTTAGAGAGGTACTAACAGTAGCACTTTAAAGTAAGGTCTCATTTGTGACCCACCACAAAACCAGTCTTAAATTGCACAAGTATATTTGTAGCAATAGCCAAAAATACATTGTATGGGCCAAAATTATAGTTTTTTTCTTTTATGCCAAAAATCATTAGGATATTAAGTAAAGGTCATGTTCCATGAAGATATTTTGTAAATTTTCTACTGTATATATATATATTAAAACCTAATTATTGATTAGTAATATGTAGTGCTGTCAAAACGATTAATCGCATCCAAAATAAAAGTTTGTTTACATAATATGTGTGTATACTACTATATATTTATTATGTATATATAAAGACACACACACACATACAGCATATATTTGGAAAATATTGACGTACTTAAATGTATATATTTATATTCATATAAATTATATAATCTATAAATATTTATATAACATTTTCTTAAATATATACATGCATGTGTCTGTATTTATATATAAATAATAAATATACACAGTACACAGACATATATTATGTAAAAAAAAAAAAAACTTCTATTTTGGATGCGATTAATCATTTGTAAAAAATCGTTGCTAAGAACTCCATTTGGACAACTTTAAAGGTGATTTTCACAATATTTAGATTTTTTTTGCACCCTCAGATTCCAGATTTTCAAACAGTTGCATCTCGGCCAAATATTGTCCGATCCTAACAAACCATACATCAATGGAAAGCTTATTTTGAAAAATTGACTGGTTTTGTGGTACAGGGTCACATTTGTTAACATTAGTTAATTTACTAACATGAACTATATATTTTTTATTTTATTTATTTATTTATTTTATTTTATTGAATTCTTAATTATATAGTTTTACACCAGTTATTATCCTTTGTTAATCTTATCATCATCATCAAAACTTTATTAAGGACACATGGTCCAAAAACACAGACAATATAACCAATACTAGTTAAAAACAGACAGAATCCACATCACAAATTTACATACAGACTAAAGCCTGGTATACACTACTCGATTTTTGCCCTAATTTCCCCCCGATTTTACAGTCTGAACAAGTTGACGCTAGTTGAGGAAGGTCAGAGCCAGACTTTGATTCTATCCAGTCGGAGGATATCAAACATGTTTGATATTTTCAGCCAATTTTAGAACACATTGTTTTCAATTTTCATGCGTCTCCTAGTAACAAGGAGCACGTATCTGCTTGAGTTTGTTGTGATCGGAACAACTATAAAGTCTTGTAGTGTATGATCCTTGGTCATGTAGTAGTGTATGATGCCCAGTTTTCTTTTGTCACTATTTACAAAGTCGGTAAGTGTATGTAAAATGACCAATCATTTTCTCCTATTAAATTCAGATAAGACAGAGATATTACATATTGGACCAAAAAACAGTAAACAGAATCTCTTGGATTACAATTTGCAACTAGACAGATGTACTGTTACTTCCTCTACAGTCAAAAATCAGGGTGTTATATTACACAGCAACTTGTCTTTTGAAAACCATATTTCCAATGTTACAAAAACAGCATTCTTCTATCTTAGAAACACTGCCAAGCTACGAAACATGTTTCTGTTTCTGTTTCTGATGCAGAAAAGCTAGTTCATGCATTCATGAACTCTAGACTGGACTATTGTAATGCACTGCTAGGTGGCTGTCCTGCATCTTCCATAAACAAGCTACAGATAGTACAAAATGTAGCGGCTAGAGTCCTTACCATAAAATATGATCATATTACCTCAGTTTTACAGTCTCTGCACTGGCTACCTATTAATTTCTGTATCAGTTACAAAACATTACTACTATAAGGACCTAAATGGTTTAACTCCTGTGTACCCAACTAGTCTTCTATCATGCTGCAATCCATCAGGTCACAAAACTCGGGACTTTTGGTAGTACCTAGGATAGCAAAGTCCACTAAAAAGGTAGAGCTTTTTCACATTTGGCTCCCAAACTCTGGAACAGCCTTCCCAATAACGTTTGCGGTTCAGACACATTCTCTCTGTTTAAATCTAGATTAAAGACACATCTTCAAGCATTCACATAATGCATCTCATAATCTTGTACTGCAGTTATATCTGATCAAATGGACATTATTATTCTTTAGCTTGGGTTGAACAAATCATTTTTGCTTGGTTGGAACACCTGCTACGCTAATTATGTCTCTATTTTTTTCTCTGTTTCTGTAACTAGGAATTACACAAGCTTCAGTCTGGATCCAGAACACCTGAGAAGAGATGATGCCAACCCCTCAGAGGACCTCAGATGATGCCAACCCTGAAACAACATACAGAACTACCAAATTTTGCTATAAGTTGATTGCAACATATAATCATTGCTGTTAATATTGTTCATTGTCTGTTTGATTACGTCATTAGCTGATTTTTACTGTACATTTCTGCCATATGTCAACTTGACATAGTCACCATTGATAGACTACTACTAAATATATTGTAGAAACATTAATTTTTTGTAAAGCTGCTTTGCAACGATTTGTATTGTCAAAGGCACTATACAAATAAACTTGAACTGAATTATTTTTTTTTATAAATGTCCACACTGTTATATCTTTACTGAAACCTAAGATGAAAACAAAAGTACTTATTCACCAGCAGTAATGCATTTTGAACGGCTATCAGCTGACTCTGTCAGTTCTGAGGGGTCAAGTTAACTCAAGCACACAGTGGGACGTCCAGGCAGCGTGTCTCTCACCTGACAGGCCTGTGCCAGGCTCATGCCCAGTCTGAAGCGGGCAGACATGCCAGGGGGGAGTGAATGGGACAAGCCATTCCCCAGCGCAGGGTCGATCACACGCAGGCATTTCACCACCGCCTCCACAATCAGCTCACTGGTGAACTGCTTCACACTCTGAACATCCTCATCAATGTCCCTGGAAGATGAGGTGACCCCAACCACGCAGACATAGACAATAAATAAGTTTGACATGTCCCAAGATGTAAATTACTCCAAAGAGGGAGGAAATGACTTGTCACAACTGAGGAGACCTGTTACTTACGTGCCAGCTTGCCTTAGAGAGTGAATTAAAATCCTGTCGACTTCTTCCATCACGGAAAGAGGTCAGAAATAGCTGCTCGACTGTCTTCCGTAACAAAATTAAACCCCCACCGTGGACAAGGCAAATGAATATCATAAGGCTTCAGCTAACCCTCAGCATCGCCTTCTCTACAGCCTGTGCAGGTCTGCTAACCAGGACGGCCGTTCGGTTGCCATGGTTACATTTCAAACCGAAGCTTCAGATTAACTGTAAATTGTTTTTTAACACATGCTCCAACAAATCTGCGTGTCAAAATTACAGCTTTTTTTCACACAGTCTCTTCAAAATCTGCTTTTTCTGGAGAGGAAGTCATTACCTAGGAGTGTCCGACGCAGTGCACAATGGGACATGAAGTTTTAGATCTTTGAGCCGCCCGTACTGAACTACTCATATAAACTCAAGTTCCCGACATCCACAGCGCGGGCAGGTCTCGTGACGAGACCGACGCGTAAGCACGTGCGCTGTTTTTGTAGGTCTGAGAAAAAATCAGATGATTTAGATCATTATGTTTAGAACAGTCGTGTTATTAGCGGATGTTTAAGCCATAAAGAACAAGCTTTTTATAGTCAATATTATTAGTGCTGCTGACTAAATATTTAATGATATATTTAAATGTATAATGATTTGTAGCATACAGTAATCTTTAGAGATCTTTAAACTAGGAAAACTATAGGTTTTACATATGGCTGTTACTTGATTCACTTATTCAAGAAATACTGTTTTCACATTGATCAGTAACAATAAATAAATAAATATTACAAGACAATGAAGAAAATTTTACATTCCCCCCCCCCCCCCAAAAAAAAGCACACAAAAACAAAAAACAAACAAACACATAAACAAACTTCAAAATTCTGAAGCAGGACAATAGTTTTGTGTGCCTAAATCCAAAATGTGTTTTTTTATTTATT
The DNA here is from genome assembly GCA_036784905.1 of Acrossocheilus fasciatus. Lineage (NCBI taxonomy): Eukaryota > Metazoa > Chordata > Actinopteri > Cypriniformes > Cyprinidae > Acrossocheilus > Acrossocheilus fasciatus. Next base: position 12,829,499 of record CM071945.1, on the reverse strand, counting down.
ATTATTTTTTTAATCTTGCTCTAGACCAGGGGTGTCAAACTCAATTCTTCGTGGAATCATTGACACACTCAATTACAAATTACCCAACCTGGGTTGGTTTTAGCCCAGCAGCTGTCTATATATATATATATATATATATATATATATATATATATAGAACACATGTTGGGCTAACTTGACCAAAGTTGGGTAGTTTACGTAACCCAGCATGATGAGTTGATTTTACCCATTGATTTTTACAATAATATTATATATTTTTATATTATATTAATTTTTTCTTACCTCATACATAAATTAGTAATACAGATCAAGTTAATCTTCTCAGTCTTTGTAAAATACACAACTCAACTACTTGTTTAATACAGCATATTTTATACCTTTTTAACATATTGACTACATTTAAACTTGTTTAACAAACATTTTAGAAGTAAAAAGTAAACATTTAAAAGTACTTCAAGTGTAATCAACCGGTTTCTCAAAGCCAAAAGATGCTGTGACTGACTCCACAACCTGCATTTGACCCAGCCAAAGGGTTACACAAAAACTACCCAACTCTGAAAAAATAACCAAAAAAAATTAAAAAAAATAATAATAATAATAATTACCCAAAACGCTCAACTCCTCTAACCCAATAATCAAAACCTAATTTTATTCACCCATCTTATTCTGTGTTTTGTCTTTTCCTGATCAAATTTTGGAGCATCTTGGATTTGGATTGCATGACACTCCATCAATATGAAGAATGAGAGACAAGCAGATGTGAATGTGTGAAAGAGCCACTGAATGGAATGCTGCCTGCATTACCAGAGTGGCTTGAGTTTTACGTGACATCACAAGTAATTCGAGACTACATTGAGAAGCTCCCTCCCTTTTTTTCTCCATGTGCTTCCCACCCTTGCCTTACTCCCTTCAATAGAACCACACTGTCCTTTCTCTCTTTCTCTCCTGGGCTCTACTTAAACCTTTTAACAACTGGGATAAAAAGCAACACCTCAACCAAGAAAAGCTCTCAGAGAATGCTTCATTAGCACTGCCTTTGAGAAAACACCAACAGCCATTTAAAAAGGGTGAGAGAGTCTGAGTATTTTCTTTTCTGAGTATCTGTTGTATTGCTTGAGCACATGGTCTATAAAATCAAACTGCTGTTGACAGAAAAGGCTTAATGGCTAAGGAGAGTTTTGTTACCACAATTACAGCTTTCATTGCGTTCTATTACAAGTTTTTTAGTCATACAATTTGTTCTTTGATTGCAATTAACTGTACTTTCAGGTGGCTTTTTATGACACTTTGGATTAGTGAGATTTACAGTCTGTTATTCCCCTCAATGACCCTACAGTGTTACATGATATATATATATATATATATATATATATATATATATATATATATATATATATATATATATATATATATATATATATATATATATATATATATGATTTAAGATAATAGCGTGTTTGAGTTGCAAAGGAAAATCTTTCTATGCACACTGCACATGTTATGCGGGTATCATATGTCCGATCGCAGGACTAGAATTAACTCGAGCCAGATATAAAAGGCCAATAGCTGATTTGGACTTGCATGAACTATGAAAGATTGGAAATAGATGGCAATAAATATGTTCCTATGTCTTTTACTATGTCTTGAGATGTTTTCTGTTCACTGAGAGCAGTGTGTATCCACCCAAAATATCTACAAAAAATTAACAAGTCACTCTCTCTATGTGAGGTTGTTAGAATAGAATTTAAGCTTGGAATGTTTCTTTTTAGCTAAACTCCCGTGACAATGTAAGAAAATCAACTTGATAGACATGTAGGTTGAATGTAAACTGTCAGTACAAGCATGTTTACATTCTCTCAGTTCTTCAAATGTTCCACAAAGTCTTCTTGATCAATAAAACAGGATTATATACTGTTTTGTACCGATACGTTTCAGACTAAATTGGGACTATGAAGAGCTCAAAATATCCAAAACATTCAAAAATGTGTTGCGCAACTTTTAAGAGTACACCCAATGCATTGTGAGAAGTAAGCCAAGATTTATTCAGTAAAAGCTTTTAAAGAGCAACCAGGTCATGTATTCGGGAATAGAGATATCAAATTTCATTCAGCTTGGTAACGTCAGTTTGGTTATTCACTAGGATATTGGCAAACTTTTCAAAGGAAGAATTTTTAAAAACTATTTCTTTAGCGTCATTTATAGGGATACACTTTACTTTCCAACTATAGTGGTCATTAAAATGTATATTTAAACATTTGTTGGTCATAAAATGTCATCTGATCTTGATAGCAAGTGTACACACAAGTCACAAGTACAGACAAAAGCTAAAGCTAACAACACAATTATAATCTTTCATATCTACTGAACACATTTAATTAAACATTCAGAATGCTATGGAAAAAGTAAGTGACTTGTTATTACTTGGATGACCCACAATTGTTTTTTTTATAGTTGTTCATGAATCCCTTGTTTTTCCTGAACAGTTTTCTAAAGAACTGCCCACTGTTCAGTAGAAAAATCCTCCAGGTTCTGCACATTCTTTGGTTTTTCACAACAGTAACTGTATGATTTTGAGATCCATATTTTCACTAAGGACCAGTGATGGATTCAACTCGACTACGCAACTATTACAAAAGGTAGAAACATTTACTGATGCTCAGGAAGGTTTAAGAGCTGAGGGTGTAAACTTTTTGAAAATGATGATCAGGGTAAATTGTTCTTACTATGAAACATTCATATCTTCTGTAGCTTCTAAAGGGCAATACTAAATGACAAAAAAAATATATAGATATTTAAACAAAATAAGAAAAAAAGACACATTATCGCCCTGTTCAAAAAAGTTTACTTGTCACTCTGATGAAGATCAAACTAAATTTTCTGACCAATAATTGCAAAAAACCCCAAGCAATTCCAAAGGTTTCAAATACTTTTGCTTGTCACTTTATATAGTATGTGAAAAGCAGTATGTCAGATGAGTAGGTTGTCCAAATATACATGAAAAAGTAGGTGAATAATACTCGGATGTTCACCTGCTGTGACTTTGAATTTCACAGCCTGTGGACACTTTGTTATCCCGATAAGGCCATGTGAACTGTGAATTTAAGCCACTCTTTTCAAATGCAATTCAAGTGAAACTGCAATTGATACCAAGAATGTTGTTCATCATGGTTAAATTATACTTGTTAACTCCCAAATGCATTATTTTTGTGGTTATTCTATGTAGCATGTAGCACTCAAAGGACAATGCTTACAAATGCATACCAAAAGAACATACTTTATCAGTGATCAAGAAGTATATTCCTCGTCAAATTCAGCACATATTTTGAAAGTACATGATGTTGGGCACAGCAGGTTTCACTGTGCACTTTACTTATCTGCAATTTGCCAGCCAAACACTTAGGCACCCTAAACTCATGCCACTGGTTGTGCTAATGTTGCTATGTCGGGCTAGTCAGGATGCTTCACTAGAGTGTACTGATAGCACGTCAGTAGTTAATGGCTTATTTATACTCTCGGCATATAAGTAAGTTTTTCAAAATGTTAATTTTAACGTAAATGTTGCTTAGTGCTAAAACCGGACGGCCAGTATTTCTTCCGCTGTTTGCTTGGAAAGCTAATTTAACCACAAAGAACAACAGCCCCTTCACCCAGTGTTTAATTTTATGCGTCTGAGATCATGACTTCATATAATGTAATTTTGCTTACCAATTTCAGCTGTTGACTTCAGGTAAAGCACTTCCTGTTGTGTTGTAATCTTTGAAGCACATAAAGTTCTGTGGCTAGAGTGTGAAAAAAACATCACTTTCACAATATTTCCTAACATACCACTGTTATCTGAAAGGAAAAGTAGAGGAAATCATTATCAGGTGGAAAATGAAAAGGAATGTGTTCGATTTTTTTGAAGGGCCATTTAAGGCACAATGTACACACCAAAGTTGTGACCCACACAATTGATAAACCTCAAGAGGTTTCCGTAGCTTTTTTAAACGGATGTCCTGGACATATTGAATATACATGGCCACAACAGGGAAATGATCCTGCAGAGAGATCAGCGAGTGCATTGTGTGGTCTACAACAATGACCAGACCTGGCTTCTTACATTGGCTTCCACTCTTTGAGGCTTTCGGGTTCGGGATGTGGAAAATGCATTCTGTTAGTGCTATTATATTAGCAAAACTTACTACGAGTTCACTCGAGCCTGCATTTTGGCACACAGATGTGTGTGGCCTCTGAGGCGAGGGGATCGTATTATCTCTTGAAAAATGTTCTGGAAATTCAAGTATGGGCAAGTACACTACACAGTGTCTGCCATAACAAGAGCATTTGAGTACTCTAATACACCTCTAGCCAAGGCCTTAAAATGGATAGCAATAGTGTGAGATGTTGACTTATAGGGAGAGAGTCTATAGAGAATGAGAGCTGAATGACAGGAAATGGATGGAGGCAAGGAGAGGAATGCCCGTGAAATGGGTGGAGAGATGGTTGCTAAGCTCTGATGGTCAGTGGGTGAAGATAGTATAGAGGGTGGGACCTGCGAAATCTTGTCCACAAATGTTGCTGCAATGTAGGTGTTTGTTAGTGTACCAATGTAATTTAACAATACATTTGATCTCTGTTTTAGGTCAATGCTTCTCACATGGTTTTGCTTCATTAGAGTGGTTACAATCTAGTACACTTGAGTAAACAAAAATTATGTAAACATTCAAATAATGAAAATATATAAATTATGATATTAACTATAATAACAATTTAAAATCTCATATTTACAATTTAACATTTAGATTATTTTCAACGTTAAACAGTTTGAGGTTACAATGAATTTGTAATGTTTTTGTTTTATACTCACACAAAGGTATATATATATACACGCACAAAATACAGTAAAAACAATACTATTGTGTAATATTATTACAATTTAAAATAGCTGGGGTTTTTTTTTTTTATATATATTTTGAAATGTAATTTATTCCTGTGATGGTAAAGCTAAATTTTCAGAGGTGATCCTTCAGAAATCATTCTAATATGCTGATTAAGTGCTGACGAAAAAATGTTAAAAACCACTTCTTTGAAAAGAAAAGAATTATTCATCAAAGAACAGCATTCATTCTAAATAAAATTATGAACCACATGTGCTAAATAATATTCAAAATTGTTAAAATTTTTAGTTTCTAATTTTATTTTTATTGCAAGCTATATATATTCTTTTAGCTCATGCAGTTCTTTTACAATGGTTTTCAAAGATGATGGCTGTCTACCTCTGGCTCATTTGGTTATCTTAGTAAGTAACACGATTTGTTTCACTGCAGTCCGAAAGTTGAGTTTTACTATATGAATGTTAAGTCTCGAGAATGTCTTAAATTCAATTCTGCAGCAGCGAGTAAAGGGTTAAAAGTTATTCGATGTCCCAGACTCCCAGCACACCTCACCCTCCCCCACCTCTTTCTCTGTCTTTCTCTTTCTCCCAGCCCCTCAATAATGTCTACAACCCACCCTGCATGTTTTAACTGAGTGCTAAGAAGTTTAAACAAATAACTCAATGACTCCTGAGAGTGAAGCGGAAAGGTTGTCTGCGCCAAGTAACATTTAGCATTTAAAAATCAGATCCAGAGAACGTGGGATTACCAACAGTCATCTAGTGCTGCATGGAGAAAAGCTGCTCCAGGTAACAGCCAGTCTGGTCACACTAGTGTTTCACACTTGAACAGCCAGTTATTGGGAGTGTTGCTGGGCACGAGGTGGTCTCATCACAGAGAGGTTAAAATCTCTTTCTCCTCCTGACTGTAGGCAAGCTGCCTTCAGGGTGAAATTCTTGGCATATGCACGAGTGTGACATTTTGCAGCTGACAAATTTATAGGGGATTTTTCCATGAAAAGGTTTTTGGTGTTCATTTGTAAGACTTTGCTCTGTAGAATTACGCAAGTTGGAATCAGTTCCATGCCTTTAAAGTCAGTGATATTTGAGAAATGATCATGTGTATGTTGGTTTAAGAGTAAACTTAGTAAGTTAACAAAAGCTTCCCTTCAGGAATGTTGTCCAGTTGGTTTCGGCTGTAGTTTTCGTATGACTCTATGACTCATGACTTTGCCTTTGAAACTCACATTATTGTCTTACTTGTGGTTTGTGCTGTTGGTAACACTTTACAAAATGGTTCTATACATTAACAGTAGTTACTGAAATAGCTTACATGAAATAACACTTAAACAATTTATTAATCTTCTTTAATGTTAATTTCTACATAGGCTTTACTAATATAGCTATAATTTGAATTTATATATAACATTACCTTAATATCCTATAAGAAGGGGTGTTTTTATTTTTAGTTTATAATGCATTAACTAATTGATGTTTTACAGCTATATACAATTCTCAGAATGCATCAATAGGGTAAACTGAATATTGAATATACTGTGTTATTTTAGTGTAATTTATATAGCCTACTACTATAGTATGTATTAATAGCTTTTATATTTTTTGTTTTCATTTTAATTTTTGTTTGTGTAATTTTGTTTTGTTTTATTAATTTGTAATATTTATTTTTAACTATAGTTTTTTTCATCTATAGATATATATTTTCATTTAAGCTTAAGTTTTTCATCTATAGTTATATTTCATTTGATTTCAGCTTTTTTCAGTGAATGAAAAGGGTTTTTGATAGTTTTAGCTTCAATAAAACTGATTGTTTACGATGTACTATAATTGTGCGTTCACATTGTACATGATCTAGCTCTCTATATAGTTTCTACTAAATGATCAGCGTTTTAAACTACTGTTAGCAGTTTTCAATACTGTACAATGTACTCTTCATTTACATATGTATGGCAGTAAATGACTGTTACAAAAAAAAATAAAAAAATCTATCAGTCTTTCAGTAGTGAGTTTAGGCAAGAAATAATAATTGTGAGTTTATGAGAAGCTGCTATAACTTTCCAAAACATTCTTCCACAATGCTTCATGATTGTTTAATTGTGCTCATGTGCCCACAGGCATACATAAACATCACAGATTATATAATTCTCCAGATACTTCAGAATTACCATTCAGCCTGATGGCTCAGAAACTTTTGCCACAATGACTTTTAACACACAGTGTGGAATTTTGCCAGACCACAGTACGTAAGGTCCACAACTCGATGTTAAATTTTGGAATCTATATAGTGACAATCCATTAATCAGTTGAGGCTAATAAGAGTCACAAGCTTTTGAAAGAGTTGTGTTGTTTATACATCCTCTAGATTTTCTAAATACGCACTGGATATTCTCAAAGCATATTATATTTTTAAACTTAATTATTTTTCATTTCATAAACCTATCTATTACAAGATTTTGTGTGTTTGAGGAAAGACCAAAGCGTTAATCAGCATGTGCTGGCAGCATGTTATTATTACAACAAATCTTATCAAGTTTTTAGGTGTACAAGGTTGTGCTCGGAAAGCAGTTTGGGAACTACAGCTGGTAGGGGCTGCTGGAAAGTTTCCAAACCTCCGAAGCCTGAGCCACGTATTCAGACTTGTGGCTGAATGTGACTGTGAATTTCATATCCAACAGTAATTCACCTTGTTACTTCTTCACACAGCAGGGTCTTATAAACACGCTGATCTCATATTTGTTTACATTTTTCTGATAGATTTGCCCTGGCATTGAAGAGGGATTTTTTTCCATTTACACTTTCTTACGTGTTCGAGACACTGTGAGATAATTCGCATACACGTGGCAAGAAACTTTCTTAGTAGAGCTGTTTGAGTCACATACTGTTACGTTTGTTAGCATGTGACCATTATTCTCGCCATATGGAATAGATCCCACTGATTTCAAAATCTGAACCATCAGTAGTTTGCAAACCACTACAGTTAATAGTGTTGGTTTGACTGATGACAGTCATAATGAAGGAGTACACATGTACATTTCATTCAATACTGTGCAGACCATAAACACCACACAATACTGTAAAAAGCTATAATAGTCTCTCAGTGATACTAAAATAACACTGACCTCTAGTCCTTGTGAAAGCTAAAAGACAGAATGTCAATGTCTCTCCAGAGCAAGTTTTTGGCTTCTCTTGTCAGTCAGTAAAGATTGGATGTGTGTCCCCTTTGGGGGTGAGTGTCGTAGCAACACAAAAACAAGAAGTATACTACTAAATCTTCTATAGTTTTGGTCACTGTTATGGTGTACACAACGCTTTTAGAGTTATGAAATGACTAAATGGAGCACAGAAGGTTTTCAAGTCAAACATTATAGGACACAGTTCCAAAGCTCTTCGTTCATCAGTGAATTCACACACATAGAGAACGTCATGTTGTACCAGAACAATCATTTTCCTACAAGTGTGGTGTTTGACATGTCTATCAAATCAGTTTTTTTAATGTTCATTTACACAATTGAAAAGGCAAGAATCCAAAATAAACCCAGAATTACAGATCTCTTGAGTATATTTATGCCCTTTCCTCACTTGAAACGTAACCTTAAGAGCCAATCACAATAGAGGTGGTGGGAAACAGACACATGGACCTCATGTTTCCTGGACTTTTAGTTATATCCTTGACAGCTCTCACAGTCTTCGCATTGGATAACTTTCAGGAAATTATGAAAAAGAGTCTACATAGAAAGTTATATGAAGGCAGGGTCAAAAAGTGCATCTAACAGTGTCAGGTATCTGAGTTAAGGCTGCTATAAAGTAGCGATTGTCATTGCAAAGTTTGTGTAACGTTAATATAGACATACTAAAATATCAAAGATTTGATTCTGTGTAAATGATGCAGCATTCCTTTGTTGTTGTCATGACAGAGTACATACTGTTCACTATTTTGGGGTCATTACAATATTTATACTTTTTGTTTTGTTTTGTTTTTCAGTTACAGTACTGTATATATGCTGCTAACTAAGTGACATTCTTTTTGTAATATTTCAGTCTGCTTTAACTGCTTTTATTGTCATTTATTTCTTGCAGATCTACTTTAGAGAAGACGCTTCACTTCACTCTTCACAAATTTCACTGCTCGAAAGAGAAAAAGAAAGAAAGAATACATCATGGAACTTCAGAAACTAACAAACGGTCACCACCAAGACTTTCAACATCTTGAGGAAGGGTATGTGTCATTCGTTCGTAGTGGTTTTGCTTTAAAAACAGAATTGCGAATATGCTTCCCGTGTCACTAAATCTGTCACTACATTTCTATTTTCTATTGGCCTGCAGATTCATGCTAAAAGCAAACACGCTATTCGGTTGCTTCACCTAGAACTGCTTTTCTAGAACAACACCACAGTCATAAGCAGTTACATTTATTTTAAGTGAATATTTGGGTGAACTTAAAATGAACCTAAAAGGAAAATGTGAGCATTGCAACATCATTAAAATATTTTTTTTCCAGGGAGTGAGAAATTTAGCAGCATACCACAACATAGCCTTCACCTCATTAGCACACAAAAATATCCTTGGATTTATGGTCACATTAATGCATTCCATACAGGTTGAACAAATCGGCGTTAACTGTGCAACATCAACATATTAAGTGATATCATCCTTGACACATTTTATTACATATAAACACCATGATAAACTGGGCCTGGGCTGTTTAAATTTCAAGCACATCACATTTTTTTAATGAGTGTCTTGTAAGGCAAAAGGGTTACCTCTGACATAAGATTTGGAAAGGGTCCTTGCGTCAATTAATTTTATGAACCTGAACCCCCTGATTTACTGTTTACTGCCTACAAAATGAATATCAGGGGACAATAAATGTGAAGAGTAAATGAAAAAGGTCCAAACGTTTAACTATAGTGAACAAGCAGGCCATGCTACCAATACTTACACATTAGACTCTTAAACTTTGTAGCATCATAATTGATGACCTGATAATTGCTGCATTTATAGAGTGTGACATTCGTCTATATGTTTTAGAGAGTCACCTGAACGAGAGGAGTTTTTACCACACAAGAGTGATGGAGGAAAACCCCCTCAGTTTACAGATGTGAGTGCAGAAATCAAACTCATATTAATAAAACAGGCAGTTTTCACCAAGATGCTTGTAATGAGTCTGTGGTTATTTTTTCCCCTCTTATCGTCTCTGTGCCTGTTGTTTCTGCTAGTTTGAAGGAAAGACATCATTTGGAATGTCTGTCTTCAACCTCAGCAATGCCATCATGGGCAGTGGGATTCTGGGACTGTCTTACGCCATGTCCAACACTGGTATCATCCTCTTTCTGTGAGTATCCCAGAATGCACCTCAAATCCCCCAGTCTCACAACTAGACATAATATAAGCGCTCTTACATGGCATTTATAACCATTTGAATGATCTAATGAACATTATATAAATCTTTGATCGTTTTTAGCACATCAGCTACATAGAGCATTTACATGAGACATTCTGTTCCTTGTTTTCTGCTTGTTTTAACAGGATCTTGTTGACCTGCATTGCTGTCTTGTCATCATACTCTGTCCATCTTCTGCTGAGGAGCGCAGGGGTTGTAGGTACGGCCGATTCAAGAGATTTGGTCATTATTTAAAATGTTTGTTATAAAAATAAAATGAGACTTTTAATATTGCTTCTTTTTGTACAGTGTGGGTTAAATGCTTCTATTTTGCATTAGTTTTCAGTTAAATACAGTATTTTTATTAAAATTCATTTTAGCTATTTGAGTGAAAAGTTGCATTGAGAATAAATAATAAATAATGAATCTAATAATATATGTATATTATATAAATATATACACATTTCAGAATGTCTTATTCATTGTCACCCTATTGATATAATGACAATGATGAAGACATAATTGAATATAAACTTTAAAACTTTTAACTGAACTGTAAATCTTTAATTTAAAGCTTTTTGATTATTTTCAGGTTAAATTAAATTTTTAATGCCATTTTTTCACTTTTGGACCCCACTGTATATAAGGATTTTATCCTTAATCACTAATCACTAACCTGTCTATACAGGGATTCGCGCTTATGAACAACTGGGTAAACGAGCATTTGGACACCCGGGAAAAATACTGGCAGCTCTTGTCATAACAATGCACAACATTGGTGGTAAGTTAGTGTTTCAGGTCAGTTCTGACCTTATTTCCTTTCTCATTTTCCTTATTTGATCTTTTTTGCTGACTCATTCGATGAACACTGTACCAGATCCGGTTATACTTATTATAATTTATTGTTCTCCATTAGATTGAAATAATATCTCTGTACAATTTGGTCTGTTAGTAGGACATGAAAATGTAAATTTATAAAGGCTTTTTACTGATCGTAAGTTTAGTAGCAGTCCCTGAGTTTTATGAGGAATGATATATGTCCATAAGATAACAGCACTATGTTACGTAATGTTTTATTAAAAGTTTTATTGTCCTGCCAGGGGTATTTACTGTATAAGGGAGTCAGTATGGCCAAACTGTATTTGATGAATCCGTCTCTCTCTTTCTTTCAGCTATGTCTAGCTACCTCTTCATTGTGAAGTATGAATTACCTCTGGTTATTCAGGCTTTCCTTGGTCTTCAGCACAGCAGTGGGTGAGAAAGCAATCATCCGCTTATCCCCGTGTTCTCCTAATGAGTCTAATTTAATCTAGCCAAGAATTAGATAAAAATTTTTAGGTCATCCAAGGTAACTGCTGGAACATTCCAGCCTCAGAGCAATCCAAATCCTTCAAAAGTTGTTGAAATACACAAACATTTGCTAAGTTCCTTCACGTAAACTTATTCTCTCTTCTTCTTTTTTTTAAGTGAGTGGTTCCTGAATGGCAACTATCTGATCATCATTGTGTCCATTTTAATCATCTTGCCCCTTGCCCTGATGAGACAACTTGGTAAGCCATTCTGCTCTGTGTTTGTTGTGAATCTATCTTTTCTCATCCTTTCTATTTGTTTGTCACAGAGCCAGTGTTCATAATATTGTCCTCTCACAATTTACTTTGCTCATAAATTTGTTTTTTTTAAATGTAGAATCCTAAAGTAGAATCCAGAGTGATTTATTGATGTTCTAAAGAACATTTTGTGGCAGGTTTTGGAATAATTAGAAAATTTTCAGATTTTAAATCTACAGATCTGTAAATGTGCTAAATGATTTCTGTTGAAAGGACAGATTTTTAACCATAAAAAAGTGAAGTCAAGTAAATTAATTTTCTATCTTATGGATCTTCATGCCTTACAGTCCCATATTAGCAGAACAGAGCTGGGTGATGATATAGTATAATATGAGCATTTTGTGGAATATTATCTGTTTTTGTTGTTGTTGTTGTTGTTGTAGGGTACTTGGGTTACACCAGTGGCTTCTCTCTGACATGTATGGTTTTCTTCCTGATCTCAGTAAGTTCACTTAATGCTGTGGTCTGTGTGTGGGCTTTTTGTAAAAGGTCACTCAAAACATTGCTACTTCTCTTATTCAATTCAATTCATTTAAGCTTTATTAGCATGACTGTGTAACACAATGTTTGTTTGTTTCTTTATTAAATGGTTTAATCAATAAATAATTGGGAAATTTAGTGGTTCTGTTATAGGGTTGAGTAGCAGTGGAGTCTATTTTGAAGGTCAAAATGTATTTTTAGAGATTCATCATGAGTGTCTTTTAGATTTTTGTCAATTTCTTTAATATAAACTCTTTAACATTCTTCAATATTTCTGGCTCTCTTTCTCCTTGTCTCATTTTTGGCTTTCGTCCTCTCCTGTTTGTCATTATAACTTCACATTTTTGTTCCCTAGGTCATCTATAAGAAGTTCAACATCCCTTGTCCTTTTGATGGTTTCACCAACCACACTGCTGAAAACATATCTTTTGATGGTGAATGTGAAGCCAAATACTTCACTATTAACCAGCAGGTCAGGAACTATCCTTATCATTGCAAGAATCTATTCAGGATGTCCATTTCTAAGTAACATGACCTCCACCCCAGTCAGACAGAAACCTACAGGAAATGCTTAGTATGTAGGTGGAAATAAAGTTACCAAGCAACTACTAATTTCAGTATGATGACACAGGTGTGAGACCGCCTCACTGTGTGAGATCAGGAACTTCCTTGTGTAATTTCAGTTACTCTGGTTGTTTTGCAGACAGCCTATACGGTTCCCATCTTGGCCTTCGCTTTTGTATGCCACCCCGAGGTGCTGCCGATCTACACCGAGCTGCGCAAGTACGTTCAGAAAACACACGCTCTCTATGAAAATATTCATGACCACTAATAATAATTGTGGTCACTGTTTGAAAACAAAACCGATTGTATTTCATTTGACAGACACTTATAATGTACACTACCATTCAAAACTTTGGGTTTTAAAACTTTTAAATGGTATCAAGACATTGGGTGTTTAAAAGGAAGAGTCTCTATTATTTTTTTGCAAAAAGAGAGACATGAGTCAAAAAAAAAGTCTCCTTTTATGATTGTTGTTTTGATACTTCTAGTCCCACAAAGAGACGCATGCAGGCCATTGCCAACGTGTCCATCCTGGGGATGTTTGTCATGTATCTGCTCACTGCCATCTTTGGCTACCTCACCTTTTATTGTAAGCACTCTGGATTATAAATTCAAAATTTTGTCTAATGCTGCAAGCGAGGCATCACTGATGCTGTCTTGTTATAGGCTAGACTCACATTTGTCTCTGCCATAGTTGTTTCAAAATAAACAAGTTTTGGGACCTGTATCTGTTTCCTTGTGTGTGTAATTTAAGCACAGCCTAGAAATAATAGTAATTCTCAATATATGAATCTCTCTCAGTAAACACAGAGGCAGAACTTCTACACACCTACAACAAGGTGGATCCTCTGGACACGCTCATCCTGTGTGTACGTCTGGCCGTGCTGGTGGCTGTGACTCTGACTGTTCCTGTTGTGCTCTTCCCGGTAATGATACGGGGTTTTTTGATAGTTATATGGTGACGTCCAACTAGCTTTCCTGGTTTATATTTCTGAAAAGACAAAACCATGTTGTAACATACTGTCAAAATGTAAAGGGATACTCCACACAAAAATGATACTCGCACTTATGTCTTTCTTCAGATGAACATAAAGATTTTTCGAAAAAAAATTTGGCGAGTGCATATACTGCAAATGTATGCTTCAAAAACCGCACAAACTGAACATAAATCAATGTCTTCTGAAGACAAATGATAGGAATGTGTGAGACAAATACATTTTCAACTTTTTGGACTATAATCCAGCACTTCCAGCAAACTGTCATATACTTGGTTCATGAGAGCTTGGTAAAGTGCTATGTCAGCACTTTCACACAATGTGCTGAAATCACAATGTGGTCATGCTTACATCAAGCGTGACCTCATGAACTCGTGTAAGACACGGTTTACAGTTTAAGAAGTTTCAAATATTACTTAACAGGGGTGAAAAATTTAAAATTTGAAGGTCCTATAAACTTATTTAGCATTATTTGGACAGAGATGGGTTATTTAAAAAAAAAAAATATTTGTGTTCATTTGAAGAATGAAAGACATATACATCTGGGATGGCATGAGGGTGAGTAAATGATAAAAGAAAATATTTATTTTCATTTTTGGGTGGAGTGTCCCTTTAATGTTAAAAGATTAAGTTAACAATCTATAAATGCAGGGCAGATGTTTAAGTTATTTCAATTTCTTTGTCATATTATGTTTCAGATTCGCAGAGCCCTCCTTCAGCTTCTATTCCCTGATAAACCCTTCCATTGGGTGCGTCACATCTCTATTGCATTGTGTCTTCTTTCTGTAGTCAACCTGCTCGTCATTTGTGTGCCCAACATTCGTGATATTTTTGGCATCATTGGTGAGTAAATAATGAAAATTGTACACATGCACCTAAAGAAAATACCAGTGCTTGCAATGAAGCGAAAGAACATTACTGTAGATTTAGTTTAGTTGCAAGAAAATCTAATAAGCATCAAAATACCTGTCACACACAAGTATTGGGAAAAATAATAAATGACTGAAAGTGACTTCTGTGTTAGCTGTGCTACATCTCTTTTACTATTGTCACTATTGACAGTCAACAAATGGATCTTTTTTGCCAAAATATCACTAATGTGACCATATTTTTTGTTCATTTCATAGGTGCAACCTCTGCTCCGAGCTTGATCTTCATTCTCCCAGGTCTTTTTTACATCCGTATCGTTTCCACTGAACCAATGAACTCGAGACCAAAAATTCAGGCATGTATTAAACTGTCCCTACATTTTTGAATCAATATAAGGTTCAAATAAATCAAAAGGGAACGCATTTTTATTATGGTGACCATGTTCGTAGTCATTAAAAGCTCCTGCTCTTGTGTTTCAGGCTGCCTGCTTCACTGCTCTGGGCTTCCTCTTTATGAGCATGAGCTTGACATTCATCACACTGGATTGGGTCTACGGGGAGAATCGAAGTGGAGGAGGTCACTGATCTTCAACCACAATACCGTAAGGGTCCAAAAAGCCTTCTTAGAGGAACATCACTACCTCTCTCCTGAACTTGAGAGAAACCAAAACATCACTTAGGCTGGACCCAACTCACCTCAGATCTGTTTTCCCACTGAGTAAGGAAAGGACTGATGTCCTGCCATCTTAAAAATAAAAATGGATAACAATCCTATGATGTTTCATGGTGGAGGATTTCTGGGGGACACAGAAATGTCATGCCAATTTGAGGTTGTTTCTATAAACGGGCCTCGTAATGTTAAATGATGCTTGTGTTGGAAATGGAAGTCCGCTAAACAGCTTTAAAATAATGCTAAAAGATACAGCAGAAACCAAAATAAATAACTGGAGAGGTTTGTTATGTCTGACGGATACCAGGAAACAATCAAGTTTGTCACATAGCCTATCATTTGTTCTGTTGTCCTCATCAAATGAAAGCCATAGTCCCAGAGTGCAATACTAGGGAAACTGCTTCAATTTGTTCATTAAACAATGTTGCTCGATTAGGAAATTCAACTTCTTCTCGAAATGGCTGCAGACCTGAACTGAATATGTCAGTGTCTGTTATATCTGAGAATGAAATTTATGAATTTGTGAAATTGTCCAGAAAAATTCAGGTGAAAATTGGTCCTGAAATATTGTGTGATATAAACTGCTCTACAACTGAAAACAGACAATCAGCTTTACACCGTTTCAGGGTTTTTTTGTTTTTTTTTCTGTTGGATATCATATATTATGTCAAACAAATGTGAGGTACGTACAGTTGCAGTATTTTGTGGTGCAGTGAGGTGGAATGCCATCTATTGTGAGGAACAGGTGAATAACTATCGTTAAGGTGCTTAATTACAGTGCTGTGATGCATATAATGATGCAAACAAAGCCTAACCTGTGAATTCTGTGATTCATGACATATTCTCATTGATCTGTCACAATCTAACAACAGTATAATGTGTCATGATGAATTGTCCAACTCATCTCTAATTATTTTAATTAAGTTATATTTTTTCCCAGGATATGATGGAAAAGTAATTGTATAGGAATTACTATTAAATAGGAAACTTTTAAACCCCACTGAAATTTTTACTCATGAAAAAGCACCAACAATATTGCCGAAAAACCCTTGCACAACAAAATCAACAATGACTTTGCATGCCATTAAATGACATCTTTTCCTCCTGGTCCCCTGTAGACTGTGAGACAATGCAATGCTTGAAAGTGATCTCAGTGCATACCCACTCACAGTATCAGACCATTGCAAATAGCTTTAAAGAATGGCAATCCCCCTCCTCTTCAAGTTCCCACTGTCCTGCAATGCCTATTTATTCTGTTTTAGGGGAAATAAATATATTGTTTCAATGACTCTGTGTTTGTTAGCTAATTAGAAAACAGGTGCCAAAATTGTATGAGGTTAAAGATTGACGGTTCCAATGTGAAACACAAATGCATCAAAGAGTAGGCAGTTGAACAAGTGGCTTTTTCTACTGCTTTTACATTTGTTTGTTGGTTAAGTGAACTGGCCTTTGACTTTGTCATATTTGCCGTTTTCAATAAAGATTGTGTGGTCAGTATTAAAAAGTGCAACATGTATGTTTTTATTTTTTGTGTACCCCTGTGAGGACAGTGACACTTATAATGTCAATTTATTGAATCCCTTATGACATATGAAAGCACTCTACCAGTATTGACTTCTTATTGTTCATTCCTATACTTATTTTTCTTATTATCTCCTTATTTTTAACATGTAAAAAATGTTTTAATATACTGATACTAATATAATACAATAAAAATATAATATGAACACATTATAAATATTCAACGAGTTACATTTTACTTAAGTGTACTGTTTAATTACTATATATATATATATATATATATATATATATATATTCCTTATATGAGTGAATGAGGATGTTCAAGGTGCTCCTCCTTTCTTTATGTGAGCGAAGGAACACGTGCCTGTCCACGACATTCTGAGAGCAGATCTGCGCAGTAGTTTCGTTCTTCCTGTTCTCTTTTGCTGTGCTGCATTTACATCAGATTACAGAACACGGAAGCAACAGTTCCTTTGAACCATTTGCCTAAGCTAAGCAAGGGCCCCAGGCGTGGAGTCCAAAAATCTGAGTGTCCATTACATCAAGGAGAGATGAGCAAAGGAAAAGCCAAGGGGCAGGAGAACGTGCCCAGTTCTCTCCTCAGCAGCCAGGAGAATGATCGCCTGCTAGAGCTGCTGGGAAGGAGATGCATGGTGAGTGAAGTCACTTTGATTAGAAGGCCAATCACGGATGGACATTCTGTCCCACAGAGGATGTTTTGGGGATATAAATCAATCAGGTATAAAAGAGAAACTCCTGAAAGGACAGACATGGTGCAGAAGTTACAGATGAGATTGGAGCTGTTACTGTTGATGTCAGTTAAAGGTCAAAGTAAGACTCAGCTTTTCAAGCTGTTCTGTTGTCTGTGTGCAGAATGAAAAAGATGAAGAGAAAGCATACAAAGCAACCTGTTACAGAACATGCTGTAAAAGCCAAAGTATTTAATCCAAAGTCAATTAATTTCCACCTAGGAAAATCTTAATTATAAAACATAACTAATTTCTTTAGATTGTTCATTTCACATTGTTAGCCTGTCTGCAGTGACAAATGATGTGTGTAATGGCAAAGTTTAACTGGAGAATGACAGGAAATGCTGTTTGAGGCCACTTCCTGTTGTTGTAGAGGATGCTGATGTCTTTAGCTTTCGTTGTAATACTTCACTCATTAATCTTTTATTAATGCACTTTTATGTCAGTTTATTGTGTTTGTGTGTGTGTGTGCAGACCATGGCCACAGCGGTTGTTCAGTTGTACATGGCTCTTCCTCACAGTCCGACGCAATGGAGTCTGCAACATACTGGAGTTGTTTGTTTCGTTAAGGACAATCCTAAACGTTCATACTACATCCGGCTTTATGACATAAAGGTTAGAAATTCAGATTCTAATCTGTAGTGCAAAAAACTTATCATAACTGCTCTTTAATTCATCAGAATTGTTATGCAGAATGTTTATGCATCTAGCATCTTTGCAGATAGAGACGTTCTCTAAGATTAAATATATTTATAATGAAAATTTGTTTTATACGGACTCCTGTTAGCATGACCAAGCTTGAACTGTGGCAAGTAGGCTGAAATTAAATAAAGATAGCCTACACTTCTGCTTTGAGTTATGAGTCACAGCAACTCAGTTCAGCTCATGAAGTCATACGGTGGTAGCACCATTTAGACTTTGATAATATTTGTGCATGTTCATGTTATTTATTTATTTATTTTCAGGAAGGCAAAATGGTATGGGAGCAGGAGCTGTATAATCAGATGGCTTATTGCTGTCCAATGAAGTTCTTCCACACCTTTTCAGCTGATGTGGGTACAGGCACTTTAAAAATCTCAATTCAAGCCAAAACTCAACACTGTGCCAATTTTCACTGGAAAATCCAAATCTCACAATCTGAGAGATCTAATATATTTGAATGCACTTGTGTCTCAGGACTGTCAAGTAGGTTTGAACTTTGCCAGTGAGACAGAAGCTGAATTTTTCAGAAAGATCAGTGTGGAAAAGATTAATCAGAGATGCAATCGCCAGGGTCAGTTACTGTCATTCTCATTCATATTTTATATGAATTTCGCATAAATACTCATATTTACTCACTATCTCTTTGTGCCTTTTTTTATATATGCATATTTAGAAAAAAAACAGCATGCTCCGTCTGAAGGTATGTGTGCACAAGGTTAAACGTACACTTAGTATTAACTGTTAGATAAGCATCTTAAGGCTGGTTTTATTTTGATTAACAGAAAACCGGGCACTACCACAAACTCCTCCAACAAATGGTGAGTCACTTTTAAACATTTTAAACTCTTCATGCAGAAGTGTCAATTGTATCAAGTGTCATTACTCACCCTCACCTCCAAACCTGTGTGACTTTCTTTCTTCTGCGGAAAGCAAAAGAAGACATTTTGAAAAATGTCCCAGTGTTTTTTTTTCTTATGTAATGAATTTCGATGGTGTCCAGTGTTGTTTTAGACAGTGCTTGTTCTTCAAAATACCTTCTTTTGTGTTCAGCAGAAGAAAAAAAGTTCATTTTTGGTTGAAATGTCCCCTTAACATATCCTGCAGTGTTCACATGGTCTAACGCATTGCAAATGCTAGTGTTTAACCTATATATGTCCAATAACCAGGTCCAGTTTCACAGCCAACTGTAATGGCCACAGTGGACATCCAGAACCCAGATATTGTGGCATCAAGGTACCGCTCCCCCCCAGTACCTATCCCTGCACCAGCCTCACTCTGCATTGGCAAAAAGGACAAAAAGGGAAAGAAGAAAGGCCCAAAGCTCACTAAGGCAGATATCGGAGCTCCTAGTGGATTCAAGTAAGAGAATTTTCCCATAAGTTGGACACTCACTTTGTGTTTTGTTTCATTTGTTTGACGTGATGCTGCCTCTCATTCCTCTTCAGACATGTCACTCATGTTGGGTGGGATCCAAACTCTGGGTTTGATGTAAGAAATGTCCTTAATCCTTAAAAAATGCATAAAGCAAATTTAGTCACATAAACTAATATTTAATGCTTATGCCAATTGCAATTATAAAATTAAAAAGTAACAAACTGACTTTTGGCCCCTCTAGACCAACAATCTTGACCCTGACCTGAAGAATTTGTTCAGCAGTGCTGGTATCAGTGATGCCGAGCTGGCAGACAAAGAAACATCTAAGATCATCTATGACTTCATCGAGCAATCTGGAGGCCTGGACGCAGTAAAAGAGGAAATGAGGAAACAGGGTGAGCTCATTCAAAAATAAAAATGAAAGAAGTTCTGTGTGGAATATTTGGACGTTTGATTTAGATCATTTCACCTTGATAAGATCATTAATGTCAGCATGGCATGGAAATTCAGATCTATTTTCTAAAATGCATCTTTTTTTTAATCTTACTGAAGGCAATTAATCCATGCATACTTTATTGATTTATTTTTAATTTTGAGCTCATAATTTTCATCAAAATGTCATGACTTGATCTTCTGATGAAAAGGACAAACTTCTCTGCTGACATATGACAGATTTCTCCAATTATTTAGTCTGCATAAACTCCGCCCCTTTCTCACAATCGACCACAAATTCACATTCAGATCTGCCTCCATCCAATCAACAACCAATTAATATAACCAAGTCCCGGTTCTTTTTTTTTTTTCTTTTTCATTTGACTTTAATTATGCTTGTTGCCCAGAGGGTCCTCGTTTTGCCCCTGCACCTCCTCCACCTCGCGGCGGGCTTCCCCGAGTCCCAGGTCCACCTGGACGTCCTCCACCACCTTCACGCAGCCCTGGACCCCCGCATCGGGCTCCACCCCCACCTGCACCACCTGGAGGCTGTTTTGAGCCTCCACCTCCTATGCCATCTTCTCACCCGCCACCACCACCCCCCAGTCACAGTCACAAGCCACCTCCTATGGGTGGCGGTGCACCACCTCCACCTCCACCTCCGCCCCCACCTCCTCCTCCACCGCCGCCTTCTTCAGCCAGTAACTTCCCCAGTAGCCCTGGCAGCTCAGCACCACCTCCTCCCGTCTCTGGTGGTGGAGGACGAGGAACCTTAATGGAGGAAATTCGCCGTGGACGTGCGTTAAAGAATGTACGTGAGATGCAGATGCAATACATTTTGTTCAATTGTTTCTATAAGTATTAAGGGCTGTTCAAAATAACAATATCTTTATAATAATCATTCTAATTCAGTGAGAATAGGGAAGTCCACATCACAGCTATAACTATTGCTAATACCATTGGAATCACTTTCAGAACATTTTTTTTTTTTACATTATCGTGCATAGGCCTAGTTATAATTAACTTTATAGTTATCATTTGATAGATTCATATATCTTGGTGTAAATGTTTTTTTTTATTATTATTTTAACTGTGCTTTGTTGGGCATAACTATTGTTTTTGTGGTGTTTATGTCAGGTGTCTGAATCCCCGGACACTAATACTCCAGCTCAAGATGAATCCTCAGGGGGAATTGTGGGAGCTCTGATGATGGTGATGCAGAAAAGGAGTAAAGTTATCCATTCCTCAGGTAACCCATTTAATAAATCTATTATTTTCACAACCACAGGTCATTCAAAACTTGGGTTAACAAGATCCTAGGTTATCATTTTCCATATTTCACATTTGTGTATCGCGTCTTAATGTTCTTATTTGTATATTTGCACACACTCGAGCTGTATAAATAGCTCATTCATGGGCATCAGTTTGACTTACATTTTTCCTGACTGTATATTCCAGTTTGTCCTGGACCATCCATGTAAGAATAAAACGGTATTTCTTCACTTAAATTAACGCGGCTTTTTCTGTTACTTTTTAACTCGTTACTTTCTCTCAAACGCTAAAAACGAAATGTCGCGCGGCGCGTCAACGTTTCTTCGATTGCGCAAACCTAATGGATATTTAATGAAACAAGGACTGTTTCGTTTTATGATTGGTTGGTTGTTTCTACGCACACACAAAAAGAAACTCTCAAGATATGAAACAGAAAAGAGTGCATTAAAATGTATTTTCAGGTTGCTGCTTGCATATAAAGGCGCGCTATCGAAAAGGCGATTGTCTTTTTAAACTGTAGGCTAAAGGCAGAATTTTATGTCTTCCGTGTGCATGTTTTAGTAGCCATCTGCATAATATTTTTATCATTAGATACAAACAAATACTAACTTTTTTTCTCTCTTTCTTTCTTCAGAAGACGAAGAAGATGTTGGGGGTGATGAAGATGAAGAAGATGAATGGGATGAATAATGCTTCTCTCTGTTCTTGGTTCACAAATTTATGACATCCACCAGTTCATAAAATGAGCTGATAAAGCTGATGCTCATTTGAAATCATTTTAGCAATAGGCATGAAATCTTCAGGTTATTCCAGATTAGTTGCACTGAATGATCTGAAGATCTTCTGTAAATCCAATAAAGCAATAAAACCCTATCTGACAATGGGTACACTGTAAAAAATAAATCATGGGTCTTGTAATTTTCATTAAAAAAATTAAGGTGATAATTAAAAATAGTGAGTATATACAGGTGCATCTCAATAAATTAGAATGTCGTGGAAAAGTTCATTTATTTCAGTAATTCGACTCAAATTGTGAAACTCATGTACTGAATAAATTCAATGCACACAGACTGAAGTATTTTAAGTCTTTGGTTCTTTTAATTGTGATGATTTTGGCTCACATTTAACAAAAACCCACTAATTCACTATCTCAACAAATTAGAATATGGTGACATGCCAATCAGCTAATCAACTCAAAACACCTGCAAAGGTTTCCTGAGCCTTCAAAATGGTCTCTCAGTTTGGTTCACTGGCTACACAATCATGGGGAAGACTGCTGACAGTTGTCTAAGAAGACAATCATTGACACCCTTCACAAGGAGGGTAAGCCATAAACATTCATTGCCAAAGATGTTGGCTGTTCACAGAGTGCTGTATCCAAGCATGTTAACAGAAAGTTGAGTGGAAGGAAAAAGTGTGCAAGAAAAAGATGCACAACCAACCGAGAGAACCGCAGCCTTATGAGGATTGTCAAGCAAAATTGATTCAAGAATTTGGGTGAACTTCACAAGGAATGGACTGAGGCTTGGGTCAAGGCATCAAGAGCCACCACACACAGACGTGTCAAGGAATTTGGCTACAGTTGTCGTATTCCTCTTGTTAAGCCACTCCTGAACTACAGACAACGTCAGAGGCGTCTTACCTGGGCTAAGGAGAAGAAGAACTGGACTGTTGCCCAGTGGTCCAAAGTCCTCTTTTCAGATGAGAGCAAGTTTTGTATTTCATTTGGAAACCAAGGTCCTAGAGTTTGGAGGAAGGGTGGAGAAGCTCATAGCCCAAGTTGCTTGAAGTCCAGTAAGTTTCCACAGTCTGTGATGATTTGGGGTGCAATGTCATCTGCTGGTGTTGGTCCACTGTGTTTTTTGAAAACCAAAGTCACTGCACCCGTTTACCAAGAAATTTTGAAGCACTTCATGCTTCCTTCTGCT
The DNA here is from genome assembly GCA_036784905.1 of Acrossocheilus fasciatus. Lineage (NCBI taxonomy): Eukaryota > Metazoa > Chordata > Actinopteri > Cypriniformes > Cyprinidae > Acrossocheilus > Acrossocheilus fasciatus. The sequence continues at coordinate 12,806,086 of CM071945.1, read as the reverse complement.
TAACAGCTTTTTAAAGATGCTGATTTCATTTTCCAGCAGGATTTGGCACCTGCCCACACTGCCAAAAGCACCAAAAGTTGGTTAAATGACCATGGTGTTGGTGTGCTTGACTGGCCAGCAAACTCACCAGACCTGAACCCCTTAGAGAATCTATGGGGTATTGTCAAGAGGAAAATGAGAAACAAGAGACCAAAAAACCTGGGCTTCCATACCACCTCAGCAGTGCCACAAACTGATCACCTCCAGGCCACGCCAAATTGAGGCAGTAATTAAAGCAAAAGGAGCCCCTACCAAGTATTGAGTACATATACAGTAAATGAATATACTTTCCAGAAGGCCAACAATTCACTAAAAATGTTTTTTTATGAAGTATTCTAATTTGTTGAGATAGTGAATTGGTGGGTTTTTGTTAAATGTGAGCCTAAATCATCACAGTTAAAAGAACCAAAGACTTAAACTACTTCAGTCTGTGTGCATTGAATTTATTTAATACACCAGTTTCACAATTTGAGTTGAATTACTGAAATAAATGAACTTTTCCACGACATTCTAATTTATTGAGATGCACCTGTATTTCATTAAAGAAATTGTGGTTCAGTGTTGTATAGAAAATACCGAGGGAGTTTTACTAATAAAACCAAGAGATGCTTTCCTCATTTGTTTAAAGGAAACTTAAGCAGTTTTGAGGCTTGAATTGAGGAACTGATTAAACTAAAAAAAATTAAGGAAAGAAGGCTACCTATTTATTTTAAGAGAATTATTTTAGAGGTGATTATTAGTTCCCAGCATGCTTTGCATATGGCTGGATATGGAGAGTAAATTTTGAAATTAAATGCTATTTCATGTGTTTTTGAGTGAAGGGAAACATCTATTAATGTTTAATGTTCAGTTATGTTTGACATTTGAAAGAGTTTCTGTTACGTTGAAGTTTCCATTGTGCAGAAGAGTAGCACTTATGGTTATGGATACTAGCCCTATATGGAATTAAACCTTGAGCAATAGCTTTGCTAGTGCTAGAGCATTACCAGTATTTCTCAAGCATTTTCCTACTTGAGCTGTGTGGCTGTAAACAGTCTTTTAAATGTACAAAAATAACTCAAAGTCAAATACAAACAGGCCTCACTCAAAATAACAGACTTTTGAGAATCAACTTAAAATAAATGAGCACATTTCACAAATTATGTTAAATTCATTGCGTCATAGATGAATTAATTTAGGAGATTTTACATTATTTATTCAGGTAGATTCCATTAAAAAACCAAACCTTAAAAACTACTCAAAAATATTAAGTGTAATATTGTTACCATAACTTTTTTAAGTAAATAGCCCGTTCCATTTTTTACAGTGTAGATTTCAAGTCTGTTTTGCAGAGTCTCAGCCTTGTTTCAAAGACTGGTCTGTTTTATCTCCATCTTTCACTTCAGTAGCTCAGCAGTAGTTCAGTGTGAGTTCATTTAGGAAGAAGGAACTTTAGTTGAGCCAAACCAGGAGTGGTGTTAGATTTCATCCAAACATAGGACTGCCAAGCTTAACCACAGCTTTATGTTGGATATTTCCTCCTGTGTGCACATACTTTGGACTCAACAACTGTTTTAATTCCAAATCTGTCTCTTTTAACTACAAACCCAGCGATGTTATTCTTGTGGAGATGATATATCTGTTTTTCTGAAGCCATGTAGCCTACAATGTTCTGTATATCTGTTGGCTGCACAAGACCTCCCCCTACAGGACAAATGTGGAACTAACAAAAAAGATTAAAAAGAGTATTAAAATAAACGAATAAGTTTTTATGATACTTTTTGATGTAGATGGATATGTCAGTTGTTCAGACAGTTAGAACAATAAATAAATAAACCGATAAAAACAAAAACAGCAGTTTATTGTTATTGCTTTAAAAAACACCTATTAGGACTCCCAAATCCCAGAATACCATGATAATAAAATAATATTTATCACAAACAATCACATTAACATGAACCTACACAAACATCGGTAAATACAAAGAGGAAGTATTTAGGAAGCAACCATATTTAGGAAGTTTTTCTTTAGCTCAACACCAAAGGAAAGACACAACAGGACAAAGAAAGTCTATGTGGCATTACAGTTCTTCAGAGAAGTTGTGTCAGATGTCATTCTGCACAATAACATCTCTGTGGAGAGGAAAGAAGTGTGGTTTGGACTCTAGAATATGTTCTCCACCCTTTAAGACCAGATAACATGTCTCGGGTTAAAACCACAGAGCGTTTCTTTAAGCGCTTTTTATACACAGTCATTACAAATATTCCTCCAACATCCAAAGAAGAGAAACAGTCTCTTATCCTTTCAAAAATGACACTAGTGGGCTAGACAAAGTATGTTCTCAGAAGAAAATTACACAACATGTTTCCCTTGCTTTTGTCCTTTTGTTTGGTGTCAAGTGATATTCCATAGAAAGTGCTTGAAGAGGTAGACATTTCTGGATTAAAACACACTGCAAATATGAAATATTTCATGCCAACTGATAAAAAGAAATTATTTTTTGCCCATATTTTTTTCTTGAGAATCCCAAGGTTAATTTAAAGGTTTCAAATGTTAATATATATATATATATGTCTACAGGTTAACCGACTATAGTTTCTTCAAAAACATCTACCTCTTTCTCCTCAGCATCTCTCTATGTGTCCTGGTCCTGTTAATAAACAATACAATACAATGACATTTTCCATCAAAACCAGCTCTGTCCCACCACCAAAGAGCACAACTCACATGAATATGTACACTCTCACAATAAATATGTTGTGACAGAGGGTCACATGACAGATGAGGAAAGAGAGGAGGTTGGTTTTAATCCTGACCAGTGACTTGTCGAATACATACATTTTCTATGTACATGTGTCATCGTCACACAACACAAAGCACAGATACTGTGTTCATACACGAGCAAAAAACATGACCACATATCACCATTGACAAACCGTGGAATACAAAATGTTTCAATTCGATGGATTGAGAGTGAGAATGTTTTTAGTGGTCTGACTATCATCAGAGTCCAGAGTCAAAGATAGAAGAGACCAGACTGAAAAACTGTATCTATATACAGCAGTTCAAATCAGGGAAGATCCCTTCGCTCATAGTAGTTGGGGACAAGCATTTGTTTCACAAGACGACAAAAGAAGATAACGGACTTGTATTTTGATTGCAATCAAAATTGAAATGTGAAGTGCATATCAATAGCTATCTACGTCTGGCTTCATTGATCACACAGGAGAAATTCTGATGCATAATCCCTATAAACAACTTTTATTTTTCGTCATTTTGGTCCACAGTCTTGTCCAAATAAAACATTTAAATTTCCAGGGCAATGATCCAATCATGTTGCAAAGAATTGCTTGTTCCATTACAAAAAAATATAATATTTTTAGTATTAGATAAATATTTTCTTTTACAATCCACGTATTCGAAATGTAAAACATTTTTTAAATGTATTTTTAATCTAACATCCAATATTATTATTGCAAGGATTTTAAATTCTCAATCTATCTGTATTTTTTGTTTTGTTTTTCCTGAAACAATAAACTTGAATAATACTGAAATATCAATTTTGATAGAAACTTTCACAGTTCTAAGATTTCAAATTTCTGTTATGGATCAAGACTAAAATTAAAGCTCAAATGTATGGAGGACTAGAGGTAACACTTAAAAGTAAAATGATATAAACAAGTTATCAATTTATTATTTCTAAAATGATCTATTTCCATTTTAAGGTTTCAATTCTTATATTCATTTTAATTTTAAATGAATATTTTCATATTATATTCATTTTAATTTTAATTGTCACTTCTAGTTGTCCATACAAATTGACCTGTTCTTCCAAGGACTTTACTACAGAAAACTCTATAAACAATTGCAAATGCCAAGAAAAGTAAAAGCTTTAGTGGTCAAAATGATGGCAAGATATATTGTGCTATAATTGTAGCGTGCAGATACGTACATCGAACCATCTTAAAATGCTCCAGAATATTCCGTCCACAACTGTATTTTACGGTCTGGGGATTTAAAGACGACTGACTGAATCAGCGATCTTTCAATTTCACCCCAAACGCCTTTTGAAGCCTCTACAAAGTACGTGTTTTCAAATGTTTCTGATAGTATTTACACTGCAGTCATTGGTGTACTGAATATTAGAATGGAATAGCTTATGTTTAACATAAAACAGCAGTAGTTTTGCTGGTGTGGCTGGACGTTTTAAGGAATTCCTTTGGAAAACTGTGTAGTTTAATACTAGCTATGGAAGTGAGCACATCACAGCCAGATTTAGATTAGATAGGGGAACTAAGTGCATCAAACTGAACCTCAAAACGAAAAATCAATCTAGTTCAGACACAGTCTGATACATCTAATGAATCAATTGAATCTGTCTAATCATTTTATTAAATGGACCGAGAGGAAGAACATAATGATGGGGCACATGGATGGGACATGGTCAACAGGGTCCCAGGTGCTGTTCCATTCACTGCTCCTGTAGCTCCTCCTCTTCTTGTTCTCCCGTGTGCCTGCGGTTGTTGCGTTTGGCTTTGTGCGGCTGGTTTTGTATCTGCTGCCTGTAGGATTGGCAGTACTGGTTGATGAGACGCACTTCAGGCTGTGGGTGGAGCTGGAGAGAAGGTGGGTTGGTCTGAGGGGGAGGGGGCGGTGGTGGAGGGTGGTGATGGGAATGGGAATGGTGGCGGCGGTGCTCTGGTTCGATCAGGACATCCGTCTCAGTCAGCGCCTCCACAATCTCCCGGTCCAGGATCCGTAGGGAGATGCGCGCCACGGTGTGTTTGAAGTTGTTCTCGGTTGCCAGGCAGTGGTAAAGGCCGGCATCTGATTGGGTGAGAGACTTCAGCAGGATGCCATGACCGGTCTTCAAGACATCTTTGTCTCGACTGAGCTGTAGGAAAAAGGAGTCATTTATGCCTTCTTAATTAATGATGCAAAACACAAAAGATGAATTTCGAAGGATGCTTCAACTGCTTTTGTCCATACAATGAAAGTCAATAGGAGTTCAAAACAACACTTTCATTATAAGGACAAAAATGATTTTTCAAACTTCCACTAAAGAAAGAAAGTCATACAAGTTCAAAATGACATGAGAGTGCAGTGTAATAAATTTCTCATTTTAATGGTAAAAGACTTAAAAAAAAAAAATAAAATTGTAATATTAATCCTCTTAATGGCTTAACAGCAATTTCCTAATATACACTATACAACAATCAAATTTCAACACAAATTAAGATATTTTTGATGAAATCTGAGCGCTTTCTGACCCTGCATAGACGGCAATGCAACTGACACATTCAACATGATCATCATTAAAGGAACACTCCACTTTTTTTGGAAATAGGCTCATTCTCCAACTCCCCCAGAGTTAATAAGTTGAGTTTTACCGTTTTTGAATCCATTCAGCCGATCTCCGGATCTGGCGAGAGCACTTTTAGCATAGTTTAGCATAGATCATTGAATCCAATTAGACCAGTAGCTACCGGGAACTACTTTCAGGCGCTGCGTAATATCACTACGCCTGCCGCGGCCATGTTACGGCAGCAAAGTTCCTTGATTATTACGCCGGAATGAGAGTAGTTCCTAATCATATCAGCCTAGAAAATCGCAACTTTTCATTTTCCGCCGATCTTAGTACACGATATAACTACAGAAGAGTCAAGTTTTAAATAGGACAAATATTGAAACTCTTTGATCGTTTTTGAACGCGATGCTACTGGTCTAATAGGATTCAATGATCTATGCTAAGCTATGCTAAAAGTGCTATCGCCAGACCCGGAGATCGGCTGAATGGATTCAAAAACGGTAAAACTCAACTTATTAACTCTGGGGGAGTTGGAGAATGAGCCTATTTCCAAAAAAAGTGGAGTGTTCCTTTAAAACAGTCCATGTGACATCAGTGGTTCAACCGTAATTTTTTTTTAAAGCTACTTTTTGTGTGCAAAGAAAACAAAAATAACAACAATTTCTCTCTTGTGTCTATCTTCACCCCACGTTCACGAGAGTACCACCATATGTGTGTGTGGTGTTTCTGACGAAAGAGAAGAAATTGTTGAATAAAGTCATTATTTTTGTTTTCTTTGCACACAAAAAGTATTCGTGCACCTTCATAAAATTAAGGTTGAACCCCTGATGTCACATGGACTATTTTAAAGATGTCCTTACTACCTTTCTGGGCCTTGAATGTGGTAGTTTCATTGTTGTCTATGGAGGGTCAGAAAGCTCTCGGATTTCATAAAAAATATCTTAATTTGTGTTCCAAAAATGAACGAAGGTCTTACAGGTTTGGAACAACATGAGAGTGAGTAATTAATGACAGAATTTTCATTTTGGGGTGAACTGTCCCTTTAAGTATAAAAATGTTTGAAAGTGAAAAAGAACAAATCATCTTACAATTCATAGTGAAAAAGCATAAATTGTATCCCTGTGTGAAACTTCACATTTGATACTTTTTCACTGAAATAATGTTTCTTCTAGCATTTTTGAGTGAAGCCTTATAATAGTAAAATCAGTGTCTTACTGCTTTTCGTTTGCCGTCCTTCTGGTAGAGCCATTTGACGGAGGCCTGCGGGGATCTTGGCTGGCACTCCAAGAACGTGCTGCTCCCCTCAACCCCAAACTGCACCGTCTCCCTCAGACGCTTCTCTACTGAGAGGGTCAGAGAAGGGCCACATTCAAGTTTCTGAAGATCTCCTGCATCATTATTCAGTATCATATGAGAGGCTGTTTACAAACCTTTAGCATTAAATCCTCTGCACTGCCGTAGAGGATCTCCGTGTTTGATATCTTGCCTTCTGCTTCTCCTAAGGATTCATTCACAAATGGTTAAAAGCTTATTGACTATTTTAACTGTGAAACTGCTGTTTCTCTTCAGCACATCTGATGAAGACCAATATGCGTTGCACATGTACTGACCGTGTTATCAGCATTAAAATAGACAGTTAATGAAGTCAAGAAATTCATTTGAACACAATTTGGACCATGGACCACCCAGTGGGGTAAATGAATGTGGTCTGACCTCTTGGTAGCCGGGGTGAAAGCAGAGCAGTATTCTCCATCCCAGGCACAGTAGGGGTCGCGGGCCAGGCAGCAGTCCGAACAGGCCTTGCCATAAACGGCACACCTGTGCAGGGACACCTGGGTAAGACCCCTTTCTGAAGACACGTACAACTGTTGCTGTAAACCACAAGAGATAAAGAGAAAATGTTGAATATTATCATATTAACTAAATTCATTACTTGGAATTATATATATATATATATATATATAATTCCAAGTAATGAATTTAGTTAATATGATATATATATATATATATATATATATATTTTTAAAGACCTAATAAAAGGGACAACAATTTACAAAATATAATATATAAAAATAAAATCTAATTCAAAATTAACTATAATATATATCAAATGGTACTAAAATAATGATATTACTACAACTATATTTACCCTTTTAGAAGAAATCTTCAGAGTTTTGACCGCTGCTGGAGTCTGAAAAAATAGAGGGAAACATTTCAAAACGTTCAAAATCATGCATTGTGGTATTTTAGGGTAATCCATACCCAATTTAAAAAATTCAGCAAAAATCTGTACTTTTGTACCTTAAAAACCTCAACCTCTTCCAAAATGAGCTCTTCTGTTGTGCTGATGTCTTTTGGTAAGACAATCACCTTCTGGACTGTTCCACGATCTAAAGTTCAAGGTGAACCATGAGTAAACCTATCAGATTGCCCATGCTTTAAAAGATATACAAATTAGGTGGTTCATGTTGCAATGCTACACCTTCTCATATAACTTCAGGAAGAAATCATGCTGCATGTAACGGAATAGAAATTTATACAATGAGAAATGTCTAACCTGTGCCCAGGAAGAGCACCTCGTATCTTCCATCCACAGCATCCACCAGGTCCACAGCAATAGTGGTGAAACGGTAGTCAACTCCAGTCCTGACCACCAGCGGGCGCTTGTGTATTGGATATATAGGTTGATACATCAGTGGATGTGCGCGTACAAAGTTTACAGCCTCGTCAGAAAAGGCTTTAGTGGTGTGGAGATCAGGGGTGAAGGTTCCTCCAGGACACTAGGCAGTAAAAATTAGAATGAGATATCAGCAAAGAATTAATAAGGTACCAAACTGGATTTCATAAGCAATACTCACAGTCCCTGGGCGAGGGTAAGGGATTTTGCCAGTATAAGGTGTCCACTGGTAGTTGTGACCATGTTTGTGAGAGAAGGGTCCATTGAAGACATTTCTGATGTCTGCCATGGAGTACACACACACGGCAGAGCCTTTAAACACAGAGCTAGAGAGGAAAACAGAGAAACAGCATTGGCATCATAACTCCTTTAACAAAAGACAATCAATAAACACTGATCTGAAGGAATAGAGATGTTACACTCAACAGGGATTTAATCAAAGCCAAATAATCAGTTAGATACATTAAAACTCTTTTTTTCCACTGTCTGTCAATTTTATTTATTTATTTTTTTACCTTTGTCAGTTTATTGATTTTGCTTACTTTAGTACTAATATTTATTGCTTCAAAATGAAATAACATGTTGTCAAAGGCTCTTTTCCATAAAAAAAAAAAAACATCAAGCTCTAAAGAGACAGAAAAGTAACAGAAGTAATTTTATTTTAAGTTTTCCATATGATATTCAAGGGTAATATTCCATATTATATTAATTTCCATACGTTAAATGGTAAAATTAAGTTTTGAGGGGAAAAAAGCTAAATATATTCTTTTATGAAAGTAAGTCAAAAGTGTTTGGAATGGTCGAAGGGCAGTATATAATGAAATAATTAATATTTTGGGTTTGGGAAGATTTTTTTTTAAATTGTGTTATGGAAAAAAAGTGTCTCATGCCTACCAAGGCTATATTTATTTTATTGAAAATACAGTAAATAATTAATATTTTTAGTAGACATTACTCCAGTCTTCAGAAATCATTTTAATATCTTATTTGGTGCTCAGGAAATATTATTATTATTATTATTATTAATAATGTTGAAAACGGTTGTGCTGCTTAATATTTTTGTGGAAACCATGTTCCTTTTTTCCAGGATTCCTAGATTAATAGAAAGTTCAAATTACAGCATTTGTTTGAAATAGACTTTTTGTAACATAAATCTCTTTACTTTTCACTTTTGTTCAGTTTAATGTGTCCTTGCCGAATAAAGTTTCAATTTCTTTCTGACTACAAAAATTTTAGATTTTAGGTCTGTGTATGAGAGGTTCTCTCACCCAGCTGTGGAGAACACAGCATACACAATGGGGTTCCGTTCATCATGGGTCCTCTGGATGAAAACATCCCCTTCAAAACAAACAGACATCAGGGCTCAGAGACAGACAGAGAGCTGATTAAGAGCATGTTATGATCATGTTGAAGAGAAAAACATATGCCATACTCAGTTCATCAAAGTAAGTCTCAACACCATCTGCACCAATCACAGAACAGACCAGTCGTGCTTTGAGGAACGTTGTCCACTTATTCACCAATGACCTCTGACCTCCATCATCATTCTAAAAGGGAAAGCACACAGACAGAAAAAAAGATTAGACTTTAAACAAACCGTGGGTTCATCTGATTTACATGACAAAAATCATCATTCTTAAAAGTTGATTATTAAGTCAGAGTGTGGCTTAAGAAGTCAAGTCTTGTGTCTAGCATCTGGATTTTCTCACCAGACAGACTCGGCCTACTCTCGCGAGAACACTCGGAGCGCTGCCCCCCGAAGCATCTAAACTCTTCTCCCGAAAGAAGAAGTAAAGCTTATCATCATTCCTCTCTGCACTGTCTGGAATCTTCTGGATTTTTATAAACACAGGCTCTGATGGAGAGATAAAAGGATTTGTAAAGAGACAAAAAGGATAATATTCGTCACATTTTAATCACTTCACTCCTCTGCTTATATCATACCATTCAGCCATCGGGAGTCATACTGCTCGGTTCTGACAGCGGGACGGTCTCCCAAGGTTCTGAAGATGGCTGGATCTGTACCCATAAAGTCCACATGTACTCCAGCATACAGGTTCCCATCTGAAGAGGGTAGAATTAGTGTAATGTGGAGAGAAAGAGATCATGATGGATGAAGACTGGCTAAATTTATACTACTGGCCCATTTATACAGCTTGAAGTCTCTCATACAACTAAGTGCTTAACAGAATAGTTCCCACACTTCTGACCAAGGAATTTCCAGGACTCCAGTCGATCAAGGTCACTGGTTAAGTATTTTTAAAAATAACTTCATAAATAAAACATTTGAATTTATAGATCTAAACAATTGTACAAGTTTTACTCTACAAAGATTATTTCTTTGAAAGAAATCGATACTTTTATTCAGCAAGGATGCATAAAATTGACAAAAAAAGACAGTAAAGACATATTGGGCAAATTCCAAACGGCTTTTTGCGCTCTTGAAGGGTACGCCATTTGTAGGGACGTTCCAAACGAAAGTGAACAACCGATTCCCTTCACGAAGGGCCCTTCCAGAAGTCCATTAGCGAAGGGAACATACGATTTCCGTTTGTGATCATGTGATCTTCAGTTAGGAGATCTAGTAATGCATTTTAAAGCAAAGTTGGGGTTTATTTTGACTTTACATATAAACGTAAGTAGAATATGCTAATTAAATTTGTCTTTATTTTTATGTAATACAAAATATTTTCATCAGTGATAGAAATAGGATTTAAGACTATTGTAAGCAAGTTTAGTTTGAAAAAGTTTAAAAGTAAATAAGGCACAATTAGACCGTATTTGAATAAAATAATAACAATAAGAAGAAATTTACGTATTTGCAACAACTTGTTGGAGCGCTGAATGCTGCACGCACACGCAGTGTTGTCAAGGTAACATTTTGTCTTTCATTCCCTTCACCAAGGCAGTTCCAAACGCTTATAGAAGACAGTAATGTTTTCAGCATTGATAATAATAAAATACTGTTTCTCAGGCAGCAAATTAGATATTAGAATGATTTCTGAGTGATCATATGACACTGAAGTAATGGCTTCAAAATCTCATTTGTGCTTTTTGGAGCTTGACTACATGCTTTTACTATGAGAGAAACAAGAGAGCAGGAGAAAGAGAGAGTCTCACTTATCAAAGCTGCTGCGTTCTCCTGGCGGGGATCGTAAGGAGACTTTCCTTTTCCAGAGTCCACATAACCAGGAACCAGCCGGAACAGGTATTCCTACACACGATCACACACACACAACTTATTAGTAATTATAAAATTAGTTTTTATTTGTGTAAAAAACATCAAATATGATCAAATTTGTATTGACCCTCTTTGTTATTGCTCATTAAATAAAAAAAATGATTGTCTTCTAAATTCATTCACAAGATTAATACTGCAGTACAGTAAACATTATGTGTGTACCTCAGCTCTCCAGCCTCTGTTGATGAAGGTGCAGATAGGTTTATAAGCTCCTGTGCCGCAGGTGTACAGGTGAGTCCTGTTCCACGGCTCAATCAGACGCACAAAGTTAGCACACTCTCCCTGAGAACACACAAATGAGAGAAAAAACGAGGGATTTTAGCAATAAGTCTATTTCTTTGCCAAAATGATTCAATATTGAATCAAAATAGACTGTAAAAGTGTACCTGTCCACCTTTTCCAGTTAATTTACACTCCCCTTTTCTTTGTGCTGTTGCTGGCCAGTGAATCTGAAAACACACAAACCTTATTTAAAATACTACACCATAATCACAAAAAAAGTAGCAAAAGTACCACTGAACTACCATAAAATTGGGACGTCTGGGTTCAATTACAGTAAATGAACACTTAAATTAGCTCAAAATCCACACAATGTTTTTACACATTTCTTACATTATAAGAAAATAATTAAAATAACTTTATAGTGTCTTACAATAAGAGGTTCTTTGTTGACATTTTGCATGTCTAGAGAGACCAGATATTCACAGCTGCCCAGGTAGAGCCGGCCTTGGTCTTGGTCCATATGCAGGATTCTGTAGTCGCTGGTGTTGAACGAGAAACTGAACGGCCGTATGGTTTTTGTCTCCAGTAACTCTGAATGAAAGAAAGAAAATATCAGGTCAAAGCAGTTAACATCAACAAAATCTTTTCTAAAAGTACCAGCTGTAGTTCATGTGGATGCTTTAATTCTTCAGAAATTATCCATCCAGTAGATTGTTTGGTTGGTTTAAGGTTTTCAGTGAAGTCTTTTCACATTTTTGGGTTTCACAGAAATGGAAGTCGTTATGGTTGGGTAAACTTCTATAGCGGTGAACAGGAGACCACATCAAATATGTGACCCTGGACCACAAAACCAGTCTTAAGTCACTGGGGTATATTTGTAGCAATAGCCAAAAATACATGGTATGGGTCAAAATTATCAATTTTTCTTTTATGCCAAAAATCATTAGGATATTAAGTAAAGATCATGTTCCATGAAGATATTTTGTAAATTTCTTATCGTAAATGTATCAAAACTTAATTTTTGATTAGTAATATGCATTGCTAAGAACTTCATTTGGACAACTTTAAAGGTTTAGATTTTTTTGCACCCTCAGATTCCAGATTTTCAAATAGTTGCATCTCGGCCAAATATCGTCTGATCCTAACAAACCATACATCAATGGAAAGATTATTTATTCAGCTATCAGGCGATGTATAAATCTCAATTTCGAAAAATTGACACTTAAAAATTGACTGGTTTTGTGATCCAGGGTCACATATATTTTTTATATTTACATTTCCATTAGCTCATACAGCAAAAGAAGAACTCTACAAGAATGTTTTCAAAACTTTCAAAAAGAAGAAAATATAGACAGAGCTTGATAATGGCAGTCAGAAGAAAGAAGAATGTCAAATGTTTTAAAAAATGAAAATATTAAAAACTTTGCATGATTTACGATTCTGATGACCATTGAAACACGTCCTCAAAGTTTGTGAAAAGGGTCTATCCTTCTCCTGCAGACCTTTCAGTTCAAACCTTCTTCTTTTCAGAGCCTGGGACAAAATGTTTTCTTTTAAATTTAATTAAATGTTACTTCATAAATTATTATTATATATTAATTCAAATGGAAATATAGACAATATATATATATATATATATATATATATATATATATATATATATATATATATATATATATATATATATATATATATATATATATATATATATATATATATATATATATATATTAATGAATATATATTAAATAATTTAAGTCTATGCAGACCTCTTTGTCATATTTTATATAAATAAATGATAAAATGCAAATATATATTTAAACATTTTTATTTTTTTTAATTAAATGATATCTTATTTCTTCAACCCAGGCTTCTTTATCTGTCATATTTTTCACACAGCAGGTGCTGGTGGTTTCTATCTCTCTCTTTTTCTTTCTCTCTGAGGGAGGACACAAGGGAGAACAGAGCAGGTGCAGAGATGAGAGACGGCTTCAGCTGTCTGAGCACGCCGTGCTCCAGTGTACCAAGTGTCTGTTCCCCGTCTCTATCACATTCAGCCACTAATTTCCCCAAAGACACATCACCAATTAAAGCCGTGCGTTTACACCAAATATTTAGTGTTTCCGTCCATGTTCAGATAGCTTTAAATGACAAAAACACAATCACATACATCACACAACAATAGTGCGAAGATCGGGCCAGGAAATGAGGAGAAGCTAGTTGACTTTAACCATAAATCTGAGGTTACGAGGACGTGCTGACATCGTTGCCCTCTGAGAGTACGAGAGTAAGTGCGTGATTTTAGCGGAGCGGAACGGCGCAACTGACACAGACCGAATCTATAAATTACTCCATGTTAGCGTCATACCACAGACCACTTTGATCTCAGAGGTATTACTGTGCTCTTGTCCAAACGCCTGTCCAGCGTTACACATTGGATAAACAGAAATAGAACGGGCCCGGTGACAGGAAGGTCAGAGTGAAGTACGTGGAAAAGTTTTTAGATAATGTATTAAATAAAGACATGATTACCCTCTTGTATACATGTTTTAAAGGAAGCAATAGTCTGAATGAAGGTCCTACCTAAATAACATTTAGTCATTCTGACAAATATATATACGAGATCACATATGAACGGATGAGATGCCACATATGCTCTCAATGTGTGTGTCTGCACAGGTGTGCTCCTCAGGGCTCTAAGTAGGTGGCGAAGTGTACTAGTGTGTGTGTGTGTGTGCGTGTGTGTGTGTGTGTGTGTGTGTGTGTGTGTGTGTGTGTGTATATGTGTATGTGCGTGTGTGGTTCTGGCAGCTGTGTGGGTGATCCTCCAGTCATGTACAGAATCTCCCTGGCCCGATCCACAGGGGCAGGCTGGGATTCCAGACCGCTCGCAGCGCACTGGGGCCACAGATCTATTCTCAGCGCTCTCTCTCATCCCTGTCCAACAGGCTTCATCCACAAAATCCACTATCTTTTGGCAAGCCAGGGCAGCTCGCTTTATTCAGTAAGGAGGCACCTGACAGCCTGTGGACGTCAGGTCAGACCTTGACCTTTACCACTGTACAAACAATCTGAAGCACTCACATCTGAAAGAAGTGATGGGAAGTGATGTCATTTGAGAGGTCGTTAGCACAAACAAGTGCTGTCAAGGAGCTGACACAAAGTCATCAATGTTTGAGTTTGCTTAGAAAAAAGCTTAGAATTGATGCAATTTCATACACTGTAAAACTGAACAGTGAAATTAATGAAATGAAATGAGTTAGTTTCACTCAAATAATAATGAAAGTTCATTGGACTTAATTGAAATAAGTAAACTCAATGTCGTTGTAGTAAGGTGAACTTAAAATTATTGCATTTTCTAGTTCCCAGCATGCTTTGCATCAGAAAACAAGGAAAATAAATGTAGAAATTAAGTGTTATTTTGTGTGTTTTTGCACAAGATTAACATAGAGAAACATAAGTAAATCTTAAATGTTGTGTTGTGTTAGGATTTACATAAGTTTCTGTTATGTTGGTTTGGTAGTGTTACCGCTGTGGTGAAGAGTAGAGCCTGTGGTTAAGTTGTGGACAGCAAAACTTCAAGACTATATATACTGCATGTTTTTTGACCATTTACATGCAAGTGTTGTTGTGAGTCTTTAAGGTAACTACATTAGCATGTGCCAGTGTGTTGTTGCTAACTAGTACTAAACTATAAAGATCTGAATAAATGTGCTGTTGATGCAAGCAAGTTATATATATAATTATTGTTATAATAAGATAATTGATAAGTGGGGTGGGATTATGGAAGCAAGGCTTGGCTTGGCTCCCATTGCTCTCAGCCCCGCGGCCCCCGCCCCACTTGTCATTAAAATTTTAAGCTCTACTAACTTTTAAAAAAAATTGAGTTTGTTGCCTCAAATCTTTTGAGTATTCTTAACTTATCAGGTTTTACAGTGTAACAAATGTTAATGTATAGGGTAAACGTACCTATTAAGCTCATGTACCCATTAAGCACGCTTCCATTTTTGAGATCAGATTATAAAAAGAAAAAATAATTTAATTTATTATCCTACTTGATGTCTTAACCAATTGATATGTTTGTTACTATATACCTCCTATAATTTCAAGTCAATCAGATCATTGCACACTGAGATACGAGTCTCCATGTGTTTACACTGTCTGGCGGCCATTTTGAAAGCTGTCTGAAAACTTTCACTAAAAGAGGAGCCCCTTAAATGTGCCCTTTTTAGATGTTTAAGCCTTTATTTTGGGTAAGTTTCACTACTTATTGTAAAATTAAGAGATTAACGTTCAGACTTTTGCATATTATATCCTGGAACTTGGATGTGGGAAATAATTACATTAGATCCAAAAGATAGTTTTAGCAACACAGCGCAGATGCTACAGAACACAGTTAGCTGACGCTACGCTAACATATTACTTCACAGGCATTACTGGCTTGTACTTTTACATACATAATATTATAAATTGACAGTTTATTGCTGGTCTGTGGTTTTACAGTGCTGTAATTTTTGTATGAAAATCACACAGCTTCAGTGTGACATCAATAAGAAAAATAATAATTTCATAGATATTGTTAATAATAGTTGTTCATATTAAAATATGTATGAACTTAATACAGGACCTAGACTATTTATTTAGCAAAAATCCTGTCATTTTAATAAATATTACATGAAATGTATTAAAATAGTTTCTGCTCCAATTAAGCTCAGTATACTCTCTTTAAGCTCTTCCACATTGAACGTCTGTGTAAATACTTCATAAACAGACTTTAAATATTAACTGTCACTAAGTTAAGTTAATCGATTTTCTACGGATTCTGCCGACTCAAATCTGCAGACTGGCTCTGATCTTTGCCAACTAGCATCAACTTTTCCAGACTGTAAATCTGTGGAAAATCAGGGCAAAAATCGTGTAGTGTATTCCAGCCATAAGAGAATATAAATAAATTGACATCCATTTAAAAAAAGGCTTCATAATGAGGCTAGTTTCTGTGTTCATCCCCATGAATTAAATGTTTTATTGGTTTGTTTTATTTGATTTTTGAATGTGTTACTTAGCTGAACGTGGACTAGTATAGATGTTGCAACGTTCTTATAGATGACACTTCGTTATGAATATATAACTGATCAAATTAAATGCCTTGTTGCTTGATTTTAGTGTTCTGCTTTTTTTGTTATTGACTTTGTACCCTCAAAAAAATGTTTTTACAATTATTCTTTAAAAATTAACAAGAACATGATGTGAGATTAATGGGAACCGGGGGGGGGGGGGGGGGGGATAAATTGATACAAAAATGTACCCATTAAGCACAGCCAGACCTTTTGAATTTAATGATGTATATCTTAATTGAAATTCTTTTGTCATTTAAAATAAAATTAAATATTTTTGTGTGAGAGATTAATATTATATTTTAACTTTTTGTACTAAAACCTATATCTTGTGCACTAAAAATATCTCAATGTAGATTTTGGTGAGCTTAATAGATACGTTTACCCTACAACAATAATAAATAAATAACAAAAATAAATATAAATGTATTACGATGTTTTTGATATAAAAAAAATAATAATAAAGTATTTAATATTTATTGTTTTAGAATAAATTTATATTTAATAGTTTATTTATTATATTTTGTATTAACTGTATATTATATTTTTATACTGTATTCATTTATATTTTCTAATAAATAAATAAATATAAAAAAACATTGTATTATTATTATTATTAAATGTGTCTGATGTTTTTTATTATTATATTATATTATAAAAACAACAGTAAAAAATAAATATCTAAATGGTAAAATCTCCCCATGGTACATTAGATGTGCGTCTCCGAATCATTTATTAGGTGACGCATATCTTTTTATTTGTTTCTGAGGAGCTCTGCTTCTAGTATTGTTTTCCAGCTGGCTGGACCAGTTGTGACTTTTGCCAGAGTTTGCCACGAGTCAAAATCAAATTTAATAAAAATCACAATGGCATCATTTAAGGAGGACAAAAGCAGTCAGATTTTCCACTCACAATGTCCCATTTAATGTTTGCCAAACCTAACTATAGTGATGGTGCCAACAACAGACAGATCACGTTTGAAGCAAGAAGGGGAGAAAAAACTGTTACAGCCTAGTTTTTATAACATGTTTAATGGAAAAGTATGGCATTTTCTATATTTTTCCAATTAACTATATGAATTTATAGTCTTTTGCACGTGGACATATACGTCAGAACCATTAAAACATCGCCGCTGAAGAGAAACGGCACCGTCTCATTGAGTCAGAAAAAAACAGTTATGAAGATGCTTAATTCAAAGGGGTCAAAATGTAAAATATCTTCTGAAAGGTACAACAAACTACACATATGGCAGTACTGTGAGCTAAACTTGTCTTTATGCTCAACTGTGGCTGGAAATACTGAATGACACACACACACACACACACACACACACACACACACACACACACACAGAGAGAGAGTTCACAAATCTGATTATCTCAATACATGTTTGAGAGGTTGTGTTTAATTTAGTGGGTCATTATGACTCTTTAGGGTCCCAGAGAAGTAGTGAAGAAGAGCACTTGAGTCCAGTGTTCTCAAACAGATTTGCAGAGAGACTCTGAGTTTGTACCAATCTCTTGCCTAATACACAAATACAAGCTAATAATTGTGGAACATGCTGAGCATTTGGAGTTGGGGAAAACTTCTTATTTATTAACAGCCCCTCTGTTGCCTGTAAAATAAATAAATAAATAAAATAAAAAGCATTATGCAATGCTGTGGGGAGGAATAAGATGCCAGACCCCTCAATTAATGTGCAGTGGAAAACTGGATTTTATCCCTTAAGAGGCACACATCTGAAAACCTCTTTTAAATTATATATATTTAATGATCTGAAAACGTCTCTAAATTATAAAAAAACAGATTATAATTTCCAAAGGAGCATCATGATTTGACTGAGACACATCTAATACAGTAATCAGAGCCCAACTGCTGGAGGCAGGTGGACAGCAGTTGCTGCCTCTGTGAACAAGGACATCTCATTAAAAAAATAAGTCTAGAAGAGACTGGCATATTAAGAGCTGCGTCAGCAGTTCAGTTCAGTCTGCTCAGAAAACAGACACAGACTGTATAAAAAGTACAGCGAACTATCCACGTCTGTATATTTCTTTTGGACGTCTCTAGTTTGAGCCTCGTCTAAACTCCTGCTGCGAGTCGGCCCTGACAGCTTCTTTCCAAACGCTGCTGCTGCTCTACCTCACTGACTTTACAACCCTCTGGCCAAAGACTTTTTTAGGAAATCAAAATATTTAGGTCATGACCTAAATGCACAGAGTTTCCATAAGGAAATATGTTTTTATTGCATTTCTAGTTATTTAGGAAGCTCAAAAATGACTTATGGAGCACTTGTAGCAATCTGGTTAAAAGCATGTTCCAGGTTAAATACGATTTAAAGAGACAGTTCACTCAAAAATGCTAATTGTGTCATCATTTACTCACCCTCATGTCATTCCAAACCTGTATGACTATTTTGAAAAACATCTCTGTGCTGTTTTTTTGTACATGCAGTGAAAGCCAATGGGTTCAATGTTGTGAAATGCCATCTAAAAACAAAAACAAAAAGTGTCATACAAGTTTGGAACGAGATGAGGGTTAGTAAATGATGACAGAATTTACATTTTTGAGTGAACTGTCTATTTAATTTGTACTGAACTATTCCTTTAAGTTCAATGCTCTAGTGTGCAGTGATAGATTCAGAATTATTTAAAGGAATAGTTCACCCAAAACTGAAAATTGTGTCATCCCCACCCTCATGTTGTTCCAAACTAGTATGAATTTCTTTCTTCTGTTAAACACAAAAGAAGATATTTTGAAGAACATTTGTTCAACAGAAGAAAGAAACTCATACCGGTTTGGAACAACTTAAATGATGACAGAATTTTCATTTCTGGATGAACTGTCCCTTTAACTGACTGTAGTTTCTGGATCAAGCTGAACCGCTGACCTTTATTGAAATCTTAACCGTTATACTGCACCAAACATATTTCACTGCATAGCTCTATTTTAATCCGACATATAACAAGGGAGAGGGATCATATCACATTATTGTTCACATGCGTCCGTGCATCATAAGCACGTAGGCCTGGCTGAGCACTGACGTGCTTGGTCATAACCATATGCTATTTTTACAAACTGCTCCCTAGACTGCAAAGAACTATATGTTTGGCCCACTATGCCACTTTCACAGTTTCATTCTATCAAATGTGAGTACTGTACTCAACCAAACTGCCACACTGTGCTAATGATTTATCCAACTCATTTCTTAACAAGTGGACAGTGTCTCCTTAAAAAGACCACCTCAAAGTTTTCAAACATTATTTTCTATTTAATTTGTGGCTGCAAGCCAAAAACTCTGCAGGCTGAATGCCAGACTACTGGAAAAAAAGGGTAAAGAGTATCATGAGAATCCTCACAGATCTGGCTTTTAATAATGTTGTAAAAATCGATTCTTCTGTGCCACTCCGACCTGTTTTTTTTAAAGGCCAAGATCATTACATGGACATGGGAGCCAAGCTCAAGGCCAGCATGGAAGAAAAAGAAAAAAAAAAGAGAGAGAGCATTTTTCAGAGGAAAGGACATAAGCTAAAGTGTCTCATTGGTGAGGAATTCCTCCGAGTTTCTCCAGGGAAGGAAATGTTGATTGTAGATGAAATGCAAAACTCTACATGACCTCATTATAAATGCATCTGCCAACAAACACTTTGCACAAGAAACTTGGATGGTCATATATGAGAGAGAAACCCCATTTGTATTCATTTGCAAGGCTTTGATCCAACAACAAAGATAAGTTTGAGCAGCACAGTTGTATCAGACAGACGTGTTCAAGAAATAACCTCATTATTGCACAAGGCGCCCATTCTGTAAATCCTCCAGTGCAATATGTCATTTATTTTTGATGTGAACAATATAATGTCTTCATATCTATTGCAATCAACACCACAAAGCTTGACTAAAAGAGCTACATAATTCTACATAGGAGCTATAGTAACTACATTAGAAGCTAATCTTTAATAAACTTTTTGCTCTCAATTTATGTGCCAAATCTGCTAAATAAATCTGTAGAATGGATTTATTTGGTGTTAAATGTGGCGGAGTCCTACATATGCATAATCAATTATCAAAAATACTGAATAAACACTCAAGGATCACTGGATGTGGAGAACTTTATGAATGATTGGAGATTCAGTGCTGTGCAGAGATTTCTGTGTGATTCTGAAAGTGGACCTCATTCCCATAGACATTCAGGGGTCAAGCCATTTAAGACAGGCTAGAGAAGAAAAATCATCTCCCATAGCCCTGCTTCTGATCTTCTACCTCGTAATTCTGGTTTATAGAATTAATTCATCTACATACCCTTTCCAAAAAAGTTTCCCACATTTATAAGCATGCACTGCTGTCAGTTTTAAAGTGGCACTCTGGGAAAGTGGCCTGATTCCAGAGAGAACTCACAGAACTTGAGTGTTACTCTCTTAATGCACTCAAGTCACTCATCTTGGTCTTGAAAAGGAATGGGAGTTGCATTGTATAGATGGATAAACAAAAAATGATTTGAATTGATTTGAATTATTTCCAGTTATATCTCCTGAACGGGAGTCTCAAAATCTTTAAGCACAACCCTGACAATAACTCAAACCTCATACCTGATCCTGACAAAGCCAGTGGCTCTGCTGTGGGGTGGAGACGGATTCAGGCTGGATGACACCGGCTGAAGCTCCTAACATTCCTGTTGTCTCTGTGGCATTTTGGAACAGGTTGCTGGCAGTGAGCCCTGTCATGCTTTGGGGGGCTTCCCTGTGCTTTGGCCGAGGTAAACACAGCAACCACACAAGCTAATAATAAACCTCAAACGCCACAAACCAATCCTGTTTCTGAGAACAGGGATCTATCCCACTGTCACCTACGCACATAATAACCCCAGTCAACCCAGGGTCATAATCACCCTCACAAACATTTGGGCTCACAGACATTCACACTTACACGCTCAGACACTCACACATACTACATTTCAAAGACGAACATAAACCTCATAGCTGGATATTTAAGTAAAATACTGAAAAAAGTAGAAGAAAAAGATGACTGATAAGGTTCCAACTACGTCTTTTCTATGAACAATCCATTCTTAACTTATAATCACATATAATCAAGCCAATATATGTATGAGAGTTCAGATGCAAAAGCCTCTTAAGTGTCATCTGAAATTTTCTTCTAAAATTAGCATTTTTTTTTTCAGGCTCCTATACACACATTTTAGAGTGGTCTTTTATTGTGGCCAGCCAAAGGCACACCTGTGCAATAATCATGCTGTTTAATCAGCATCTTGATATGCCACACATGTGAGGTGGATGGAGTATCTCGGCAAAGGAGAAGTGCTCAACTAACACAGATTTAGACAGATTTGTGAACAATATTTGAGAGAAATAGGCCTTTTGTGTACATAGAAAAAGTATCCACAAGTTTCTTACGCCCCATGAGGCCTTGCATCAAAAGTGGGAGTGTCTTCCGGTTCGAAGTAAACAAGCGGGATTATCGGAGTTTCTCCGCGTGTGGAGAGCGTCAGCGCCACGGATCATTTCATATAGTTACCAGCTAACATAAACATTAAAGACTTGTAAAATAATTTTAGCTCAAAACACACTTTCAGACTGCAGTAAGTGTTTGAAATAACTCCGCGTATGTCATAAATCATTAACCTAGTTTTTGTTCGGGAGCGCCCTCTTTTTCTTACTGAAAATATAACAATGTATTGGGACTGGAGAGAGTGCTAAAGCTACTCATGGTTGTATTTTTAATGGAAAATCATAAGAAATGATCATTCTTTCTAAATGTGATGTAGACCTAAACTGTCTGTGACTACAAATAAACAGAAACAGACACGACTGAATAATAGGCTGTGTGTGTCTTTCTTTTGTGAAATAACGGTAAATACCACTTTATTTCTGTGTGACTAGTCATCAATCCTGACACAAACTAATTAGTCAATGTAGCACTTATTGTAAAACAGGTCTGAGGTTATTAGCCCCGCCCGGCCCATTTAAAGCACTGGCTCCGACAGTGGAAAAGACCTGAAAAAACATACCCTGTGTCCCAATCTGCATACTATCCACCCTATCTGCCCTAAATAGTACTGAAAATGACTAATGTCACATAGAATTTAGGATGGATAGTATGCACATTGGGACACAGGCTTAGCCTCTTCGCTAATTAGCACACAAAATACCATTGGTGTACTACTTCCGCTGCCTCACTGGAACTTTTACCCACATTCTTTTTTACAGTAGTGCCCCCTGGAAAGTTATGGATAGCAGAGGCTGCACATAATATATGCATTCTGATTGGTCAGATCGCATGTCAATCAAGCTTTTTGCGAATGGTCAATTTTCGCATGTTTTCATGACAAAAGGAGGTTTAGGGACGGAATCGAGTTGTTGGGTGACAGAGTTGTTGTCAGCTCGTGTAGTGTGTAACCCCTGGTTGCGGATCATAGTGTGAACACCACAATGACTTAAAGACAGACAATCAAGTCATGTAGTCTGAACAGCACAGCGATCTGCTGACATGTAAAGTCGTGTAGTGTGAACTTGGCTTTAGATTCGCTGGTACTGCTGCATGAGCGCGAGGTCTTGCTGTCCCAGCGCGGGCACACACCTCTCTCTGTGCGTCTGCTCAGTTTCTGTTCAGCGAGCGGCGGAGAGGAGCAGCGCTTTCAGTTAAACACAGATATTATGTTGCTTCTCGAATTTTACAAGCACGTATTGTGTTGTCATGTGTGACATTGGTGTAAAAGGTGCTGGCTCCTTTAAGAGTTACAACTCGCTGATGTCGTCATCAATATAGGACCAGCTTCAGTCTATTGCAGGGATACTCAAATCTGGCTCGCGAGATCCACTTTCCTGCAGAGTTTAGCGCTAACCCTAATCAAACTCACCTACCTGTGATTTCCTGAAAATCACAGGTAGGTGAGTTTGATTAGGCTTGGAGCTAAACTCTGCAGGAAAGTGGATCTCGCGAGCCAAATTTGAGGATCACTGGTCTATTGCATGGAAGAGAGCAGCCTGTTATTGTGGTTCCTTTCATCTTAAGTCATCTAGTGATGGGTCATTCTTGAACGATTCGTGCATTTTGAACAAATCTTTAATGTGACTCGGGAAGAATGAGTCGTTTCGGGGAGTGATTCGTTCAGTCGCGCATGCACAACATCCTATAGGTTCTGCACTGAATTAGTTCACCTGTTTCGAGTCTTCGGGTTTGAGTCGTTCGTTCATCACGTGACAGCCTCATACGCATAACCTATGCAGTCAGAGCCGGAAAGAGAATTGATTAGTTCATCTCCCGAGTCTTTCGAGTCGTTCGTTCTTTTGTCACATGACATGACAGGGAAATTAGTTCATTTACAACCTTCCTTACAAACGGCTGCATAGTTATTATTATTATTATTATTGTTATTATTATTATTTACTCTTACAGTTACGTGATGCGTTTCTGGGGCCAGTTGCATAAACTTAGCCACCATGTTAAGACTGTCTTAAGAACTAGTAACTAGCAGTTGGCAAGGGTTAATCAGTCTTACTTTTCCAATGCAAATAAGAACAATCTACCTTTTCATAACTGAATTAAAAAAGTTATGACCAGCCTTGAAGAGAAAAAAAATAGGTTACTAACTTTTTAAGACCAGTCTAAACTGTTTATGCAACCGGTCCCTGGTCTCAAATTGTAGCTTTTTATTTCTTACAGTTTATAAATGTGTCAATTTCTGTCATGATGGTTCTTTTTCATAACACTGAATGTGGTAACAAAGGTAATAAACTAAAGAGTTGGTTCTTCTTATTATTATTATTAAGTCTTTTTCCCTCTGATTGCATAGGTTTAGCTTATGAGGCTGTCACGTGATGAACGAACAACTCAAACCCAAAGACTTGTCAGATGAGGTGAGGTGAGCTATTCATAGACTAAAGATGAATTAATTTTTTTCTGTTGCTTATACGATTATAGTTTTATATTGTTTGTAGTGTGATCAACGTTTGCATAAGTAGTAGATGTGTTAGGGAAGTAGCACGTAACATTTTAATTATATTTTGCTAAAATGAACGAAATGACTCGAAAAAAAGATTCATTCATTTTGCTGAACGAGACTCAAAGGTCCGAGTCAGTAAAATGATCCGAACTTCCCATCACTAAAGTCATCTGCTACATTTCTCATCTTTCGGAAGTATCGTGAGTAATTCAACTATATTTGATAGTATTTTCTGTTAAGTGCAACTTTCACGTGAATCTTTATACAGGAGTGTAACACCTTGTGTTATTTGTGTTATACTCAGATGTGTGACCTATGTAGCAGTTAAATATATCATTAATAATTTTCTTTGGTGCAATATGATGCAATTCATTCAGTATACAGTTTGGAATGTGAAAGATTTCAGGTGTTACAGTACTTTATTTCATATACATGAATGCAAACTTATGCACTGTTATTTCATACGTGCTTATGTTGCACTAGTAATGCATATGTAAAACATTCCTTTTCAATGTACTTACATTTAATTTGTTCTTTTCAATTTTACAGTCATCCAGTCATCCATTAAACGAAGTGAACTGAGTATCTTCTTCAGCATGGTGATACATATATATATACATACAGTGATGATCAGTGTATAATTTTAATGGTACACTGTAGGTTTATTTGAACAGTGAGAGACAGAATGACAACAAAAAGATCCAGTAAATGCATTTCAAAAAGTTATAAATCGATTTGTATTTTAATGAGTCAAATAAGTATTTGATCCCCTATCAAGCAGCAAGATGTCTGGCTCCCAGGTGTCTTTTGTTCAGGTAAGGAGCTGAGATTAGGAGCACTCTCTTAAAGGGAGAGTGACAACCTGTCCACAGAAGCAATCAATCAATCAGATTCCAAACTCTCCACCATGGACAAGACCAAAGAGCTGTCCAAGGATGTCAGGGACAAGATTGTAGACCTACACAAGGCTGGAATGGGCTACAAGACCATCGCCAAGCAGCTTGGTGAGAAGGTGAGAACAGTTGGTGAGATTATTTGCAAATGGAAGAAACACAAAATACCTGTCAATACCTCGGTCTGCGGCTCCATGCAAGATCTCACCTCGTGGAGTTTCAATGATCATGAGAACAGAGGAATCAGCCCAGAACTCCACGGGAGGATCTTGTCAATGATCTCAAAGCATCTGGGACCATAGTCACCAAGAAAACAATTGGTAACACACTACGCTGTGAAGGACTGAAATCCTGCAGCGCCCGCAAGGTCCTCGTGCTCAAGAAAGCACATGTACAGCCCATCTGAATGATTCAGAGGAGAACTGGGTGAAAGTATTGTGGTCAGATGAGACCAAATTCCAGCTCTTTGGTATCAACTGAACTCGCCGTATTTGGAGGAAGAGGAATTCTGCCTATAACCCCAAGAACACCATCCCCACCGTCAAACATGGAGGTGGAAACATTATGCTTTGGGGGTGTTTTTCTGCTAAGGGGACAGGACAACTGCACCGCATCATGTACTGTCAGGGCCAGGGCATTGAAAATGGGTCGTGGATGGGTATTCCAACATGACAATGACCCAAAACACACGGCCAAGGCAACAAAGGAGTGGCTCAAGAAGCAGCACATTAAGGTCCTGGAGTGGCCTAGCCAGTCTCCAGACCTGAATCCCATAGAAAATCTGTGGAGGGAGCTGAAGGTTCGAGTTGCCAAACGTCAGCCTCGAAACCTTAATGACTTGGAGAGGATCTGCAAAGAGGAGTGGGACAAAATCCCTCCTGAGATGTTTGCAAAGCTGGTGGCCAACTACAAGACACGTCTGACCTCTGTGATTGCCAAGGGTTTTGCCACCAAGTACTTAGTCATGTTTTTCGAGGGGGGCAAATACTTATTTGACTCATTAAAATGCAAATCAATTTATAACTTTTTTGAAATGAGTTTTTCTGGATTTTGTTGTTGTTGTTATTCTGTCTCTCACTATTGAAATGAACCTACCATTAAAATTATAGACTGATCATTTCTTTATCAGTGGGCAAACGTACAAAATCAGCAGAGGATCAAATTATTTTTTTCCTCACTGTATGCATGTATGTTTGTTTGTGTATTTTCTTTTCTTAATAGTACCTATATTTTGTACTAATATATATATTTAAGAAAACAATATACAAATTTATGAATAAATCTATAAAAAATTAATTATATATATATATATATATATATATATATATATATATATATATATATATATAATATATAGAATTTTTAATTTTGTTAAAAGTGTACAAATAAACATCGAAAGACCGATTGTGTAAATTCACAAACAATTCCTCAATGTTTACAAGGAAATCCATAAAAAGTATGTTGCATGGAGACGTATCAGGTCATAAATGTACGTGTTCAGCTTTGAGATGCTTCACGAACAAAATCATTGCACAGCATTTTCAGTGTGGTCTGAAAAATTGTCGTTGGAATATTGTTGCGTCGCATCTGGTCGGGACACTGTTAGGAAAGCCCAGCATCCTGACAGTAGGGTGTCATGAAGAACCATGTCTCAGCTTGCCGAATTGGCACATGCAACCAGGTTGTGTACTAAATATACACTGCGGAGGAGACTGTAAGTGTGTGTGTGTGTGTGTGTGTGTGTGTGTGAGAATATTTTCTGATGGATTATACAAAGTAATGGGGCTCCACTGCAGAGGCACCTGCTGGGTTTTGTGTGTGACAGTTTCTGAGAACTGAGAGCAAATTCATGTCAGACTCTGACCTGTTGTGCTGCTGTGCTTCTGTCAGACGGATGGGCAAAATAGTATTATAAATGTGTCTGCATGCAGCTGTGCCTTGTGTCTTTCATTATATAAAACAATATCTCTTCAACAACGCCACTGTATCTTTTCAAGCCTGGTATTTGACCGCCGCTTGCAAGCTGAATGCGAAAAAAATGCTAATGCTTTTGTGTTCGAGAGATTTGACTTTTAAACTTCAAACATCTGCCTCGCTCTGCTTGCATCTCTTTGTGCCCCGCCGTGACACATCCCCCTGCAGAGGGGATGATGGGTAGTCCCCTCTCTGGGGCATTAATTGGGAGATGAGGCATGCTGGTGCCAGATTCAAAACATACACAGGAAGACAGGAAGCGAGAAAGTGAGAAAGAGTGTGACACGAGGAACAGTAAGAAAAGAGAGGCGTTAAAAAGCCACTGATGACAGAAAGTGCTCAGAAGCTCCACAAAGCATGATAACTACATTTCACAGACTTTCTAAAAGACTTCAAATTAACTGTTTCAAACCTGCGTGACTTTCTTCACAAAATATTTTTTTTACTGTGTCCAGACAATGAAAGTCAGTGGGGTCCAATGTTGTCTTAAAACATTTTCACTTTCATTACATTAACAAAACGGTTGAAACATTCTTTAAAATATCTTCTTTAGTGTTCCACAGAAGAATGAAAGTCATACAGGTTTGGAAAAATATGAAGATTTTCTTTTCTAGAAGGGAACTTGTTATTTTGCTATAATAACAAAGCTGCTTGTTTTCAAACATTTTATTTACAGAAACTAGGAGTGGTATTATAAAATAACTAAAAAATAATTTTTAAATAATACTCAATTTCTGTAATTCAAGAAATTTTAAGAACAGAATATATCATTTCCATGATTTCATTAATTAACTTGACACTTTAAAGTCAAATGACACTTTTAAATTTCCTTCATATGCAGTATCCAGGGAAAAAAAAAATTGCTAAATGTTTCACATTTCTGCCTGAATGGCTTTACTTTGTCAGACACAGTTATTTTCAGGTGTTTTTGAGGATTTTAATGTGATAATGAGATGAGGTCTAATAATTAGGATCATCTCAGTGGTTCACTTTATTACCAACAATGGAAAAATGCATAGTAAATATGGCCTGTTTTGTTATATATCGGACCAGTAATGTATTAGTAATAGAATACACAAACAAATAAAAATGTGTGTGTGTGTGCATGTTTTAAAAAAATGGGGAAAAATTGCATATTTCTCACCTTTATATGACAGGTGCACTCGGGGTGTTGTGCGGGCATTGCCATGACAACCCCAGACACATAAGCCCAGGATGAGGAGCAGGGTTTGCATCATGATCATGATAATGACAGCAGCAGTTAACCCACCGAGATCTGCAAGTGTGAGAGAGAGAGAGAGACAGACAGACACATTCAGTTCATGCGTTACATCACTAGCAAGTTCATTCACTGGTAACTGACAGCAACTGTATACATTTTATGAGTAGTTCCAATTTGTTTCCATAAATGTGGCTCATAAAACGAGAGCGATTTCAACAATGCTCATGTCTTGTTAGCATAGAAGCACCCACCCTAAAAATCCGGGCCTCGAATTTAGGCCTGTTTACAGGTCACTGAAAATCTAAGAAAAGTCCTACCGTTTAATAAGGAGGCCCTGCAGAGAAAAGAAAACAAAGTACTAAAGATGTCGGTTGGCTTTTTAATATTTGACTACTGAAATGTTTCCACACAGTAACACAGGGCTGTAAGTTTCTCTGTCTTTTCTCAAAGCATTTACAGCCATCCACCGTGAGGACTATAAACACCTTCCCAAGGGCAGGCCAGTTAAACCACAACGTTGAGCTATTTAAACACAACAGCTCGAATTATCTATAGGTACACAGCCTAGTTTTGTTTTTAGCTTTTTATCTAGAGACAAAAAAAGACAAATATCTGAAGCCAACTGGCCTTTTCCATGAAAACAGTGTTAGACTGTGTGGGAGAGGGCAGCAAGTCTTTCTGCAGAGGGGACGTGCGCCCAAAAGAGATTAGAAAACTATGCAGTCAGAGAGCAATGGTTTCTTAAGTACGTCTGCCAAATCCTTCCAGCTACGGCAAATCCATGTCACACAGTCTTGCTTTAAATCTTAAACTCTTAGTCCCGGCCGGCAGGGAATGGCAACCCTACTGTGAGCCTCCGTATCTGCAGAAAATCACCCTGTTCTGAGGTGCTAAACATGGCGGGCACGTATCTACGCAAGCTGTGTACACAGATTTACATGCTTAATGAGGGATAACCATAACAGGAACGCAAACACTTGCTAGCAGGTTTTATAATGAGGCTGCTCAAAGATGTTGAGCTCAGAACAATGCTGATTTATTTGTACAATATGCCAGTTACTTTAACTCAGTTTAAAGTGGAGCTGACAGCGAGGCACAATATATTTGTTTTCAAATGAATATTCCATGTTCAATACAAGTTAAATCAACAGCAATGTAGATTAGCATAAAAAAGTTAAAGGGATAATTCACCCAAAAATTAAATGTCGCTCCAAACCCGTATGACCTTTGTTCATCTTCGGGACACAAAGATATTTTTGCTATGAGAATACTTTTGTGTGCAAAGAAAACAAATTTTTGTATTCCCGTAGCTTCATAATATTATGGTTGAACCACTGATGTCACATGGACTATTTTAATGATGTCTTTACTACCTTTCTGGGCCTTGCTGTCTATGGAGGGTCATGGATTTCATCAAAAATATCTTAATTTGTGTTCCAAAGATGAACGAAGGTCTTACAGATTTGGAACGACATGAGGGTGAGTAATTAAGGACAATTGTCATTTTGCGTGAACTGTCCCTTTAACTGTGAAACACAATAGAAGAAAATGGGACCAGTTTTTGGAGAATTTAAAAGCAGAAATGTGAAGCTTACTATTTCATAAGCACTCACTATTCTTTCACTATTAGAATGATTTCTGAAAGATCATGTGACACTAAACTGGAGATTTCCTCTAAAATCATGTTAACACATATTGTTTACGTCTGGTGGCTATATATTAAAAAAAAAGAGGGACATGTAAAAAAAAAAACTGAACCTGGAATAATCCTGTAAAATAATTAGTGTCACCACAAAAGTACACTTTGCTGGTATTTAACAGGTTTGTTGTGGTTCTACCACTAACGGCCTCTTCACTGAGGTCGTTTTGTAACACGCTATGAAGTGCTGTTCTTTGGCCCTCTTCCAGGATAAATGACACTCTTCCAAGTGATGAAAAATGACAGAGGAACAATAGCCAAAAGACAGCGCTCTTTATCTATGATAAATGTGCTACAGTATCATTAATTTGATCTGGAGACCAGAAATGCTTTCAGAGTTGAAGCAGACCAATTGGCCCAATTTTTTTTTTAAAGATATTACAGTCAGCATTTAGCACAACTAATATGTGAGATTCATAAAACAATGCTGAATTCTCCACTGTCTGTTACTCTTGAAAGGCACCAGAGGGAATGACCAGTCTGTGAACATTTCAGAATATTAAAACCTGGCACAAACACATTATTGTCATCTTGTCAAATTTATCTTACAGATCCAGACAGACAGGAGAGGCTGAACACTCCCACATTATGTCTGCTTTGCTTCCTTTTGGCTCACTTGTCTTGTTTACATGTAAATATACCCTAAACATTACAAAAGAAGACCATTAACGAATACTGAAATATAACAACTGTGTTGAAGAAGCTACTTTGAAACTGCATCTTGTCAAACTACATGTAATTATAAAAAGTATGAGATATATATGAATCTCGATTTGAATGACCGAACAGCATTTGAACAATTCAATTTACACTATACCACCAATAAAGAGAAATAAAAAAGTAAAAATATACAAATATATACATTTGACAATATACATTTTAAAAATGTAATAAAATAATATTTTTAAATGAGTCATTTTAACGATTTTTAAGTGGTGCATTGAGTCAGACTTCCAAAATGCTTGTGCAGCTCGCTTTGGAACAAAATATTTGGTTACATGAACAGCTACACTATTTTGAAAACAACTAGTCACGCTACTGAAAATTGTAGTTAAATTAGTAGTGCCACTATTTTAGTAACCCAGCACTGATTAACTGTAATAATACACCACTTTGACTTCTCTGTTTGTTAATGGTGCACTTGGCAGTACAGTTCAAAACAATCTGCATCATGCTTTTATTTCTGAACTTGAGGGAGTGCATCTTTTATTTTGAGATGCACTGTAAATGTGAGGGTGCAGTCATGGGTGAGTCCTGTAGCCTGGAGAATACCTATCGTTAAGAGTCAGCACATGTCTGCTCTCTAATTATATGCCTCAAGTGGCTACAGGGGTGTCATTATCACTGTGTGTGTGTGTGTGTGTGTGTGTGTGTGTGTGTGTGTGTGTGCGCGCAAGTGAGCCACACCTGCACACAGAGCGACAGAATGATGAGGTTCTTATAAAACAGATGAAACTGAGTGAATCTGAGAATAAACACAGGTCAAGGACAAGGGTGAGGCAATAAAATGAGCAGCAGAGGGTAAAAAACAGACAGCAGCGAGGATGAATTGCAGGTCTGAAAAACACATTATCTAGATATGGATTTAAAGTTGATTTAAAGGTATCATGCATGCTTATTCATAATATTACTGAATCAACTTCTTTCAATGGAAAATTAACTATACAAATCAAAATTGTCATCGTGTACACACCCTTTTCAGTGGAACTAAACGAAACAAAAACACTAGAAATAAAAGAGCACCATACATAAATGCAATTCAAATTCAATTAAATTTAAATGAATTAACACAAAGCTATTGCATGGTTTCAGAAGACTTAGAATGTAGTAATTTTTTACATTATTTTTAAATGTTTTTTCTATAGTGTGTCATGCTTGTGGTATGGAAGAAAGTGTGAATAGATTCTTCAAAACTGTTTTTGTGAGCCACTGTTTAAAAAAAAAAACATACAGATATGAATCAACAGTAAATTATGAGTAATAACGCGTACACCCAAAAAAATGAATCATGGCATGTGAAAACAAATACATTTAATCTGTTAAAAAGTAGGAACATGGTTTGATAGCTTCCTGTTGAAGATTCAGTTAGCAAAATTGTATGAAAACTAAATAAGTTGGATTATTAATGATAAATATATAAACCAGTTTACTGTGTATTTAAAATATATGCAGTGCATTAATGCCATTGCAAAAATCTCATTCAGGATTAATTTATGTATGACTGACAAATATGCATCAAATTAAGTTTATTAGTGTCTTTATGCTAAAAATGTGTATTCCAAATGGATGGAAATTTTAAAAGCAATTAAAATCTTAATTTTTGGTGGTTCTTTAATGAAAATAGTATAAAACAGAAAAATAACCTGAATAAAAATATAATTTGGCAAAGGCTCTCTCTCATTTCTGTCCCAGTCTCTAACACTCTATTTTTCTCTCTCCAGCTGAGCTCCTCTTCAAGTGGAAATTAGTTTCCATGCAGCAGGCATGAATACAGAAAACCAATAGCGCAGCGCATTTACCATTAAGGAGCCTGGGTATGTGGAAACAGTAGGTCATGGGGCGACCTGACACAAAGGATTCTGGGAGACTTTCCCTCAATGATTCAACTGCAGTGGCTCCCTCCTGCTGAACCAATGTCTGCATTTTCACTCACAGGACCCTTTAGAGCAGCTCTAATTGACAAATAAGAAAATGCTTCTCAAACCTCAAGCTTTTGAGGAGATGACGATATTTAGAGGTCATTTTGAATCTAGATTTAAAACTTTTAAAAGAGAGTTTGAAAGTCATTAAATGCAGTACAGAAAAATACACAGACCTCTTCAATAGGCTTCCAACAAAGAAAGACTTTTAGCAGGGGAGCCCCAAGGAATAAAGCAAGACATGATTGATCACATGACCAACACCCTGCGTGTCCCCCATTATTTAAAAGAATGTTAAATCTCTGTGAATCGGTTGTTTTTAAATCAAACTATACGGCTAAGAATTACAAGGGTGCATTTCCAACAGCTCATCTAGTCAGTAAAACGGATCTGAGAAACTTCAGAATCAAGTGCAAGGCCATTTCTGAGCTCTGAGGGATCGTCTAGAGCTGATAACCCTGTGCCACACATTCCTCCACAAAAGACAGGCTATTTCTCAATTCAAAGACCTGTTGGTCCGCATCAGTCTCGCAGTGACAGAAGACTCGTCCTTACATGTCTGTCCAGTCTCCTCTTTGACATCTTTGTCCTTTGATGTAATCTTTTTAATGCTTATGTACACCAAACATTCGGTTGGAGCATTTTAAATGGCTTAGAAAACCTGATAATCTTCATTTGTTTTGTTTTATCTATGTTTGTTTCATACCCGAAAATGACTTAAGGGTTCTCCATCTTAAATTACTTGTGCACAAGTCACTAGATTAATGAAACCAGGAAAGCCATCCCTGTTTCTGTGGGTTGGATTACTGTTGGCTTCCCATGTGATGAAGAGGCCTAGAACCCTATAACTCACTACAAAAACAGTCACAATTAACTGAGAGCTTCAACTGAGACTCACACTGTGCTTTTAAACCACAGCGGCCAGCAACCTTTAACCAAAGACACACAAAACACAATGACAGCATCACTAAAGATGGATGATCAGGCTAAACCCTGCATGCCAAGAAAACCAGAAACATGAGCTCCTCAAAAATCAAGGGCTGAGATGCTATTCACTTTTATTTGATTTGCTCTGTTTTTTCAAGGATGTGGTTAATTTTCTATTAGTCATTTTTTTCATCCATAAAACTTGTTTTCTACTTGATATTAGATGGTTTATTTCTGGTAAATGGATGGAAAGCTGCATGAGAGTGACTCTTTTGTCTATCAGTCGTGGGCAGTGACAGATTGCATATGTTTATCTGGGCCACCTGATCTCCAGAGGCATATTGGGAACGGCCCATGGGGAGAAATCAGAGGGGTACGATCAGAGACTATTGTTGACGTCCTGCATTTTAGCCTGGAGCGGTTACTGTCTGACAATGAGTTGCATCTGCAAAGAATAATAATTTTGTGAGTTTGTGCATATCTTCTCTGAGGTTTTGTTCGCTCTAGTCATTAAATAAATAGGCCAATGACTAAACAAGAAAAGAATGTATAAAACCAATCCATATAAAAACTCAATACAACTATAAAGTGACCTCCTTATGTGATTAACTCAACCCAGCCTCATTTGAAAAAAAAAAATGTGCCTGTGGCAGCATTTCTGCAAAATTATATTACGTTACTTCTTTTTTCAAAGTAAAATGTCCATTGAGTGATCCTAAAAGCAATTTGCAATTTTCTCAGAAACAGATGAACCATAACTCTTTTGTAACATATTACAAATTAAACTGAAAATGGTGATGGTTGAGGTTTAATTCAGATTTTTTTTTTTTTGTAAGGGCTAAACAGAAAACATGATGATGCACAACAAACAAAAGTGAGAGGAGATAAACTGGCCTTTAAAAATGCCAGATATTACATATTACTGACATTTCTTTTACATTGTAAAAATAAAACATAAATTAAATAAATTTGATATTGATATTCTTGAAGCTTGATATTCTGTCCCACTCATTTCTGAAATGATGGCTACGACCCTGAATGCAAACATTAAACAATAGTTTACAAATCAATTGTTGTGCAAAGAAACATGAAAATAAGTGTTTATTAATCAACAATTTCCCACTGCCCTATTACAATTTGTGTGAAAAGGAATAAAATTTGTTTTAATTCCACTAGTGTTAATTTCAACTGGAAACTGCAGTGAATTGTGCTGTATACTGTATGTTGTACATACATATGTATGTGTGTGTTTGTTTGGAGTTTTGAGGCACATTTTTCCAATTTCCAAAAGTCAAGTGCATTTTTAAGGCCAAAATACCATTTAAAAAAAAACTGTCATAGGGTAAAACAACATAATAGATCTAAAGTAAAGCATTCATGTAGATAAACCACTCCGCATGACACCACCCAAGATATACGGCTACATGACAAGCCGAACTAGAAACTCCAAATCTCTGAAATCCCCTCCAAATCCTCAGGCTACATTTTATTCTCCTGTGAAGAAAGTGAGAATCAAAAGTATATTCTGCACCCCAAACCTTCTATTGCCTCAAGGCCTCTGAAGATTTTGTGACCACTTTTCAGTTAGCAAATCTGAGTAAACAACAGAAAAATGGGAAAGAAAGAGAGGAAAGTAACAAGAGCTTTAGCCCAAGCAATTAAACCACTGAGGTGGAGAAGAAAAGGTGAAGCAGTCAACCCTATCACCTCTCAGAAGGCAGGCTGGGTGGGGCTAATGCGGTCTGCTGTCAATGTTAGCACTCATTAGCGTGACGCATTAGTTCAGCAATAGAGCTGCCACTGACTCGGAAAACAGCCCCGAGGGACTAACAAGTGTACAAAGGGGTCAAGAGGGTCATGTTTCAACATCCACCAGAGAAAAAATACAATAATCATTTACCAGGAACTCAGACTTTACTGTTACGTTTTACTTTCTTCCTGCTGAAAAAAATGGTGGATTTCACAAGTTTAGCGGGCCACTAGCTGGTCTTCCAGTCAGACAAGAGCCTAAAACACCCTTAAACCAGCAAACCAGGCCAGCAGCTTAAACACAGAAAAAAATCTGGTATAGACACTATACACTATATCACAATACACAAGACATGGCAAATAACACACTGAATTAAACATTACATTTTAAGTAGAAAAACTGAAATAGTATTTCCTTGTAAAACATACTCCAATAATTTTTTTTTTTTTTTTTTTCTATAAACTTTTTTTTAACAGTGAAGGTTACTGGAACATGCTTTACAAGAGATTACCGTTTGTTTTTCTACTTAATGTCATGTTTATTTGATACATTACTTGCCGTTTCTTTGTAATTATTTGTGCTTGAATACATAAGTAAATTTGAGCAAGAATTTTTTGAAATTGAAGCACAAACAGACAAACACAGGTTAAATTTAAAATATCTTGTTTTTTTATATTATCATTCACACTTTTCAAAAGCAGATGTTCAGACAAACCTTAAAATATATATCTTCAAATCTCTTTTATATACAGTATATATTTTTTAAATAAATAAATCTTTTTTACTATACACTGTAAGAAAAAATGAAAATGTACTGGTAGTTTTATGCCAAAACATTACTCATTAATTTGACAAATGTTTCCATTAACCCTAAAACACAACTCAATTTTATGTGTAATTTAAAATAAAGCAAAACACGTCATAAATAAATATGAAAAATTCCTTCATATTATTAACACAGTATACTGGGCCCTATTTTTACTGACTTTTCTTAGTTTACACACACACACACACACACACACACACACTGACCTGCCCATTGTAGCCTTTGATGCCTGTTTTTGCAAAAATGGCTGACAGCCAGTCCTGAAGTGTACTGGCAAGCGGCATAACAGATTGGCTTTCTCAGGGCCAGGTCTAAAGTAAGTTCATGTCGTGCGCTTAGCAAGTGAGGGAAGGTTTTCACAAACGCACATATGCTCTCTAGTGTCAGGGAGCTAAGTGCGTGCCACTGTTGAGGGAATTGTGGCCCTTCTCCAGCTCTAATGTTGGCTGCCCCCTACACGAAGGTCCAGTACTGTGCATTTAAACCGGGCGGAGCAGACAGCTTTGGAGTCATTGGCTAAGCTTCACCACCCTTAAGGACCGGATTCAGCTCCTGTCTTCAAAGGCCGCTAAGCTCCGAACATCTTATCTGCGGGTCTTTGAAGTGACCGCTACCCACAAACCACAGGGACATTTTCACCTTCACACGTCAGCGGTGTTGTGCAGTCACCAAGCAACACGCAACAACCATTTCCTCATACAAAAAGAGAGAGAAGCCTGGTACATATGATAGGTTATCGCGAATGGGGAAGTAATGAGGCACTAATTTAGAAATAACAAAAAATGCATGGCGCTTTTGCATCATGCAATATTAATGCACTCCATCATTCTCAAGCCACACGTGCACACATAAATACGCACACATGAACACTGCCCGTCTCTTTTTCTAATCCCTACCACAATGCTCCCCTCCCCTCTGGCAAAACCAGATCCCTGAAAGTGGTGCTTGTGTGTTGTAATGTTACAAATTGAGAGCAGGAGCATTAGAGAGACTTTACGCAGAGCGGGGCGAACAGCACATGGCCCTCCTGGTGCATACCAACACCTGTTTCGATGGCCTCTCTTCTTTTATTTACATGATAAACACTGAATTCCTCTACAATTACCCCACCAGCATGGCCTCTGCTATTCATAGCTGACAGCTGTTTTCCAGCATCAGGGGACCTCATGATAGGATGCACTGTTGATATGCACTGCATCAAAAGAATAAAGAAGATTTAATCCATTAGTTCTTGGTTTCAAATGGCATTTTGATTTGTTTAGATTTGACTTTGCTTAAGGACCAATATTTTATATTGGAGATCAAATGATAATCCAAAACATCATACAAAAGTAAACAAAAATTATAAATATTAATATTGCACTTAACTGTATATATGCAAAAAAATTTTAGAAAGAAATGCAGATTTAGCAGCCAATAATCAACTGCACAAAACAAATTGTGTTCAGTACAGGAAATGTAGTTTTATTTAGGCTGTTTTATTTAATTTATTTAACTTTAATTACAGACAAAGTTTTATAGTATAAATATAAAAGTTTTAATATTATATAATGTCTGCTAATTTTATCAATACATGCACATAAACAGAAAAAGACAATAAAATATTCAGAAATTCAATTTTTATAAATAATAATTGTATATTTAAATGCTACAACTTCACACTGTACAGTATAAAAATTATATTTATTTTGACATTCGTTTAAGATTCCATTTAAGTCATATTATTAAATTGTTATTCTTTTTAAACACGTACTTCAATTGGGTGTTAGGCAACTTTGGGAAAGTAATAGGTTACAGATTACAAGTTACTCTATTTAAAATGTAATAAGTCGTGTAACTATTTCAATTACTTTATTAAAGTAATGTAACCGATTACATTGGATTACTTTTGTAAACATTTTCAACTGTAAATCATTTTCAAACATGTCAACCAGCCAGGGTTAACCTTACAGTATAGTGCTCAAAACTGATTACTGTCAGACTTTGAAATCCTTCCTCACTTGAATAAAGATTATAATATTTTAATTTTAAAGCATAGCTACCACAAAATCAGACTTACTTTGAGATCATTCTGAGGTTAAATACAGATTTAAAATCATAAAAAGATATAGTTTAATAGCTTTGATGTTGTTGTTTTTTTAAACAAATCTTTGCATAGCTATGACAGGAAACACTGGAATCTAACAATGCCTTGAAAAAAATAAAAAACAGTTAATCTTTAAAAAAAAAGCATATATATATATATCCCAAATAAAACAGTTATTGAATAAACATGTGTCCTATTCTGTGTCCTAAACTCCTGAAGCATTGGCGTCTCATATTTTAGAGCAGTCAATGCAATTTAGGGAAAAAAAAAAAAAAACATCAAATCTGTATGTGTGTGAAAATATTCACATGCAACCCCCTTTGTAATCATCATATTTATTTTGTAATTAAAGTACATAATTCCATTACATGTACATCTAAATGAAAAAAATGATAAGCATGCACAATTAAATATATGCTAACCAATAAAGTTAAAAAAAAAAGATATGGTAACGATATACTTGGCAATAGTTCACAAATCCATTCAGACCTAAAGTACAACCAACTGAGCAACAGTTGAGATCATCTTACATATGGCAAGTAGTCAAAGAAAAGAAAGGGTTAAAATCTCTAGGTTAACAAGTTTCTGTTTGCTATTCCTGGCATCCCTCATTCAACACTTGACTCAACATTTATTTTTATTGTTTTGTCATACCGTCACATTTTCCAGATAGTCTGAGAACAACCAGACACTACAGTGTGACATTAGTATAGCATCAGTGGACTGATGAACACCCTGCATCTTTTTTTTCCTCCAAGCCTTTTCTTGCCCTTCTGATGTGATGACTTCATTTTTCTTTGTATCCACTGTCCTCTCCAGCCAGAGAATAGATTGTTTGGTCATCAGCGGACTCTCGCAGCAACTACTGTTGGTCTTTGATTGGCAAAGACCCAAGAATCTTCAGAATGGAGGCTTAATACTCCCAGGGCTGACAGCTGCAGGGATTAGGCACTCTTGCTCACTGTTATTGACGCCCCTGCATTGTGCCTTTCTCCGTAAATGTGGCACCAGGACCGGGATGGGGTTGATGGGGGGGGGGGGGGGCTGCTTGAGGGGGGGTCAGCATTCTGAAATCATGTCAGGTGCTTCTGCTTTGAAGCCTGAACGGATGCCGTAAAGAACACCGAGAATATGTGATGTGCAAAAACCCACTGTTCGTAAGGTGGACCCCTCCCCATATCCACAATGACATCACTAAATTATCACTTATGCCCCAGATTCCCCCCTTCTACCAACCCCTAGAGTCCGGTCTGACCCCACTCTGACCCCCCAGCACCACTGACGCTGTCATGACAACCGTCTCAAGAGGCTTGTTGTATGTGTAGAGAGTGAGAAGTGTATACATGAGTGCATCTCTCTCTATGTGTGTGTGTGTGTGTGTGTGGGAGAGAGAGAGGCACTTGTGACAAATGGGAATTTAAGTGTGTAATTTACGTAGTGAACAAAAAAAGCTACATGAATGTCGAAATGAGCAAAAAAAACAACTTGAGCTAAAGATCGTTTCCCTGAATTAACACAAAATGCGGAGAGGGATAAAAGCTTTAATATTCATAAGTTAAAGGAAGAGATTAGAATATCCATTAAAATACTTTCACTAGAAAGGCTGTCGGGGGTTTGGGATTTAAACTAGTAAGGCTGTGTGAACTTCTGGTCTAAAAAAATTTTAAATGTAAGAAAGGCAGACATCCAAACATTGACAATTGACATCCAATAAATTGTTTGCAAATTATAGCAGATGAAAAGACTATTTTTGTTCTTGTGACAAATGCTCCCTATTATGCTCGAAACATTATGTCAACAGGTTTGTACAGGTATTAATTATCCATCTCTGGATTCTTTGAAATACTCCTGGAAGAGTATCAGTGTGAATATTTATGTGTCTTTCAGGGGCTGTTTATTTAAAAAGATTCCCTTCTTAATGTTCAAAGTGCGTTAATCACAAAGACATCAGCTCTGAGTTCTCACATACTCTCTTCCCAAACATGACCTCATAATGTCTTCAAGGAACGCTCAGAATAGAACAAAGTGACCAATTTAGAATATTTACTTCAGTCTTTTATCATCATCCTCATGACAAGGAAAACAAAAAAATTATTAAGAAAGGATAGACTTGGAAGCAAAACATTTGAAGACTAGCAGCCTCAAAAAAGCGTAACATGTCATTAGATTAAATAAAGCATCAAACCTAGTGGCATTTTTAGAGAACTTTTAGAAAGGTTTTTAATTTATAAAACAAGACATACAGTGTTTGAAATTAAGATAAAGTATTTGGACACTTTGCAGTTCTGAAATGATGACAATGTGATGAACTGCATATGTGGTTACTCTGCTAGAACACCTGAGTGAACTTCAGAAGAACTTCATACATGCATGAAAATGTAAATCACAAAAAATAGCATCTGTGGTTTGATATTTTTTTTCTAATGTAATCAGAGGTTACAGTGTAACCACTGTATTTCTCTACAATTAACTTAAATATACTTATGCAAAACTTCAAAATGACACAATTCCATCAATAAACAAAAGCATTTAACTGACTGTAATTTGTCAACAATATAAAAAAAAAAATCCCTTTTTTTTTCTTTTTTAAATAAATAAATAAATGATGGCACAAGCAAGAGATTTTAGTATGGATGGCACAGCTTCTAGGCAAGTCAGTATATAGTGTATTCTATGATTGGCAAGATTAATATTTCACTAAGGCCTGTCAACAATACCAAAATAAAGGCAGATCCAGTGAACCCCTCAGGGCAAGATGCCTCTCAATCGATTTCAGACCTTCTTTTCTCGTCTGCCTCAATAACTGTTCAATAATTGATGAGATACGATCCACATGGATCCCAGAATTCCACTGTCAAGTCTTTCAAGCAGCAGGTTTGTTTTGAATAACTTCAAATAGGTTGGTGAAAATTCTACACCACTAAAACAGTCCA
Source organism: Acrossocheilus fasciatus (assembly GCA_036784905.1). NCBI lineage: Eukaryota > Metazoa > Chordata > Actinopteri > Cypriniformes > Cyprinidae > Acrossocheilus > Acrossocheilus fasciatus. Next base: position 12,764,603 of record CM071945.1, on the reverse strand, counting down.
TCTTCATAAAGGCCAGAAGCTTTTAGAGCAACATATATATAAAAAAAATCAGCACACAAATATGCCAGAGTAACAAAACTGAAGAGGCATTTAGTAAGGATCAAGTTAACAGACAGAGAATTGCATACCTTCATGTTGTGCATTAAAGGAATTCTAACCATATTTACACCCAGGAGCACATAAACTGAGTTGCTAATCAATTCCTTATTCACCTCCTCTGTCATAGCATCAAAAATCATCCTCAAGTTCGCTGAGCAAGGACGTAAATGAAATACATTTTTTATATTTCAACTGATACAAGCACAGGATGTGAATTTCAAAACAGCCTTAAAATCATAACCACTAAGTGCCTTTTCATGTTTTGTGCAGGATTTTGAGTGTCCCACACATCAAGCATCGCTATTTGACACCAGAAACCACCAAATGTTGTACAGCCAGGGCAGTGTTTCAGATAAAGTTCACTTTACAAAAATCAATCAATGGACTGATTAAAGGACCAAATAAACCACACATTCAACAGTTTTAATCTCTTCTATGATTACTGACCTGTCTTGAACGGTGTACCAACTGCAAAAAAAATTTTCAGCTAGATTAAAATAAGCACTACTGGAAATAATACATAATTCATGCCCTCTATTATTCTACATGTGCAAAATTTAAGATTAGAAACCTACAAATTTTAGGGACCATATCTGATGTTATTTTTAATCTGTCATGCTTTTAACTTCAGATCCATAATGCATTACTTTTTAAGGTAGAGCCGTGAATGAATAATAAATTAGCCCAGTGAACATATAATGTGCATTTCGAAATGTCACCTTGTGGTTCTCTAAAGTTGCCTGCTGAGTTTGTTTTAACAGAAAACTGATAATTCCTGAGCAACTTTGTCATGTGGGTGTTAAGGGGACAATGAAGGCTGATGTGGGAACCTCATGGCATCTATGAAGACGCAGGACCCTGTGGACCACTGAGCCTGAGACAATGCCTGTGAGAAACCCACCAAGATAAGACTTGGTTATATATATATATATATATATATATATATATATATATATATATATATATATATATATATTTATTTATTTATTTATTTATATAAGGGTTGTGTGTAAAAAAAAAAAAAAAAAAAGAGGTCTTGAGACACTTCAAAACTTATAGGTCCCATTCATTTTGTATTTTCCTCAGTAATCTGACCCTTTTCAATGGGTTCCTATAGGTTCTCTAGAACGTTTCATAGCTTTTCATATTTACAGTATATGCATTTTCCGTGTCAGCTGCATTTTTGAGGATCATATACGCGTGATGATGCCCAAAAATACTTCCCAAAAGTGCTCTCGTCAGGCACTTCACTGTTTGAGACACAGCCTGTAGGTGACAGGATAATGTAAACAAAGAACTCAAAGATGAGCAAATGAACAAACCGTATCAAAAAAACACACTGCTTAATGTTCCAAACATGTTTCTTTCTTTAAAGAGCCACTTACTTCTTGTCCAGGTAACTTAAGATGGAAGATGTTACATTCCGTGGCACGCAGCTGTCCGATGCGAACAAAACAATCACAAAACACACCTAAACGCGTCAATGTACATTTGTTTGCAGGCTTGTAGGTTGTTTCTTCGTTCTTTCTCAGTTGCCAAAGTTTCCAGTCGGCGCAGTTAAAGTACTAGCTTGCGTTCATTAACCGGTCACTCTTTGAGAATTAACGCGGAGCTCAGGAAAACTTTCCCAATTCCAGTCGCACTGTCATCTTTCATAATATCATGAGGAGCAAATCCGTTAGTATTCCAGAGTCAGACGCGCTGCCTCTCTGTACGAGTCCAGTCAAGTGTTTGCAGGTGTCGGCTGTGCTGTGTGCTGTACCTCGCCCTCTCTCCGCTACCTCCCTATTAAAACCAGCCAGCCGTGTCAGTGTTAACCAGCTCCCTGCCAGCACTCAACTGCACAGAGCCCCCGCTGCCTGATTGAGGCACTGAATGAGGGATTGTCATCCAGCTAATAAACCAGGCCTCTTAGTTAATCTTACAAAGAGGGGATCATTAATTATAAGCTAGTACATGAAGTTCCCAATACTGAGTCCTATTAACTTAGAGTTATTACCCTTGGTGTCAGGTTGCATGGGTTATAATAAACCTCCTAGTCTGGGTGAGGCCTCATATTTAATTCTCTCTGATGTGAAACAGAGCGGGTTTCTGTCAGCGGCTCTGACACTCTGGTGATAATAGTCTTATCTTCTAAGGGCAGATATGTTGAAATGAATAGAACTCGGAAAAGATTACCATTTTAACATTTAGCCAGTTAATTTGGTCTGAAATTATGTCGATATTAACTCTGTGTTGTTTCTATTAGAGCACTGCTTTGAACTATTCTGAAAACAGCCTGACAAAGCTGCATTATTGGGGTTTTTACCTCTGACTGTGATTATATGTTGGTGTTTAATGTAGCTTTACATGAGCCATATGGGTTGAGCTGAAAAAGTCACTATAAACAACAGATGTGCATCTCAGTCATAGTATAGCTGTGCTGGTGTGATTTGAGCAATTGTCTGTCCACAGTGAATGTGAAACTGAGGTGTGATACAATCTCAGCCAATTAGAAGATAGTTCATGTTTAATGTAAATGTTGAGCGGATTTTAGACCAATCATATTGAACGATGGGCCGGGCTACACAGTGCAACAATGCAGAAATAGAAACCAAGCAACCAACAAAATGTGTCCTGACTCTTTAGGACAAAAATGGAAGAGATTATTACTTCATCATGCTACATCTGGTGACAAAGATACAGGATGGGTTTCGCTTTTGAAAAGCTTAGCTTCTGCATTTTTTTTTTTTTTTAATTCAAGGTAGGAACATTTGGTCTAGAACTTGTATTTGAACATTTTAGTCAATCTAACCCTTGAATTATATGTTAATTTAGTATTATTTATATACTATTAATATTCTGAATTAGCTTTCTTTTTTATATTTTCATTTTGATTCAGTTTAATTTTAATAGCTTTCATTTATTTTTATTTCAGTTTTAGTCATTTTAGTACTTCGACTTTAGTTCAGTAAGTTGCCAAAGCACTAGTTCTAAGTTTTTCATTTAATATCTATATTTTATTGTATTTCAATTTCATTTCTTTTACCAAAAACTAATTATAACCGTTTTAGTTTCAATTAACAATAACAAAGCTGCTTGTATTTTACTTTACTAGATTTTGATTTAGTCAGTCTAGCACTTAAAAATTTGAGTATTAGTATTCAAATGGTTAATTAATATGTTTCTAAAATTTGATCTTTTGTCCCCCTCATTATTAAATATTTGGTTACATTCTTACATGCGCGTCTGATTTGCCCTTGATACTGTAATCACTGTCCCTCCATATCAGTGATTTTGCTATTCTCTGTATGTTGTTACAATATCCAACACAATAGCTAACAGGTTTTTTGGCACATCACAGTTGAGGGGTAAGAGAGCGGAAAGAGGTGGCAGATAGAGAGAGAAAGACACTGAGGGGGATCTGACCCTGTACACAGACAGGGCAGTGCTGTCATTGTGCCCGGTGTCTCCATGCAGGAATAGGGTAAAAAGCTCTCTGGAAATTCTTGAGATTCCTGAGAGTACAGCCTCGGTGGCCCACAACAAAAGAAGCAGGGTGACCAGGAAAAAGGATTAAAGAACAGCATTCACATCAGGGCATTCTCAAATTCCTCTCTTACGTGTGTATGTGTGTGTGTGTCTGCCTGCAAAACAAACCCCATGTCTCTGTTTGGCCTTTTGTGTGGGGGTCACCCTGTTCTCCAATGGAGCCCAAGACCCTTCACCTTCCCAAGTCACTCATAAGCCTACACGTCTCACACAGCCTATTCAACCCTCACTCCTGTAGATGCTCACGATTTTACTGACAGGCATGCTGCAGGGCTCCTCTACCTGCTGGGAGGATGAATCGATCGGTCTTGTTTGCTTTCACAAGGAGAAAATGATTTGGGACGGCCGACCGAGGTATGCAGCTATCTGGGTGAAGGGGTTTAGGGAATGCAGGCAGCTCTGTGGAAACAAGAGGTCATTCCGGCAATGACACAGATCTAGTTGTTTTACAGTCTTTGACAATGCAGCAAATCTTAATGAAAAATCAGTTTTCACAAAAGGCATTTGTTTCAAGTCTTCAGACCAAATTGTTTTTGCATGTTTGTTACACATTTACAATGACTGGATTACGTCAGTTAAAACAAATTTTGGAATAAACTCTGAAATGTCTTTTCTGTGACGGTGAGGTAGTAACCTTTGATTTGAGTCCACTAGGCCTGCTTATATTAACTAACCATGACATGTATGACCTTAGAGCCATATATTATTGCCACTGGATATTACCTTTTGCCAGAGGATGGGCTTCCACTGATGAGTTCAGAGACTGTCAAGGTTTTTCTCCAATCCTTCATCGCTTTTTTTCCCCTTGACACAGTCACCTTAGCTTCTTGGATTGTAATATTTGAAACATGCATTTTATGTAAAGCTGCTTTGAAATGTTTTGCATTGTGAATTGAATAGATGTACTTTAGAAGGTGGACATTTATGCCATAAGTCACATGTATAGCTCCAGTCGGCGATACATGCTCGGATGAGCAAGTGAAAGAAATATTGTTCCTCACTCATAGTATTTGTTTGGGCAGGAAAAGTTTTCATGCATCATTTTTGAACAGGTCCATATGCATGTAAATAGTTGTAATGATGAATATTTTAAATGAATGTCATTTGCATAAAACGCCCACATCATGTCCATTTAAGGGTTTTCTACAACATCTTTCTCTCCTGCTTGTTTGCTTGCTCACACACTTGTGTGAGAACGTGCACAAGATCTTGAAGTAAAGCTAAGAATGTAATTGTCAAAACCAAAAATTTTCAAGTAGGCCTAGACCACATTTAGTCCTTTTATTCTCTAGTTGTCCATATGCATATATAGATGGAATTTAGTAATGCTGTTTTTATTGAAATTTTTGTTACTCATAATAAATAATTAATGCTTATGGACAGTTGGAGAGATTGAGCTCTGCTCTACAGTAGTATTTGGTGCTTCTGTTTGCTTTGGTGTTGAACAGGATACAAGAGTATCAGTAAAGGGTGAAGTGTAATTTCCCACCCAGGGCACAGTCACTAGGATTTCCTCTGAACACCCAATCTGATGTAGCTGACAGTCACATGCAACAGATGCATGTGGAACACCTACATGCTTCCTTTACAAGAGGAAATTACAGTTGGGTGCAGCATGCACACAGGATCTTCTTGTCACTTTTAGTGTTTTATTTTTTTATGTATTCAATCTGTATTTTGATTGTTTCTATATTCAAAACTTCCTAAAAGACCTGTAAAATATGAGGGATTGGTTTTATACCTGCGGTATTCAGGAGAGTTTGCAATGAGTATATTGTTGGAGACTTAGTCTAATTTAGTTCCTGGTTTGCTCATGAGACTTACGTATTCGTTCTGAACTTTTCCAGTGGTTTTTCCAGCATAACTGCTTAGCTTTGGCAGCTATACCATGGAAATATATCCCTATCCAAAACCTGTGTACTACATTCACTCTAGAGTCACAGATGTGTACTAGAGTCACAGATGCATACTGGAACTTACGAATATTTGTGTTATTTTGACTTCACTTGGCTTGCAAATGTATTATGGAAAGCACAGTCACGCATACAATACTGCTGAGAATGTGTGAGCCTCACTATATATTATTCTCAAACTCACTGTTATTTTGTTTAGCTGTTAGGTTTTATCTAAAATGGCGTGATGACAAACACGAGCAAAAATGAATTAAAGGCATATTCTGTATTTTTGGCTATGCATCATGCATGACCCACAGAGTTTTTGCGAGGGTTGGTTTTCTCCAACGGATATGAACAATTTCCCATCAACCATGGGAGAACAGGAAGAAGGTCAGAGGGAGAGTCAACAAAATCCACCTGTAACTGTCAGCTTTTCCCAGAAGAAGCCTCTTTCCATTCTCTCTCTGGCCAATGAGAGCCTCTGATTATATCAGTGAAAACCATACCAAGAAATTCTGGCTCTGCTGAGATCATCAAGAGTCAAAGCATTAAGATCACAACCCCTCAAAGAGGAGAACATGTGAAATCCAATCAGTCTCTATAGATTCAGACAGTGAGCCAAAGTATCAACTGAAAACAAGTAAAACACCTGTAGTTATTTAAGGTCCTTGGTGAGAAAAAGCATAGAATAAAAAAAAAAAAACTCACACTCTTTTCCAACAACATCCTGAAACCCATTTTTATTTGATTACATGGCAAATACAAAAAGTGGCTGAACTCTACCGCAACAACAATTTGACCTAAGGTCAAAGAGATATGACTTTCTGTTTCTAATAAAACCCCAACCTCTGATAATCCATAACGGAGGCCTTAGTCTAAACTAATACCTCATATCTAATCTAACATAATTTTGGATAAGTGATTTGGCAGACACTCACTATACTGTTGAACATTAGCAGCATGTGTCATACTGATTTCATAAGTATTCTGCGCCAGTGCACTGTGTAAAGACATTTAAGGAAATCATACTGTTTGTTTTAATGAGAAAAGCATGAGAGAAAAAAAGTGTGAAAGACACAAAATCCTAAATGGATTACCTCTAGACTTGCTGCACAAACTAAAATTCATTTTGTCATATGTGCTTGATAAAATTGGGTTACAGTCATCATTTTGGTAATGAGCTAATAGCTTTAAGCTAGTAGTCTTGGAAAAAGACGACATCTTGCAATGTGCAAAATGCTTGTTAAAACAAGATTTTCAACCACAGGCATTCTGTAACATCCAATAAACAAACATTAATGACAACCACATATTTAAGGAAAGAAATAGCCTACACCCAATAATAAACTCAAAGAGGCAACAAACACAACACAAGTAATTGTTCCAGTTAATAAATCTGCAGTCCGTAAGTTTTGCCTCTTTGTCGCCATCTCTGTTTGAAAACCTGGAATTGCAAGCTACAGCTGCTCGCAGAATTATCTTGCTTGCTTGGGTTGTGAGTTGGCAAGGCTCCAGCGCGGATGAATCTAATGTTTTGAGGTGAATGTGTTTGCTGTCAGTCACCGCACCTGTGTGGATGTTTACTGTACTTTGCAATCACAGATTCTAGCCTATGTCTTGGAATATATGACCCAAATAAGAATTTCCACCATATATTGTCATCTGAACAAGTAAGTAAGTCTGCCACATTTGTTCTGACCAGCTGAGGAAATATGCATTACCATAAATCGCGCTACCAATGGTAATTAAATCTAACCATCAGTTAGCTCATATAACATCAAACCATGCAAATTGTTATTATTGTTATACTTTGTTCTCAAATTATTAATGTTAACAACATCAGCATTGTGTGACTATGAGTATAGTATGTTTTTGCATGTAGATTTCAATTTCTGTAATATCTAATTATTATACCATTCGAATTTCATATTAAGAAATTCTTTTAACCCAAAAAGCAAATTATTCTCCCTTCGAACTGGTTTTCTTTAAAATACAAATCTTGTGTAGTCCCAGGCTATCTGGAATCAGAAGCACATTTAAAACTGAAATATAAATTAATTTATTTCACATGTGTTTCATAAACACATAATCCTTTCTGGATTACAATCCACCATCAACATTATACATTTCATTATTCTAGCTGCTGTGAGAAAAGGCTATAAACGATCCGTCACCTGCAGGATCCTTACATACTATATACTAGCCTGGATAATGTCTTTATGTTTACAGACGTGACGTAATGACGCAGAACCATGCTCGAATTTCCCGCGAAAACCTACCCGTACCACTCAAATTAGAAAACATTATAAGATAACCGTTGTGAACACTGGCTGGTTATGTACTTGCTCAAATATTAATTTCGGATAATTTTTAACCAAAAACAAAACAAACAAAAAAAAAAAAGTTACTGACTGCTGCTTTAAGTGAAAAAAAAAAATGATTGTCTACACCAAGCATGTCCATTGGCATCCTGTTTACTCTGGACACGTCAAAGCAAAACTTCCAAAAAGAGCATCTCAATGGTAAGTCTTTCAGTCATTTGTCAAATATTCAGAAGCAGTGCAAGTATGTCAGATATAGAACGGGGCATCTGTTGGAGCTAAGCAGTGCATCAGGTGTATAGACAGCGATTATATTGGATATTTGATTATAATGGATTCTATTTGCGTTTATCAGATGCAACACTATGCTCATTACTTATGTCAACTAAGATTACCAATCATCAAGAAAAGGAAATATGAAATATAAAATAAGAGAGATGAAGGATTAAAGTTATTTGTAAATGTATGTTTTTAGTCTGCTTTACTAAAAGTCAGACTGGCGACGAACCAGAGAGATACTAAAGAGTACACACAACCAGCAAAGGGCCTTCTGTCTGGGAAAGAAAGGGATTGTGTCTTGTTTTAGAAAAATATCTAAAAGGATTTTCTCTGCCTAACAATGTTATCTTTCCATGATGGTTATCTCGAAAGGCATCCTGATACTCAAAGCTCAAAGCAACAGCATCAATTTCTGTTCTTAACAGGACCCAGATCTCAATAAATTTACACAATTTATTTTAATGATTAAATCATTGACAATTTAAATAGAAACTTTTGTTGTAATTATATTTCTTTAATTTTCAAATACATATATATATTTATATATATTATATTTGAAAACAAACTGTAGGATTGACAGTGGTACTCAGAAAACTCTGCTAAGGGTCTCTGGTGTTTTTTTTTACTGGAGTTTTGTGGATTTCTTTGTCAGCTATGTTCAAAATTGTGTTTTTGTCTTTCAGACTTTCCTCGCTGACTTCTCAGAGAGGATTTCTGGGGAACGAGGGGCTTTTGATAACCAACCCAATAGGGATGCTCTTACTCTCTCTCTCTCTCTCTCTGCCACTCTCCGTAGTCCCGTTTGAATGCTGGGACGGGAGGAGGATTTGGGGGGGATGGGTGAATGGGGGGGCAGGGGGTGGACTATAGGCTCTATTTTTCCATGGACTCCATCCATCTCAACCGCATATTTCTGTCAGGTCCTGGGAGATGAGGCTAATTATCCTGCTATTCATCTTCTCGCTCTTCATCCTAATCTCTCCATCCCCCCTCCCTCCTTATACTTAGCTGTATGTGCATATGCATGTGTGTGTGTGTGTGTGTTCCCACATTTCACTGTGTGTGCCTGAACATGAATGTGTGTCTTCATGCATGTAAGATTGTTTATACGGAAGCTGTTCGTATCATGATCTCTGCTTTACAAGACTGTCTCATTTAAAGTCCCATCAACAGAAACACCAGTCTGCTGGAGTCAACCCCATTGAAAAACCCTGGACCAGAATTAAGCATGACATGTCTGTGCCTGTGTTCACATCGCCAATCTAACAGGCTTCAAATCCCCTCTTCGTTCTGCTTTCTCTGTGTTTGTACGTGCGTACGCATTCGATTAACAGCAGCGGATCGGTTTGTTCTGTATAATCCAGGTCTGCTATTACGCTCTCTAAAAATGATTGACATCTAAAGTCCCATGAAGAAACTTTAACACTCACAGAAGCTTTTCAGGTTCCTTGTAATGAAAAAGAAAGTTGTTCAGATTTTTGAAATGTTCTTCACACTAAGAAAAAAATGGTTATTTTAAGAACTGTTCACTGAAAGGTTTTTTGGGGAACCCAAAGGTGGTTCTCCTACTATGGCATCGCTGCAATACTCCCTTTGGGAACCTTTATTTTTAAGAGTGTGTTCACACTTGGCATGTTTGGTTTTGGTAAATCAAACTCTGGTGCAATTGCTTTGTTAGTACATCAAACAAGTGTACCAAGACTCCCTGAAAAGGTGGGAATTGGCCCGCTTCCAAATGAACTCTAGTGCTTTTTTTTGACTGAAATATGAATGCAATATTGACCAAAAACACTCTCTTCTCATCTGAGTTATGATGAGCAAATTGAGTTTGTCATGTCTCTCATTATAGCTGAGTACAGGTGTCAACTGCCGTCTCCTTGAAGCAGATTTTCTTTGGTGTTAAAATTGATGAGTTCCTGGCGCTGTTTTGACTCCGTTTGTAACAAATTTTTGAGAGTTATCAGCTGCTAAAATACCATGGATGTGCACGTACACATACATACAACAAGCACATATAGCTGAGTACAGCCTTGTTTGAATATTCGATAAGTTTAGTTCCAAAATATATGTCATAAAATCTGTCCAATTAGATTGCGACATTTTCATTATGTTCCATTTGTTTTGTTATAAGGTTTGCTGTTAAAAAGTAGTGTGAATGCTAAGCGAACCAGGACTAATTATATAATTTTCTTCTTTGGTCCAGACCAAGAAAACCATAAGAACCAAGAGAACAAATTACATGTGTGAACACATCCTAAGTCAAAACAAAGAGGTGAGATTGTTCCATTCTGATTTTCAAGCGCATATTTTTCCTCTTTCTAGAATCGTCTCACATCTCCAGACGTCTCTGCCCAGGTAATTAGATCACAGCACTTGTTAAGCTAAAAAAAAAAAAAAAGGAGATAAGATTCCCTCTCTCTCGCCTCTCCCATTATGGTTTCTCTCTCCCCTAGAGCTATTTGACTACTGTATCACGACTTGAAAGTTGAGGAAAGTCCTGAGCTGTCAGGAGGCATCAGAGAGCTGTGGTGCCCTGCGGTGAGATCGTCTCTCCGTGTTGCTAAGATGGAGGCCAGCGCCCTTTCATCCTCTCCTGCAGAAAGACGCTCTTTCATTCTCTCAAAGGTAACATGTCTAACAACATCAAGGTGAGGGAGATTGCAGATGCGGAGCAGGAAATTCTGCTGTGCAACTGGGATGCTGGAAGGAACAAAGCGTTAGTGAGAAAATATCAAACACATTGGGGGATTGGTGTAATGAATTTAGATAGTCTATTTAGATACCGACGTCTGTGTTTGGGGAGAAAAGCCCAGCTTGAAGTTTCACAAACCTGAATGGATGACCAGGGCCTTTCCTGATGAGAAATTAATGAGGTCTAGCAGAGTCTATTAAAATGTGTCTCTCTGCTAAATATGATTTTCCTCTTTCAAGGTCGTACAAGTAGCAGCAATTTAGATAACTGTGTACTCATGTAATTAAGCTTCATACGATGTAGACACAGCTCAAACCTCACAGACAACAAATCAGTGACATCTTTAAACAAGAACAAAAGATCCTAACTGTATTAAACATGGACCAGGAAATTTAGCAGAGTGAAGACCGTAGGGATTTGGATTACAGTAAATTGAATTGAACTAAATGGAAATGGGCAAACTGAGAAAACAGAAACACGTTCATTTTGTCAGTTAGTCTGCGGAGGGAGGGAAGGGGGGTCTTGCATTTTGAATAGACTCCTTAGGCATACCACTGAAAAAAAATCAGATTAGTTAAATTACAGAGCACAGTCATCTATTGTTGGCGTCTCATTGCGAATGTTGTAAAAAATGTTTTAGTGCATGTATACGGTGGGCGAGAGAGCTCAACGTGCTGCAAATAGAAAAAACACCTGCAAATTAAGAAAACAACTCCATCGATTTGACAACACACATGCTGCAAATGCTCACAACACAAGTAAAATTCTTTATTTTGTTGTGTTGTGAGCATTTGCAGCACCTGCTGTCAAACTGATGAAGATGTTTTTTTGATTTGCTGGTGCTTTTTCTATTTGCATGTGTTTTCTGAAGTTGCAGCGCGTTGAGCTCTCTCGGCCACCGTACATGTACACACTAGTGCCTGTGCATTAGATCTACTTTTATACGTCTTTAATAAATGCAGTTTCATGTCTGAGAGGTTGATTTTTAAAGCTTACAGGACACAGAATTTTTGTTATATAAGGGTTATTCCTTGATTTATTTGTGCTACTTTTCAAATGCCTTTTATACATTGGTTTTATTGTTTTACCCTTATCTGAGACCGAGACTTTCATAAAAGTATATAAAGTATCATATTTTAAAAACTATAATAATTTCTTTCTCTCACTTACATCTGCTCTTGTTAGGGGTGGCCATTGCAAAATTATCCACACAGAAACTATGATAACCTAAAAGAGTAAAATAAACATAAATGGTTTAGAAATTTGTGTTTGAAATAAAGACATTAAAATAAAATCATTTCCAACAAGCGGTAACTTTGTCAAATAATAGACATGCAATAATATTATTTAATTGTGTGTATTTAGTATATATAATATGCTAACTGTTTGTCTTAGCAAGACAAAGGTGTCAGCTTTTTTATTACCAAAATGTTTAAAATGACATTTCATAATGCAAACTATTTTCCATATAAATCCCTCATTCATTCAATCAATCAATTCATCATTTCCATCATTTAATGCTATTGAACAAAATACACTAAGTCATATTATGAACATGTTCTCGTGATTTTCAGAAATCTTTTGTATAGACTTTTGAACATCGTTAGTGGACAAAATTGAATGAAAAGTATGAGTGTTTTTACGACATGTGTGAAGGTGCGGATGTGTTGTTAGCATACAGTCATTTTAGGAAGATGAATAGACAGACAAGCCGAGAGTGAAGTGTGACCCTTAGCCTCATAATCCTGCTTACAATGCAGAGAGAGCCCTGAATTTACCAGGAAAACACTGCCTGTCTACCTCCTGCTGAGACTGGAGAATATGAACGCTTGATGGCTGGTATGTCAGCACGTGGGGCCCACACCAGTACAAACTCAGTCACACTTGAGAACAAAGACACAGTAAAAGGGATATTAACAAATATCTTTATATACATCTGTTTCTCAAAACCCCAATGAGTGGGAACATTTTACATCACAAAGGAGTTTGGCTGATAAACCATTGAAGGAAACGTAAAGAATTAACACCTTTGAGATGCTTTTCAATGCAATTTTCACCCAGCAAACCCAAAAAATGAAGTTTTATAGTGCAGCTGCTTGCATCAGGTTGTACAGGTGCCGAGTGATTTATGGCTCTTCTCTGTGATGTGGTTTAGTTGAAGGAGTGTCATTTATGCTATTCCTTATCTCTGTCCCAGCCTGTCAAACATACCAGCCCGCTGGCTCCGTGTCGAGCGTTTGCACGTCTCAGAGATGGGAAGTTGTCAGGGAGTGACGAGACAGAGGTGAAACAGAATCTACAAGCTCAATTCTCTGTTGAGTCTGTCTTTCTTGTCAAAGAGCGACGGCTAATGAAGTGTGAGATGTTCACCTTTGTGCTGTATGCCTAGATTAACTATTTTCTCTCCTGTTCTGGGGGACAAATTGGAGAAGAATCAGAATTTGTGAAGTGCTTAATCCCTGGCTCTAAACCAGGTACATTTAAAGGTAAAGGTATACATTCATTTAGAAGTGGGGTTAGCACTATGGGTTTATGAGGTATTAACCAGTGCCAAACATGTATACAGTGCTTAGCAAGAGACACCTAATTTGCAGTGTTGTGTTGTGGTGACTGACATATCAAAAATAATCAATGTTATTATATTTTCCTTGATTTTCATATCCACATTTATGATTTATTCATATTCAAATATTTACTACTCATTTATGTTTGTCTTTTTTTTTTTATTTATATTCAAGATGTAATATTTGTTGTACACTTGTAGTATTCTCCAAGAATATATATTGGACATTTTTCAACTACTGCCTGAGTAATAATGTTTCTCAGAATTAGTCATTAATTGTACGAGATGTTCTTTTCCAGGAACTGTTTTTGTAATATGATATTTGAAAGGGCTTGTTTTTCTGTATTTGTTCAAAAGGTGTGAAAACCACACATCTATTTTTAACTGCAACATCTGACTGGTCATGATGGCCTAGTCTGGCCTGACATAGTCGTTAAAACAACATATGACATAATGGATGAGTAACATAATGGATAAGTCTATTAGACAAACACCAGTTTGGAAGGATGTAATTTTCCTGCATATTCCTTGTGCCTTGTTTTCTACTCTCTTTCTTTTACTTCTTTAATTTTTACTCGTCTGCCTGGATCTCGCTGCATCAATGACTGAAAACATGTGAATTGGAGTGAAGAAGAGACTGAACAGTCCACCAAACAGTCCACTTGATAGGCTAGTAAAATAACTTGATAGTAGGTAGGCCCAATTTTGACGCCCGCCGAATTATTACCCCCCTAGTATTGGTTGGTTTAGGGTTAGGTGTGGGGGAGGGGTTAGGATTAGGCAATCAGGTAGCAATTTCAATGAGAAGGGGTAATAATTTGGCAGGGGTTGAAAATGGGCACAACACCGGTACACAAGACACGTGCTGCGTTCGTCCAATCAATGGCACTGATTTATGTGCAAATAAATAACCCTGGGTTCAGTTTACCCGGGGTTTAGTAGCCTATAACCCAGGCTTCATTTCAAGTGTAAAAAGCCCTCATGATATGTTTAACCACGGAACATTATTTTCATCTGCTCTATATCTTCATTTTTGTGTGCTATCTGCGCTCCAATGCAATACTTCAAAACCAAAATGACAGAGCATTCTGCATTCACAACATTTAAACCTGTAAAAAATCTCAAGAGATGACACACTTTCCACCAAAAGACACCTATTTTGAGTGCATAAAAGAGCTATGATTATGCTCAACTATCTCGCCTGGAAAAACGCTAAAAAAGGACACTGTCCATTAAAGCTGAATGTTTTCTCTGGCTGTAAAACTCTGAAGAAAGTCCCCGGAGGACATACCATCTTCCCTTTCCGCTTCATATCTACGGCAGGTTCAGGTAATGAAAACACAGCAGTCGTATAACACACCAGACGCAGGGGCTGAGACACCTGTTTGGCGCTCGAAGTCAACAGGGGAGAAAGAGCAGGTAATAAGCACCTGACACAGAGAGAGGCAGCTGTCAGAAACAGTGAGGCTGTCCAGAGGCCATTATAATGAGGTGTGTCCTGAAAAAATGCTCCAAGTGTAATTAGGGTCCGGCTAACTCTAGCCTGCGGCTGTCAACTGCCTATTTTTCATCATTATACATCTGTGACTCAAGGCCATGGAAACAAGAAAAAATATAGTGTTTGAAATATTTTGTCAGATCAGTGCTGAACCAATAAAATTATCAGCTGGCATGAGGAATCCCGTCGAGACAGCTGGAAAATGTGAGCAATAAAACGAGTGGAATATTCTTGCCTTTAGTTTCGGAAAACTGGATTTTAGAACGTAAAATTATTTATAGATTTGATAAGTCTTTAACAAAATTAAGTAATTTTAAGTCGGTTACTTGCTTTTTAGTTATTTAAGAATAATTAAGAACAATTAGGCTATACATACTTAGAGTCACGTGATTTTAGCAAACGAGGTTTATGTTTCACGTGAATGTTTCATGTTTCGAACCTTGTTTCGAAACGTTGTGGTTCGCCGCTAGAGGACGCTGATCTGGTGTCTAATGATTTTAATAGATTTAATTTGATTAATTTTCAATAAACATGCGTGTATGATAATAAAAATGGTAGAGTGAAATTGTTTCTAATTGGCCTCCTTAGCCAAGTCCTGCCTAAAAACATAAAACAAGCGCTACAAATTACAATACAAACAATACAACAAAACAATACAAACTATGCACTTCATAATCAACGGAATTCATTGATTTGTACATTAGGCCTACATTTAATTGATTACATTTTAATAACATTAATTGGTTTGTAAAATATGTCTTTTGGGTTGTGTTCATGTTCTCCGTTTTGACCATCAGATCAGGTGACACCAGAGTGCAGTGTTTCCAGCGCTTCAAAACAATGATTTTATTTATTTATTTATTATTATTATCTATTTTTAATTGTTTTTTGCGAAGCAATTTTTTTCCACTTGATTCAAATTTTTAAAAGTATTGTTTGTCCCATCTCTGGTGATTTGTCCGGGCAGACCCATTTGTTCATGACACTCAGGGGCGTAGCACAAGTTCCCGGGCCCTATGCATAGGCAGTCCTGATGGGCCCCCCGACAACCCACATTTCCATTTTCATTTTAGTTTTCTAATCAATACATGAACAAACTGTATGATAACCAAACAAGACTTGATTCAGTCAAATTTCTACTGAACCTGACATAAATATAATGTTGACATCATGTAGCTAAGCTACCGATGAGCTACCAAGCTACCTATGACACTGATTAACCTATTATTGCTAATTTTAGATATTATAGCCTATTCATTTCAAATTAAACATGTTTCAAATTAGGCTATTATAACGGTGTTTTGTATGCAAACAACATCAGTTCATTTTTAGCACTAACAATCGCGGGGATATTCAAACAGTTTAGCACTATACATTTTGTGTTCTAGTTTGTGCTCACCTTTCTTTGAAAAGAAGTCAGTCACAAATCGTTTCCCCTCGTTTTGTTTTTTTTCCTTCTCCTGTCTTTCCTTTCTTTTTTGGTGGCCTGATTTAGCTTTCTTTGAGAAAGACATTTCAACCGCACGCACCGGCACCGCAGAAGTTTGCGCTCCACCAGACGCTCAACTTAGTTGAGTCAACTAACATAAACAAAATGCGCGTGCAGATGGACTAAACCATTTGGCGCAAAAGCAAGGGGTGGGACCGCGAGACTTTAGATAGTTTTTACTTATACAAAATGAGCCAATACACTAACTTGACATTTCATCTGACATTCATTATGAAATTTAATTAGGAAATGTTTTAAATATCCAGGTAAAATAAAATATATTCCAGACTTTTTTAAGGGCCCTCTCTCCCCTTGGGGCCCCGGTAATCAGTACTGGTTTTACCCCCAGTCCGACGCCCCTGATGACACTGCCGTTACTTTCACTTATTGTGTCAAAGTAGGCTACTTAGTCGAAGCTTTCATACAGGAAAGATTATAAATTAATAACACAAATCAGTATTTTATTTCCACAATTAATTTTTTTGGTAAGTATCCATGTAATGGCAAATTATTGACTTAGTGGCTACATTATCCCTTATCTATACTAATAAATATTATTATTATTTTTCTTTAGACTGCAGTGCCAACCACCATCAATGGCATTCTGGGAATTCACATACAGTGGCACTGGAATGTAAGGGTGAACAAAAGCCTGTGGTGGCAGAGGAGCACAAAAGCACAGGCTGAAGCATCATAATGGATGGATGCGTTCCCATCAAGCTGGAAGACAAAACAGAGAACCACAGGGGAGCAGATGCAGTAGATTTATTTACTCTCCATCTTTAGACTGCAGCATGGAATCACAGATGTGCAAAATAAGGTGAAAAAGTGTCCCTTTGCACATCTGAGGAAGAATAAGTAGCAGAAAAAGGATGGAATTCTAATTCAAATTAACATGGTGAGAAATTTCATAAGAGATATTTGATTCAACATACAGTTTGCCCAGTGGCTCCGTTTTAAATTGTTTTACAGTATCAATATCATCAGAATACGATTTATAAATGTGGATAAGAAATTTCTTTGTCTTTCATTCAAGCAGCTTTGATGATGCTTTTTGTCTTTGCCTGCTCTGTTCCAGAATTACCACACCCAAAAACGTGCGCGCGCACAGATGCCCTCTTCTGGTCAGGTTGGAGTTTGGTCTGTCGATGTGAAATTCTGAATAATTTTGAATTTTCTAAAATGTTACTGCTGTTGTATTTCTTTGTCTTTTTTTTCCTTTTTTTTTTTTTAAACTATATTTATGTACTTTTTTAGACATACATTACATACAGTTACATAAACCAAGACAGTGACGTCATATTTTCAGGAAGACTTTACTTTTTTTCAGATAGAGATCCAAAAATGAATATTAACAACTATCCCATCCTTAAGGATCATACCTAAAACTCTACAGTCTATATCTGAACCTCATCGTTCTGCATACTACACACTATACATTTGGAAAACGTTTCACTGAGAATTTATGGCTTTTTTTGATACATCTGAGGCTTCATGGGATGGGCAAAGGGAGAAGGGTGTCAGCCATTTGAAAGTGTAGTCCCTGTAAACCAACAAATGAGACGTTACGTGACTTTTCAAAGCAATGAGCATATTTTGTGAATTGAATTCATATTTTGATAATTTTGAAAATCTCATAGTGTATGTAATTTGTCTGAGGATGAGGAAAGAACATGAGAGGACCTGTGGATTTTCTGCCCTTTTCTCTTCTGAAACTCTTCCTCATCCACTGTCCACACCGCCCCCGTCCTCCCATCCACCCGCACAAAGCATTTGTGGAGACTAAGATTGTGTCGCACAGCATTCTGAGAAAAAATTTGAACAGAGAATATCATTTCTATTCATATGAAACAAGCCTATGGCGTTCGGTGAGGCTATTCAGCATGATTTTATGCCAACAGCGGCACCATGTGGACATAAACATAATGTCCCAAAGTGTTTTGTGCTTATGTCAGGCCAATCTCAGGACCTCAGAAATAAACCTGCTCAAGACTGGAGCTTTTTGTTTTAATTAAGCTAATTTATATGTCATTAAATCAGACACACAAGCAAATCTCTCAGTCTCAAACAATATGATAAAAAAATACTTGAGTTTTGAACTGAACAGAAATGGGACTGTTTGGGACTGGTTAGTTGGCAGTGTCAGCATGTATAGTACCTTCCATGTAGGAGAATTATGACGGAAATAGAAGAACATTCTTGTGAACCAGTTGTAAATTTCGTTTAGCGTCCGCTGTTTGTCTGGAGCTTCCAGGATTGACTGTAGGGATCAATGATAAATTTTATATATATTTATATATTATATATTTTTTATATGTATGTATGTATGTATGTATATATAATTTGAATAAATATACAATAAAAGCAAACATAATTTATTTACTTACCCATCTGATTAAGAAAGCATATGTATATGGAGGTCGCAAGTTAGCATATTTGTAGTATTCAGCACTGCTAACAAAATCTGTAATTGCCAGAAAGCCAAATTACTAAGCAAAACACTGCACAATAATTCTTGGAAATTGACCGCAAACACTCAGATGTGCATTGTGCTTTAAGTATGTTCCTATGTGTTTTACTGCAAGTGCAAAACATTCAGCCGGGTAACGCCTATGAGTCTTATGAGTAATATTCTTGCACAGTGCATCTAGCAAATGCAAAATCGAGGTTTTATAATAGATGGCTTATGATCAAAACTCGAGATGAGAGCATCTGAACTACATTTGGTCCAGATCTTAGGCTTCCTTTGTGGTCTGCATGCCAAGTGTGGCAACAGGAAACGCAATCTCACAATTTCAACTGTAGTCATAGTGGTAGACCACCAACTTTCAACTGTCTGGCCAACAACATAAACGCATAAAGAGCAAGGAAGTAAGCATAAGATAAGTGTGACCTTCACACTGTAAACAGCGGTATAGATGGTAACCTTTATTCATCGGTATATTTTTTCAACGCCTTCGACATCTGCATTTCAGTTCCACTTGATTGGATTTTTCTAGTTTAACGACTGTGTGTGTTTAGAGGCACAGCAGGATGTGTATTTTGTATTTTAGCAGGTTTTACCTGGCAGCAGGTGTGGTGGGGGTATGTGCCAGGGTTCCTGTCGTACCGGCGCTTCACTAGCTCTCTCTGTCCTGCCATCTGGCTCCCCCAACGGGGGCAAATTTAGTGCCAGCGGCCTCCACCAGCCTGTAGCAGCTCCCTGAATGGAAACACACAAGTCAGTCCTACATGTGAGAGCGATGTTGAACACAGATATGGTTTCCCGTAGACATCTTGAGACATGAATGCTTCATCTGCACTTTCTATAAATTTACTGACGTTTTATGAAATCACAAAAAGGAAATGTCGTGTTCACTGTGAGAATCGTTATTTCTTATCACTCCCACAAAACTTCTGGCAGTGTCAGAGAGTATCCTGAAGAGTCTTACGGTATGTGTCGAGATGCATTCAAACAGCTGAAGGTGAAGTTGCATGGCGTGAAGTTTCTGCTTCTCCTGAATGAGCTGAAATCATCACATATAGCATATTAGAATCAGTGGGTTCTCAAACCACTTTTACCAAGATGTTTGATTCTTTTGGGTTCACATTGAATGACTCAAAACCAATGAAACCATGATTCACTTTCTTGTGCCTCATTCATGATAACTGATGATGATCAGTGATGCAAAGCGTGACTTGAGTGTGCTGCCTGTAAGAGATTGTATTGTCGCTGCTGTACCTGATTCTCCATGTGCCGTACCAGATCTTGCTGAACTCGCCACTGTGCAATCGTTTTCTCATCTGTGCTGTGGTCTCGGTTTAGATGTCTAGACGGATTCGGAATCAAAAGGTGTTTTCTAAAGTTTGAAAATGATTGATTTCAAAAAGGGAAGCATGCTGATGTTACTTTAAATGAAAAACTTACCTCAGAAAATGAGTATAGCTTTCAAAGACTTTGTCACAGCCTGGCCAGCGACATTGTCCGTTTACAAAAAGAGAGCTGGATCTCTGGATTTCTGACTCGACGGGGCTGAGGAGGACACATGAGGAACATCAAGATTCTTATTGATGAACACTGATGAATTATTTATTTTTTTCTTTCCAGTGATAATTACCTGTGAGAATGAAAGCTGGGAGACTGTTTCCTGTGCTGGCCTGATCCCGCAACAGCTTGGATGGAAATTTGCGCACTGTGACCTGTGTCTTTTCTTCTGTTCATGGCTGTTTGGTGGCTCTCATTTGCTAAAGAATAAGGCAAAACAGTGCACACTTGTGAGTACTTAAAAAAAAAATCCCAGTAATTATATTACATTGTTTTTAAATTAGTAAAATATACTATATAAATTTCACTCTCAGAAATAAAGGTACAAAAGCTGTCACTGGGGCAGTACCTTTTCAAAAGGTACATGTTTGTACCTAAAGGGTCCATTTTGGTACCTTAAAGGTACATATTAGTACTTAAAGTGTACATATTTGAAGCTAATAGGTACAAAAGTGTACCTTTTGAAAAGGTACCGCCCCAGTGGCAGCTTTTGTACCTTTATTTCTGAGAGTGTAGTGCTGTCAAACGATTAATCGCTATTAATCACTTCCAAAATGTGTGCTGTGTATATATATATTATGTATATATAAATACACACACCTGCATGTATATATTTCAGAAAAATAGGTTATGTTTATATATTAAATATATTTATTTATAATATAAATTATATCAATTTAAATATAGACATGCAAATATATGCAAATATTTTCAAAATATATACTGTATGTGTGTGTATTTATGTATACATAATAAATATACACAGAACACACACATATATTATGCAAACAAAAACTTATTTTGGATGCGATTAATCGCGATTAATCGTTTGACAGCACTAGCATAAATACATTTATATAATTTTACATAATTACAATTCATTGTTACACTACGCATTTTAAATTCAGTTATAATTATTAACGACAAGTTATAATGTATTAAAATGCACATAATGAATAATTATAATGCACTATTCCCTTTAATAACCCTTTATAATGCATTATACATAAAGGCTTTAAGTAAAGTGTTACCAAAAGTACATGTAAATATTATAAATATTACACCGCAATCAGTCAAATGAAATATTAATATTGATAGTTATGGTCAAACATTTACATTGCAGAATCTGCAAAATATTAAAAAATGTATAATAATTAATAACAATTGTTGTTGTTGTTTGCATATTTATTTGTGTAAGTTTAGTTAGCATTATTCAGTTAGTAATAAAAAAAACCCTGCAATTTTAATGATAACAAATATATATATTATCATTTTGCAGATTGTATAAGGGGTAAGTAAACATATAACCACAGTTTTATATACAATATATGTACATTGTTAAACAGCACATCCTTCAGACAGAGTTCATGTTTTGTTTCATTTCTTTTGAAACCTGTTGAATTGAAACACTTAATAAGTTATATGCAATAGCAACTTTTGTTTTAAAATGCCTTTTCTCATCATAACGTGTAAATATATGGAATATAATGACATCTCTAAGGATTTCACCACTTTGACTATGTCAAGGAAAGATATGGAGTTTGAATAATTCATTGGAACACAAACCCTGAAGCAGGAGAGCTGTAGAGCGAAGTACAGACGGCCTGATCGGGCCAGTCGGACAATTCTGAAACACCAGCTGAAGAAACTGCATCTGTTCCCCATCAGCAGCTCTCTGCACACAAACACACAGAGAATCAGGCCAACACAATAAAGGCCTTTCACCACAATAAGGCCTTTCAGTGGTTTATTAATGCAAATATTAATGTATGAGAAAAAAATGATATGCATTAAGAACAAATAAAAATGATATGTATATATCAGAAATATAATGCAGCTTACATAGAATTTGTTTAGACAAAAGACTTCTATAGGCTACATAAAATCATTTGGAATCTTCAGAAAATGCAGTGAATTTTATGCAAACATCTTAAAAAGGGATTTCATTTTTTTTAAGGCATTGTTAAAGAAAGTACCACAGAATGAAGCTCACTCACAGAACGTACTCCAGAAGAAAGATGTTCCACGTGCTGGGGTGAAGAGGATTCATTTAACAGAGGGGGAGATGCGTCACGCTCTTTTTTTAGTGATGGCTGTCGTTCATTTTCTCTCCCACTCACTCTTTTCTCACTCTCTCTCTCAGACTGAGGCATTCCTGAAGTCAAGAGTTTGAAAAAGATTGCAGATTGATGTACAGAGTTACATTACATTTTAATTTGACATAATGCATACTGTAGGAGAGACAATGAAACATTTACCTGAATATTAGCTTCTTAACTTCATCTTTAAGATTAACTTAACATTGCATTTTCCTGTTAGGAAATATGATCGCTTAATATTGCTTTAAAATATATAATCTCAACACTTTTGATGACTGTCCAAGCTATTTTTAATTTTGTCCGAGGATTTGTGAGTTTTTCTATTTCTTTCTGTAAAATACTGATCAACAACATTATATTATGTTGAGAAACACATTTTTTTGTTTTTGTTTGTTGATGGGGATCTATACACACATTAATGCCTTTTGAATAATTTTACATTTTATGCTAAAACAACTAAATTAGCAAATGTTTCTATTTATTTCCTATAATAGATCACCCTGCACATGCTAAACTTATATCTTAATATGTTTCAGTTTAAAGGTAAATACAGATTGCTCTTCCTACCTCTTACCGTACATTTTGAAATGTATTTTTTCATAAAAATTTTTTTAAAAAAGTTCTGTTTTGTATATCAGTCAACAGACTCCTTCACTTCTACCTTCATGAATGTGTTCACCTGACAGAAATTAGATACATTTGTTGGAAATGTGTGCAAAAATGGCAACAGTTATATGTATACTACAGAGAAGGCAAAAGAAATACTTTTGGCAGCTTACAGAAAACCAAGAGGGAACAGAAGGCTGGAGCTGGTATAATTACATGAAATTTGGCATGCATGTAAAGAATGGTTCTAGGAACACTGACCCAAGGGGGTGAATGAGGAAAGCAAGGTGAATGACTATAGTGTTTCACTGTGTGGACAGACTACATATTTTACAGTAGCCACAAGACCATAATCTCTAACTCTCTATTTTTTAGGTTTAAGTCCCCAGAAAAGAGGAACACGAGAGTTGCTTGAATGCAAACCCAAAACATGCGTGACATCTATCTGTCATATAAGACACAAACCTCTCCCACCTCTCAGGAAACCACAGACACACACTTTGCATTTTGCAAAAACATGCACGAAAGAAGCAACCCAGGAACAGGATAAGGGATATAAGACGCAGCGATAGAATGTGGTCGGTGATGTTATTGAGCCTGAGTTGAGATCAGAGCATCTATAACAATAAAAGGATGTTTTCATGCACTCCTCTGCACTTTAAACAAACATCAAATGCAAGCAAACGTGAAAAGTTTGGTGGAAATTCTCTAAAAGCATTTCTTATTTGGATTTCATCTATTCAGAATAAAAACAAGACCAGTTACAATGCTTTCATTAAAATTCCATTCGTTTTTCTAGACAATGTGTGGAGTGTCTGTCACTCTATATGTAGTTTTGCTTTCAGGTTCACACCATTCAGCAATGGAATATTATTCACGATTGATTATTTTCCCTCTTTTCAGATACATGCAGTTTCTCACAAGACAGAATCTAAGTGAAACTACATATAGGCATCAATATTTGTCAGCTACTTTCCATTCCATCTCTACCACATGAAAGTTGAAAAACTGAACTTTGTTAGTCTTCGTAAAATCAGGATGTTATCCACCAAGATTTGAGAAAAAAAACAAACAAAATGACTCACAGTGACCATAAATTGATCTCTTTTATCCTCCCACTCTTATATTTTTTCAAATGTCTGAGTATAGGTGTACATGCAGTACAGATAAACAGTAAATAATTTCAGTAATAACACTCTCAATTTTTAATATGCAACATTCATTGTATCATAATGTATAATCATTTGCTTTACAACAAAGTTCAAATATTATTTAGCAATGCTTTATTTTCCCTGGAAATTGTGTGTTCATTAGCACCAAATTACCTTTTTCACAAGCATACATCTTATGTGCAGATTTCAGTATCCTTACACATTTTTGATCATTTGGAAATATCACAATCCATAGCTGTCTCATCTAAGGCCTGCATGACATACTTATTAAATCGAGTATTAAATCGAGCACATTTCAGAAACAAGTACTGTAAGACCAAGATGCAGCGTTCTTTACCTTGCGCCTTTGTAGTCAGCCGTTGTCTTCCTGTGCTGTTCTGGTTAAAAACAAGAGTGAAAGGATCTTTATAGCAAAAAAGTGACAATCTGAAAAAAAGAGAGATAAAATCTCACATCAAAGGAATAAATACAATGTTAGATTCTTCAATTTATATCAAAGGTCAAAGATCACATGCAGCAATATTATTCTTCCGTGAATGGCAAAGGACATACTTAAGACTAAAGACCATCTAACCACGTCAGTCTGCAGAGGTTGAGCGCAAGTTTTCTTGCGGAAGATATAAGGCATAACTACTGCAATTCACTGGCAATTTAAAAGGAAAAATGCTTTATGTTATGTTAAAAGCAGTGTTGGGGAGTAACTAGTTACATGTAACTAGATTACATAATTTAATTACTAAATAAATGTAATTGTAATCAGTTACAGGTACTGAAAAAAAATTGTTAAGAATGACAAAGGAGGTTACATCTCCCACATACAGATTTAATTGATGTATTTCATAAATTGCATTGACTGCTCTAAAATATGAGATACCATTTTTTTTCAGGAGTTTAGGACACATGCTCATTCAGTAACTGTTTTATTTCCTATTTGGATTAATGTTTTTGCTTTATTTTTTATGATTAACTTTTTTTTTTCTAAGCTATTGTCTGATGCCAGTGTTTCCTGTTATAACTATGAAAACATTATCATAGCTATTAAACTGTTTTAAAAAGATTTAAAAATGACATTAGAAAACATTAGAAATTTAGACAAGTAATCAAAAAGTAATCAGTTACATTACTTCAATAAAGTAATTGGAAATTTATGCTACTTATTACATTTTAAATAGGGTAACTTGTAATCTGTCACCTATTACATTTCCAAAGTAACCTTCTCAACACTGGTTGAAAGGTATGTTAGGTTATGTCTTTCTGTCCCCTTAAATGTTTCACTGGGATAAGTAAGCACAATACTAACTGGATAAAAAATGCATGTTCTTTTTACATTTTAATGTTATCGTGAGATTTAGAGACAGATTATTATTTACAGATTACTCATAGCTTTTTTTACATATGAAAAGAAATAATAAAAATAACTTAACAGAATGTTATTACTACTTTATAGCCTATGACTTAATTACTATGTCTTATTAGAATGGAAATAAAACACCCGTTCAAAGCACAATTACAAGAAAAATCTCATAAATTAATTATAATGTAGGATATGATGGCAAAAGCAGTTTAACGATTTTCTGTAACTATATATATAAATTCACTGGTCTATATGATTCATGGTCATTATTTCCAGCTTAGACAAAAACAAAAAAGGGTTTTTCAAAAATATGAGCAGTAATTGTATCATGCAAACCATCAGTTAAGTTGAAGGACAATTAATAGTTTCCGCAGAGCTGTAGTGCATTTTAAGACTCACCTGAAGTTGCCACCTTCCCACATAGAATGTGTCATTGCCAGTAGTCCGTATCCAGCACATATTTATACTCAGAAAATACTCTGTGTCATCACAAAGGAAATAGAAAGAAATGTTCCGCAAACAACACAGCGAGGGTATTCATAAACAACCACAATCCAAAGACCAGGTGCGTACTTACATGGCATCAAACAGTGAATATTTCAAAAGCATCATTTTTAAAGGGGAAAAAGTGTCCCACACATTATTTTGTCATAGATACGTTTATGTTTCCATTTAAGTTTCCAACATCTTTTGTGCATTGTTTTAAATATACAGTAAAATGATTTACATACATATGATTTTCATGTTTGAAGGAGGCATTGCATAAAATGTTTCGGTAGCACTTTACAATAAAGTGTCATTTGATAGCATTAGTTAATGTGTTAACTGACATGAACAAACAATGAACGCTACATTTATTACACTATTTATTCATCTTTGTTAACGTTAGTTAATAAAAATACGTCGTTCATTGTTAGTTCATAGTGCATTAACTAATGTTAACAAACACAACTTGAGATTTTAATAATGCATTAGTCAATGCTGAAATGAACATTAACTAAGATTAATAAACGCTGTAGAAGTGTTGTTCATTCTTAGTTCATGTTAACTAATGAACCTTATTGTAAAGTGTTACCAATGTTTCTGTGTCATTTCAGAAACAACTTGTAGTAATAATAATAAACATCATCATCATAAAGTCTCATGATCTTTACCATTTTGACTGTAAATTTCTTTCCCTCCAATTTTCTCTTCTGTATTCAGAAATGTAACCAGAATATAAATAACAGTTGCTCCCTGGAAATTACATAAATGTGACCATGGACCACAAAACCAGTCTTAAGTGTCAATTTTTTCGAAATTGAGATTTATACATCATCTGAAAGCTGAATAACTAAGCTTTCCATTGATGTGTGGATAGGACAATATTTGGCCGAGATACAACTATGTGAAAATCTGGAATCTGAGGGTGCAAAAAAATCTAAATATTTAGAAAATTGCCTTTAAAGTTGTCCAAATGAATTCTTAGCAATGCATATTACTAATCAAAAATGACATTTTGATATATTTACAGTAGTAAATTTACAAAATATCTTCATGGAATATGATCTTTACTTAATATGCTAATGATATTTGGCATAAAAGAAAAATCCATAATTTTGACCCATACAGTGTATTTTGGGCTATTGCTTCAAATATACCCCAGCGACTAAAGACAAAGGTTTTGTGGTCCAGGGTCACAAATGATTACATAAAAATCAATGAATGATTCTTAAAAATTATGCAGGTACTTGTATGTACATTACATGCAAAATTCACTGTAACCTTTTGTGCCACTTTTATAGGAAAATAAGAGAGAACCGTGAAGGCAAAATCATCATCTGCCATATGAAGAAAAGTATGCATTAACAGTTTCCTATACTGCTGTGCCATAGTTCAAATTAAAGTTACTTTATTGTCATTTCTCTCCTACAATATCTGAAGATGCAGAGTCACCACGCAGAACAAAGGTTACAACAGCCAAAACCATACGGTAACAGCATAATAGTAATGCAGACAGTCGACTGCATAATGACATGAGTGTTTAATAAAGGAATGATTCACCCCAGAAATAAAAAACTCACCCTCATGTTCCAAACCTGTATGACTTTCTTTCTTCTGTGGAACACACACACACACACACACACACACACACACACACACACACACACACACACACACACACACACACACACACACACACACACACACACACACATAAAGACATAAACTAAAAAGTCCACTGCCCATTCAATGAAAATCAATTCAGCAATGTTCTTTGAACCCCAATTTTCTTCATAATATCACACAGAAAATCACACAGGTTTGGAACGACATGAGTGTGAGTTAGAAATGTGAAAATCAACAGTTCATTTAATATCTTTGCCGTGTGTTTTTGTCAACAGATTTTAGATTTTTAAAGTGTAACATATCACAGTATAAAATATTCTTAGTGAGAATATTGTTGCACTTTCTCACTGAATGAAACAAGCTGAAGAAAATCCCTGGGGAAGATCAACTAAACAAAGTGCATTGATTGACCTGGCAACCATTAAAATCTTTAAGCTGCAATGGGCAGAACTGCCACTTGTTTGACCCTAAGGCTGCTATTTTCAAAGCATGACATTTTCGTGGCTCGCATCTGTATGTTTCTGGTTATCCGGATATCTGCTCAGTAGATGTTTATCTTTTTTACACAAATATGAGTCAAATGTGTTTTAAGTAGTATGACTCAGTATTTCTTATTGTAGGTGTTCTCTGATTCAGCTGATTCGGATCCGTTTGTAGGCGTAGA
Source organism: Acrossocheilus fasciatus (assembly GCA_036784905.1). Taxonomy (NCBI): domain Eukaryota; kingdom Metazoa; phylum Chordata; class Actinopteri; order Cypriniformes; family Cyprinidae; genus Acrossocheilus; species Acrossocheilus fasciatus. The sequence goes on along the minus strand of CM071945.1, from coordinate 12,736,208 downwards.
AGACCGATTCTACATTGTAGTGTAGCCACTGAAACAACATGACCCAATATTCATATGTGAGAATTATCACACGAAGTACCAACCAGAAAAAAAAGTGTAAATGCTGATGTTGAAATGTGAAACTGTCTGGGATTTTGAAAACTGGGTCTCACAGTGTTTTGTTTTACATGTGAAACTTTGATCTTAAATTCTAACAGCGGGCACGCGTTCATCACCAAAACCGCCGTTTTCAAGACTTACAAAAACTCTGCTTACCACAGCTTTCACTGTAATAAACACCAATAACCGACCGTTAGCAAGTGACCTTTCTAGCAGAGGACGTCTTCATAGGTTAAAGTTTTCTACTATTCTGAGGAGGGTTTTCCTTATGACATGTTTAGTGCAGATATTTCAATCTTTTGCTTTTTCATAGCAGGATATTAATTTTTTGGACCTATTTAATTCTAATAAGGCACACTGCGATAAAGCTGTGATCAATGCATCCAAGTCATATAATGACTAAACTTAACTGGCTTCATTTAAAGCAAACGGCTGCTGCAATCACACAGACACTCACACACAAGAAATAAAATTTACATAAATGGGACTGTCCTCACAAGAGAAAACGAGAAGTTTGTTTTGATGAGAATTCTTATTTTTGTGGTTAGCAAATGTCACACATGACATGTTCTGATTTCTGATAAGCTACATTCTGATTTCCGCTGAAAGCCCGTCACTCAACGTCGACACTCACACGATTTTACACGCCATCAAATATGCACAGATAAACACTTTCACTGGAACGAGTGACAAACACTCTTTCTAATTACGGAAAGGAACTTATCGCAAATAAATCTCTTTAGCATCAGTGAACAAATTCCATGCCGTACTTCTATATTTTATTGACTTATTTCAGTCATTAAAGAATATTCTGTTATTTGCGCTAGGCCTTGCATTGAACAGGTGAACTGCATTATGGGTGTGGGATGGATGCTGATGCTGATAATTCATTGTAAATCTTTTGAAGCACTTCTATAGACTATGAAACACGTCTAAATACAGTTTTAAGCCAGTTTTTGCCCTGAACTGGCCTTTGAGGTAGAACTCAGGGTGAAGAAATCGATTTGCACAGGAAAGTAAATATTGAGGATTCATCTGTGCTTACAGACCAAAAGAGGAATCAGGCATTGTGCTATTATTTAAAAATAAAATCACAAAATGTAATTCAATTTAGAAGTAGGCTATGTGACAAAATTCTATTTTAAAAATGACAACATTGCAATGAAATGAGCATTATGCAATTGTGGTAATATTTTTAGCCAATAGAAATTGATTCTGTATAAAACAAATGTAATATTATTTTAAATAATGTATTTTATTATATTTGTTACATTGGTTTAAAATAACAAAACATTTATTCAATAATTATTTTTTTATTTATTCAGCCATTAACACCATGTCACCATACCACATCACACACATGCACACAAAATAAATAAATAAATAAATAAAATAAAAAATCACGCCACATTGTCATCAGTGTTTTTACTGTGCTGTGATTAAGAACAACATAAATGACAAACTGACGCCTTTCTCCAATTTGAAATAAGCAGTAGTGTTTGAACTAAGTACAGCAGCATCTATCGTTCTGTCCACTAGAGGGCGCGTAGTGGACACGTATAGTGTCCTTATTCATTTAAAGTAAATGAGCTTTTTCTACTTTAGACTAGTCTAGTGCTAAGTGATTTAAGATATTATGCTTATTAAGAAAAATATATAAAATTATTTTAATAAGCTTATTATAATCACATACAAGAATATGCAACGAAGTTAAGGGAATAGTTCTATGAGGTAACAATGTTTAACTTTATAGCCCCCCAAAAAATCACCTTTACATCTCAGACCATGATTGCATCACATAATAATCAGTTTACCGACAGAAAGGGAAAGCGTCAGTCTGACTGACTGATTAAAATAATTATATCTACATTTTTGTGCTGATTACAAATTAAACCAACTTTTAAAAATATTACCAAATACGCCTGTTTTGTAGCCTACTTTCACTGCTTTCAGGTGACTGATTGTGTGTCCTCAGGTCGGCTTTTCCTTTGTCGGGTAAGGCCATCTGTTCCTGCGGCTTCCAGCGGTTCAGGCAGCTGTTTGGCCAGACATGAGGGCACGCAGCGGATCGCTGTGTCACGCAGAGACAAAACACCTTTTTACCAGGAAGTTACAGATAGATTAAACGCTCACACACCAAGGGCCTACTGAGCGAGCTGGCTTACAACATTCCTCTCTTCAATCAAAAATGTGCCAAAGACCCAAAAGCCAGAGGAGAGACGGGAGTGTTGTAAACACATTCTGTTTAAACTTTGATATATTCCTATATTAATAAAATATAGTTAATAAATAAATTTCTTATCCACGAGGTAGGCAGGATTGATTGTAAGTGGTTGCAATCAATTATTTTAGCTACATTTAAATAAACAAATTTAGTTGACTAACTTTCAACTAAAATAAATCGACTGCAACAAAATGATTCCAAATTTTAGTAAATTCAATTAATCTTTTTTTTTTTTTTTCAGTGTAAGTACAAAAAGTAGGCTACGTATTTAGTTAAAAGTACATATTAGTAGCCTAATTTTCTGACAGGATATTATCCATTGTTCACCCTAAAACACAAGACAACACAATGGCTATGAAAACGGGTAAAGTCTGGACTTTTAATAAAAATTGAGCCTACTTAGGCTATTTTGATGCCAGTCTCCATCGCCCACCCAATTCAAAAGGGTAAACAAATATGAAAAATTAATTCAAAACTACAAAAAGACAGACCTGCTGATGTAGCTAGGCTAGCCTGTATAAATGCCATCTATTTGTGAAAATGCTGATTATATATTTTTAAACAACACTGGCCATTTAAAAGTTGTGGTTGTCTATGTGACTTCAGTGCACCACTGTGACTATGTTGGGAGAACAGCGTCAATGAGGCTGCCGACAAATCCCGAGACTTTCCGAAGGGATCCGATCCAGAGAAAACCGAGGTAGAGCGCAGAGACGGGAGCCGCTGTTTCCAATTCACCATCGCAGAAGAAGAACCCATTTCATTTCGTTCATTTTTCGTTACCATTCTTAATTCAGCGATGGCACCGGGACGCTGACATTCATGGCGAATTCCCGAGCAAAGAATCGGATCTGACTGCCATGTGTGATCCATCTTTTTTGCGCCTTGCATCACAGACCGTACCAGGCTTATGCATTTTAAATATATAGGGCGCTTACATGTACTGTGTACATGTCTCCACATAGAATGACTACAGTATGTGAGAGGACAACACTGATGCCAATGGATATACCGAGGGATGATGCGTGATAAAGCGGATTTATTCCCGTCGAAGATAAGATGTGTATCGGTGTGGCGTGGGAGAAAATGTCTTTGGCTCCAGCCAGAAAATGAAGATGGGGAGAAGCGCCTTGTCCTGTAGCCCAGTAGCGAGAGCCAGTCGTTATTTACACATCTAAATCTGCGCACAAGATAATGATACTGACGCTGTGTCTCAGGATTAAACAGTACCACAAAACACAGCGGAAATAGAGTAATTGTGCTATTAAACTCTGCTTGATTTAGTCACCGTGTGATGGGAATATACTGCTAAGGCTTGGCCTAGCTTTATGGAAAACCCGAAGACATGACATGCACACGAAAAAAGAGGAAACGATATTTTTTGTTTTTTAAAACCCGTATGTCTGTAATATTCCAGCTTCTGGCATAATATTGTTTAAACCGTTCAGCAAAAGACTTTCCAGTGAAACAGATATTGTTTCTGTTTTTCAGACGTGACCATTCCCTGTATTAATTAATTCATTAATTTTTTTTTTTTTTTCATTCTCTGTTGTTCATAAAGGACGTCGAGGTTCATCTTGGATTACAATTTGGATTCATGTGCGATTCCTTGAACGCGTTGTGTCGGGTCGAAAAAACGCATTTGCACCTTTTTGTGTGTGTTTTTATTTTTTATTTATTTTTATTTTTTCATATGTTTGCAACAAGCTCCTGTTAAGGCCTACCATCGAGACAACATCCATTGTCTGGAGGAAGATCGAGAATTATAGGTAAGAGCTCTATCACATTATGAACCTCCTATTTGATGTTTATCATATAGGCTAATTAACTGTAAAATGGGGAATAGCCTACAAATGCTCGAGCATTTAAATAATAACAACTAAATAATAGTAGCCTAATAATAAAAAACATAAGTGACTCTCGTCATGACGCATACTATGTATTGAAGTGAAATGCAGGCCTGTTTTATGTATTTGTTATTTCATTGTCCCTCATCCAAACACGCGCAAAGCGCGCGCGCGGAATAAGACACACACAGAGAGGGAGAGACACTGTAGTTGTTCATGATATCTAATGATAACCATGCAGGTCACAATGCTCAGCACATCCAAGAAGATGGGAATCGCACCCAAGAGAGTTAGATAACGAAATATCAGTGTAACACTGTCTGGGACTGTAGGCTATATGCGCTCCGACAGTGTCCATACGGGTCATTTGCACTTTTGCGTATTGGCTGTGCGGGTCACGTCATTAGCTCTAGGTAATTTATTATTTTTATATTCTTTCATGTGTTTGAAGGAAAACCATCGACAACGCACGCGCTGTAAAATAGACTCTAGTTCAATAAACGATTTATGTAGGTATATCAGTGTGGCGCATCACCAAGCGCACCGATAGCCCAACGCAAATGAAGATGAAGGAGATACGGAAAAAAAAACGTTTTATAAAAGCTAACCACGAACGACGGGATCACATTGTTCTTTCTGTATCGTATCAAAACCATAGGTGTGGGAGAGTCGAAATGATTCAGGCTCGTTTGGTTGGTGAATTCCGCGTCGCCTCCTCCCACCGAGACCACGGTAGCGATATTCACTGCTGTTGCTATCCAGCCTTTTACCTCCAACCAACTCCCTTTACATCTGACTCCTCCCAACGACATCGAAGGCCTTCTCACTATTAATGCGAGATAAGAGCACACTAAACCTCTGGAGGGAAATATTAAAGACTCAGAATAATTAATTTAACACAATGATAACCCAAGGGATGACAACTGTAATGGGTACAACAATGTAGCTAATGTTTGTGTGTGTGTGTGTGTGTGTGTGTGTGTGTGTGTGTGTGTGTATGTGTTCATTCCTGAGTGTGTGAAAAAATATTTATTTTACTGAATATTAGTCTGACAAAAAAGTCTATTTTGATTTAAAATCTTGTAAATATCAAATATTATTCAACCGTTATGTAAAATGCCTTTAGGAGGGCTTTACATAGGGGGAACATGTATAACAATATACATTTCTTTTTCATTCATTTTCTGCATGTCATTACCTCTCTCTTTTTTTTACTCTTATATTATTTTGCTTTTATAGAGTGACAGGTATCTTACAATATTAGTACAGGTAGGCCTAAATTTCATCAGTAAGTCTGGTTTGGGCCCATTTGCTGTATATTTTTTTTTAATCCCAAGTACTATTATTTCAATTATTTAATAAAGTAATTTGCTTGAAAATATATAAAATAGCAACAAATATGTAACGTACAAAAAAATCTATAATCAAATCTAACCTTTTGGCATTGCACATAATGCACTTATGGGCTAGAATAATAGTGATAAATGGGAGTTAAGGCAAGTATTGTGTTGCTATATAGTGAGAAAACAAAATGAAAAGGACCTTTGACTGTAGGGACTATATTACCATACTAGACCATAAGGCACATTTAAATTCATTAGATTACATGAAGGCTGCAGCAGACCTGTTAGTGCTCAAAATATATAGCTACATCCCATACTGAATATCTGAGAGACTGTTAAGGGCCTATCAAAAAATTGTGGAGGATAGGAGGATAAATTCTCTTTCATTGAGTAAAATGAAACTTTCATCCGCCCTCTTTGGAATGCGTACGTGTCTCCCACGAGTCTATCTAGAGCTGAGAAAATAGAGAGGTGAACTTTCACTTATGTAGGTGACAAGAACGACAGTAGCAGCTCTGACACATTCAAATAAGCCACATTCTTTTTAGCCCTTTATTTCACAGAACAAAGCATGAGCACATAATCATTTACTGTGGGAACAGTCCGTATGCAAATTGTCATCTTTGGACCATAAAAATGTTAATATTCCCCCTATACCAGGTCACTTAACAGCTTATTTTGAAGTGAGAAATGTGACATTAAGCACTTGGGAAACAGTTGTTCGAGTTTCGTATTCCTTGAGCCTTTCATCTTTTATTTGCATAAAGGTAAGGTTAGGTGACGCGCATGTAGTACGTTACGTGACTTAATATTTATCATATTTATAATTACATAGTTGTCATCGCACTTTCTGAAATTGAATCACAGTGAAACTGCCAGTTCAAATAACACCTGTAACTGATGTAAAGCGGTACAATTTGTAAACCGGTCACAACAGGATGTCATGGTATAGGTTGTAACATTTTATCTTCTCTCTGACAGAAACATTCACTTTAGTCTCCGTTCTGGCTGATTATTCCTCATGAGTGACACTTTCCTTCTCAGCTCACCTCAACGCATACAATTCTGAGTTTCACATACACCGCACAAGGCAGAAGGACCCTGTAGCCTAGCAACAAGCAGCTGTAATTGCTGTGACACAAGTGAATTAGTGTTTCTGCTCTAAAACAATGGGTCGGCGCAGTTCTATCTCCTGTTGGACTAGGATATTCGGTGACTTTGTCATCAGCTGGCATCTACTTTTAGCTTTCTCTCTACCAGAGGCTATTAGCCAGTGAGGGTTAGCACAAATGGCTTTTTAAATGCTGCCAATAGCACCACAGCAGGTGAAGGTATACACCTGAATTCATGGATCAATGCTCTTTCACATTGAGAGAGTTGGATAACGCTAGCTTGGCTGTTCTGCGCCACAGCAGGGGACGTGTCTGTTTGGCAAGTATACATGCCCTAATCTAAATACCATCAACCAGGGGCTGAGACTGGCTTTTTGGTACGTGGGTGCAAATGAGAAAGTCTGGGTTAGTTGGAACTTCCAGAAACATTTGGTAAAATGTGGGCCGAAACTAATCACGCAATATATTTACATAGTTCAAGCCATCACTATCACTATATGCGCCAAAGCTTTTTCTTGAGGCTCTGCTGTCACCTTCAGTGCAGACTGAAAAAGATTTACCATCCCCTAAGTCTTTCATTGGCCCCCCATCCCCCTTGCCCCCGCATCCTGGTCCACATGCCTATACTCAACACATAAAAAGTGATGTGTTGTAGCCTAGCAACAATGAGGTAATTACCATGAAAGACTAGTTGCTGGCATGCCATGTAGCGTGTGGTGGAAACAGCTGATCTGCTCGGCACTAAGGGGGAAGCAGAAGATGTTCCTCAGCATGTTACAGCAGATGCTTACAGGAGCCCTGCTTATCCCATTCAGCAGACTATTGATTGATCTGTTTACTGATGGTGGACACAATTAAAATATCTACTGTGGTGCAAGGTGCGCTTTTTTCCATTCTTTCTGAAGCTCTTTTTTTTAGTATTTTACATTTGGTGCAAGCACTCGTGATAAGGAAGAAGATTATATTTCTTGTTTAAAGAATTGACTTATGTTAAATGAGTAAGAGGTTAATATTTTAGTTGATGTGACATGATCCATTTGAAATATTAATAATTAAGAATGAAAATATGAAAATGTGCTTTCCTTGGTTTTTGTTTACTTTATCTAAAATCACTGATATTTTATATTACTGAAAAAAAATGTTTAATGCATATGCAATCCAGATATAAGTTAATTCATTTAACAGAACCATTATTTATCAAACATAAACTGTAGCTATTTCCTAACAGATATTACATGAGGTATTTTGAAAAATCATATCTGTATGATCTGCCGTTTGCATGCAAAGTTAGAATCAAGCTACAGCAGATTTTGCATATCTGAGACACATTCTTTATCGTTCTGACACAATGCAAAACCAAATCATTGCGCCAACGCTCTTTAGTAGCATACGCAGATTGTGCACAATGCCGAGGCCATGCAAGCGACACAACCACATTATCTAGGTCGAATTTGGACTTGGCACCATTTCCGCTGAATGAAATCTGTTTTGTCTTTGTTTTTTTGTTTTTTTAATGTAATCATGCACTACACAACAGTTTTGTGACCGTTGTTTTTCAGTGTCTTGCACACAGAGATGGGCACAAATACATCAAAATGTATTTAAAATCAAAATACAAAATACTGTGTGGAAAAATGTATTTAAATACAAATACAAAATACTGTGTGGAAAAATTTATTTAAATACAAATACAGTTTTTTACACAATGTATACACAAAATACATTTGAAATTGACCATCCAGTGAAGTATCACTATTAAGGCCTGTTTACACCAAGAATGATAATTATAAAGATAACTATATTAATGTATTCTAAGTATACAATGCAGTTGTGTCATCTGTCACTAATTGCTCAAGCTCTTTAAAGCAGAAATGATTCCGATTGTCACTGTCAATGTTTTTATCATTCAGCATTTTTTGTGCTGTTATGGTTATAGTTGTGGTGTGCTATCTGCTATTCACTTAGATTTAGGATGTACTCACACTAGGGCATTTGATCCATGCTTGAGCATGATTGACCCCCAAAGTCCAGTTCATTTCACAAGTGTGACTGCTCTGTACCGTGTCCAGTTCGTTTAACCATGCCCTGGCCCGCTTGAAGAGGTGGCTCGGGTGCAGTACACATGTAGCATGAAACAGCTGATTTACTATTTTTGTATGCGCTATTGTTATTATTTTGACAGCAAAAATCTTTATTACTACTTGGATATCACACTTTTTAATTCATTTAATTTTGAGTACATTTAGATTTATAATGGGTCTGGTTCTCATCTTATTGATGAACAGGAAATAATGTAGTTGCCTCTGTAATAGCTCCTGCCAACTAAAAGCTCCACAGATATATTTGCATACCACGACGCTATATAAATGATATAGAAAAAGTTAAATCGATTTACACTTTAAATCATCAACATATATATTGTCATATCGCCATACCAAGCAGTAATGATTAAAGTTTAATGAACACATTTGACTAGTTAGTTGATAAAACCAAACCAAGACCAAAAAAAAAAAAAAAAAAACCTAACAAGATTGACTAGTGCCAATGCTATGTTCCTTTTGCTAGTGCTCTTTTTTACCTGCTGGGACAGGAATGCTTTTTTTCCCACAAAAGCAAGATCACTTGTTTTAATGTTAAAGTCATGCACATAGTAGTGCAATAAGCATTTTGTATAGTTTACACACAGCAAAACAGCATGTATTTAACTGAAAATCCAGAATCATCAACAAGCTAACTATAAAGATAGCACTGTGGATGAGAGTTGTCAACCCAGAAATTTTGGGACGTTTTTTAAATTTGACTAAAATGAAAACTAAAAGAATTTCAAATCACATGAGCAAATATTTTATTCACAATAGAACATAGATAACATAAATGTTTAAACTGAGAAATTGTAGAATTTTATGCACAAAATGAGCTCATTTCAAATTTGATGCCTGCTACAGGTCTACAGGACGGGGGCATGTTTACCATGGTGTAGCATCTCCTTTTCTTTTCAAAACAGTTTGAAGAAGTCTGGACATCGAGGTTGTAAGTTTCTGGAGTTTTGGTGTTGAAATTTGGTCCCATTCTTGCCTGATATAGGTTTCCAGCTGCTGAAGAGTTTGTGATCGTCTTTGACGTATTTTTCGTGTAATGATGTGCCAAATGTTCTCTATAGGTGAAAGATCTGGACTGCTGGCAGGCCAATTCAGCACCCGGACTCTTCTACTATGAAGCCATGCTGTTGTAATAGCTGCAGGATGTGGTTTTGCATTGTCCTGCTGAAATACACAAGGCCTTCCCTGAAATAGACGTCATCCGGAGGGGAACATATGTTGCTCTAAAACCTTTATATACCTTTCAGAATTCATAGTGCCTTCTAAAACATGCAAGCTGCCCATACCGTATGCACTTATGCACCCCCATTCCATCAGAGATGCTGGCTTTTGAACTGAACACTGATAATACGCTGGAAGGTCTCCCTCCTCTTTAGCCCGGAGGACACGGCATCCGTAATTTCCAACAAGAATGTCAAATTTGGACTCGTCTGACCAACTCGCTTTTCCACTTTGAAACAGTCCATTTTAAATGAGCCTTGGCCCACAGGACACGACGGCGCTTCTGGACCATGTTCACACATGGCTTCCTTTTTGCATGATAGAGCTTTAGTTGGAATCTGCAGATGGCACAGCAGATTGTGTTTACCGACAGTGGTTTCTGGAAGTATTCCTGGGCCCATTTAGTAATGTCAATGACAGAATCATGCCGATGAGTGTCGTCTGAGGGCCCGAAGACCACGGGCATCCAACAAAGGTCTTCGGCCTTGTCCCTTTCGCACAGAGATTTCTCCAGTTTCTCTGAATCTTTTGATGATGTTATGCACTGTAGATGATGAGATTTGCAAAGTATTCCACAATCTTTTTACAGATTGGAGAGCCGCTGCCCATCTTTACTTCTGAGAGACTCTGCCTCTCTAAGACATCTCTTTTATAGTTAATCATGTTACAGACCTTATTTCAATTAACTTAATTAGTTGCTAGATGTTCTCCCAGCTGAATCCTTTCAAAATGTCTTGCTTTTTCAGCCCTTTGTTGCCCCCATGCCAACTTTTTTGAGACCTGTAGCACGCATCAAATTTGAAATGAGCTCATTTAGTGGATAAAAGTGTAAAATTTCTCATACATTTGTTATGTTCTATGTTCTATTGTGAATAAAATATTGGCTCATGTGATTTGAAAGTCTTTTAGTTTTCATTTTATTCAAATTTAAAAAATGTCCCAACATTTCCGGAATTCGGGTTGTATGTTTAACATTTAAAAACTTCTCCAGACTCTGCGTTACTTTCCATTCCACATTTTTGTGTTGACAATCCATTATTATTTCTTTCTGACTGAAATGTGGGCCTTTAAAGTGCTTGTAAACATACTGACAGTCCTGTAAAATGTAATAAATCAGTAAATTTGAAAGAAAAAAAATATACAAAAAAGCAAATTAAAGCAGAATTACTTTTGTTATTTGTCTCATCTTTTACTTTGGGGATAATGTTTGACCAGCATTAGTGCAGTCTGAAACCTGAACAAACTAGAACAGAATGTTAATGTGAATAACAGTTTTTCCAGGAAAAAAAATACAGAATTTTCCAGTATTTTCCCTATACATTTGAGAACCTGTGTGTTTCCACTCATGGTAAATAATTCCAGATTATCTTTATTGATTGTTATGCTTTTTAAAATTTTTGCCTTTATGAATTTGCCAATTATGAATTGCCATAGAAGTACTAGAGTTACTGTTTTTATTCAGCACCAGTAGTTCTCCTCAGTATGCCAACAAATTCATACATTTTTATTTGCAAAAACTTTATAATGCTGTAGTGGTATTGAGAAAAATCTCTCTTCTTTTTTGCATCAATATCACTTTACGAAATCTCAGTCTTCTTGACCTAAAAAAAAACTTTCTCTCAGGAATTACAAAAATGTACTATACTATACTATACTTTCTCCCAAAATCAGCAGTGTTCGTGGCCTTTAAAGACCAGCATTTGTTTGTGTGAGAAAACAAGGGTAACAAATGTTTTGTTCTCTATTCATAGGTGTGGAGGCCAGAAGAGGTGGCACATTTGAAGGGACACTCCAAAGAGAACTGTACAAAAATGGGGCAATGCAGATCAAGCGTCTCTCCTTCCATTTGAGACAACAACGAAAGGCAACCACGAGGACGGACGACAGCTCAGCCGGAGGAGGCGGAGGTGGAGGAGGGAGTGGAGGAAGTGGGTGTAAAGGAGGAGTTGAAGGAGGAGGTGTGCGATTTGAGCAGCAAAAGGGATGGCCAACGGAAACGCAAGCAGCGATGGGCCTGGGAACCCTTTGGCGGCCGTGGTGTCCACAACAGGTGGCGTGATGGGTGGAGCACCTTCCTCGGCCGTGTCTACCTATGTGAAACTTGTCCTTCTGGGCTTGATCATCTGCATCAGCCTGGTGGGCAACTTAGTGGTATCCCTGCTAGTGTTACGGGACAGAGCCCTACACAAGGCACCCTACTACTTTCTTCTGGACCTCTGCCTCGCCGACACCATCCGCTCGGCGGTCTGCTTTCCCTTTGTCCTGGTGTCCATCAAGAACGGCTCGGCCTGGACTTACAGCGTGCTCAGCTGCAAGGTGGTGGCCTTCATGGCCGTCCTTTTTTGCTTCCATGCTGCCTTCATGCTGTTCTGCATTAGCGTCACACGCTACATGGCCATCGCCCACCACCGCTTTTACTCCAAGCGAATGACCTTCTGGACCTGCGTAGCGGTGGTGTGCATGGTCTGGACGCTGTCAGTCGCCATGGCCTTCCCACCCGTCTTTGATGTCGGCACCTACAAGTTCATCCGCGAGGAAGACCAGTGCATCTTTGAACATCGCTACTTCAAGGCTAATGACACGCTAGGCTTCATGCTGATGCTGGCTGTGCTAATCCTGGCTACTCACGTGGTCTACATGAAGCTCCTGCTGTTCGAATACAAGCACCGAAAGATGAAGCCGGTCCAGATGGTTCCAGCCATCAGCCAAAACTGGACCTTTCACGGACCTGGAGCCACAGGCCAGGCAGCCGCGAACTGGATAGCAGGGTTCGGCCGTGGCCCAATGCCCCCCACTTTATTGGGCATCAGGCAGAACTTGCACAACCAGAACAGACGCCTGCTAGGCATGGAGGAGTTTAAGGCCGAGAAGCAGCTTGGCAGGATGTTCTATGTCATCACCTTGTTTTTTCTGGTGCTCTGGTCCCCGTACATTGTGGCCTGTTACTGGCGGGTCTTTGTGAAGGCGTGTACCATCCCGCACCGGTATCTTTCCACCACCGTGTGGATGAGTTTCGCCCAAGCGGGCGTGAACCCCATCATCTGCTTTTTCCTCAACAAGGACCTGAAGAAGGGCCTGCTGGCCCACCTGCCTCCCTGCTGTAGAACTCCACCTCAACTGCCCCGTGAGCCTTACTGTGTCATGTGAAGATGAGTGTTCATTCATAATGTTTTGGTTTTTTTTCTTTCTCTTCTGGATGGTTGGAGAGTGGACAGCCAGGGGGGAGGGAATAAGAAGTCTTTAAAGATGGAGACACGAACGAACTTTAAGAGCTGTTGTGGCCTTTGATTCAGTTTAAGATGCTTTAAAAGGGTGGATGTCATGGAATAAGCATCTACTGTCACCTTAATGATTTTAAGGGGGAAATGGGCTCTACTCTAATGTGTGGTTTGGTAAATCAACCCTAAACTGGTTTGAAGAACTGTATGTTTTGCGCTAGGGTGGTACAAATCAACCAAACTGGTGGTCTATTTTATGGTGAATGTATGAAGGCTATTTCAAATGGCTTCTCATGATCGATCTCAGCAAACATTACCATTTGGTTTGGCTCAGTATCTGTATCCCTTTACCAGGATCCTGAGGGCCTCGAATCAAAGATTTACAAAAATATTGTTCATGCCTTGTGAACAGCTGCACTCCTGGCAGAGTAATTTATATTATTTGAACTACTGATTCAAAAATACTCTATGTGCATGTGTATTACCTTATCTTTAAGGGGAAACAAACTTGAGATTAAACTATTTTTAAGAATGAGTGCCAAGCATAAGCCTCAAGGAATGAATGAGGCTGACAAAAAAAAAGACAAAGTTCCTAAAATTTATGCTAATTGGTTGGGCTGAATCCTTCCTGTGGCTCCATCAGGCAGGAATTAAGATGCTCATGAAAACAGTGTGTATACAAAAGCAACTTCCAGAACAAATGCTGTTTTCCTCTCAAGTTGATTCAAAGGGATTGTAGATGAAAGGAGCTGACTGAAAATATGAATCTGTGTGAAATATGGCCTATTCAGGTTTGTAGGCGCTCTTTCCCTGAGCAACATGTAATTTATTGGTTTTTTTGTCTATTTCTCTCTCTCAACTCTATTTACTTATTAATTTATAAAATATTTTCTAGCATTGCACAAAAAAACTCATGCCCTTATAATTTCCATAATGAATCTGAACGTATGACCAGTCTTATGATATTCAGAGCAAGAAAAAGTGAAGTATTTTACTGTAAGTGGTCTCATTTTGTGAAGAGACGGATCAGGATTGAGTGAAAATACTGACCTGTTAATGATGTATATCGGTTAAACAACCGATCGTTTATCCTTCCGAACGATTGCACAGAAGGTGTTGTAGAGGAGAAGTTACTTTGTCTTTTGCGTCTTGAATTACTTGAATGAAAGTTTGCTAGCCTATCGGAGCTATACGAAATCGAAGCGTTTTTATTATATGTGATTTTCATACATGTATCTTGGACGTTAATGAATTCAGCCTTTACATTTTCAATCATATGTAAGTGAAAGGTAGGTTGCATTAGAGGTATTTTAGTTTGCATTAACTGTGTGTTACATGCTAACACATGGTATGTTGAAGTTGTTGGTCGGGTAGTAACAAGGAACCTAAAGTTGAATGTTTGTGCTGGATTGAAGTCTGACGGTATAATTCGGCCTCCTATTAACCAGAAATCAAATGAAAATCTCATTTTAATCTTGTAATAAAAATATGAATGTGTTTGAGATAAGGAAAATAAATGAGCTGTTAGTGGAATGTTTAGATTTATTTTTTAAAGTATTCCATTTCATTAGGAGCTAACAAGTAGGTGAACTAAATTCCAAAATGCGTTCAGTGTCAAATGAATTTCCCTTAATATTTTGCACACAACTCAAGAAATCATTGATCAGCCACATGCTTTCTCTGGCATATTTTGACTTGAATCAGAATGCTGACCAATGCAGACAGGACAGATTGTAATATTTCTGTGAATGTTCAACGAGATCTCTCTGTCGGTAGGCGTGGATTGGTAGGAGCGATCAGACTTTCTTTTTCTGAAACCTGTCATTGCGAGAACACTGAAAAACAGCAGAAAAACATCTATTATGAACAGAAAAAGAGGAATAATTCTTTCTGTTGTCTGCATTTTATGCCTTACTCCATTACCAAGGTTTAATGTTACCAATGCAAGAATGATCTGAAAGCTGTATGCTTCTATAGACACCAATAAATCATACTAAAACATATGCTGGGGAAAACACAACACTGTGTATTTGTGGATTATCAGAGGACATGTCTCGCTGCCCTTCACAAGCCTATGGGTTGCGGGTAAAAAGACGGCTGCATTATTGAATTTGCGAACTGCGACACTTGGGAGTGTACAATTTTGCTCAGTTCTCTGGAGAGACTTGAACTTACGACGAAAAAAAAAAACGTGACACAGAGACATACAATGATTTTCAGTGGAATTAAAAGGAACTTCTTGGATTCTTAAGGATTTCTTTGAGACTTTTTTTTCTTCTTCTTGTCTTTGGGTGGGACTGGGGTGGGGGAGAGTATGTGAATGACAGTTTGGGCTATTGTTGTATTCACTTGTGAATAGGAAATTGCTTGGGTCGGTGTTAGGGTTGGGTGAAACGGATGTGATTTTGTAATGAGCAAAATGCCTGGTAGAACATTTTTAGTTGCTTCAGGCATCTTATCTTTTGTAAAATAACTGTGAACCTCTGTGTAATTTCATGTGTATTATATGGACAACGCACTAACTTCAAGTGGGGGCGGAGTGAAGGGTGGGGTTACGACCCTTGATCGTCATCTTTTTACCACGCATGTGTGTGTGAGTGTTTACGCTGAGTATGAGTGTGTGGATTGAACTGGGTACTCATGAGGAACAAAGCAAAGGTGAAGGGTCAGAGACACAGCATCTGATAGGAACCACTCCTGTAGTTGATCCACTAAAAATTCCCGTTTTCATTGATACAACGCAACTTTAAAGATTACAAAGAGCTGAGCCTTAAACAAGACATAATGTTGATTAAAATCAACAGGGAATAAGGATCATAACCAACACTCAAAAAGGAATGCATCTTGTTTACCACATCAAAACAGACATCAGTCATTGCTTGGCAATTCCAGCCTTACAAAGATTGCTGAATATAAATAAATCATTTTTGTTAAAAAAAATAAATAAATAAATGGATCAATTAGAAATATATGCGGCTAATGAATGTTGATATTCAAGTTGCTCCTTGGATTTTAAGCAGCAACTGACCATTTTAGTGTTATCTGCAATTCTGGGGTCTTTTTCACCCCTCAATTGATAAAACTAATGGTTGTACACAAAGAACTGCATACTTTTAGGTAAACAAATTAAATAAAAGAACCCTGGATATGTTGAGGTGAGACCATGACATCCATTTTGAAAAGCTGTATTAGACAAAAATGAGTTTGAGTTTAATTATTCTAAACAATGCATCTAATTTGCAGGCAAAGCCTGTTACATAATTTATTTGTGGTAAGTTTTACTTATACCTGTCTTACTTTTTTGCCTTTTATATTGATTATTGATAGTGCCTGACTTGATCATAAAATCATGATTATGATTAATCTTTCTTAATTGCCAAATCATAATATGTGAACCTGAATGAGTACATGATTTTATATGCTGGCTCTCTGAAATGATGAAAGAATGGAAAAAATCTGAATGAAAAACAGCTTCAATATGACAAGCCACTCATACAGCTAACTATTACAAGAGCAATAGACAGCACCTATCCATCATGGGATGAAATTTATCGGACTGAAATTTTAGTTGAGCAACTCGGGAGTTGTTATTTGTGAATGCATGAAGAGGGAGTGAAGAGGGTAAAGGAAAAACGGGAGGGGGTGAGGAGGAAACGTGAGTCAGCTTTCAGATATCTTGATCTGTAAATCAACAGGATTTTTTTTCCAACATGACAATAAAAGTTTACTTTTGTTGCATTTTTGACTCCTAATGTTATGTGACCTTTTAATCAGTACAGTAAGAAATATTCTTGATTGAGTTTTAGAGTCTTTATTATTTTGTCAACATTTCTGTATCTTGAATTTTGCCATTTTGCAGACACACAGCTTGGATTATGAGTTGACCTTTGACCTTAATCTGCCTGATACTTATGGCTGATGGTCCGTACTGCAGAAGGGCCATAGTGATTCAGCTAAAATGTGTCAGAGTGACAGTGAACATTTCCCCTTGATAGATCAACAATTTACATTAACCTTGTATCAGATTTTCATGAGAAAACAATTTTCCTCCGATCTTTCCGATTACAGAATATTTGCATGAGCCTCTAATAACATCATATTGTAGAAGTTTTGATGTCTCTATGGCCGCCTCAGTAATATTGTAATCTAAAGGTTCCATGGGAGTTCAACAGTGAAGTGATGAGCAGCATGCGGTGGGTGAACATTAGTCCACTCGGCGTGAGATTGGCCATGGTTAGATGCTCAGACCATATGTGTGAGGTCAACTGTTTAATGTTTGCCAGTCTGCGCTTAGTGAGGTTTGATCCACAGCAAATCCAGCAAATCCAATAAAGGCAACCACTCGCCCTCAGACTCATGGTGGAAGGAAGGAGGAGAATATCCGGATGTTATGTATAGAGCAACATATATGTAAAATCTACAGGGGAGAAGACAACTATGAAAAGAGGTATGGATAGATAAATGAACAGAATGATAGCAGGAAGGAAGACTTCAACAGCAGAGAGAGAGGGGAACAAGAAAAAGCGCTGGCCTGGAGGAATCTCACCTCATGGGAGGTTAAAGCTGAGCTGAGCTGACTGTCTGGCCCAAACTGGGGATTCAGGCCACAGATCAAGCAAGGCCAGATGACTCTATCTGTAAGGTTCCCATATTCACTCAAACATTATTGCTGTTTTATCTTGTAGCTTTATAGCTGTATATAGGTGTATATTACATGGATAGAGACAGCTGTATGAGACCAGCTACAAAAGTCTTGTGTCTACAGTTCACATTAATAGAACATCCCACTCACAAAATCCTTCTGTAACTTAAAAAAAAATGAAGCACTTTTTTTGGTGTTTATAACTGCTTTGTTGGCATTTTATCTGTAGAAATTTGCTTTACATTAAACGTAAAGTGTTATGAATACAATAGCACCATCTGGTGGTAAACAAAGAAATAGAGGTAAGCAACATCTTTGAAGTGAGAATCTATATCACCTCATATAGTATCAAAAGTTGTATTTTATTAACTTGATAAAAGAACATAAAACAGGAATAATCATTGTGGGAAAACGTTATTTTATTAAAACAGTGCTGAAAATGGATTGAATTAATCATTAACTGAATTAATAAAAGCATCAAGCATCACACCAAGCATCACACATAAAAAAAAATTAAAATCTATTTAAAGTATATATATATGTACACACAAGTAAAAGAATTAATAAACATATACCAAAAAAAAAAAAAAACATTTCATAAAATGTGTTAAGATCCTGACATTATTTTGATGCCTGTCATAGTACACATTCACGTGTGCGAGCTGGACTAAAACAGATATTTCCGGCAGTTCTTTACTCCACACTTGCACTCCATATGGATCCGTTTGATGGCTGATCCTTCAGTTCCAGCCCGACTAAATTCCGAGTCCATTTTGGAACTCTCTGCATCTATTGAATCAACTGCAGCAAAAATTAGGAATACTCATTAGGCATTTACTACAAATGTTAGTGTATAAGATATGGTTAGAAGTAGTTCCATGCCTAAAATGTAAGAAAAAAGCAAAAGATTAAAAAAAAATTCCTACCAGTCATCTTGTAGTCAAAGGTGAGCTCTTCTCCTGCTTTGATCCCTCGTTTTGCAAAGAATGCGATTCTGGGAAGTCGCTCATCCAAGTTGTCAATAAAAACATTATACACCTGCAGGTTTGGATCGCACTGGAAAAACAATGGTAAAGATTTACTAATTTCATGCTTTGTGAAGTTTTAAGTTATAATATTAATATATTAATTTTATTTCTCAAAAAAATATACTGGATAAGCAACTATTTTCAATTTAATAGATTGTAATTCATTCCTGTCACGGCAAAGATGAATTTTGAGCAGGCATTGCTCCAGTCTTCAGTGTCACATGAGCCTTCAGAAATCATGATTTGGTGCTCAAGAAACATTTCTTATTATCAATATTGCTGTTTAATACCTGGTGTATGTAAATTACCAATGTGGTTCTGTTTCTTATTCATTTGCACAGTATATTCCTTATGAGTTATCCTTTATGATTCTTTTATTGTTGTTATACTCATTTTACATATTCATATTACTGTTTTATGTTACTCATATACTCAATATTTTAATTTATTCTTCATTAATACTGCTATTTTCTTCATATTACATTGACAAACTATATTTTTCTTTGTTTTACATATAAAAGGCCAATTCTGTTATGCTTTAGAGATGTTTGAACAAGATGTTGGAAACTTATTCTCTGCAGAATATTTTTGTTTATATGCAAGGATGTTTTGCAATTTGTCTTTTCTGTTTTTCTGGGTAGTAAGTGTTAAAATTGTGATTCAGAATTTCAGGATTCTTTGATTAACAAAGTTCAGAATAATTATTTGAACTTTTTTTAACTGTGTAAAATTGTTTTTTTATATATTTATTTATTTTTTTAAATAAAAGTAAAAGTTTAAATAAATATATCCAAATGGTAATTTAAAAAAATTAATTAATTAAAAAAAAACATTTTTGTGTTGTTGTTTTTTTCTATTAAAGGGGTCATCGGATTCCCATTTTCCACAGTTTGATATGATTCTTCAGGGTCTTAATGAAAAGTCTATAACAAACTTAAAATTTCTCAATGGTAGTGTAAAACAACACCCTTTTACCCTGTCAAAAACAGCCCTGTTTACAGCAAGCTGTTATGTTGCATGTTCCTTTAAATGCAAATGAGCTCTGCTCACCCTGCCCCTCTCTTCCGAGCCACTCTCTGAGAGACTGTAAACTTCAGCCGCATTCATCGTGAAACTTGCTAACTAGCACATTAATAGGAAAGGCAATTTGCAAAGATTCATAAAAAAAAAAAAACTTTAAGGCCTTTCCACACTGAGCGCGAAAAAGCGAAACGAATATCGGACGCGATGACAAAAGATTTCTATGGATGCTTCCACATAGACCGCGAATAGTCACGCGCCAAAAATGCAAATGTTTTGTTTTTTTTCAACTAGTCCGACGAATCTTTTCAGTTTCGCAAAGCAAAAACAACGGCATTACATCACATGCCCGGAGCAGCTGCTGTTGCACAAAAGGGTGAGAATGGTGGCGCCGTTTCGAAAACCAGTGAAAACAAAAACAGAAGAAGAATCTCCTGGATAAGAGAGTGGATGCTGAATTCTTGTTATTTATTATCACATGCTCAGAAACATTTCTAATAATTCTCCACTGAATCATGTGATCTGTAGAGCACCGTCCGTTCTTCCATGTGCGCGTGTTATGAGTCAGAGAGTGTTCACTCTCTAGTCTAGATCTTCCATATTAAAAAAAAAAAAAAAAAAAAAAAAATCGAGTGAAACATTTTTCTACACATGATATATGAAAGCAAATAGACATACGATTATGAAGATATATATTTTCTCTATGCAGCTCATGATATTATTTATAGCAATAAAGGATGTTTATGACAAATAATAGCAGTGTAGTGTCATTAAACATACAAAGAGTGTCTGCCTATTATAGAATCAAAATCAACTATAAATCACAACCAGAAGTTATTACAATCACTCGATGGTTTAAAGTGGGTAAGCAAAACGCTAGTGTCAATCAACAATCGTGGGAGGGGCCTGTGCAGAACTATGTCATTCTGCCAAGAATCTGATATCGGCTTGATATGAGAAAGGGGTTTGCATTTATTGAGATTTTTAAAAAAGCACTGGGTGGATTTTTATCATTATAGGGTTGCTGTGTACACACACTGCCAAGACACATTTCAGTTCAAACAACATGTAAAATAAGGTGACCATACGTGCCATTTTTCCCAGACGCGTCCTTGCCAGGATTTGTTTTGGCTTTGTTTTCGTGTTTTCATGCTTGCTGAAGGTAATGATCAAAACGTAGTTTGACCAATGACATGCAGGCATTGTATATAATGGACCAATCATGGTGTGTGTGAGAAGGTGTGATCTACAGTCAAAGCCATGCAATTAAGTGTGTTCGACTTAAAAGCAACGCGGCTCAGACCAATCAGTGTTTGACATCAAAGTACCTCAAGATCGTTTTGAAAGCATAAGGAACCGTCTGAATGGTACTTTGATGTCATACACCGATCGCTCTGTGCACGCAAACAAAGCCAAAACCTAGATATTTTAGGCAATATAGAAATCCTGGCCAGGACGCATCCGGGAAAAATGGTATTATGTAAAAGTGAATTTTGCATTCGATGACCTCTTTAAATGTTTCTAAACATTGCAAAAATATCTGAGTACAGGTTACTATAATGCCAGAATTCATTAACGATTAACATCAAGAAAACACATATTCATGCAACATACCTTCTATAAATAAAAATCACTTTACAAGAATCTGTTCCAAATTACTTGATAGAGAGCCAAGATGATGTGTATAGCTCACGCTGTGGTTGACAAAGTGAGAGATGTTTCCATAATGAGCCGCATCGATGGTGTAGACGTCATCCACATAGTCCAGATCAAACAGGTAGGTGATGCCCTGCTTATCGTACACCACTCCTCTCCTCTCTGCTTCCTCTGTCGTGATGATCTGGTGCAACACATAGCTGACAACAGGTCAGTAATCAACATTCACAGAACAGGATTTACCCAAATTAAACAAATTATAGGGATAAAATATAAATTTTAAATCTGTAATCACCCTCATGTCAGTCCAAACCTGTATGACTTACTTTCTTCTGTGTAACACAAAAGAAGGTATTTTGGAAAATATCATTACCATCATTATCATTACCATTACCAAAATACCATTTTTTGTCTGTTTTGGATCCCATTGACTTTCATTGTATAGACATAAATGGTTAAAGCATTCTTCAAAATACCTTTTATCCGACTTAATATATTACATATGAATACATAATTACATATTTTTGGTGTTTACACAGGTTTGGAATGACATTTATTTGGTGAACTATCCCTTTAACTTGCTTACCTCTCCAAGATACTCCATAACGAAGCTGTTTTTGTAAATCCTCTGCAGCGTCCGCACTCCCCAACCTCTGCCATTGGTTGTTTTAAAGATGCATAGATCATACTGAATACCTTTTTGCACAACCCTGTTTGCACAGCCTGGCCCACATCTGCACATGGAGTTACACTCGTAGATGGGCACACCAGGCATCACTTTTACCTGTCTGCTGTCATTATATGCCCTCCGACGCTTCAGCAGCCCTGGACAGCAGCCGTCAACCGGCTGAGAGAAGCAATCGTCACACTCACAGCCCACTATCGCTGGATTCACATCCACTCCTTTCCCTAACTTATTCTCATTAATGTAGGTGAAGTTCTTAGGAGGCCCATCCAGGTCGATCTCATTACAGACGAATATGTGGCCCTTCTGCTTGCAGGTCCGGTTCATGAGGTCTTCCCATTTCTGAAGCTTCATACGTTGCTTGGCCTTTTGGAGAAGGAAGGAGACTATAGGGGCACTTAAAGACTCTGAATCAAGCGGTTTGTTGGCCTGAAGCAGAGCAGCCTTCATGTCTTGTCGGAACTGGTGTAAGAGTATGGGGCATTTAAGATTTCTGAGAGGCTCCCATGTGTTTTCTGACTCCGTGTAGCCTTTCCACTTGACCAGGAAGTACTCTCGACCCTGAACAGGGAGATTTTAAAGGTTACAGTGATATGAATCATGTAAATTGGGAATATGATATAGCTGAAACAGCTGAAGCTGCCTGAAGATGGTGGTATTTGAAACAGTTGGAGCCACAATTGACTAGATCACAGTTGTACATACAATGCATAATTAATCTCTCACCTTGTGTTTTTTGTAGTTACATAGATACTCCACTTCGTAGTCATTAAAGTTGTTCTTTGCCACATTCAGCTGCTTGCAAACAACTCTTTCTCTGCGGCACAGAGCCTGGAGGTCCTCCCATGAAAGTTTACATGACACCCTGCAATCTTAAACCATATGTAAGAAGCTCCATAATGTTTATTCCTTACGAAACTACAGTAACCTTAAACACGTTAGTGTCACTTGCTGTACGTACACGAGTAATGTTATTAACTATTTAAAAGCTCCCTAGTATGACAGTATTTAAAACCGCACGTTTGTCCGTTACAGTGTATTTGGGGCGTGCACTATTCGCTATTTGAAGAAAGAAAAATAAATCCTACCTTTCAAATATTGCGCCATGGTCGCCTCGAACATGCTGGATGGATTCCCAATGCCGGAAAAACGCGTTACGGCATTCACATTGATGATTGGTCGAGTTGTAGCTAGGAAAAGAATACCTAACGCTTATTGGTCAATCCCATTGACCGCGGCCTTGTGCGTAACATGATGCCTCAATGAAGGTCGTCCAGTGTCAACAACTGAAAATCACTATTTGTTTTTGTATTATTTATTATTTTATTATTTTACTTTATTTAAGATGAACAAAAACATTACAATTTTAATGAACAAGTCGTGAAGTTGTCTGCATAAAAATTAAATCGGCAAAGAAATCGCCAGGGTTGTGTCATATTTAATTTTTGCCCAGAGTAAATTCAGTATTGAGTGAGTCTACCCTGGTTCGTCTCTGGGTGTATAGGCTCAAATGTAACTCTATATCATCCACAATTTTTTTTATGTAGTCTATCTGGGGCCTAGTCTTTAGATTTAAGAATTGGGAATCGTAAATTATTGTGTACCTTTTTCTAAAAATGCACTAAACTGAAGGTACTATATTAGAGATACACGTAATAAAATATTATTATGCTGGTGAGATTTACATTTCATTACACTGCACTTTTAAATACCTTAATTTAGTTTCCTGACCCCAGTGGAGTCGCAGACATATAAAATGGAATACTGTCACAACAAAGTATAAGACTATACAAATATATACATTTTTCTCTCTTTTTCTTCTATACAACAGTAACATCACTATTGTTAATGTGATTAATTTCAGCACTGACAGTAATTGTCGGCCGGTCCACACTCATGGAGTCCCCAGGTGGTGTAGTACACACTTTCCCAGTGTTTGCCACAGTTTGCAGTCTGTGCTGTAAGGGGAACGGGAAGCGGTCCAGTGGTGCGTGTTCAATTTTACAGAGGCTGTCTTCACTGTCACTATTGTATCCGAGGTTAGAATGGCATGGATCATCTTCTTGAGAGGAGAGCTGCACAGCGATTGGCAGCTCATCTTCTGTCTGAATTGCCTTTTCATTGAGAGCTCTTATGACATCAACTTCTATTTCTTCACCCTCTTCATGACAGGGTTCAACTTTCCGGAATGTGTGATGCGCAAAGAGGCTGATGCAGAACATCTCCACAATTACAGAATAGTGGTAGATTACTTAAAGAGACCACAGGAAAGAGAGAGACCAAATGAAAGAATTAAATTGGAAGTTTACCAGATTCCGGATCCAAAAACTGTTGGGAAATCAATAGTAATGTTTTATGAATCTTACATTGAGACCGAAACAGGTCAGAGAAAGGAGGAGTGCAGGGGATGACATTCAGTGCACCCATGGTCTCCAGAATCCCACTCTGTAGTCCACAAAGGACCAGGATGACAATGATGCAAATAAACTTGGCTCGAAGACTATATCCAGGCAATGCCCTTTTTGTGGCTTTATAAAACAGCAAGTAGCCATAGAAAGACAGAAACGTGGATATGGCAATGATGCCGTTGACATACATGTTGAGATTAACTGAATTCACCTAGGAGAAACAGATTATGAAGAGTCACATAATGTAGTTCAGAAAATAATCCAAATCTACTTTGCGTATACGAGCGTGATTTTTTTCCTAAACCAGTGAAAACCCTGCTTCACAGCAAATTCAAAAAATATGACTGGTCATGTCAATCACTAATTTATAATGTAATATAATAGATTTTAAAATGTAGTTTATTCCTGCTGAATTTTTCATGAGTTTTTCTCCAGTTGTCAGTGTTACATGATCTTTCAGAAATCATTTAATACACTGATTTGTCTCTCAATAAATATTTCTTATTATTATGAATGTTGAAAAACATTTTTGTGTAAATCATAAATAATATATATCACAAAATTTGAAGCGAAAAACAGATGTTTTACTGTATTTTTGATCAAATAAATGCAGACTTAAAGAAACCTTAAAAAATTATTTGAATCTTTTGACCTGTAGTGTACTCCAAATAAAAGGTAATGCTTAAGCACCTTATTCTTCAAGATCATTTTGTGATCTTGAAGAAGAGAAGAAGATTCATTTTAGTTGAATCAAAGCTTCTCACTTCATAGGTCTATCATAAATATACTGCACTAATAGTAAGCGTAGAAAATAGTGTATTGTACTCACATCCCCATAGTCGTATTGCTCATCAGTCCAGAGGACAAGAGTGAGGAAGAACAGGACTGTTCTGACCACAGAGAGCTGAAGAACAGCAGCCATCATCCAGCCCACGCTGGTCCTAATGGAATACAAAAGTTAAGATTTCACTGTTATAATGAAACAAAATAAATTTTCTTCAACTTTATTTAGCCGCATCGTGTGATTTATGCAGGTGTATGTGAAGTACTTGTTGATGTTGAAGAGAGGAAGACAGCAACAGCAACAGCAAGGGAAGGGGTTTGGAGACACCTGCTCCCCTGCTAACATCTCCAGCATGCGAGTCTTTCCACCAAAGAAGTCTTTGATAAGACCCATGAACTTCAAGAGTGTAATGGAGTGATAACTGCCAAAAAATACAAAACAATCCATACAGATATGACTGGCCATTCGGATCACTATGTGCAATTTGATTTCAACAGTGGAAGTCAAAAGTCACTCACAGAGATGCAATGAAGTTGCACAGAGATGAGGAGCGTGGAACGTATAGCGCAATGATAGACGTCATCCCGAAGACCTGTCAAAGAAACAAAATGTCACCAAAGGATAACTAAAGGAATGAAATGAATTGAATGAGAAGGTACTGCTTTACTGGATATATTCCCAGGATCCACAGGCTGAGACGTCTACGCCGCTGAGAGGGGACATGACGCAGAAAGAAGCCGATCTCCTCCATGAAGAGAGCAAGAAGAAGCACAGCAAACACAGCAGGAAGGAGGAACAGCCAGAGATCATTCTTGGACACTATAAGCAGAAGAAACAAAACCAAACTTATTATTTATTATTAAGTTATTATTTAACTTACAAATAATACAGCATATAATCATCCATGTCTTACATTACAACATTCTGTCTTTCCTGTCATTATCCAGGGAAAATTACTTTCAGCATTGTAACACAGGCAGGCTCCATAAGCACACAGCAGACATCATTCGGCTTGATACATCTGCACCTTTCATCATTGTGTGTTACATCTCTTACCTTTAAAGAACTCAGATGACAGAGGAATCCCACCTCCCATGAATGTGCAGTTGTCCGCTTTCCCCATTGTTCAGTGAAATCAGAAAAACACACGAAAGAATTTCGATTAGGAGCCCTTAGATGTCAGGATCAAAATAAGTGAATACCCACTTATCTGTTATCAGTTCAGGTGCAAACCCCAGTTGCTTAGATAAATAGGCAATTGTGTATAAAGAGTTTTGACAAATCTATAACAAGGTGGCTTCCTATTGCCTAAGGGGTGTCCTTCTGAGCTCATTTATTAATGATTGACTTAAACACAGGTAGGTTGACAGGTAGAGGGCCAAGTCCATCTTCCCACAGGTCTGTTCTGTCTCAGACAACCTCTTCTTTTATGCTTGGAATAAAGTACATGGGAAATGTGTAAACCGATAGTTCTTTAAAAAAAAGAGAAGGAAAAAAAACACTATTTGAAGGAAGGATAAAATATGTAGCAAACCATTATCTGCCTATAAAAGGTGATTTTGCAATTTTATAATTTACATTGTTTGATGTTACATGGCAGAGCGGTTCTAGGGTGAGTGTATATCTGGGTCCCCGAGACATTAATGTATGTGTCAGAATACACTGGATACACTTCAAATAAAAGAAATATTATATTGTATGTATAGTATAATTAATTATAATTTGTAGCCCTACTAACAAACTGCATAAATAATATTATGATATTAATGTTTTAAATATAAAATTTAGAACGCAGAAATAAGAAATGCTAGAAGAAGAAAAAATAGAATATCTTTAAAACGAGATTAAAATTGCCAGCAGGTGGCAGCAAGCTCCTGTCTTAATGACCGTGTACGTTGCGTTCATTCGTTTTTTGATTTAAAATTGAAAACAGAAACATGAGAAAAACGGTACCATTTTCGTTTTTCGTTTTTTTCAAAAAAATGAAAAAAAAAAAAAAACAAGAAATCGCCTCGATCTTCCGTTTTTACACTCAGGGGTAGAAAATGGATGGCTGTATCCGAAATCGCGCCCTATACCCTCAAATAGTGCTGTCCCCTCAGTTCAGTGGCGGTTCTACATTGAATTACTCTCCGAGCGAGACCCCCTCTGAGCGCCCCCCCCCCCCCCCATCCGAGAAAAAAAGAAGAAGTTTTTTTTGCAAAAAAAAATCTGCACAAACAGCCATGTTTTACTATAACAATATAAGTTTATAAGCTTATATTTCTCAATTGCACAAATCCTTCAACAGAACATTTGAAAAAAGACAATTCTACACAAAACAGTATGAGTTATCAGAACTCTATAACTGTGTTTATTTGGCACTCGACAATCAACAGATTTCCCATCCCCTAACAGTGTCACTCACGACCAGAAGTCAAGACTAAACCAATTCACCTCCACATAATCGTTTTTTTTATTACCTATTTTTATTAGCCATTTCACACAATTCAGAAAAAAACAAAAACGTGCAAATTATAGGCCTGTGTTTTAATATTATGAATGAAATGTGCGTTATTTGGAAGAAAGTCAAGGTGTGACTGACTTTATCCCACTTGTCCCACTAATGGAGCGGACAAGCCCTCCTTGTCCGCTCCATTTGGGAGAGGTGAACTGTCCGCCGCGGCCGCACCCTCGCCCTCCTCCCTTTTCCACTTCTCACACAGCTTCTGTACTCGGCACTAGAGGGCTCCATTGGGTTTGGGCTCCCGCGGGACCTAACGCAAATCTCGCGGGAGCGGGCGGTTTTACCTTTGCTGCGGGCGGGAATGGGCGGTCAGAAATTTTCGCGGGAGACCCGCAGGGAACAATGGGGTTTGGTGTGTAATAGAAATGGAGTCAACACATTAAGTTGAGAAGAAAATTAAAGTGGCTGTTTACATGACAAAAGCAAAGCAAGGCAAGTCAGACATCTGGAAACAATTCTCAATTGTCACTGAAAAAAATGGGAAAGAGTTAAACTTCGTAAGTTACGATAAATGTGCACAAGGACATAAATCTGGCAACTGCCTGAGGCGATACCTATTTTCTAAGTTCTATGTGTTTATTTACTTATAAGTTAAAGGAACACTTTCCTTTTTTTGGAATGAGCCTATTTCCAGAAAAAGTGGAGTGTTCCTTTAAAGTTATTTCATATTTTGCTTTGGCTTACTTAAACTGTTTGTTAACAGTTAAGGACTGAGTCCGACATTTTTTCGTGCGTTTTTCCGATTTTTCGTATTCCTCATCCTTTCATGCACGCTACGGATGCGAAAACGCAGAAACTGGAACCTGATCCGATTTTTTTTTATGAAGGACGAAAGTTTCGGAGGCAGTGTGTGACATAATGTGAGGTTGTATTTATTTTTTTAACCCGCCATGGAAACATTAAGGGGAAACGATCTAAAATAACGGTCGCCTAAAAAAAACTCACTCTGGGGGGACCGCTGGAATATTTTAAACTCACCACTGAAAAGGTTTGTTTAGTAAATCGTTTGGTGCTTCTGTATCAAGTAGTAGGCTACTTTTAAAAACTGAGGTAACCTTACTGCTATTTGTGCTTTTGTTTTAACGGTTAATGTTTAATAACGCTAATAAAAAATACCCAATGTTTTTGTCGGGTGTGGTGCTTTGGTTTTAGCATTATTTCATCTTATTTAAACGCAATCATGTTTAAATCCTGCTATTCTGGATGATAGGTCGAACGAATATTTGAGTATTTGTGTAGCCAACATTTTTTTACAAGCTCTGAGAGAAAGTCCGCGGGAGCGGGCGGGAGTGACATTGCGGGCGCGGGCGGGAGTGGAACACGCAGGTTGCGGGAGCGGGCGATCCTGGTCAGAAATTCACCAAGTAATATTCCTTATTTGTCATTTTCATGGAGTGACTGGAACTCAGGGATAATCTGCTGTATTTGACTGTACAGTGCGTCTCTTAATGACGTGTATTTGTCACAGTGGAGGAGGAAGTGTTCCTCCGTCTCAACCGATTCAGATTTGCATTCACTACAGATTCGTTCTTCTTTAGGTAACCACGTCTTTTTATGTTGTCCTCTTTTTGTGGCCAGCTGGTGGCCACTCAGTCTGTACTTCGTCAGTAAATGTCTGTGAGTTATATTCCTGACTGAGACCAGATAGTCAGCCAGACTGTACTCTCTGTTGAGTTTCAGATAAAACTGGAGACGACTTTGGTCTTTGCATTGTTCTTTCCAATGCTGTATGTATGTCTCCTTCTCTTCATTCATAATTTCTTTGATTCTTCCAGGTTTTTCAGGGTTGGTGATATTGAGTGCTTTGTTAGTCAGATCTGACACCATTACACAAAAATGACTTTTTTGGGCTTTAAAATGAAGAGAATCTTCAGAACTAGAGTTTAAGTGGATCCAGAACTTTAAAACTCTTTTTTTAACGATTAGATTTAGGGGGAGACGGCCTAACTCCGCTCTGCAGGCGTTATTAGACGTGTTTCTGTGGACATGAAGGATACTTCTGCAGAACTCTATATGCAGTGCTTCTAAAGGGTGTTTGTGCCAATCTTTATGGCTGTATTACTCGTTGGGCCCCAGATCTCGCTTCCATACAGGACAATAGGCAGCATGACACTATCGAAGATCTTTGTCCAAATTCTGATGGGGATTGTCTATTTTGAATAATTTTGTTCGTATGGCGTACAGTGCCCTGCGGGCTTTTACAAGTAATGTTTTATTGCCAAATTGAAATTTCCAGTGGGAGTTAAAACCAGACCAAGATAATTATATTGTAAAGCATGTTGAAGTGTGGTGTTGTTTAAAATAAATACATGTTTATGTTCTAGATTTCTGTTTTTTTTCTGAAATATCATAATCTTAGTTTTTTGGATGTTGACTTCTAAGTTCCAATCATGGCAGTATTTAATTAAAATGTCAAGGTTGTTCTGGAGACCTTCTGGTGTTTTAGACAGAATTAGCAAGTCATCTGCATACAGTAAATATTTGACTTCTGTGTTGAATAATTGTAGTCCTGGACTGTCTGATTGGTCCAGTAGATCTGCCAATTCATTGATGTATACAGTATGTTAAATAAAGTCGGGCAGCCACTCCTCGCTGTTGAGAAAAATAGTCTGTCCTTTCCTGTCCAATTTTTACTGCACATTTATTTTGATTATACATGTTTTTAATTAAGTCATATATTTTACCCCCTATGCCACTTTGAATGATTTTATAAATCAATCCATTATGACAAATGGAGTCAAAAGCCTTCTTAATATAAGGCGCAGTGATATTATGCAGCGCCTGAAAGTAGTCCCCAGCTAGGTACCTAGTTATAATATAGCTGGGGACTACTTTCAGGCGCTGCGTAATATCACTGCGCCTGCTGCGGCCATGTTACGGCAGCAAAGTTCCTTGATTATTACACCGGAATGAGAGTATAGTTCCTAGCCAAATAGGACTAGAAAATCGCAACTTTTCATTTTCCGCCGGTCTTAGTATACGATATAACTACAGAAGAGTCGAGTTTTAAATAGGAAAACTATCGAAACTCTTTGATCGTTTTTGAATGCGATGCTACTGGTCTAATAGGATTCAATGATCTATGCTAAGCTATGCTAAAAGTGCTATCGCCATTTTTGGATTCAAAAACGGTAAAACTCAACTTATTAACTCTGGGGGAGTTGGAGAATGAGCCTATTTCCAAAAAAAGTGGAGTGTTCCTTTAATGCAAAGATTGATCTGGCTGTGATCAGACAGGGGTGGGCTTTGACGGTAAGTGCACTGAAATGGGAGGGGCTTATATTTAATATGGCATAATCTACAACACTGTTGCCCAGATTTGAGCTATAGGTAAATTGTCCACAGGAAACTCCTTTGATTCTACTATTGAGGATATAAAGACCTAAAGTTTGACAAAGGTTGGCTGGGCTATTGACTCCAGTATCCTGGTTATTTCTTCTAGGTAGAGTACTGAAGAGATCTTGGGGTAATTGTGTGAACAGATGTTTATCTCCCGAGGTATCAGTATAGTCTAATTCTGAACCAGTTCGAGCATTTAGATCTCCACATAGTAAAATTTTCCCCAGAGTTTGATATTGATTCATTTCTTCCTGTAAAGCGTAAAATACTTTATCGTCGTCGTACAGGGAATCTGATGGAGGAATATAAATTCCACAGATAAAAAGGTCTTTATCTAGAATTCCAAAGCTTTTATCCAATTTTAACCAAATGTGATAATCGCTCTAAATGTGTGCGTGTGTCCTAGAAAGTCAGTGCATATAATACCATGATTAAAAATCTTTGTTGCTATAGGCCTACAGTAATCTCATTTTGACAGATGGTGATATCGGTATTACGAATTTAATATAGTAGCCTACAGATTCCTGAAGCAGCTGCATTTTGCTGTTTAAGTGCTGGTTTAATAGAAACGATTTTAATTCTCATGAAAACACCATCTTGATGCGCACAAGACATTCGGAGCTGCAGCCCCCTTATAGCCCACCCCTAGCTGGTTACAAATTTCTATGTATTTTTTTAAGAATTATACTGGATAATAACTACTAATTAACATGATGCATACTTAAAGGCTGATATAGTTTGAGTCATAATTTCAAACACTGCTTATTTAAAATCAAACAATGTCATTTTGAAGTAACACCACAGACTTTATATTACTTTAAGTTACTTTAGGCTCTGTGGTTTTACTAGGAAAGACAGTAACACCACAGACAGTAATACCACAGACAAATCAGCCTAAATCCAGACTTTTATAAAATGGAGGCTGCCATCATGATGATTTCAAGATCAGGGGACATTGTGGAAATATTGATATGTTTTTATCAATATTTTGATTAAAATATGTCAGTACGTCAACATAACACCACAGACACTAATAAAATGCGACAATGTCAATTGTCAGAAATTAAGCTAACTTTAAGAAAACTAATAAAAAGAATGTACTCCCCATGCACCTCCAGATCAACCAGCACCTGCAGTAACATTTACACACAGGAAATAGTCCAAATAGAATTCTCCCTTTTCTTAAAGAGGCGATTGTTGTAACACCAAAGACATGAATTTGGGGGACACAACTTTTTTCTTAAATAAAACAAAATATGTATTTTTAAAAACAATTTAATGAAGTTGTACATGTTAAATAAAACCTATATTCACAATATAACCACTCTATTTGTGTTATATTGTTGCAATTACATTCCATGATACCTCTCTGAGGTACGGCGGGAACATACATATTTTTTTTTACAAATGCAATCTCTAAAACTCAATTAAATATGTATTTTAAAACAAAAAATGTAACTATTAACAGTGCACAAATTGTGTTTACCCTACCGAACTTTATGATTTATTGGTATTTAAAGTTTATTTCAACTGTTGTAAAGTAGAGGGACACGACTTACCACCACAAATGAAGAATGACCCAGAAAAGGAATCAGACACACAAATAAAAACAATAAAAGCAAACAAATATCGCATTTAACTATAAGTGTGCAGAACTTTTAGTAGCAATATTTAGAATAATATGTAAAAATATATGTGTGTTTGTGTAAAATACAAAAGATTTTAAAAAGTTTTTATCGAGATGCGACCTGTAGTGCGTTTGACTGAGGGACTTTTATATTAAAATCAGTGATTGGAGGACGGGTTGGAGACGTGTCCGGAAGTCGAACGACAGAAGGCAAGATGCCTTAAAATTAAGCATTTCCAAATAATAATAATAACTTCCTTACATCTAATAAATAAACACATGCTAGTAATTTAAGTAAAATGTAACGCTGCGTCAAAGGGCTTAATCGTGCAATTTTGGAAGTGAAACTTTTATTTTATGCACAATAGCCTGAACACAATTTAGGCTACTAAAAGGTTTTCTTCAGTAACGTTAACAGGTACATTAACGCGACATCACATTTGATCACTATATCTCCGAGGAGCTTCGCGAGTTAAATCATGAATTGCTTTGAATTGTCTTAAACAGGGCTGTGGCGATCAGCAGACACACCGATGGAGCAGCAGACTGATGTGGAGGCGGCTCGAGATGCAGCAGATGCGATTGCGGAGCCTCCGTCCCTCTCTTTTCCAGAGGTGTTCCGCATGATTCAAGCAGGGGAGGAGGTTCCTGGACTCCAAAAGCTGGACATCAAACCTTGTCACGAGCAGCCCACGGTTTCTCAAATGCCCCGAAAGTCAAAACCATGGGAAAAATGATTGCTTCCCAATTATAAAATGTGGACTGATTTACAACACATTTTGCTTGTAAGCAAAAGTCACAAATTAAGCACTTTTTTGCAGTATATAATTTTAATACATAGCAAAAGAGGGATGCTGAATGTAAAATAAAGCATGCAACAAAAAAACTGCCTAACTTGCTCCGACTTTGCATCAAAAGCTGCCTGAAGATGGTGGTATTTGCAACTCAACAGCTTTGGCCAGTTAAGACAAACCCAAAGCCTCTCATGACTGTCAAGTGGTTCCTCATGGTGTCGTGTGCTGGTGAAAGGGAAATGCAAAAAGTTAACACACATCCTGATTCAGAGCTTATTAAGAGGAAGTGAACTTCACTCACAACTGGTCAACTAGCAGTCAAACGTACAGATCAGAAACTAGATAACCAAGCATACCCGACGGCTGTATGTTTTTTTTGTTTTTTTTTAACTACAGAACGAATGGATCAGAACAGCTTGCTCATGTTTGAATAAAATACCTTGGGTATGTTTAGTCACTGGCAAGTCAGAACTCAGTGGACTGCTTTATACAAACAACCTTTGATAAGTACTTTATTTTTCATTCACAAAAATAATTTTGTTTTGATGGTCAATAAAAAAAGCTGAAAATTCAAGGTATAGAACTTCCCTGAATAAAAAGACATTCAAAAGTCAAAGTCAAGTGCAGCACAACAGCAGGAATCAGCCAGTATGTACATTTGTGTGTCCAGCAGGGTCATTTTTTTGTTTTAAAACAGTCACCCCTGGATTGGTCAAAACTCCTCTGGTTCTCCCGCCTCGTCCTCTGGAATTACAAAACCTTCCTGTTGAAAGACAGAAAAATCACAGAACTCAGAGGGCTGAAGACCGTTTTAGTATGAGACTTACTTTAAACTGCAATATACACTTACATCTGTGGCGTACAGGATATCCACAATCCTTTGCAGTGTAGGATCACCCTCACCCTCTTTCTCTTGGCAGATGAGCTCGATGTTTCTCAGTTTGCCAAAGTAGAAATCCCTTTCCTTTTCCATGTCAGCAATAGTGGCCTTCAGGTCGTTTATCTGCCCAGATGAGCGTTAAAAAAAAAAAAAAATTACAACAAATTTTATAACAATAATGATAATGATAGCAACAACATCCATCGTTTCATCACAATTTCACCATCCAGTTAGGCACATCAACCATAACTCCTTCAAAAACAGCCAGAAACCTTGGGAGTTATGATTGATGATCAGCTGACTTTCTCAGAGCACATTGCTAAAACTGCCCGGTCCTGCAGATTTGCTTTATTCAGCATCAAGATCAGGAGATCAGGCCCTTTCTTTCGGAACATGCTTCACAACTCCTTGTTCAAGCTCTTGTTTTGTCCAGGATGGACTACTGCAATGCTCTCTTGGCAGGTTTTCCAGCCAGTTCCATCAAACCTTTACAATTAATCCAGAACGCAGCCGCAAGATTAATTTTTAATGTGCCGAAAAGAATGCACATCACACCTCAGTTCATCAATTTGCACTGGATACCAACTCGCATACAATTCAAGGCATTGATGTTTGCCTATAAAACCACCACTGGCTCTGCACCCCTTTACCTGAATTCATTACTTCAGACTTGTGTGTCCTCTAGAAGCTTACGTTCTGCAAGTGAACATCGCTTTATTGTGCCATCCCAAAGAGGCACAAAATCACTTTCACAGACTTTTAAATGACATATTCCCTCCTGGTGGAATGACCTGCCCAACTCAATCAGAGCAGCTGAGTCCTTAGCCATCTTCAAGAATCGGCTAAAACATCTCTTCAATCTTTGTTTGACCCTCTTATTCTAGCACTCTCTATTCTAATTCTATTCTTTAAAAAAAATAAAAATAAAAAACACGTCCCTTTTAGACTTGTGCACTATACACTTACTGCTTGTTCTCTAAAAAAACAAAAAAACAATAACACTAGCTTTACTAATCTTTTTGTATTCTATGTTTCTTTTAATTTATACAATTAACAAAAACAAAAAAGGCCTCTAACATTAGCTTGCTCTATTCTTTTTCTATTCTATCAGTTTTCTTTTTATTATATAACTAAAAAGAAGAAAAAAAACCTTGCTACATGTACTGCGTTAAGCTAACTGAGACTTGTTATAGCACTTGCATATCATTGCTCTTTTGTTGATTTTGATTGCTTCCATTGTCCTCATTTGTAAGTCGCTTTGGATAAGTGTCTGCTAAATAACTAAATGTAAACAACAACAATAAATAACTACTAACTATCATTAACAGTACTAATAACTATTATTATTAAAGTATTACCGTAATCAAAATTATTTCTAGAAATATAAAATTAAAAAAATATATAGATTTTATATAACACGAATATAATTAAAAAAAAAACTATGCAAAAAAAACAACTACCAAATGTCTAAAATTACAGCATCTGAACACAGTGAAAATGATGCTAAAGTAAATGCATTTATCCTTTTCATTTACTATTTTTTGTAAAGTCTCACCATCTGAGTGAGTGCTCCCTTCTCTTCATCACCGCCGCCTGTTCCTGTGCCTCGCGTTGCAGCTGGAGCTGTTTTTGGAGCAGATTTAAGTGTTGTGGCTGAACGCTGTGGAGCTGAACATCAAGAACACATCCGTCACCTTGTTATACATACTCATCGACCTGCGTTGAGGAAAAGGGTCAATTCTAGCCTCAAACTGACTAATTGAATAAATTATGAAATGATTTTATTTCATATATTGAAGCCAAAATTAAACAAGAAAGAAACAAAGAAAAATTATAGTTGTTTTAGAATAATTCCACCAACAAGTGCCACAGACCCAAAAGAGAACTGCATGACTTGTTCTTTTAAAATATGCAGTACTTGGAAATGTAGGAATCACTGTAATGTGAGGAAAAATACCCAGAGGTGAAGCAACCTTGTAAACAATGTGCTTGTACTAAAACTCGCAGTTCTCAATATCTTACCAACAGGGGCCATTGGCTTGACTGCAGGTGTGATGCCTGTGTCTGAAGCGAACAGAAATCCATGCACAGGCATTGTAAGCCTCCAGTCAATCTCACACATGTAAAAACAGCTAAAGCATGTAGGACTAGCCCACTGGTGCGTGACTGGGTCACACCCACATATTTTAGCCTCATAATCCATAACAGCTGCAGCTGTCATGCACCTGTTAGCATTAGGACAGCTAGCTTCCGACAATAAGGCTCGTCTCTACATGAACTAGGAATATAGGAACCAAAACAATGCTGATAATAATTTTTTTAAATGATAAGTCATTCATTGAATATTAGATGGAAATGTATGCATGCTATTTTAACCATTAGTATAAGCCTCAAAAAAGGCTGAAATGGTACCGAGAACTTCCTGTTTGGTCTTTCTCCTTACCTGAGCTGGGTTTCTTTGGTTTGTTAGCAGTTGCTGCTGCTGGACTCTGATTGGTGGGCATATCTTGTCCCTGTCGAGCCGCCACCGGATCATATTCTTTCCCATCATAATTTGCATCAAAAAACTTCTTAAACCATTGCACAAACTCAAAGTTATCCTGGAACTTGCCCTTCACAAGCTTGTCAACAGGAATAATCTGCACAGAGATGTAAAACGTAACAAATTAGTAACACTACACATAATTGTAGATTATGAATATATTTTGTGTAGCAAACGGAACGCATGATTTATGTGCTAATGCATTTAACTGGTTGGCATACTTTGCTAACTCCCATCTTTTTGAAGCTGCCTTGAAGGAGTTTGAAGTTATGGATGTATTCATGCTCAAGTTTGGCTTGGAATTTGACTTTCTTCAGTGGAATGCATGATGGGAACAGCATGTCCATGAATTGACAATAAGCAGCACCTTAAAACACATTATTAAAGACATAGTCAGTAAATAATAAAATATTTCAGAATTAAAAGAGAAAAAGGCCATGCAGGTCCCAACCCAAACAAAAACCTCTTTCATCCCCCCTGCACTTACTATCTTTGTCCATTCCCTCACTAACTGCTGACTCAGGCATCGACAAAATCAGCATGCAAATGGCAGTCAACTCACTAATATTATATGTAAGCTTTATGGTCAAAATGCAAACTAGTCTTTATGTTCATCTCAAACTCTGTCAGTAATTTAATGATGCTCAAGTTGGGTGTGTGAAGTGAAAGGACCAGACAGCTGGTCACTGACCTGTGCACAGTTGCTCGATCTTGGCATGACTCATCTGTAAAGACTCGTTTATCCATGTGAGCATGTCATGGCGGCTGAGGTTTTCACTTGTCACTGAAGTAGAGTACACGTTCACAGCCATGGCTGGGACAAAACCGATGATTTGAAGCTGTTGGAGACACTTTTCCGCTGAAGCTGCTGGACAGAGAGGTTGCGGGAAAAGAGTTAAAGCCTCATTTCCTTAAACACACATTCACACCCTTCAGCCCAGCTACATCATCATCTTTACTTCCTACTTAATATCACTTCAATGTTGCTGTATATTTACATCCATATTAAGGTCTAAATCAAGTACATTACTTACGGGATAAAAACCTGATCTTTATTTTAAAAAGTTTGTCTTTTGTTAACTTTTCAGGATTCCGATTTAACGCTCCGCTTTAACGTCAAAGCCAGAATTTTGAATTGGGTAACTTAACGTTATTCATATAAACAGTTTATGCTCTAGTTATACGTTTTAACCGTTGTCTTTTCAACTGCTGAACATTTAAATCATAACATTAGATGACACTTATCGTCCAAATAACCAAAACTATCAATAAAGTATTGATTTTCTGTAAAGTAAAGGGTTTCTTTTGTGTGTGTGTCACAAATCAGATCAAATCAACGGCTTTATCTTACATTTGGTTCTGGATGTGAGTAAACCGGGCTGCAGTTTCACCGGCGTGTCGTTCGTAAAGTGCCGCTCCTGCAGCAGGCTGGGACTCGGGCTGTAAGCCTGAAACCACAGCAGACGCTTACTAACTAATCACAGATGTCAAAATAAAAGTCAGCATTCGCCTATAGGAAATAAACATTTTACTAACTACTTCAATTTGTCAAAATAAAAGTCACCATTAAACGCATAAAACAAAAAAATACAATTTAAAGAAATTAAAAAAAACAAAAAACAAAAAAAACATGTTATGTAGGCTGTATTTTACTAATCTAAATTAATCACACACACACACACACACACACACAACCTATATGTTTTTTCCATTTGCTATTGGTTATGCTTCTATCATTGAGTTACCTATTCTATTACCTTATCTTATCTATTAAATATTATTTTTATTTAACTAAATTTGAATGTATGAGTAATCCTTCTCACGCTTCTTAGCACATTACTAAACCAGCAATATATAAAAAAAAAGATTTTAAATCAAAGCAAGCAGAAATCTGACACATTGGTCTGAAGGATTGAATGTTTAGTTTTGTGGGTTGATAAAACACTTAAATTAACATATTAATTGAAAAAAAGACAGACAGATAAAACAAGGTTGGTGCAATTTATTTTTCTTCACTGATGTTAGTACAAGCATGGAATATTAAAGCTAGGTAAGCAGACTATATCAAATATCAAAAGATTATAACATAACCAGTCTTGTCAATCATCAGTTCTGCAAAAACATTCTAGATCTACATACATCATTAGCATATCATTTAGCACCAGAACACATCAAGGTTTTGAATGACCCATTCAACAGGGGAAAAAAAAGAGGTATTAAGGGCGATTTCAAGGGTACAAATATATAGTATATTCTGTTCACAAAGAATTGAATAAAAATAATCAAGTGTGACATTAAAGATCACGGTCCTATGAGGCCTGCTGGTGTTGAAAAGACCTGAGGAAGTTATTCTTTATAACACAATACTGCACCTCCAAATTACACATGGACCATCATTTTACAAGAATCACATGTAACACAGCACCAACACAGTTCTTACTGGTTATTTCTAAAGCTTTACTACAAGACCTAGACATCCAAAAGGCATCAAGACATGTAATCCAGTTAATGATATTTCACCAAAGCACACATACACCTCAAACTGGCCCATGCCTCTCTAAAACTGGTTTAAATCAAGCTTAGTTTGAGTAAGTTGGTATCAAGTTTTAGAAAACTACCAAAAGCTGAAGATCAGCTTTGATCTGGGTGACCATACATCCTCTTTTCTCCACAGACATGTCCTAGATGGGATTTCTAAATTACCTAAAATGGATTTGTTTTCCTGTTGTAACTTATACTTGATGAAGGTAATGACTGAAAAGAAATCTGATCAACAGCATGTAGGTATTATAGTACATAATCGATTGATAGAAATCCATGCCAGAATATGTCAGGGAAAAAGAGGATGTATGGTCACACTAGCTTTGACCTGTGACAGTCCGAACCACAAATCACCATGATCCGCATAATGCTAAAAAAAAGACACATGCTAAACAACTACAAAAGAAAACACACAGTATTTATACACCCATTCTGAAGCACCTAATTTCACACTGACAGTGGACCACAATTTATAACGAAATGTATTCGGAGACATTTCAAAGGTAAGATATAATTTAGACAAAGTAGCCAAAATTATTCCCTTTAAAGTAGTCTGAAGTCATGCCAGTTACAATCAGTTCACAATTCTTTCCTACATAAAAAAATAGCCTATCAGTTTGTAGGCACTTATTCAGAGTTTAAGCCCTTGATCACATTGCAGCATGTTCTACAAAAAGGCTTCAGTTAACTCTCACTTAGATATTGTAGTATGCTACATCCTCACCAAAAACACTACAAATTAATGCTGTAGTGACCACAGTTTCAAATCGGAAGTGCGTACAGATAACAAAATGGGAAAATGAAAAAAGGGTCGATGACCTCTTTCTTGTAAAATAATGATAGTGTGGACTAAAATGCTAGCTCAAGGCAAAAATTGTCTTAAAACGGCAGTGTTCCTCTGCAAATTAATTAAAAATGATCAAGATTACAAAATTAAAAAGTAATTTAAAAAACGGTAAAGCTTTGGAAGGCTACTGTCAACTCAAATCTATCATCAGCCCAAGGCTTTGAGTAAAATATGATGGCACAGACAACATTTGTGCTTCTAAATACATGGAGCACTACAAGATTTCATGTATTCCTATAAACAAAACGCCGTTTAATTGAAACCCAAGTCATCTACGGTGTATATTAACATTCATTTCAGGCAAATAGATGCTCCTAAATAAGAAAACAAGTTGACTTGGTACAGTTGTCATGATGGCCAAATATCCTGTATTATAAAACAGCACCGTTGAATGATAACATTACCATCATTTTAAAAATTCTGAAATGCAATATTTAATAACAGGACGTTTATTCCTAAACACGGAAAAGATTTAATGTAAAAATGTGATATAAAAAGCTGACATAAGTTTTTAAACTGATAAACTAAACCAAACTAATATTAACTTATTTATTAAATTATAAATAGGCATAAAGCGGCATTCCTCCAGAAAATGAACAAATCACAGAATGGCACTGAGGTAGTGGGTGGAGTATCGTGTGGCTCTCTCCAGCATTAAAATCACTTTAAAAGTACACAAGTTAAAAATGACAGTCCTTAAGATGTTCAAAATCCAATCCAAAAGTGGCTGTGCATTCCAAGGATAAATCATCAGGATAACATGCTTTCTGAACTTAAGAACAAATGCAACGTTAAAATTTGATAATATTCTGTGAGGTCAGAATCTGCAGGAAAAAACAAAAAAACTAATTCATTTATCTGAGAGACTTAATTTGGACCTCCAGTGCCAGTGCTGCCTGGACCAGATGGTGGCTTTACTCGCAAGCAAAGTAATCCTTCAGAGGGGCAAAGAGGTGTCGGATCACGGGAACGCTCCAGGACCGCCCAAGCAACTTCTGCCTCTGTCCTCGCCCCATATTATTCACATCTGTGTAATGCTTTGGAAACCCAAATATTCTGAGAGCAGAAAAAAATAAAATGTCAGTAATTTTGTTTAGAGCCACATTATGCCGCTTTTTAAACAAACCCACTGACTTACTGTATGCAAACTTAACAAGGCAAAACTCATTTCAGTTAATATAAATATATCTGACCTTTCCATTTCAGTGCACCAAAGATAGTCCTCTTTCCCATTCATGGTGACTGGCAGAGGCCCCATCTTCCCTTGTTTGATGGAGTTGGACTTGGTGGTGATGGTGCGAACTTTGTTGAACTGATGATACAGTAAAAAAAGGAAGAAATAAGATGTAATTGACATTCTACCATATAACTCAGTTGAGCCTAGATTCCTGGCACTCATATGTATATTTTCTAGGACTGCTGTAAACGAAAACTACAGATGAAATTAATTTCATTCACGAAATATCAACTTTTCTGTCAGAAGGTACAATAAACCTGTTTACCATTGCAGTTCGTCCGATCTCCAGGCAGTCCTGCAGTTCTGATTTATCACTGAGTGAAGTCGCAAGTGGTCTATAAACACAAATTCACATTAATCAGTGCATACATCTATTACTGAACATGCATACATATCCATGAAGTTACACTTTATGTTTACAGATGTGTGTGATTGTTTGTGTGTCCCTGCATTTATACCGGTTCATTCCAGGTAAATTTCCCCAGAAGTAGCGAGCCCTGTGGGCTGGGCTTACTTTCACAGCATCGATCATCACAGGATTACACTGGAAACAGATAAATGCACGATAATTCTTAACCATCTACAACAATGACAACAATAACATGCTCATGTGAGTAAGATGGGAACACCTTTGGTAAACAGCATGTATAAAGGTGCTTTCCCATTTAGCATTGTTTGGCCATTTTTGGCAGATGAAATCTGGCCATTTTAACAGGAATCCATGCAATTGGCAATATCTTGTGAGGGCAAAAGATTTTCCTCAAGATTTTCCAAAGTTTGCATCAAGTTCAAACAATGTGTAATAGTAATAATACGTGACTTCTGTTCTGTGTGAGATGTGCTACTTTTTGCAAAATTTCTGCTAATGTGACAGCACCTGTAGCCTGGTGGGAAAAATAAAGAGAAAAAGTCTTTTTACCTCCAGGAAACGACATATATCAGCCTTGTCGTGGGCACTCATGGCTACAACATTCTCAAAGAGCCAGAAAAAGGGGCGAT
Organism: Acrossocheilus fasciatus; assembly: GCA_036784905.1. Lineage (NCBI taxonomy): Eukaryota > Metazoa > Chordata > Actinopteri > Cypriniformes > Cyprinidae > Acrossocheilus > Acrossocheilus fasciatus. The sequence continues at coordinate 12,693,510 of CM071945.1, read as the reverse complement.
CATCATCCTCTCTTGGCCTCATCATGGTTAACATGCGGTAATATTCAAAGAACAGTCGACCTGTGCCTTCTGAAAGAACATGAACATGCTGAAATACTACTTTTTAAAACTGAGTTACATCAATCTCTTCTAATACTAAAGACCATGTTCAGATCTAGCTAAATCTTCACAATTCTATTGAATAGGTAGCATAAAGTGCAAGAAAATGATAAATATCTTACCAAAAAGACCTTTTCTGGCTGGATTCACCATGGACAGGTCATTACATGGACTTCCACCAATCAAGAGGTCAAATGGCCCCCACTCAGCCAGCTACAAAATGGTACGACAAAAGGGAAGTTTAAAAATGTTCTTTCCACATTGACTTGCCCTGGCTTCCTGTTGAAAAAACCCCAGCATATGCTGGTTAGTTATGTTTTGAAACATGGCTGCTCCTGCTTAGGACCAGCACATGACCAGCTTAAACCAGCTCAAACCAGCAGCCTTGCTTCAAAACATACCTAACACCAGTATATGCTGTTTTTTTTTCCCAACAGGGTTCTTACAGCTATTAGGAAGACTGTATATAAAATAGCAATGTTTAGCCATTGAATCTAGTTAACTGTTAAAATCTGTATACTACTTGAAGAATGTCTGTAAAGTAAATTAGTATTTCTTGCGAAAAAGCTCTATACACACATGTTTCCTTGTGATGGTGCGCACATCTTTCACATATTCAATCTGGCCCTCATGTTTGATCATCCCAACAGCAATGGAGTCTTCACAGATCTCAGAGGCAATGTAGCGCTCCAACTTAAAACCCAAGTCTTTTAAGACTAGATAGCCTACAAAAAAAATAAAATAAAATCACCCTGGTATAATTCACTGCTATTGCACAAACTTCAAGGTAAATGAAGACAAAAATAATAAATGCCATTGTTTCAGTATTTCCTTTGATTCAAACTGATTTAAATGAATATTTCTGCCAAAAATGTTAATTCTCTTATTATTTACTCCCCCTTTCTTTTGGGGAACACAAAAATTAATTATTGAAAACTATCCTGACATCATAAAGCATTAAACTAAAAACAAATTTTTGGTTGAGGGGGTGGAAATATTCCCTTAATATTAAAGCAAAACAACTGAGCATACCTGTTGCAATCCCATCAAACAGGGAGAGGACTTTGATTGGACGACGCTTATGAGCTGGAATAGAAGGATACACTCGGTGTGGCTCCTAAAATAAGAACAAAAACAAGTGTTCTTCATATTAAAACATCATTCTGGTTTTCCATACTTGTGTAATCAGCATCTTGTTATGATTTTTGAAGCATCATGTGACACAGATAACTGGAGTAATGGCTGATGAAAATGCAGCTTTGACAAAGGTATTCAAACCTCATACATTCAATATTTGAAACATATTCAAACATAAAATGGTTATTTAAAAATGTAATAGCATTATTTAACAATAATATTGTTTTTACTGTATTTATAAGTAAATAAATGCAGCTTTGATCAGCAGAAGAGACTTCTTTCATAAATTAAAAAAAAAGTCCTATTAAACCCAAACTTTTAAATGGAAGTGTATTTAAAAAAAATCTGAATATGACCAGGTACACATCTAACACAAGGAGTATAAGAATGACACTCACAAATTCAAAGGCACTGTTATTGGCGAAATACTCCTGGACACGAACACTCCAGTCAGGCCTGAGCTTGAGCACGCCGTAGCACTTAGAGGGCAGGCAAATGTAACAGCTCCATGGGTCAACCTCCTTCAGCTTATCAAACGTCCCTGGTCCCACCAGCATATTCAAACAGTCTTTACAGAAACACCTAAACAGTGAGGGAAAAAGAAAGGCTGTAAAACAACCTGTTATGATGGTTAACATCACATTAAGGTTTAAGCTTGCATAAGTTCGAGCTCAAACCTGCAGCAGCTGGCATTTCCACAGAGAATGACCTCTTGTCCGGCGCAGCACACAGTGCAGTATGACTGATAGCCATCATCATCATACCTGTACAGCGTTTCTGTAAAGTTCTCCTATACAAATACAAAACATGCACATTAAAAAAAAATAAAAAACAGGAAGTAGCATATTAATTTTATGATTTTGCACTAAACAGATAAGACACAAGAATTGATTCACACCTTGCACTTAAAACAAAGGCTTCCCTCAAAAAGAGGATGGAAAATTTCAGTGTTGGCAGTTCCACAGGACAGGCAGAAATCTGAGGAAAGAGGATAATTACCTTGTAATGAATTAAAATACATGACTGAGCAATGAAAATAAGTTGCTAAAAATAAAATGATCAAATGAAAGGTGTGATTTCATGTGGTGACAGCTGTGAAAATATTGACAGTTGCAAGAACAAATTTAATCTGAAGTGTGACCAATGAATCTACATGCCTTTTCCTACTTTATTATTTTATTTAAATTCTATTTAAATATTTCAGAGTCGAGCATAACCATATTTCCACAATTTTACCATGACCTTTTATAAATTAATTTTAATTTTTCCAGGCTGGGATATTCAGGCCACAATTTTAACATTTCCTAATATCTCCAGGAAAAAACAGCCTAGAATAATTTAATTAATAAACTCAAATTATGAATTTTAGGTGACTTACCTTCAATGTTTCTGCCTTTAACGGTTACCTCATAGACCATTTGATCTGAAAAGAGGAAGACAAAACATAGGGGTATGTTTTCTTACAATAAAAAAAAAATACATGTAAAAACCTAAAACATCAATAATCTACAGTTCAGTGTTTTATGATCTTTAAGCTCTGGCCTTTACGCAGATTCATGTATCTCACCTCTGGTGTAATCCTGAGCTAACGGTCTGTTCTTGTTGACATACTTCCTCTTGGCTGGAGGCTGATAATCAGACACAGAGGAATCCGACTCAGTTTTACTGGTAGAGCTGTCTGTGAAATACAAAAGCAGAGGGCACTGTTGTTAATCAGTCCAAATCAAGATTTTATTTATTAAAGAGCTTTTGCTATTTTTGACATGTCTGTGTATAGACCTAATTTTCGGATCACTGTGAAGTCACGCAATTGAAGTCAGGTGTCACTCTGGTACTCTCTGTTATTATGAACATCAAAATTGCTGTCAATCACCAACAGTTTTTATAAATTACAGGGTTTTTTTTACATACCCACAGGAGGCAAAAATCCATCAGGACCCATGGGCTGGAAGCCTCCAAATGCCCAATCCAGCATGGCCTTCACCTCTTCCCCTTTCTTCTCAGAGGGGGGGAAATTCTTCCCACAGCGCTCCGCTGCCAACTACACAAGGACACAACAATATAATTCAAAATTAAAATATGAATAAAATAAGAACTGGTCCTTGATTCCCAACCCAAGTTTTCAAAAGAACAGTCAAGTATCTTTTCGCTGTACCTCTAGGATTTGGTAGATGGCATTCTTGTAGGTAGGCAGACCTTCATAGGATTTACTACAAAAGCACTTTGCAAATGCAGCGAAGGGCAGCAGTCCCTCTGTATGAATCTAAAATCAACAAGAGAAACATGCTTCAACATGAAACGGATCCTTTCAAGAATAAGGGGGAAGTATCTCTCAGATGAGATTCAGGAGATAGAAAGCAAGTAAAAACTCCTAACCTCTGAAAACATGCCATCTCCAAACCACTCCACGCGCCTCATTGACACAGGAAGTGCCCTGCCCTTCCACGCCACAACCAATCCAGGCCACCAAGAGAAGCCCTTTACTTTTCCCCACACAAGCTCTCCAATGGCATAACCTTTTCCGTCCTGCACACAGAGAGACAGACTGTCAATACTACATGCTACATTCATAACATGGATGTCTTGGATGTCCTAGATTAGTGAAACATACAAACAAACATACACAAACGATCAGGTTTGCAGGGAGATTAAAGAGGGTTACTAACATTGTACGGTTGTTCTCTCTTTCCAGATCTGGGGCTTGGTGTCGAATTTGATGCAGATGAACGAGTGTTGTTCTTAACCTACATTAGTGAGAAACAAACATACACAAAGGAAGAATACGAAATTTAAAGTGAATGCTTTTGAAATAGACAGTAAGCATTTCAGGTGGAAAGCACACACACACAACACCCAATTTTAATGAAGTCTCCTGCTGACCTGTCTTTGCTAGCTTTCACAATGCTAACTACTGAGGAAGCTTTGTTGAAGCTTAAAGTGATTAAATTTATTCATTTGTAAACACTACCACAAAAATATGTGCATTATTTATTTTTATTTATTTATTTTTTTACACACAAGCATTTTTATCATGTATGTTAGTGTATCAGTACAGCATGCATGACTCAGCAAACAATAAATCTTTATTTATTTGTAAAGCACTTATCACTGTACATATTGCTCTAAAGCAGCATAATAATAAAAAAAACCATGGAGAAGCAGATGCACAATGTTAGCGATGCAATTACAGAGGAAAAACAGACATAGACACATAGCTAAAGGAGGAACATCAGATGAAAATGAAGACTCCAAAGACTAATCTACCATCCGGAAAGGAAACCACAGGACTCATGCACACATTCATAAAGTGGCATCCATCGCTTATGAAAACAGCTCAATGTAATACAGAGAGCGTGAAAGGGACAAAACTGAGGCAGACCCTCTATACCAGCGATAAGCCAGACCTGGACAGGTACATACCACCTCTGGTTTGCTGTCCTTGTCTGGGTTCACCGGTTTGCTCCAGGTGCCTGTACCAGCCTGAAAGACTGTGCGTTCCTGTGGTTTCTGCCGTAAGCTGCTCTCCCAACCATAAATTCCCCTAACGGAGCCCTATAGACCCATACATACGCACACAAATTACACACGTACGCTGTCACTCAGGTCACATGACTCCTACATTGAAGTAATCAGTTTCAGGCTGCCAAATTGCAGATATGTAGAAAAGGAAAGAAAGATGTTAAATCAAGAGAGGTTAGTGTGATGATGTGGTTGGTTGGTTTGTGTGTGTGCCAGTGACTTTTTTCCTGTAAAAACTAGTTGATCTAATCAGTCTTAGTTTGCTTCATCATCTCAATGCAATGTGAAATAGTATTCAGCAAAAGTATTCATTGCCAAATGCCTGACATTTAGACTATAATTAGTTAGACTGATATGTTGACCAGGCCAGATTATCAGTACTGCCAATAACCATTTGTTACTTTTATTCAGCAAGGGCACATTAAATAGATCAAATATGAAGAATTGTTACAAAAGATTTCTATTTGAAATAAGTTATGTTATTTTAGGCTTTCTATCAAAGAATGCAGAAAAAAAACTGTATCACAAAAATATAAAGCAGCACATTCGTTTTCACTATTAATAATAATAAGAAATGTTTCTTTAGCACTAAATCAGCATATTAGAATGAGATATATGTGTATAAAAATTAAACACTGAATACGCTGAAATATATACCTGGACCAAAAAACAGTCTTAAGTGTAAATTTTTCGAAATTTAGATGTATACATCATCTGAAAGCTGAATAAATAAGCTTCCCATTGATGTATGGTTTGTTACGATCGGACAATATTCGGCTGAGATACAACTATTTTAAAATCTGGAATCTGAGGGTGCAAAAAAAATCATAATATTGAGAAAATCGCCTTTAAAGTTGTCCAAATTAAGTTCTTAGTAATGCATATTACTGATCAAAAATTAAGTTTTGATATATTTATGGTACGGAATTTACAAAATATCTTCATGAAACAAGATCTTTACTTAATATCCTAATGATTTTTGACATAAAATAAAAATGGATAATTTTGACCCATACAATATATTTTTGGCTTTTGCTACAAATATACTCCAGCGACTTAAGACTGGTTTTGTTATCCAGGGTCACATATATGGTTGTATTAGTATATAAACATTTTTATTGGCATTTTAACAGTCACCCTGTTCTCAGTATCTATTGACACACAGGAATGAATCCCTTGGTTAAAAACAAATCTAAAAACATTAAAAAAAAAAATTTCTTCTCAGCCACAGTTGTTTTCCATCTTTTATTACCTCGTGTGTCGTGCTATTAGTCCAGATATCATCATCGGCTCCACCTTTCCTTAAGTTCATTTCTGTAGGGAAATAACATGATTGTTCAATTTAACTATTTAAAACAAGTATGAATTTATCTATTTTGAGGTGTACAAATAAAGAGCACAGATAGCAACAATTAACATTACTTTGAGCCCAGACAAACAGAGCATATTTGTAATTTCAATGCAATGAATCAACTTTCTTGAGCATTTAGGGAGGAAGCAAAGGAAGAAAGTTCAGACCAGCAGAAATTTGCCACCAGAAGCGATTGAGATCAAAAAGCATTATTCTGTAGCTGCTCTAGAACCTCTTAAACTCATCTTAAGCATTTCATTCACACCTCTCTGACTGGTGATCTTCTCCAGTCGCACCACACACGGCTTCACTGTGTCTGAGTGTTGAACCATCTCTGGAAAACAGCACATTGTTTACATCAATCTAACCAGCCTCTGCTGGATCTGACTGGATAGAACTTAATCTGCACTGTACAGCTATGCAAAAAAGTAATATAGATCACAATTTGATAATTTTATTGTTCTTACTATGTAAAGTACATGACAGCACTAAATTAATCCATGACAATTAATTAGGAAAGTAATATAGTATTATGAGGAGAACCCTTTGGCACCCATGTTAATAACGTGCAAGCCAGAAGATGTTTCTACATCTTCATACACTTTAATCCAGATATTAGTCTTGCAGAGCTAGAAATCTGGCAGTCGGCATCATTTTACAGCTTTTTCTGGAAAAGATCCGCCCACATAGGCACTTTGCATAAGCAATATATCAAATCACCAATACACCCAGAAATTATGAAAATACTGAAGCCTCTTATGGTCTTGGCAGTGACCAATGAGCTGCTTCTCACAATGAAAAAAGGGAAAGCCATTGTCAGCCTGCTCTGACGTGATCTGATCTGATCCAAACTTTTTCCTCAGCAATGCAACTTTGAATATCATTGAAACTGAATGTCATTAACCTCGCAAAGCCCAATTAGTCCAAGTTTTTACCTCTTCCTCACAAGTGCTCACTGTAGCAGCCCTTTCCTTGAAAGCACAATTTGGTGTTCAGATGGACTAATAAAAAACCTGTGCGTCCTAAATTCCACAAGTTACATATTTATTAGAGGGCCTGTGAGCATTTTTCTGCTGTGTAGGTTGATGTTTTTTTCACGTTTGCTATTGATGGAGGCTGAGGATATGTCATTGTCAATGTGAATCGTTTTGGTGCAAATATTTTGCCAGTGATTGCTGCTGCCATTTTTTTTTTTTTTTTATGTAAAAAAGCAAGCAGGCCTTTAGGATAACTTACCTGATGTGCTACCTCTGTTTTTTTTCATTTGCCCATTTCTGATAGGTGAAATCTTGACTTCAGTGTGGTCTAAAGAAGAGTCATCATTGGAATCCAGCTCTTTTGTCAAATCTGTGTCACTTTCCTCTGAACTATCATCCCAATGAGCAACATCTCCATTTTCAACGGCCTGTGAGCAAGTAAACCCATTTTAAACACATAACAATATAAATTGAGATAGAACGATAGATAGATAGACAGATAGACAGATAGACAGATAGATAAATAGCTTGTACTTTATACCTGTGCAAATATCTTTTCTGCTTCAAGCGATGGACAGGGCAAAACCAAAAAACAGAGGACAAGTCTCTTGAAGATGGATTCTGGTGGAAAAGTCTTGAGCACATTACACCAGTATCGCTCTAGAGTAAGGGTTGAAGATGTGTCTTCTTCATCCTCTACAAGCTGGTACTCCAAGAACTCATCCGTGAGCTTAGCAGAATCCTCAGGTTTGGAGCAGATGCCAAATTGTACAGCAAGATCAACTATACTCTTTCCTGTGACCTTCAATCTTCCTGCTGGGCTGAGGAGTTGTGAAATGCCCCTCAGGACACTATCGTTCAGTGGTAGACTGTCAGCGATGGAGGTCGTAAGAGTTTTGTAGAAAGCTAAACACTCATCATGAAACACATTGATGGAATCTGCTAGCTCTTCTTCTCTGGCAGAGATGAAGTCTTCTACCACACCACCCAGACTGAGCTCAGTAGCAGGAAGGCAGAATGTTGAGTTCTCCAGGATGGCTGGGTCTCGTTCCTTCAGGTAGCGTATGACCGCTTGGGGGCGAAGAAAGCTGGAGGCATACGAACGTAGGAGTCCACTTGCTTCTCGAAGGATTTGGACAAGATCGGCACGAACAGAGCCTTTGCTTTGCTGCAAGTGCTGCTCAAAGGCACGGATTGGTCCAAGAGCATGATCCAGAAACATCAAGGTGATCCTAATTTTAGGATTCTCCAACTGCAAACAAATTTGCTTAGCTTTATCATTATTTTCATCGCAGGAAGTGAAGTATGATACCAAATCACTCCACATTTCAAGCATCCTTTGAACGAGCACACAAAACTCCTCACAACTGTGTGAGAGGGGAGAGCTGGGGTCTTTTAGTCCTTCAATGCCCACAAATAGCATCTTGAGGTTATCGTTGCTGGTGGAACAAGTTGAGAAGTGTTCATAGATGTTGGCAATAAGTTCCTGAACCTGACTGGAGTGAGTTTGTAGGCCAGCATTGCAGGCAGAGTCAGGTACACTGTAAAGTCCTCCGAGATCAATCACCTGTGGGTTGAGCTCCCGAATCTGCGACACAACGCTTCCTGAGGTCTGTTCCTGGTCATTAACGTAGAAAGCTACCATGTTGCCAGCAGGAAGCTCAAAATTTTGGAATACACTGTGTAAACATCCAGATACAGAGCTACCATCTTCAGCCTGAAAGACATCAAGGAGACGGATACAATATCTTGCTTGCTTTTCCTCAAAAAAGCCCACTAGCACCACATGGCAGGAGGTCCTTTCTCTGCTTTCTGCATCAAGCGGCACCTGCCCATATATGTAGATACAGTACGGATTCATCTTACAAGCAGAAACAATATCATTTGGATAATTTAGGCCGAGGATGTAGCTTGCAGTACGTTGGGAGACCTTTTTGATCCTTGAGGGTAAACTGGAGAGGCAATGGTTTTGAATGAAAACAAGCATGGTTTCACTACAGGAAATAGAGTTTTCAATCTTTTTTCTGCCAGATGAATTTAATCCTCCCATCTCACACTTCATATGCTTCTGAGTCTGCTGGTGTCGCTTCAGATCGAAAAAACCTGCATGTAGAATGATATTGTAGTCACACAAAGTGCAGTAAGCACAGTTATCTCCCATATGGCTGGCTCTGATCCACTTGAAGGTTCTTTCCCATTTAGAATCGTAAGTCAAAGGTCGTCTCCTTCCATTCAATTCCATGTCTTTGTCAGACTCGTCTCTTACTCTGCCTGTATAAAATGGAAAACAAGTTACATCAGTGTTGTGATGAAATATTATATTTATTTCAATGATGAACTGATTTCCCAGTACTATTGATGTATATGGGCATATTTTAACATTTTCCACAATTGTGGGAAAAACGAATCAAATTAAAATCAAAATCACCATACTACAAAATAAATAAACTAAAAAAAAATAAAAATAAAACCTGAAAGGACAATAATGGAGGCTCACCAGATTCACGTGGATTTTTCCAGGATCTTGGAGAAGACTTTACAGGTTCATCTGCCTGTACAATATCCTGACCATTACGAGCTTCAACTGGGTTGTACTCTCTCCCTTGCCTCTTATTGGCAAAGAAAAATTTCCTGAACCATTTCAGAAAGGTGAAATTGGGTCTAAACTTTCCTGTGAGAAGCTGCTTCACAGGGACTGGCTGAAGGAGGCATCAAAAATTGAGAAAAAAAAAACTGAAGAGTTTGACAGATAACAAACTTCTCAAGATTCACATTTAAATATCTAGCATGTAGTTTATGTAGCATTTGCTGAACTAAACAGAATAACAACATCCTAAGAAATATAACCAAACTTACACATATCAACTTCAACATTTATATTTTTATATGCAGGATTCATGAAATGACAAAAACAGATTAAGATTAATCTGACCTGTTTTATGCCTGATTTTCGGAAAGCCGTCTGCAGAAGACTGTAGTTCTGTTTAAAATCAGACCTCTTTTGGGACTCAAACTTAACTTTGCTCATGTCGATGGACCCTGGGAAGAGCAAGTCCATAAGCTGGCAAAAACATGCACCTTAAAAATAAATAAAAATAAAAAAATAAAAAAAAAACAGAAAAAGACAGAATTGTATAAATTCAGTTTACAGCTGTTGGCAATGTGCAGATAGTAACAAAATAAAATTTAAACAGTACCTGATCGACATTGCTCCACTTGAGTAAAATTTGTCTGCAATGTTTCATTGATCCAGGACAAAACGTCATAGCGACTGCACTTGTCATCAGGGTTATTGGAGTCCAGACTAACATTCATAGCCATCTTTTGCTTTCATAAGCAAAAAAATAATGTATGTGAGACAACAATTAGAAGCAATAAATCATAACCAAAGGTAATTACATTGCACATTTAGAAAAAAACAAAAACAAAACAACAGTACACCAGTTACTAGGGAACTTTGCACACATACATATATTTATGTTACTAAGTTACTCTTTCAATTTTAATTACTCTTAGATTTATGAGATCTATGAGAAGTTAATCTCAGAAGCAAATTAATTATATCATGTAAAGTTGCATGTGAGATACGTTTTGAGGTTAATGTAAAAGGCATAATTTAATGTTAAATAAAAATGTTGTATTCTGAAGTCTGCTGAGCCTAATCTGGTTCATGTTGGACTTCCTCAAACCTAAAAAGACTACAGCCTCTCTCTTGCGTCAGTGTGCAGAGTTAAGCAACTCCTCCCCAGTTCACGAAAATCTCGCGGGGTAATTTTTGCCGCGAATGCAAGCTTAAAAGTAGCTTTCACTTCTACAGGTTTAACCGGTGACAACAACTTGATACACCGTTGATCTCAAACAATGAGCGCAAGGAATCTATTGAAAGTAATGAAATAAACATGTATAAGAAACAACCCTGTGACATGCATTTAGATATTTAGCGATTAATTTATTGGTGGGGTGACATAATCGAATTGTAAAGCAAGCAATTATTTTATAATCTTGTCAGTGACCCTTACTGTCTTTTTTTTTTGGACCTTTTCAAAACAGTTGGATTAACGCTAACGACACTGAAATGTTATTTAATTTGTGTGATTTTAACTTTGCAAGTCCCTTAACCCAGATGTAATCGGCTAACATGCAGTACAAAACATGTGTGCCAATAACGACAATTCAGTAAACCCTTTTTCATTTATAAACCTTAACCGTGTTCTCGTTTTATTAAGACCGGTTGCCTTTGTTAGTATGCCTTTGTGTAGCTGCAATGGTCGCTCAGACACAGCGAAACTATGGGACCGTGAAACATAAGAATGGTTTCTGTTTCAGTATAATCGTAACACTTCACAAAATATGACAAATCGAAACGTGCTTTTAAAAGCATCAAATATGTCCTACCTTATTTGTACCTTGGTCCCGGAGACCTCGCTATTTCCCCAGTCTACAATGTAAGCCCCAATCTACCCCAGTGCCTTCCCCCAACATATGCATTGTGCTACAAGGATTGGCCTGTACAATCCGAAGTAGGAGGTCCTTTACTGCATTAGCTTAGTTAGCTAGCTAGGATTTGTCACGTACGAAATAGTATGTTGTTTTTCGGTGACAACGGTATTTTCACGTCAAGATTCAGATGTGAAATAAGTTTGAACTGACTTAACGTGTGTCCAGTAGTTTAATTCGTAACCGTCAGCGATGACTCTAAAGTCAAAAACGGGAAATCGCGATTTTTTTTATTTTTGATCACAGTTTAAAATATCCATATCAGTTATTTTATACGCTGTGTGTTAAAAACACATAAACCCTATTTTGAATATTTCGATTAAATTATACGTTAAATAATGAAAATAAACGTAACACAAATTTATACAAGTACTTTTTGGGTAGCATATTTTATGACTATCTTGATCTATTTTTCATCATTGAATCAACATTATTTCAGGGTGCAAACTTGACGAAAAATCGATGTTAAACTTCAACACTGATTCAATGATAATTTGATTGATGCATCAACATTGATTCAATGTTGATTCAGTGGTGGTCTGGGATACCATTTGGACAACTTTTTTTAACGCAGAACGTAATGATTCACTTTTTGCTTTATCTTATTAAATGAACTGTCAATATTAACACGGGAAGTGATGCAGATTGATCACAAACGAAAGCCAGTGACGTCGCGCAAAATGTTGGTGAACGGTAAATAATTAAATGGATTTACACTTATAAATTTTGGGTTATTGTGTATATTAGTAGCATCAGTGATCAAACATACATTTGATTACTTGCGTTGTTTTTTAAATTGTCGGTTAAAGTATTTAAATAACGTCACGAATGGCATCAATATCAAACAAAGAGAGGTTGTACAGTCTATGGAGGTTACTGACACTGAAATGGCGGGCGGCGCGCCCTCAGTTGAACGCATGTTGATATGGCGCCAGAAAAGCTTCGGGAAATGGGCTTGTTTTTCACCGCCTAAAATGGCGGGGCAATTTGAATTGGATCTTCTGCAGTTTTTGTAGCGAATGTGTGGTTTTGTATATTTTAAGACCGTGATTTGGTTCCATATTTGCTAAACAAAAGCAAAGGTGATCATGTAAGTTTGTAAATCTTAATTTAGTCCAAGCTGTTCACATTCAGCCTCACTTCAACACGATTAGTGTTTTTCTATTCTGGGAGACAGTTAAGCCAATCTCGGGCAAACTGCTTTTTATAATAAAAATAGTTATGTAAATAAAGTACATTGGCGCTTGAAGAGAAATAGCCTTGTTGTTTCAGAAGTGATAAAAGCATCCCTTTAGCTGCGTCCCAAATGACACACTATACACTATGTACTTATGCACTATGCACTCAACCATGTAGTGTATGAATTATATTAGGTTATTTTGTCATTAATAATCGGAGTCTGTAGCCCCACCCCCTTCGCGACGTAATTAAAGCTGCGACAGTTGAGTGCATGAAGTGTGCAACATTCCACACTTCATTTTTTCGGTTATAAGTGCACCATCCGGGTATTTAAAATGCACTTTTTCCTTTTGGAATTTTTGAGTGTGAAGACACTCGCAATATTTGTACTACAAAACGTCAGAAATAGTGCATGAGTACGCGATTTGGGACTCAGCTATAGTTTAACACAAAGTCATTAGCATGTTAATACTTAAAATATGCAAATTTAAAAAGAAAGAAGTGAGAAAAGTAGTTATGCTCTACCCAATTGAACAGAGAATTTAGTTTGGTTTGGAGAGAATACCTTTAAAAGGCGATTGTATGTTTGTTTTAACATGGGTAATTTGTTTACAGGCAAAGCAGCTGGACCAGCAGGACAGGTGAGCCTCCACCCATGACAAACACACCATGAATTGTTTTTATTTTCTTTCACTTACTCACTTTTTCTTTCATTCAATCTTCATCATTTTTTGCTTTTTCTTTCATGAATACATTTTTGAAGCTGTTTTGTGTAATTGTGTCTTATCCCTTCAGAGCTATACTTGTCTAATTTTCCAATGAATCTTTGTGGCAGTGTCAAAACATTAGCATTGCAACCAGCCTAAAAGAGCAATATTGACACAATCAACACTGAGTTTGGGTTGAGGCTGCCTTTCTAGCCAATGGTAGAGTTTGGGAAACCTGTTTGAAAACAACTATTTTTGCAGTTCTGTTTAGTGATTACAGCTGAGGTGTGAAATACATTATGAGATAGGAATTGTAATAAGAAACTGTCAGGGTTTAGAAAATGCTTAAGTTTTACAGACCACTTCTCTATTCTTTCTAAATAGCCATTGCAGTGAAGAGAATCTGTAGCTATAACCCTCATGGTAAAACAACAGATTGGAAATGAGCAAATTGAAAAAGCTTATTACAAGAGCGAACAGGATGTAGAGGCAACATAGGCTATGTGTTTTAATGTTTATGTTAAATTATTGACGTTGATTGTCCAGTGGAATACGGAAACATAAATTGAAGTGCAGTTCCTTATCAGAAGTGAAAGAGGTAGTCAGTGATCCCTATCATGCTCGCTGCTCGACAAAACAACAGTGGTCTTTATCTTCTCTCCTTCCTGTCCCCTCCAGATGTGTGCTGTTTGAAACTGAAAATAACGGTTTCACTACGACATACCTTAAACCCACACATAAATCTCTCTAATGCATATTTCACAATGTCTCTTTTGGCCTATTTGGCCTATCGATTTCACTTATGTTTTGAAGCATACTGTTTCTCTTGTAATTATTATAACCTGGGTTTTTCACGTTAAAGAAATAGTTAAATGAAAGTTGGCATTTACTCACCCTCATGTTTCTCTCCGACCTGTATGACTTCTTTTATCTGTAGAACCCACAAACAAATATTCTGAAGACTGGTTTTCTCTTGCAATACGTTTAAAGCACCTAAAGGAAACTAGTTTTTTTTTTTTTTTTTTTTTATTAACTAGATTCATTAAAATGATTTGGCTTAAAAGAATAATTCATTCAGGAGTTAGACATTGTGCTTGTCTCATGAATGAGGAGGACTAGTGCAGATGTCAAATTTAAGTCAACATCAAGTGCACATCATATGAAAGGTTTAGTTTAGCTAGTCAAAAAACAGTTTTTTAGGGTAAGCTTCAGTTTGTTTATTGTAATTGCATCAAAAATATCTTCACAAAAAATCTCCACTTGAACTGAAAAAAAGAGAAAGTAATACAAGTTTGAAATGACATAAAAATTCTGTCTTAGAAAGTGCGTACACTGTTAGACATGTCTGTAATTTCTGCAGTTATTTACTGTATATCACCCAGTATAATACTGCAAATTCCCTTTACAGTAAATAACTAATACCCTTTGCATCATGGGAATTTTCTGTGAAGTCAGACCCCACATACAGAGACTTACTGTATTTTTAAAAATTGCTGTATACTACTGTATTTGCTGTAACTGCCTCCTTGGCGCCATTCTATTGTGGTTGTTTTATTTTCCTCATTTCTTACATTTGGATTGACACGATTTGCCCTACACTGTGTCTATAACGCCGCAACAGCTTGGGACTGACTACACTGGACGTGTTACATCGCTTGTAATGATTGGAAAATCCGTTTGTACTTCGTGTCAGAAACAGTGCTAGACTTGGAGTGCATCTGTACGTCAGAAATATACCGGGGCATCACTTTACTGTCCGCATCCGCTATAGATAGTGTATATAATATTACTATATAATGGGTTCTATGTTGCTTTTTCTCGAGTCGCGCCGCGCCACTCGCGTCCGAGTAAAGGCCCTTTCACACGGGACGCGGCAGTCGCGAGTGTCTAGTTCATTTTCAATGGGAGACATGCGGAAAGCGGCAAACCGCGAGCGGTTTTGCTGACGGCGCGGAGGCGGAGCGCAAGCGGTGTAACTGTCAACATGGCGGTTTCAAACGACTTTTGTCAGCTTATTGAATTAAGTTACCGAATTAAAATTATTTTTAACGAGCAACGCTTATCTTATATTAACATTAGGTTAAGGAATGTTAAATTTTGTTCAGGTGTTAGTTAATGTTGGCCAACTATGGTTTTGAGACGTTTGTGTATTCTATATGGAGTTTGCCTTTTAAAAGTGTGCCATTTCTACGTCTTGTTTTTCAGAGAAGATATTTCTGTCACTAACAAAGTGGATGATGAGCAAAGATGGTGGCCAATTTTTGGAGCAGCACCTGGGTTTTGCAGATGTTTGTCTTTTTTCTCTTATATTTCTGTTGCCTAAAGATTTTTTGTAAGAATGAATCCAGAGGACACAACATAATGCACTGCAGAACGTCAGGAGAAATGGTGAAGATGCACTGTTCCAGCATTGGAAGACTGTATTTTTAAGTGTTATACATGCAATGTTTTAAATAAAGAATTTGATATTTTGTAATTATATTATTGTCTGTTTTAACTGAATGCCCGTAGTACCTATGTAGAGTAATAATAAAATTAATTCTATATAAAAAATAAAATCTAATTAAATGAATGAATTACAGTAGTATACTGATGAATTAGATTTTTTACAGTAATTTGCAACTGTAAATCAAATGCCGTTTGCTACTGTAAATCTTAATTGTTGCCAGTAAGTTACTGTAAAAACCCTTTGAAATGTCTAACAGTGTAGCTAGGTCCTCTCACATGGTCACTGTCCTTTAGGTTGTTTTTTCTTTTTTGGTGACTTACAAAAAAAAAAAAAAAAAACTTTATGTAGTTCATTTTAAATAGTGGAGTGACATAATTATTTTGAAGTACAAATATTTCATAGTGTGTTAATATGCACAAAAATATCAGCAAACCGAAAAGTGCTTTCTAATAGGAATGCTCCACTCTCACCCTCAGCTATAAATGAACCTAAGATCTCAGACAGCTCATCACAACACTGACCTCGCTATTGAGATGACAAATCCTATTTTACTCCGTGCTAGTCAAGCCTGGTCTAGACCACAGCAGGGTCAGAGGGGTCAAGGTAGGCTTTGTGTTATCAAGAAGCAACGCCCTGTGAGTGACAAGAAAGAGTGAGTGTGGTTCTAACCTACTTCAGAAAAGAGAAATGCTTAAAAATAGCTGCAGACAGGGTTTTGTTGATTTCAGTCACAAAAAAAGGTCCACTGTTTATTGTCAATAGTGTCACGATGAATTAAGCACAGATACACAGAAGTCACTTTCTAACCAAGCAACTTTCTGTTGGTCAATGCTGCAATGCAAATATACATGACCAACTAGATATGCAGTTAAACTCTTCTTAATGAGTCTTACAACTCCTTTTACTGTGGGTAGTATTGAGCAGTGTGTTTTTAAAGGGTGAGGTTGGGATAAAATCCCTGCAAGAAAGACCAAGGACGATGAATGAGAGCGGTAAGCAACTGAGACGGGGAAAAGACAGAAAACAATACTAGAGGTCAGGTCCTGACAGGTGCGATCAAACTCATCACAAGCTCCCAGGATAAGGGAACTCACAGCCACCACAGGGGGTCACGCTGCACATGTCACAGCCAATCAGACACAATCACAGCATGAGCACTGCCTGTGTTTGTGTCTCCACACTGTTAGACTTTTCTAGCCAATCATCTTGATTGATTTTGAGTTTGACTGACAGAGATGAGGGAAGGAATTGCAAAGCTTGTAATGGAGCTAGAAGTGTTGTAAACTGCTCTGGATGTGTATAAAATCTAAAAGGTGACAAAATCACATTGTGTGTATTTTTATTTGTGGGATTTAACATATGTGACCCTGGACCACATATTTTTCGAAATTGAGATTTATACATCATCTGAAAGCTGAATAAATAAGCTTTCCATTGAAGTATGGTTTGTTAGGATCGGACAATATTTGGCTGAGATACAACTATTTGAATATCTGGAATCTGAGGGTGCAAAAAAATCTAAATATTGAGAAAATCGTCTTTAAAGTTGTCCAAATGAAGTTCTTAGCAATGCATGTTACTAATTAAGTTTTGATATATTCACGGTAAGAAATTTACAAAATATCTTCACGGAACATGATCTTTACTTAATATCCTAATGATTTTTGGCATAAAAGAAAAATGGATAATTTTGACCTATACAATGCATTTTTGACTATTGCTACAAATATACCCCAGCGACTTGAGACTGGTTTTGTGGTCCAGGGTCACATATTTTTAAACCTAACATTCATGTATATGAAGGTGTTGTGTCAGAAATGATCTAATTATGCCACAAAATAGAATAAAAAATGTTCCAGCTAGCATAAATATAGTTGATTTCTAACACCATGAGTGTTTATACATGTATTGTTCAGTACTACACTAGAGCAGCTTCTGGTTGAAGCAGACATGAATATTGTTAATGTGTGACTGAGTTGGTTCATGTGGGAGGGTGTAAGTTGGGGCCAAGAGGGTCATAAAGACACTTTGCCTTTGAGGTCATTGTGTTATTCTTCAGTGGGGTCACCATAAGGTTTAGAGCAGGGATGTCAAACTTAGTTCCTGGAGGCCTGCAGCCCTGCAGAGTTTATTTTCAACACAAATATAGTTTTCAAATAAGCCTGATGGTCTTGATTAGCTGGATCAGGTGCGTATAGGATTGAATCTAAACTCTGCAGGGCTGTGGCCCTCTAGGAACTAAGTTTGACACCTGTGGTTTAGAGTATTGATCTCAGTGACATACTGGGAACCTGTTTAAAGAAAAACCTGTACATACAGGGCTACATTTCACAAGTGTTGTCTCTTTTTTTTTAGTGTTTATTTTTTTGACCTTGTGCTGTTTCATCATTTGAAATCCAAAGACAGACATTTATTTTTTTCTCTAAAACCATGTGGCAAACACATGGCCTTTGTGTAGCCAGTTACGTCCACTCCACCTGCTTGAAAAATGTGCTTCGAAAGCACAATGTATAGAATGCCTGGTTAATATATACATAGAGCGACCTCTATTGGACATGTATTGTCATTACAGCATCTGTTTATAAAGCCGTCTTCATATGCATCTTCATACTAAGAGTGTATGAGAGTATAAGAGTGCATATAACCATTTATTTAAACTGAATAATAGATAAAATATGACAAACAGTACAGGTAAAATACAACAAAACAGCCTAATCCTAATAGGCTAATAATAATAATAATAATAATAATAATAATAATTTTTATTATTATTAATGTTGTTGTTGTTGTAGTAATGAATCACTATAAATCATTACAAATCAAAAATTTCAGCAGTAATTTAGATCACTTCCTCTGCAGGATTCCTATTGTGCTCCGGCCACGATACTCTGCTGCACCCCCAGGAGTCAAACACACACACACACACACACCGCCAAGGCACTGACCTTGAGTTGCCATGACAACCTCTTTGCTCCACATGAAGCTTCACTTAAGTAAACAGGCATGCATACACTCAAACAGGCATGCATACAGACTTACACCTTTGTATGGAAAGTATATTTAACACAGAGGCTACAATATGAACTTCAATTATCGTAAGTGGCACAAAGAGAATAATATACATTTATGCAAGGTAGAAAACAGTGATTTAAAAGACTCTCACAGTGACTTGCAAATAGCCTATTGCAAGGTCATTCCCCGTTAAAAAAAACCTGAAGTTAAGTGAAGTCAAGGTCTCAAGAGTGATAGCTGAAGTCTCACTGTTTGTGGGACTTGAACCAACAACCTTCTGATGGGCAGCCCTGAGCCCTGCCCTAATTAAAATTACTTGTCATCTAGTTTTAAATATCTTTAACATTATTTGCTAACTTCAATCTGGCAGAAATATTGTTTTGTGAGATCTGCAAAACAGTTGAAATGAATAAGGGAGGACTAAAGAGTGCTTAGACAAAAACTTGATAAGACTTGTCCAGCCATTTCCACACTAAAACACATATTTGATGGAATTCAAACATAACTAAACTTTTAGAAATAGATGGAAGATGTGAAGTAAGTCTACAGCTGATAATTTCAGGACCGTAGGATAACATTTCTGATGCATGTATCAATAATTCTGCTGCAAAGCTTTGTAAACTGCTCCAGACTTAAATGAGTAAAGTGATGCTGCTATTCAAGACGAAATGAAATGTTACACTCTGTTGCATTTCATTCATTTATTGTTGGTTCCAGTAGTTCACATTTCAATAGACTACTACCATATTGTTTATGTGACATCTGGTGTGAGGAAAATTTGTTACTTTGTTAACTGCAGAAGAGAGTCCTTTTTATGTGTTTGCGTCATCCTAATTAACAGAAGTCAGTCCTAATTAACAAAAGTCTTTGTATGATTCATAACCGAGTGGTTGTTCAGAACTATATTTGCCTCTAAAACCCATATGAGCATGTTGTCAAGACGACAAGGTTGATCCTTAAATAACTGTTTTCAACTAGTAAAGTGTATTAAGAAAGTTTTGAAAAGCCTTGAAGCACTTTTAAACAAATTAGATGGAAAATATTGTATTTAGTATTTTTTTTTCAAACGTACTTTTTATACTACAAAAATAAATGTATAAATAATATACTAAATATAATGTGTTGACTATACCCAATGGTTTTTAATACTTCACAAATACTGCTAACCCCTACTGTATAATTTTAAATGTAAAAGACTGTAAAAATGCTGTAGTAGGTAAAAACTGACCCGTTGCAGGGAGTTTGACTGACAGGCGACCTGACCAATCATAACGCCGAGTCCACCATTTATGTCCGACAAACAAACCTGACATAAGATTAACGTCGGTGAACCTGAACTTGAAAAATGGTGTGTATTGACGTTTTTCCGCAAATGAAACAAGATACCTTCTGATGTTCATGTTTATTTTAGGGTATAACTAATAAAGATCGAGGAAGAGATGATCGGTTCACCAGCTGCTTGAACTGAGGCGCTACAATGATCTGTAACAACAAATGATTAAAGATCCACAAAATGGTATGTATTGTTGGAATTCCTTTAAAAATTACAAAATTGGAAAGCTGAGAATTTGTTTCATACCTAAAGTAGCCTTCTCACTGTCTGAGAACATGATGTGTGACGTGAGAGTGGCATGGCTTCTCGGACATAGCAACAGTAAGGAAGGGTGCGGGACATAGTTCCCGCATACTGTAAATGCACAATTTTTGGAAGTAAAAATGAACAAGTATAATTTGTATTGAAAACATCTATCTATCTATCTATCTATCTATCTATCTATCTATCTATCTATCTATCTATCTATCTATCTATCTATCTATCTATCTATCTATCTATCATATTGCTTGTGGGCTTTACACCTTTCCCTGTTTTTCTGTTTCTAACCCCATGTGTCATAGTTGTCACAGTTGGTTATAATGGTGTCAGGAACTGTAGGTTCTGTAGTCCAGAGAGTCTGTCAGTCAGCCAGTCTTCACATATGGTGCCCTCCACACACCCACACACAGGCAAGTCGAAGCTGCTGTGGCTTTAAGATGCATACAGATGTGTAAACATACATATTTACCCAAGTGTAAACATTTTGCTTTGTCAATTAACAACACTGTCCATCAAGAGTTCAAGCTTGTCCCATTAGCGAAGACCTCTCTCCTTCTCGATCTTCTGTCTCTGCTTCTCCCCCTTTCACTGCTCATTTCCTGTTACTTGGTTACCGGTTGCCTCGAACTGCTTGGGCCAATTGCGTTGCCATGGTGACCATGCCCATTCTGTCGTTTCCCAACAGCCTCTTGGCTCTCCTGTCCTGACATTCCCCACTGCCCCCCAGCCTGCGCACCCAGGCCCTGGCCCACCCTACACTGATGTCCCACGAGGCTGTCTGTGTGTGTTTGCTTGCGTGCATTCGTGTGCTCGCTCCCTCCCCCACTTCCTCAGTTTGGACGACAAACAGACCGACCACCTCCCTGTACAAGCTATTTAACAACTGCTGAAGAATTCATGGCTTATCTGCATAGAAAGACAGAGGTAGGGAGACTGAAAAAAAACATTCGTAGTTATTTAGAACAGCCTATCTGAATTTTGATCCAGTACTGAATAAAAGGAACAATCCTGGGAGTCCTCCATGGCCTGAATTGAATAAATCACTAATTTAAAGTCAAATGATGATACTGAGTTTGATTTTGTTGTTGATGTTGTAAACTGTTCAGAATAGAGCACAGGAGAGCCATTCTGTGCTATTCTGATGGACTGGTTTAATACACCTTTTAATAAATAAATAAAAAGTCAGCTCGGTCATTATTCTGAAAGTGTTGCCATTTATAGTAAATGTATAGAATAAACTCTTTGTATCTGTCTAGTTCAGCAGCTTTTAGACAAAAACACACTGCATTCTGAGTGAAGTTCCATGGCCGAACTTAAGGTGGCAGCAGCGAATAGATCATCAGTCAACTTCTCATCAGTCATCAAGTAAGAAATATTAATGTTCGTCGTCAGCATTTAAACTTCATCTGATTCAGCACTGCCCACATATTCTCTCTTAATCTCTCTGCT
This sequence comes from Acrossocheilus fasciatus, assembly GCA_036784905.1. Lineage (NCBI taxonomy): Eukaryota > Metazoa > Chordata > Actinopteri > Cypriniformes > Cyprinidae > Acrossocheilus > Acrossocheilus fasciatus. The sequence continues at coordinate 12,671,540 of CM071945.1, read as the reverse complement.
TTCCTTTCTCAATCGTTCATTCTTTTAGCTCCCCTTAGATTGGTAAAATGTTCATTTTTATGTGAAAGAGCCAAACCAGACCAAGCACTGGATATGATGAATGGAGCAAGGACTTCAAGTTATATTAAAGGCATAGTTCACCCAAGATGACAATTCTATCATGTTGTTGCAAACTTTCTTTCTTCCGTGGAGCACAAAGAAAGATCAGCTGATATAAAAATTATTATTAAACTTTATTTGGTGTACTACTTGTGCACAATGCACATTTCTTAATATTAAATCTAAAATGTGTTTTAATGTCACTTTTGAGAAAAATGGTATGTTCTTTAAATAATATCAGCCTTTAAATGCAAAATGTTTAAAGTGTACCTGAAGTGTACTTGCAATAGTTCCACTTTAGTACAATTAAATATACTAAGCATATCTTTAATTGTACTTCAGCATTACTTCCGCACAATTAAAGTGCATTAAGTGCAAAATTAGTTGTTCAGGTTTAGCAGACTTTAAGTATACCAGTTTAGTATACTAAAAGTACAACTGCAGGGCATTTTATTAAGTACATAATTATGAAAATGTATTTTTAGTATACTTAGCATGAAATAAATATATTTCAAATATATTTAGTTTTCACTAGGGTATTATAAGTCATTGGGGTCCAATACAACATCATTTTCATACAGGTATGTTCAGAATGGAACGGCGGGCTGAGTAAATGATGACAGAAGTCTTCAAGGCTTCTCTTTAATTTATACACAAAGTCAGAGTACATCCCACTAAACATCTCAGAACCAGGATGAGACTACATTGACACTAATCACCACAGTTAGAGAGCAAGGCTTGCCGTTGTAAGGCTGAGATGAGTCATGTGACCCTTTGAGGGACCTGAAAGGAGGAGAGATTGCTTCTCCCCAGCCTCCTTCCCTCCTCCAGTTCTAAATGACAGGGTTATGGAGATGATTACTGAAGGTTCATCATTGTCCTCCTGTGAAGGGGGAAGGGGAGAGTATTAAGGGGGGTTTAATTATGAAGCGAGGGGCTTATTAACAATGTGAAATGATAAACCCCCTCCCTATGCAAAAACACACACCCCCTCCTCCTTTTCATCCCACCAGCTGATCCTGATGTAATTCGGGCCGCAGGGTGTTCCGGCACCAATCTAAGGGGGGCAAAGGTCAAGAAAGTCAAAAGGTCTTATAAGGGACAGAAGAGAGATTTTGTGCTGCACACGTACTGTCATTATTATAACCACATGACACACCAGGAATCGCATATCTCTTCTTAACATCTTATTTTATTGCTGTTTCCATAGCTTGTTTATTTAATACGTAAATCTATATTCACGCAGACGTGACTGGATACAAGTGCAGAAGGATGTTGTGGATGTACAGAGAGAAAATTGAAGCGATCAACAGAAAGGAAGAGAAGGATGGGAAGAAACCGAGGTAAAGGAGGACAAAAAAGAAGCAAGAGAGAGAGAGAGAAATGAAGAGAAGAGAGGGAGAGATTAAAAGAAAAAGGGTGACTGTTTTTTTTTCCTAAGCTAAGTTCTAAGCTAATGCGCAGCTTTAGTTACACCCACCCTGAGCCGGCAAATATAAGCAGCAGAGTGCACACACACATCCATACAAAACGGCTGCCTCCTCTGCACTGGCACCGTAATCCCTTCTCTCCCATTCACTTCTGCACACACACGCTCTCAATGGGAGTGAGATACACCCTTTGTTGCTGTAACAGAAACCTGGCATGCTGAAGCCAAAGGCTGGTGGTGCGCACTGTGCGTGTGGCCAAAACGAAGAGAGAAACATAGAAAGGGAATGACACGGGGAACATGAACTCATAGAAACACCTGCAATAGGACAAAAATAAGAGTGTTCGCTTCAGTGCCAGTACGTTTAATCATAGCCAGAAGGCATGATGTAGAAATGTTAGGGTAAGCTCTGCTTTTAACCTCCCTGCCTGTCAGCGATTAGTCATGTGAGCTGATCTGCTAACTCAGAAAGAATGCTCAGGCCCAAAAACAGACCAATCACGGGCTGGACCGGGAATATGCACATCTCTGTCCAGTTCGGTCAAAATGATGAAACTAAGAGAAATTCACACCTGAATAGCACACTGCAGCGAGAGTTTGCGTTACAGTGTGGTTACAGTTATGTAAGCTTAATTTTGGCTTATTATAAAAGAAATAACAAAATTTCATTTCAAGTGGGAAATGACTACCCAAAACACATAGAATGTATTCAATACATCTGAATGATCATCATCAAAAGAAAAATCAAATTAGATGTTTTTAATTATATTGTATTTGTCTCATAAAAATACAATAAAATGAAAAATTATGTTTGACGCTGACTTCAAACTTAAGCTCAAACTATGCAATAATGCCTGTCAAGTATATATATATATATATATATATATATATATATATATTTATTTATTTATTTTTTCAAAAGGCAGACATTTGTGACCAAACATGTTCATAAAATGTTTTGGTTGTCCCTCAAAATTTGCACATATATTTGTTCTGTCTGTTATAATACAGCATAGATTCATGTAAAATACCTCCACTATTCTATACTAATGATTATAATTCATATAATCACATAAAATACTATAAAATATAGCTTGAATTATTTTTAGCAATTAAATGCCTAATTTCAAGGGCCATTGTCTTACTAAATCACATAAACTTAGCTATCTTGTTCATAATTGACTCGACAGTTACTAATTAGCCAACTTTAAATTATGTATCTTTTATGGAACTTCAAGGTGTTGGAAAGATCAAGTAATTAGTTTAATATGTGCCCACACGTTGCTATATTCTAACATTGTTTATCCTTTTACACAGGTTAATGCAATACAGTTGCAAGACCAATGAAAAAAGATTTTCTCAGACACCTCTGCACAATTTCACTGTATTATCAAGCCATTTAAAACATCAAAAATAAAATATATTATTCAAAATAATGAGATTACTCTCATTAAGGCTAAATAAGAGAAAAAGATTGAATCAAATACATTTTATACCAAAATCAGTTTCATCTAAATATAGCCTTGCCGTGTGATGGTAATTGGTTTGTTAACATCTTTTCAAACTAAAGGAGTCACATCTGGGACAGATATGCAGGGCTGTGCCAATCAAAGAGGATTTAGTGCTGTCAGTCAAACATTTTATTGGAACTGACTAGTCAATACTAGCTGCTGGGCAAAATGAACATGGTATTTAAACAAGGTGCAATACCCCTTTAAGAATCGGAGAACATCAAAGGGATACATTCCTGTCAGCTTCGTTCATCGAATCCCAGACCTTTCGACAGAATTCCTGAGCTCAGGGAGGATTCCGAAATGCTGAAGTGATTCCAGACCTAGGGAGACCTTTTAGAACTCAAAACAGGTTCTAGGACTGAGAGAAGATTCTGGAGTGAGGCAATGCAGTCTGGATGGGGCAGATACAGGCGGCCTGTTCTGCTTCTTCAGCTGCTGGAGCTGAGCTGCTGTCATAGCAACAGCAGCCGACATCACCAGCAGTCCCAGCATGGTCCTCGACACAGCCCCGGAGCACTCGCACTACACAGAGAAAGAGAGGATGCTCACATACCAGCACTCACATATGGGGACACGCACTAACACAATGCAACTAATATGTACACATACATGGCCAAACATGAGCACGCTGTCACAGAGCATATTAGAAATTAACAGGCCAAATACACACACAGAACCTGACATCAGAGGACATTTTAAACAGACACACACACACACCACGTATCACAACATAACAATAACCTAAGCTATGCCAAGAATGATCTATTTGCTAACTTTACAAGTATACCCACACATATAGGCATGTATGAAGAGTTCATTTGCAAAAACTGGTAACTCCGTTTTTATTAATTTTCATAAATCATGTTTTTATTGTGTGTTTTATTTTGTTAATTAGCTGTATTTTTTTAGTTATTATTATTTAATCAAAACAACCCACCTGCAGTTTGATTTATATTAATTGTAATGCAGGATAAACAAACATGATTTTTGAACATTTTTAAATTAGAAAGCTTATTTGCAAATGAAATCTTCTTATATATTTCAAATAATTCTGAAAATGATCAATTTCGAAATTAACAGACTATTTTCACTATTTATCGTTTATTGTTATAAACATCAATAGGCCTATATAATCTATTAATATTCACAAGTGGGCAGAATACTGTTGAGCTAATTACAATGTTACTTCGACAACAGCACCCAGCTCAATTTACCTGAGCACTTAAGAGTTGGACCAACAGAATCCTTCTTTAAAGTTAACAAACTATCAAAATAAGGAAACAAATAATTTTTAACTAGTTTACTCAACACATTTTTAAATAGAAGGAAAAAAATCATTTGTAAGGGATAGTCAACTACTTTCTGTTCTGGTAATTTTTCACTGTGCATTCACTGTATTTATAAAGTGCATGATTATGGGGCAAATTAGAGGCTTTTGTTTATTTATGTAAACATTGTTATGGTCTACATTGGTTTTATTTGAACCTTCTGTGTATTATTTTAAAATTGTTAAGAACGGGTTGTTACTTCAACATACCCCCAAATCACTATACTTCTCAAAAATTATGACTTAAATCCCATTACGATTGTTGTTTTGTAATCATTGTCATTTTACAAGAGAACAAAAAAATCTGAAACATGTTGATGTATATGCGGATTATTTCATTCAATATATTTCAGTAAATAGCCTACGCAATAGGAATATTTTCACTTTGTTGATCAATAGAAATGTACAAGCCTTTTCCCCTTTTGTTTGTATCGGAAATTTTTCTCTTTATTGCGACACCAGATACTGCCTACCCGCTTTGTAACCACTGCGTCCACGCGCTGCACCGTCTACTTCCTGAAAAAAAAAAAGACTGACATACAAAGAAAACATAGTACTTCGTTACGGCTGCTTTTTATTTCATTGTAAGCCACGGAAGACGTTTCTGTCATAAAACTGACAGTAGCTATTAAATCTTGAGGATTCTAAACGAGAAATGTCAATTTGGGACGGTCTCTAGCGTGGTGGCGGCAGCATTGCACGCGCAGGTCCGATTCAAACAGGTGGAAAGAGTGGGACAGTCCTATCGCGTGACGGCGGCTCGTGAAGGCGGTCTGTTTTAACCCGCATAGCGTTTTTTGCTTGAAACACTGATATTACAATAATTCAAGTCGTTTTTGCTGAAGATTCTCGCGCCCGGATGACATCAACAGGCTTGTGCCACATCCCGTTTTAGAACGCTGTCTCGCGCCGGTCGTTTGAAAAGTGGGCCGTTAAAGTCTGTTACACGCCGAGCTCTTTTTACCCCTTCCTGGAGCCAGAAAGGTTGTGTGTGTGTTTTTGTTTTTTAGATTTACGGCATCGACCCTCGGGGTTTTTCCCACTTGCTCTGGTCCTCGAGCCGTTTACGCACAGGTGGGAGATACCCGCTTGGTAGGACAGCCCCCTCTCTCAGTTCCTCAGCGGATGATGCGTGCAAGTGACATTTGCCGTTGCGGTTTGGGACATTAGGCGAGGCGTCTCTGCTAACAGGTGTGCGACTGCCCAAAACAGCCACACACAATACGACTTTTTTCGCCTTGTTTAGCGGAGGTGGACCTCCAGCACCGGTGTCGAAGCGATCATCCTCGTAGCGGGACAGGGAGAGGAGGGGGAGTCTACTATCGTTTTCAGGCTTTGTAGTTGCATTTGATCGTTTCGAAAAGGGGCTCGCGGCTCACAAAGAGGAAGGGATGGCAACTAAGAAACCATGCGCGGATTTAACAAAAAGGAGCCGAAGTCCCGTCGTGCTGGAGGCAGAGATGTTCAGCGAATTTCAGGACTGGTGTCTCCGGACTTACGGAGACTCGGGTAAAACAAAGACCGTGACGCGCCGAAAATACAACAAAATCATGCAGACCCTGCTACAGAACGAGGAGTCGGACGGTGTCTATGTCGACAACAGCCACATCAACGCCAAATTTAAATTCTGGGTGAAGTCCAAAGGCTTTCAGGTCGGCAGCAACATCTTGGGCGAGCACAACAAGAAAGAGCCATCGGGGAAGCCCGTCCTGTACGTCCCTGTCAAGTCTACGGTAAAGTGCTTTTTTTCCAGTTGACTAACGTTATATGTGAGTGAATCGTATCTCTCTCTCTCTGTGTGTGTGTGTGTGATTGTGAGACTTTAACTCTCAATATGGTTCGGCTGATGCTGGAGCCCTTTCTCAATATGCTTCGGGACAGCGCTCGTTTGATTCCACCTACGCGCAACCCACATTGCTGTGCGCAACTTTTCAATCTTACACCTCGGGTTGACCGAGCATATTCATCCCTCACCCCAACCGGGCAGAACAGTCTTACTCTGAGAGCTGGCTGCCATAGCAACGCCGGTCCCTCTTAGCAATAACGGCGGTGTAGTAATGGTATCTGACGAATTGGCATGACGTTGTCCTGCTGACGGGATCGGGATGTCACAGAAAATCATAACATGGCCCGTTTTTTTTTAAATCCCTGCAAATCATGATAATGTTGATTGAGAGAACGTTATTTTATTCACTTTGCTTTATGTCACTGGACGTTTGGAGGCGGGAGCGCGTGTGTGGTGAGCTCGTGTACCAAATTGTTGGGGATGCCGGGGCGCGCACGGAGAGTTTTCCTAAGGGGCTAACGATATGGTGGACGTTAAAATACAGCTATATTGCTCTAAATGAATCAGTATGTTCTGAGAAATGAGTGTTTGGGGGACTTCAGCTGCTCTCGTGGACCACTTGAGGGTCTGCTCCTCCTGTGGGCATCTCAGGCACTGACACTCGCGCGCTCGCCGATCAATGTGTCATTTGGGGCGACATTTAACAAACATTAAACGGTGAATAAAAACAGCGTACTTTGATCACATGTAATGCTCAACTGTGTCAACATCGTGCCTTGTACGTTTTTATTCTGGAGAGGGAAAGCAAGCTCTTGCATTGTTCTGTACCGGATGAGGGCGGAGCGGACGGTTGGCACCCGTTGCTCTGGTAACCTACCTGTTCTGCTCTACAATGCTCGCGTTTTTTTCACACATCCCAGGACTATGACAGAATCCATCATTAGAAAGACAGCCAAAGCAAGGGCTCATTTAGAATCAGTTTGATGACCAAGGAATGGACAAAAATTCTGCACTCCAATTCTGCGCGATGTTTCATTTGTTCGATGCATAAAGGCATTTGGTCACGAAGCTTATTTAAAGACCCGGTCTGGAGAGTAATAGTTTTAATAATAGTTCACTGGACAGAAATAGTTATCACGACCTATCATTACAGTGGGTGTTTATCTTTTTTGTTAATTTAGAATATAAAAATGTAACCAAATTTAATGTACTGTAAAGGCTGAGATATGTGAGATATGAGGCAAGTGACTGTTTTCTTGAACACTAGGAGGTCCTCGACTACCACTGGTGCATTATGCCGTTCAGGGTGTCATGAACAGACACCATTTTGAGTATTGCCCTCAAGGGGTCCCACCAACAGACCTTTGTCTGCCATCCAGGAGGGACCAACCCCCCTGAGACTGGCACACCTCAGCCTGAGAAAAATAAGCACTCAAATTAGAAACAATGGTGACATGACTGTTTTTAATGAGTATTTTAATGGCTGTTCATACTTGTTTCACTATTGACATAAAATCCCAGGTGTTTGACTATGCATTTAAAAACGCAACAAGGATCAGTAATCATGCCAATGGGAGCCACGAAGTGAGCACTTTGTGCAAAAAAAGTATAATTTTACATTTTTTTTTTGTTGTTGTTGAAAATAACCAAAGCTAAATTAGCGTCGATTAATCCTCGTTAGCAGATAATTGCTATGCAACCATTTGACAGCTCCTAACAGGCAGCTCCCAGCGTGCTTTTCATTTATAAGACTGTGTTAAGAAGAAATGAGGCAGAACTCCGAACATAACTTCTCCCGCCACAGTTAACCCTTCTCACAGATGTGTGGGTTAAACTACCCAAAGGACATCCAGTGAGCCTGTGGCAATTATGGATTCTCTATCCATAAATTGCTCTTGTAATGGAATGAATGTGCAAGTCAGATGTGAAACTGAAGTTCATGATTACACATATGAATTGCATGTTGAGAAATACGGCCCTCCCCCCAGCATACACACACATTTCTCCACCCACCGCTTTCTCTCTCTTTCTCTGTGGACATGTGGCTGATCTGAGGTCTGTATACACTGACATTCACTATCATTATTTAACAGTTCCCTAATGCCGTATTTGTTTTACCCTTCATCAGTCATTCTGTCCCTCTGTGGAGACTATGTGCATCCTAATACAGCCTCCTGTCACTGCATACACACATACACATACACTACATCTCACAAACAATCTGTCAGTCACACAGATGACCAGTTCTTTCATATGGAAGAGGTCATATCTGATCTGTGGCCATATATATAGGTTTTTTAAACACTCCCCTCATTGGTTGTAACTAAAAAAAATTCCCTGCCCAACTCATGCCATTGGTTGAGCCTGTTGCTGCATCAAGATTTAAGATTTAATTTTGTAAATCATTTATTAATTAAATTACTTTACCTTTAATAATTGAATTATTAAATAAAAAAAATATTCATTATTTATTCATTGATACATTTTTTAAATAAGGCACAATGTGCTATTAATATTAAGAAATTTTCCATATATATATATATATATGTGTGTGTGTGTGTGTGTGTGTGTGTGTATATATATATATATATATATATATATATATAATATAGAACATGATGGCTTTCTCAGGCAGGGTAATGAATCCAAGCAGCTGAGGTCACTTCCTTTCATACCCACCCCGCCATGTTCTTAACCAACCAGCATGCCACAAAGTGTCCAAGAACAAGGAAGTGCAACCATTCACACACTTACACACTAAGCGAATGAGATGTTCACATCAGCGTTATTATCTCATTAAGGACTGGAACAGTAGGGGATCCTTTCCCAACCTGCTCTACGCAAATTAGACAACAAACAAAGAAAGAAGAACAAACAAAACAGAGCAGAATAATAAGAGGAACAGAGGCAACCGGGGACCTTTTTTTTTTTTACTGTAATAGGATACAGAGAAAGTGTGGCATAATATCTGTGTGCTTCCACTTAACACAATTCTAATCGTTTTAATCATGCAAAAGTTCATTTTTAAAAAACAGCATGTTGAGAAGAGAGTATTTGGTGTGTTTATTGAGTCGGGTTTGTGTGCACCTTTTTTAACACGTTTAATTCCTGGTTCTACTTTTATTTCCTGATTCTTTCTTTGTGTGAGAAGACAGATAGTGTACGCTGTCTCTTATCAGTCACTCTCTCCGTCTTTTCTCTTTATCATCACCAATAAACACAAAATTGACTTCACCCAGGGTGCTCCCTGCCAGCTCCCATCTGAACAGAACATTCTCCTCTCTATCTTCGTAGTCTGTTAACCCCCCCCCCCTCCCACCCCCCGTCTTCCTTTTCACCTTCCCCTGGGTGGCAGGGCTGCAGGGTGCCATGGTGTGGGTTGAAGCCCCAGTGCAGTGTGGGATGCAGAAGAGTGGCAGTGGGCCTCTCTGATGCAGCAACACCATGGGTGTGCCAAGTTTCAGTGTGTGGGGACGAGAAGGAGGGGGACCTGATAGAGCAGGGGCACTTTATCCTGTGTGGTTTTAAAAGAGTTACACTGTCACTGTGGAAGAAAGAGAGAGAAAGAGAAAGCAAAAAGGCCACTAATAGCATATAAGTCGAGCAGCCCATGCTATTCTGTCAGTGCTGACTGGGCTCACAGCGCGCATATCATTCATAAAGCTATTAAATATGTATCTGTTGTGTCACAGGCCTACTGTAGACTTTGTTTCATGAGAGTGGTGCTCAATTCAGCTGCAGGGCATCACAAGCTCGCTCTGCTCTCTGTCTGTCAAAGTCTTTCTCTATATCGCTTTAATATTCTCTCTCTCCCTCTCTCTTGATCTGTCTCTGCTCTTTCTCTTTGTTGCTGTCTTTCTAGTGAGGGGGAGTAACTTCATTTATCACCTGTTATGTCCTGTGGCTAACACTGGGAGCAAAAATACACTCACACATGCACAGTCAAACACGAAATGTCATATTTAGTTGTGACCACAGGTTCACAGGTTTTAAAATTAAGGATTTTTCTGTTGCCAAAATGGGGTCAGTCATTCATGGTTTTACTCACACGATATCATCTGTTTATTCTAAGCGCACATTCGTCTGCTCCTTTAAATTCTCGAGCTCGAGCGCGGTGATTCTGATTGGCTGTCAATGTTTTTATCATTCATCAGCTGGAAAAATTGTTCTGAAAGGGATCGTTTCGCTGTGCATTTATCATTATAGCTGTGGTGTGGACCCTGCTATTCTTTAATATTGAGAACGATTTTTAGAATTATATCTTTATCATTATCTCTATAGTTCGTTCTTGGTGGGAATGGGCCTTTATACTGGCCCTATATCACAAAAATTGATCAATTTTATTTTTAGTAGCATATTTTATACACTATCATTTGAATGTTTAAGGTCAGTAAGAATTTTTATTTTTGTGCAAATCCGATTGAAATCCGATCATATTTAAATAGTCTGAACGGCAACGAATGGTCAGATCGGATTTAGTGTAGCTTTTTCATGTCCTCACGCCACGTAAAACAAACACATCCGACGTTTTTGCAGAAAACATGCTGAACATCTTTGCAGAAACAAGCTAGCTGTGTCGTTGTGAAGTGCAGGTCAAGCGGGAAAAAAACAATGTAGCCTACTGCTAGTATATGTACCTCTTTGTGTTTTGAGTGGAGTAGCGGAGACCAAAAAAAAAAAAAAAGCAAAGTAGCGGAGCACAGAATAAAACCGCACATTCAAGCTTCCTGCGTTTCTGCCGCTGCCTCACAAGACGAAATATCACAACAGTAAGACAACATCTGTATTGCAAACTGTATTGCTACTGTTGTTTTTAGCACAGGCATAAGAACGCAGAGGCATTACCATAGAAACCAATGCACGTTCAGTAAAAACTAAAGAGCGTTTATGGATATGAACAGTTGCAATACGCTGTGTGGACAGTTATTCAAATCAGATTAAATCTGGATATGCACAAAATCGGATTTGGGCTGACAGTCTGAATGAGGCTTTAGGCACCGATCGAATTGCCTCGATACCTCGGCATCGAGTATCGAAACACGTCTTGTCGTTCAGTACCAAATTTCAATACCTAAGGGGTTAATCTTATCAACGTCAGTGAGGCAGTAAGCCTGCAGCACTAGGTGTATTCGTATTCAACTAGAAGCGACACTGCGCAGATTGATCAGTGTTTGACATCCGCGTACGGAGCAGTCTGCTCTCTATTGCGCGGTTTTGTTTACTACACACAGACTGAAGCGCGCGTGACGCTCGCGGTGATTTCAGCGTCTGCCATCTCACTAAATGAAGACATAAACACATAAACTGCTCTGAGAGTCACTTCATGAGCATTTTACCGTTTGATTTCAGTAAAACTAGTGTCATAACATATAGCTCTACACAGAGAAACTGTAAAGGTATTCACGGCAACCCGTCAAAATAAAAGTTCGGTTTAACATGGAAGACACTGCGGCAGAAATAAATTAATATTGTTCTGCAGAATGTACATGCTGTTACTACTAGGCTACTATTAAAATTATTATAATTTTTTAAATTTTAAGTAATGATCACACAACATTTCTTCCATGTTTTAATTTTAATAGTAAACCCCCTTTGTTTGCCAAAATAAATAAATAAACTTTGATTTTCAATAATTTAAAGATAAACGAAATTAATGTTTTACAGAATTTCTGAGGAAAAATAAAACATTTCATAAGGCTAAATTTCATTTAAGGATAAAGTTTTTATGCATTCAAATAATTAGACATACTACACCAGAATTTAATAACAATAAAAGATATGGTGAAAGAAAATAAAACACCCACCTCTGAAAGTGGATAAAGATTTTAAATTTCTTGAAGTCTTTAACAACATAGAATAAATGAATATAAATGATGATTCTGTCTGAGCTATACATTTTAAAACGAACACGCACTAGTCTAAATGTAGTCTAACAGATGTGTAAACTGAAAACTATTTAAAATTATTTGCACTGATTTATTGTGTTGGATATATTTTGTTCCTTTGTGCAGTGGCTCAGGAGATGAGGCTTTGAGTCTGTATAAATGTCAACAAGCTGAAAAAAATAAAACCAAAATATTTTGAGATAATGTAATCTTGTTAAAACTGATTTCATAAAATTGGTATCGAAAAAAGTATCGTTCAAAATCTTTAAACGATATCCATCCCTAATCATGTGACACTGAAGACTGGAGCAAATTCAGCTTTGCATCACAGGAATAAATGACATTTTTAAATATATAAAAATAGAAAACAGTTGTTTTTAATTATAATAATATGCACAATATTACTTTTTAAATGTATTTTTGATTAAATAAATGCAGCTTTAATTGCTGAGAATGAGAGACTTAAAAAAGATTAAAACTGACTGAACCCAAACTTTTGAGTGGTATGCTTATTCTCACCAAGTTATTAATGTTATTAATGTATTTTTATGTTAAATATGCATATATGTTTAAGCAATGACGGATCACAATAGTGAGCTTAAAACCTAATACATTATGAAAAATATTTAATATTTTATATTATAGAGATGATAAATTATTACTAGCTATAATGTCAATCTGTTCGAATGCATTAGAAAACAACTGCATAATGTACAAAACATTACAGATTTATGTTCATTCTTGTAATTTTGATAAAGCCTCATATGGTCACTACCAACTCAGTAATGGCCCATCAACCATTCAGAAAATCTCTCACTCTAGCCCTGGTTTATTATTAAACATTTACTGAAACGTTCTTTAAAACACATCCCACAGTCTACTGCATTTGCACTGAATGCTGACAATAACATATATACTACAGCTCACTGTAAGACTTCACACTGCTCTCCTAACACTCACACACTCGTGTTTTGCCTTCATCTATGTCTCTGTTGATTTTCAAAAACTGATGAAGAGTCCAGCGAGAGGGAGACTTTTTAAAGATTTTTCTTATTAAGGGGGCAAAGGAGAAAAAAGGATGCTGCAAGATTTTAAGTGAGGGAAATGATTGCTTTCTGTTGCTATGCCAACGGAAACAGAAATATCCTCATTGCCGTGTATGTGTGTGTGACAGAGGGAAGGTTTAGTCAGTGTTCTGCAGTATGGGCCTATGGCAAGACAACCGTGAGCATATTCTGACTCTCTGAGCTGGGAGAAATCTTCTGGTCAAGCGTTTGAGACTCGCTCATTCCATCATATCTACTGAGGGATGATAGAGATTCTTTAAAAGCAGGACTTTCAGAAAACCTCTGGTGTCTTACATCATATTTGTAACCTAATGCGACTCATCTATCGAGAAGAAGAGTGAATTTTAGAAGTAGAAATGGAAAGAAAATTATACATTTAACTCTGCCTAGAGAAGTTAATGATCTTGCACCCACTGTAATACGATAACTAGGTAATAATTTATGAAAATATGTGTTTTAAGAAAAGCAAGATGGTAGCTACATTACAGATTTGTTGTAAAAATAAGCTGTCACAACCTATATATGAGCTTTTCTCTAATAATTCTTTTCATCAGAGACAATGAGGGGGAAATAGCTTAAGAACTGACACCTTGTCCAATGCAACATTGCGGTCAGCTATTTTCATCGTAGTGTGTGCATGTTTGTGTGTGTTTTTTAGTGTCTACCCTCTCTTGCTCAGAACTCCAGGTCAGCAGAAGGCTGATCTGTGCAGAGAAACACTCTCAAGAGACGCTATTGTCCGGCCTGCAGGGATCAGGAGACACTGTCCTCTGTCCTGAAGGAGTTGCTTCTCCTGGCGACTGATCTGAAAAATACACACACATCCACTCAAATTGCTGTTGACAACAGAACACGTATCCACACTCAAATGCGTGAAGAAGAGACGGACTTAAACTGTAGCAAACCGCTTTTCGATTCCATTATTAGCATATCAGTGAGGAAAAAAATCAGGCAAAAATCTCATTATGATAAGTGATTAATTAGCGAGCATATCTGCAGAGAGCCTTGGAGAAAAAGGGATCTGAACAGACCTTCCCTTAGCTCCCCTCCCCACCCCAAACCCAAAGACACTCTCTGCCTCAACAGTGGCCTTTTATCTACCAGTCATTTGCATGAATGCTAACAGTTTTGCATGATGCATTTGCAATAGCAGGTTACGACATGAAAAGCCCACAGAGTGCACTGTGCTGTCCACACGCAACATACAAGACAGCCACAATGTCCGCTGACACAAAGACTCTCTTTATTGCATATACTTCATTAGCATTGACCCAAAGTCCTTAAATCAGTTCTTTTCCTTTAAGTTTATCTTGCAAAACTGAATAACTCAAATAAGGAGACTTTTATTAAACTTAAATGTCTCATGCTAACTAAGGCTGCATTTATTAAATAAAAAAATACAGTACAAACTGTAATATTGTGAAATATTATTTCTTATATATTTTTTTATAAATTTTTATTTTTATTTTAATATAGTTTAAAATTATTAGCTGATTCGGTGTTTAAGAAACATGTCTTATTATTATCAATGTTGAAAACAGTCGTGCTGCTTAATATTTTTGTGGAAAACATGACTTTTCAGGATTATTTGAATTAAAAAGTATTTATTAAAACTCCAAAGAACAGTATTTATTTGAAACAGAAATCTTTTGTAACATAAATTTATTTACTGTTACTTTTGAACAATCTGATGCATACTTAAAATTAAAATTATTAATAATAAAAAGATTTACTGACCCCAAAGGTTGAAGTGGTATTAAGTTAAAAGTTGCTTAATGAAGTCCATCTTCTGCATTTAAATAAACCAGTGTCACCTCTTTTTCATTTTATTTGACTAAAAGTTTGCATTGTTTGCTGCAAGCTATCATATCAGAGGACAAAAATGTTACCATGTTACTGTCTACATTTACTAAGAACTGTTCTGATTGTGCTACCACACACACACACACACACACACACACACACTGCTTGATTGACCCACTTCAGTCTGTCTCTTAGAAGTGAGAAGCCTCCTACTTGAAATGGATGTTTGATTCAGAAGTAGGTGATCTGATCCAGTATCCTCTTTACCATCTTTTACACTTTTGTCTTTTTGAGCTTTTTGGGATTCACAAAAGTAGAATCGGTCCACGCGCATGAACCCTTGCATCTGAATCTATAGGAATGTAGGAGGAATGTATAAATGCAGTATGCAAAGTTATGTACATCTATGTGTATGTATACATTGTAAATGTGTGTGTGTGTGTCTGTGTGTGTGTGTGTGTGTCTGTGTGTGTGTGTGTGTGTGCGCTTGTTTTTGTGTGTACCGCATGCGCTTGTGTGTGTGTGATGAGAGAGGGTCGCGGATGGTGCTGCTCTGGTGTTCCTCCCCTCGGCTCCTTCTCTCTGTTGCCATGGAGAGACCGTTCTCCTCTCCCATAGGAGAAGAAATTAACACCATTTTTAACTGGCTCCAGGGCCTCCCCCCTACCAGAGAGAGAAAGAGAGAGAGAGCTCCTACAAACACACACTCGCACACCTACACAGATAACCACACACAGACACGGTCCTGGTACACGCTGCCTCCCTGAGCGGATCAGGGAGGATGTGTGCATGCGTGTGCTAGCGAATAAAAGCTTTCTCCATCTCTATTCTGGGAGGATGCAGCTTTGGGACAAAAGAGTGTCTCACTCCATCTCCCCCTCCTCAAATTCACCCTCCCTACCCTCTATGCCACTCTCTCTCTCGCTCACTCTCTCTCTCCTTTGTAATTAACTGCTGCAGTCTCTCATTAGTGTTGGGATCCTGTCCGGTTGTCTCACTGTCTGCACCCCCCCTCCCCACCACGCAATTACACCATGACACCAGGGTCACGTGACCCAGCAGACACCTCGGAGCATGAACAGAGCACGTTTATACCCACATGCAAACAAGTGTTTTATTTCTTGTGGTTTGAGCTTATGCAGAGCTGTAACCACCGTAGCGCTTGAGGTCTTCAGATTAGCGGACGATCGATGTGGGTTTTGACATGACTGTTTATCTTTTCTTTATTTTTGAGATTTACTTTGGCATTCATGGCTATAGTACAGAGAGCAGACAGGAAGGAAGGTGGGAGAGAGAGGGGGGACGGGACCACGAGCCAGGACTCGAACTCGCCAGAAACGCAGCCATGCTATGTGTCACAGTGCTGCCCACAGGCTATCAGATATGATGTACCCACCAGTTATGAATTATTGTTTAGATCTTTAGATTTAGTGATGCGTCAAGATGAAAAATCTTGGCTGATGCCGAACAGGACACAAAAAACCATAATGAAAATAATAATAATTATTATATTTTTTTAAATATTGCTGGATATTTCAAATAAATATAAATATATAGGATAACATATTTTTAGATTTTCTAGTTTAATGCAGCATTTAAATCTTTAGTCAACTTGAATTACAGCTCATAAACCCATTTTACTTTGTAATGTGACTTATCTTGGAGTTAAATTTGATGTTAAAGGGTTTGTTCAGAATGAAAATTTGCCCATATTTTACTCACCCTCAAGCCATCTTAGGTGTATATGACTTTCTTCTTTCAGACGAATCCAATCAAAGTTATATTAAAAATTGTCCTTGCTTCGCCAAGCTTTATAATGGCAGTGAGTGGGTGTTTCGGCTTGTACGTATGACAGTTAGCGGAAGTGAGAGAAAAGTGATTATAACATTGTAAATATTTTTCTTACAAAAACACATGGATTCAATACAGGAGGCCTTTATACACCCCCAGAGCCATATGAGGCATGTTTTATTATGGATGGATGCGCTTATTTTGACTTTTGGACTGTTGAAAAAAACACCCACCCACTGCCATTATAAAGCTTGGAAGAGCCAGGACAATTTTTAATATAACTCAGATTGGATTCGTCTGAAAGAAGAAAGTCATATACACCTAGGATGCCACCTTGCGTGACTAAAACATGGGCTAATTTTCATTTTTGGGTGAACCAACCCTTTAAATGAGAAAAAGGAATGGGAATCAATTGGATTGTGAAGAGCAAGAATGAATGCAACTATGCAAGTGCTAAAATAGTGCATACATACTGTAGCTTAACATTATCCAGTAGCTTGCATGGCCTGCATGCAAGTGATGTCAGCAGAAACTCCATTCAGACAATGTTGTAAAGATTAAGAAGGGAATCATTTTTTGGAATAATGAGCACTGGGAATGTGTATTAGGATGCTAAATTGGGTCAATTTTCATTTAATGTTGACTCTAGCAGTTACACAACGATGTTCTGCTTGACTACCAAACATAAAAAACTGCATATCAGACATTCAAAAATATTTTTAGGGGAGCACGATCGAGGCCAGAGCTTTATAGTGACAGACTAATGCAGATGACAGTTAATGATCAGTTGTGTCTGGGTAATGTGGGTGCAGGGAGTCAGATGGAGCTCAGGGAAGAGCTGTGCCCGTACGAGGAGCTGAAAGCGTCCGTCACACCCTGTCAGAGAGAGAGAAAGAGAGAGAGAGGAGGGGAGAAAAAAAAACGAGTGGCTGAATGAGAGGGAGGGTTAGGAATGAGGAAAGAGTAAAGAGAGAGAGAGAGAGAGAAAAGTGTAATATGGATTTAATGGAAGAGCATCGTGAACTTACAGTGGCAGGAAGGTGGAGAGAGTGGGTCGGAGGATTGAAAAGAGGAGAGGAAAGGAACGGAGGGATTTCACTTCATCTATCCTTGACCTTCATGCACAAAGATTCACACGCAGCTCCCCTGCCCCGTAACTCTCTTCTAAATCCTTCACCTCCCACTGAGAAAACGGGTCTCAACGATTTGTAGGTTCATACCTTCTGTTGACCTCACAGGGTGGGGATGGGACTTTTAAGAGGTGACCTGTTATCAGATTTGCAGCAGGCTGATCTGAATCGCCTGCATTGTTGAAATAGTTCCTCACACACACACACACACACACACATTTCTGGCACTTCCACTGTAATACAAATATTTCCCCCATTTTCCCTCAAGCACTATATCACTGTAATGTGTTATGGCAGCTTTAACAAACAAAGCAATTCATAAATATACTGCTGGATATTAAGTGTCTAGGTGTCTGATAGCAGACAACACTCAGTTTGCTCTCAATGTAATAAAATTAGCGATGTTGGCTAAGGCTAGAAGCACTGTATCGGTTTAGAATAAAAATTTGGTGCATAAGTCATCCTGCACTGTTTGTGCTGTGGACATGAATGATATCTCAAAATGTGTGGTTTTTGCAGAAGAGGTGCAATATAGTTTTTCCTTTGTGGAGGATAAAGAAGGGTGAGAAACAAATCCAGTAAACTACACTGAAGGCAGTGTCCTAGCAATAGCACTAAAAGCCACTTTGAAAGCCCTAGCAACACACTAAAAACACTAAAGGCCGGGACACACCAAGCCGACAGTCGGCCGTCGGCCAGCGGCGGGCCGTCGGCGAGCATCCGTTGGGCTGGTTTGTTTGGTGTGTTCCACATGTCGGCGGCAGTTTGCCCTGTTCAACATCGGGGCCTTCGTTGGGAGTGAGAACTCCGATTGGATGCTTAGTTTTTAGCGAAGGAGTCAGTCCTTGAGAATTAAAGTGATGAAAACAAGCAAGTAAATGAAGGCGTCACAGACAGAAGGCTGTTCTAATGTTTTGTGATCATTAACCCAAGCATTCCAATATGTGAATATTTTCATAACAACATGAGCCGCTTAAAATGAAGAAAGTTATCAACATAATTGATATTCAAAGTGGCATGCAAGCACTTCCTTACGTTCTGCGTATATTCCGTATATACTTGTTTTGGTTTCTCCTTTGGAATGATGAATATATACTCTTAACAGCTGTTCATGCACATTTCTTTAGTTGATCTAAATACTTATAAAGTTTATGTGTGGGGCAGCAGTGAGGAAAAGTCTAGATCAATGTGGTGACATGATCACAGTAATGTTCCACTGACCACTCAAGCTATAAGGTTCAAGCTATTGAGTGTTTTATTTTCAAGAAGCATCTTAGATGTATACGTATCTAATGTGTCCTGTTTGGTGCCATAACGCTCATGTTCGGTTACGTTGGTCTAGTCTCTCAGGTCTTCTGTACCTTTTTCACTGTAAATATTTGCTAGGGCTCCTTTTCTCCATCGGCCTGTGCATACGTGTGTGTGTGTGTGTGACCCAGCTGCCTCCTTTCTCTTGCCCCCTCCCTTCACTGCCCCTGTGTGTGTACGACTGTTCAGAGACTCTCTGTCTGTGTGTGTGTGTGTGTGTGTGTGTGTGTGTGTGTGTGTGTGTGACTGCCAGAGGGGGTGGGGGGTCGGGGTGGCCGCTTGCCGAATCAGCCCCTCCAGTCTCCTAGCAACAGAGCTGTTTGGAGCGGGACGGGTGAGAGAGGAAAAGAAAGAGAGAGAAAAGCGGAGAGAAAGAGAATAGGAGGGATAGAGAAGAGGAGAGGGGGATAGAAAAATATGCCACATCTGGAAAAAGCCAAGGCTTGCGGGGTCTTGAGAAAAGAGGGAGACAGATAGAGTTTTAGAAGGGGAAATGCTGATTGCTGCTGCTGACAATTCACAGCGCTTCTTTAAAATGATGAGAGGATGATGAAACCATGCACTTTCAGGCCCAGAAAGCAGCATCTCACACACGCCAGTTCAGCTCTACAGCGGTTTAATGATTAAACACACATGCTGTTGCTCCACGTCGGGAACAAACAGTCAGCTCTACCTGCGAATCTAAACACTGCGCTTTTGTGCTTTGAGGAAGAGTGAGAAAAGAGTGCGTTCACCTGATCAGGGTTAATAACTGAAGCTAAAACTCACTGTGTGAGTCATACTTTCTGCTGTCACAATTGCTTACTGTTTATTGTATTAGTAATGTTCCGCCACTTTCAAATTTAAAAATAAATTTTTTCATATTTTTAATACTTGATTCTGATTGGTCGATCGTTGCGTTCTGTCAATATATTTTAACACTAAACTGTATTATTCACTGTTGTCACAGTCAATTAATTGTGTCGGGTTAGGCCAAGTTAGGATTTTTAATACTTAGATCTGACTGGTTGATCGTTAAATTCAGTTAATATATCTGAACACTTAACTGTGTTATTCACCATCGTCACAGTCAATTGATTTCCTAAATAGGTGAAAAATGAAAATTGTGTCATCATTTACGCGCGCTCACATTGTTCTGTATGATTTTGTTTCCTCAGCGGAACCATTTTAATGCAAAACATCCAGATATTTCAATAATTTTACAGTAAAACCGTGGCGGATACACTGCTCTTCTGCACTTCACACTCCAGGCCACTAGGTTGTAGAAATCCACCTTTTTACGCTTGTGCATTAAAACAGTAGACAAAGTAGGTGACCATTTCTATCATCTAGTAGTGGGGTGGAGTTATTTGGATTGGAAATGGCAAGGGTGAGTAAATTGGAAAGGGTGAGTAAATAAACTTTTTGGGGAGGAACTGTTCCTGTTTAAAGTAAATAAATAGTCAGCCATTCACTCTGCAGGCTCTTTTCTCATAATAAAAATTAAACTGAAATTACATTAGATTCAACTTTATTTCATATCCATTTATTAATTTCTTTGCAAAGTAGCCTTGTAATAAAGCAGATGATGTACAGTTAGTCAGTCATTATTGCAAAATAAACCACTTAGGGTAATATCAAATCCTAATGGGATTTATTTTGCGATCTGATTTAAATGTGATATGTTGTTTCTATTGCACACACTGCAATTCAGTGAACTTTACACTGAACTGGCCCATATTTGGATTTATGTGGGCGCAGTACAGCGTCACCGTGTGTCGGGTTTGGCCCAAGTTAGGCCTTGGGTATAGCTGAATAGATCACCCTGATCCTGCTGGCCTACTTTAGTCACCCACACACTTGTGTCCCAGACTGTGATGTGCCCTCAGATTGGGGAAAGGGGCGGGGGGTAGAGGAAATGTTTGTGAGGCAACTGGAATGGAGCAGTCGAGCTGAGATGGAGATGTTTGTAGGACAGAGAGAGTCAAACACACAGTCCTCCCCCCACGGCTATAGCCGAGGCTTTCTTCTCAAAGGTATTGCAAGAGCCTGTGTCTGGTGTCCTAGAGGGACCATTTCTAGAATATTCTCTGGTAGACAGAGAGCAGGAGGATTTCTGCATAGGTGTGGCGCGGTCACCTCGTGACTGAGATCATGAAAACCAGGTTGATGCATGTTTGACTGATCGTGGCATAATAAGAGTGATAATTATGACAAGAGGAGGGAACGCATGCATGAGCCGGACGGATGGAGAGGGCCGGATTAAAGCGAGCCCGCTCTATGCGCTGGTTTTAGTTGCCATGGCAACTTTCATTACCTGGCACTTGGGAAAGGGGGAGCGAGAGAAAGAGGGAGAGAGGGAAGATGGAGCGGGACAGGAGAAAAAAGGAAAGGAGAGCAGCAGAAAGAGAGAAAAAAGGAAGATGTCTTGGGGAAAAGGTGACAGAGAAAGCAAAACAAGTGGAGAAAAGAGGGAAAGAAAACGTTAGGCCCTCTGGGAATCAAAGTAGAAATGTGTAGTTAAAGAATGAGGGAAAGAAATTAAGTGAAGAGGAAGGAGAGTGACTGCTACTTCCCTCTTTTACACCACACCTGCTGTGTTGTTTTAAAAATTAAAACAGGCAGTACAAGCACACTTAATTTGTGCCAGGTATAGAATCTAGTAGCACAATGAAAGAAACCAATACTGAAGAATAGAAAAGATGTTTGTGAGAGTGTAATTTTTAAATGTTAAAATAAATAACAAAAATAAAATCCAATTTAATATTAAAATAATCAAGTTCATTATTCAGAGGTGAGCTAGTAGTAAAAAAAAATCCCCCCAAAAAGTGTATAGTAACTCTGTGGGACTCAAGAATATCCTGGCAAAGCAAGAGCAGCTGAACCAATGGTGTGATTATGAGGCGGGGCTACCTGCTTGTTTGACCAATGAAAGAGAAGAGGCGTGTTCCAGAAACCTGTTTGAAAACAGTACTTTGCCATTCCATTTTGTTGATGCTAGTGCCACAACAATTACACATTTCACATTTAAAAGAAGTTAAATAAGTTACAGTTACTATGGAAAACGATGTGTCAAGTAAAGCCGAGAAAGAAATAATAAGAGAAAAAGGTGTGAAAGCAGCAAGGAACAGGTGACATCAGGCCTGTGTGGGACTGGGGGAATAAGAAGGTTGTCTCAGCGAGCAGAGTTCCGGCAGGTGTCACATGACCCGCTGCCCTGCACACCTGCCCGAGTGTGCTGCCAGTTGCCATAGCGACAGGGTCAGCTTTATGGAAAGCAGGGTTGAAGGTGGGGATGGTGGGAGCTGGGGATGGTTGTGTGTGTGTGTCTGTGGTGAAGAAAGCAGTTATTTTTAAAATGCTGCAGGAAAGTGTTCAAAAACCACACCGTATTTCTCTCACACGCAAATCTAAACAGTGGAGATATTCTGTAACAAACCCCTTGAGCTGTGAAGGACTTAATATTAGATTCAGATCAATGATCGTCTGAATAATACACTGCACAAAGAGACTCTCTTAGCCTTATACATAGCCACCATAACCTCGGGGCGGTACTCATAAAGCCCTGTAGCACAGGCGCTGTTTAAGTGACTGAGATCAGCATAAATGTGGAGAATGCAACTCAGAAATCCAAATAATGTATGAGCTGAAAAGATTTGTGCCCATAAAGATGCCAGTCTGTGGGCTGGTGCAGGCAGAGTTCAGCTGGTTGCTGTGTCATTACTGCTGTCAGAGGCCTTTGAGCCTGTCAGAGTCATTCTTACTCCCGAAGTCTAATTCTGCCAAAGCAGACTACAGTTTACTGGTCTAAAACACAGACAGAATTGCTTTGCAGCTGGAATGGTGTAATGGGGATTTTTTTTTTGGAGCAAATTTATGGTTTAGGACTTTCACGGATTGTAGGTTTTTACACTTATTGTCATTTTACATCAGGGCTAATATTGCGAGCTGCATCACAAGAGACAAACTATCATAAACTAAACAGCACTTACCTCATTGAATATTCATGAGCTTTGTACAGTCGCAGAAACTTCACATGCTGTTTAGTGGCATTGTTTGAGAGAAAAATGAAAATGTCGAACAAATGCAATGGGAGTGAAGATGAGAATATGTTGTTTGTTTTTGTACAGAGCTGTTATTTGAACAATCAGTGTTACTGACCTCATGAATATGCAAATAGGAACATTAACCCAGGGTCTGCAAATGTACAGTGTGAAATCTAGAAACCTGAATTGAAACCCAGTAATACCCATTTGCGGTGGTTGTGAAAAGCCTAATAAAGTATGAGTGATAGGCCATGTTCACACTGCAAGCCTTTGGGGCCGTTCACACAGAATGCGCGTTTCCGTTTCTCTACGCTTCTTTTCCATTGCGTGTCTATGTAAACACACTAGACAGATGAGTTTCACCATTGCGCTTACGTCGTGGTGCTCAAGTTAAAGTAAGTTCAACTTTTAAAAAACACATCTTGAATATATTTCCCCATTCCTGCATCTCATGTTTTTCAAAGCAAAAACGTGTTCTTTGTGAAAGGCCTCTTGGTGCTCAATTCTGATTTATAGATCAGGTCAGGGTTTTTTTGTTTGGCTTTTAGCATTATTTTTTAAATATGGCCAATATCACATTTGAGTGTGAACTGGTGAACTGAAATAACCTGCATGTGCAAAAGAACAATAACAAAGATGGCACTCAGAAAGCTGGCCCAAATCAGAATCAGAAAGATAAGATTCCATGTGCTCTTCACTCTTCACTCCTCAAAAGGCCATTTTGGCCTGTATTCTAAATGTAGCCATACTTTTTAAATGTTGACCTTTCTTCTCTTTTTCATAATCACATTTTCTCTCTGTCTCTCTGCAGTGTTCAGATGGAGGGGCAGCTCAGGACAGCTCTTTGAAGCGGGTTGCTGTGGTGGAGGATTTTTTTGATATCATCTATGCCATGCACGTCGAGATGGGGGCAGATCCCGGACGAGCACCCAAACACGCCGGCCAGAAAAAGACCTATAAGGCGGTGAGCAATCATTCAGTGCATAAAAAATAGTCAAGACACACTTAAGCAAAACGCTTTACTCTCGCTATAAAAGAACATGCAGCATAGTCTTCCTGTACAGCAATGTGCAAAAATCCCCTCTGTTTATTCTTACGACCACACAGGCAACTCTAAAATAGAACATCTGAACGACTATAATGAGTGCAGGCTGTTGCTGGGGCAACAGCAGCCATTTTGAAACACCTGTTGAGCCATTATAGACTATACAGCAACGTCTAAACTTTAGATAAAATAACACATTTTGTGGAATTACTCTTTGGGTTTTTTAATGCATTAATGCACTAGTGCGTGCTAGCGATGCTGGCCAGCTTTTCCCGATTCGCACCCACCCACGTATGTGAAAAACAAACCAATGCAATCTAAAATCTTTTTAAACCTGAACTTGTCTGACCCACCGATGTAAGTCAACATCACTACCTCTCAAACTGTCAAACATGACAAGACCCAAGTGACAAGTATTGCATCATGGGACTTATATAAAGCTGCCTGGCTCGCCAAGCCCAGAGGAAAATTGTATTGCTCAGAGTTTGCCCTTTTCGTGAATCAGGACTGACTTCTTTTTTCTTTATTTTTTTAACAAAATCATAGTTTTTATCAGGAAAAATCAATATTGAGATATTGAATCCTCTTCATATTGAAATCTCTGACTTTGATAGCAGACTTAGGAAATACATGCACAGTTTCTGACTTTGCAGAGATCTTTTCTGAAACTCAGATTCGTGTGATATGATTTTTCAGGAGAAGCAGAAGATCCTTAATTTACTGTACAGGAAAAGCAATTTATTTAATATCTCAGAGATCTTGTTTGTGATTTTTCGCCCGCTATGGTAGGACTAAAAAATGATCATAGCCAGAGACAGTGGATTTCATTTTGGACTGATATCCAGCTGCGTTTTAAGTTGCCCAAACTGCAGGTATGAGTCAACCTGTGCATCACCTTGGCAAACCTTTTGTCTCCAGTGTACCTCTCTATTTTCCGTCATATTCTTTCTTTCTCTGACTGTCTGAGAAGTCTGAGAGGTCTGGAATACTTAAGTGTCAGACAGAGTTTTTGTATGATATTCAGTGGAGAAAAAGCACTGACCATTTTTGGTTCACTTCAATACAACTCTGTCCAATTTCTTTTCTACTGGTACCCATAATAACGAGTGCTTCTCAACCACTATTCTTAGGTGTAAAGAGAGTTGTGTCTGTGTGTGTGTGACTCACCTCTCCTCTATCTGAGACACTGGTGAATGAAGTAGGAGGAACAAACATAAATGAGTTAGCGACTGAATCTGAGGGACCAAATACACTCACACTGAACTGTCATGCAACGCTGTGAGAGGGATTTCATATCACATGCCTTTATTCTTGTGCAGTGTAATTTCTCTATGAGGCTTCACTGGAGTGTTTTGTGTAGTGTGTAATTATAAATAGGCTATTATGTTTCTTAACACATACATTCAGCATATGTGTTATTGAGTTATTGTGTTGCTTATTATTTGATAATGAGGGAGGGAGAAAGTCGATATGAAGTACAACCTAATGCAGAATTTAGAATCTGATCCAATTAAATCAGAACACACAGACTAGACTTAACATATATTCCTCTAGAAGTAGGTAGGAGTGTAAGTGTGTACCGAGTATGCTTGATTATGCTCCCCTGTGCTGTGATTCCTTGGTGTGTGAAAGCAGGTGTCGGGTTCCAGCCCCCACTAAGCTCTGTGCTAATCACCTAATTAAAGCAATTAACTGTCTGATAGCCATGTTGTTGACATTTGGCACACATTGAACCTCTCTAAAACTGCTGGACTGTCAGACAAGTAAAGATCAGTGCACTCTAAGTTCTCACCCGATTGGCTATGACCTTCAGAAATCAGCTGTGATTGGCTTGATTTGCTCTGGTTGAACTGACTTTCATTGGCTGTATCCAGCTGCAACTGACTCTGATTGGTGGTGTCCAGAATCATTCTACAGTTTTACATCCGTGGCCCTGTCCCAAATGCCTTTGACTCAAGATTGTCCAAAGTTATTACAGATTAATATATTACATTAATTATTTTGATTAAATAAAATATTATACAACCTAAAATAATTATACAAATTATTTATTATATTTATTGTAATATTTATTTATAGGGGGATTCTACTACTACTACTACTACTACTATTGATAATAATAATAATCAGCAATTATTTAAATTAAATTATTAAATTAAATATTAATGAATTGATATTAATTATTTTTATTATATATTACCATATAATCTAAATTAATAATACATCTTATTAATTAATAATATTTATTAAATTTATTGTATTATTTTAAGAGGGGACTGATGATAATAATAATAATAATAATAATAATGTAATTGCATGATTAATTACTGAAAAATTAATTAGTTTGATTCTATATTGTAATACATAATCTAAAACCATTGTTCCAATTAGTATTATTAGTAGTAGTAGTAGTAGTATTAACAACAACAATAGTAATAATAATATTTAATATGATGTAGGTAACCCATTATGCACTTTCAGATATGAATATAAATCAGCTCTAGATAATTACTGTGTCTACAGAAAAGACAAAAAAAAAAAAAAATTCAAGATCACCCTTACTGTTCTGACCCACTACCCTTTCATAATGCTCCTGTCTGGATGCTGCCCTCTAGTGGTGGCATGACAGGACTGCAATGGTGTTGTATTGAGATTGAGACCACTGAAGGGGCACCTATCACACCATTAACTGAAATTCTATGTATTTAGATGCATTTCTGTGGCTCATACTGGACCTCAGCTTGTTCTCTCGAAGGAGAGAGGGGGAGGGGGGCATTCATTGGTTTGGACACACACAAAAAAAGGGAGCACCCCCATTACTAAAGATGCAAAAGATGTTTGTGTATGTGTGTTTTGGGTGTGTGCGGGGGTGGCAGGGGCTGCACAATGTCCTTGGGGCAACGTTCACCTCCTCTCCTCAGCCAGTGCCCTGGAGAGCCCTGCTGTCAGGTCTCATAGCACGAGCAGCCCACAGAGACCAGCCCTGCCAGCCTGGGAGGAGGGGGCAGTCTGGGAGCATGGCATTCTGGGAGGTGCGGTTTTCCCTGTGTGGCCTTTTCCCTCTGTGCTGCCTAAGGGGGGGAGGGTGGTGGGCCTGCCATTCCTACTGCTCCATCACCCTCTCTGTGTGAAGGTCGCACACAGAAAGCCTGCAGGAGAAGAAAGCAAGAGCAAAAGAGAGATGAAACAGCGACAGAAAGAGACCAGAAAAGAGAGGAACGGGAAAAGAAAACGGAGGCGTTGCAAAAGAGACATGAGTTTGTATATTTTTGTGTAGCATTTATGTTGTCCCTAGTAGGAACATGAATGTTCCTGAAAACTAGTATGCTGCCTTGCTCCCAACACCCCGCAAAAGCAGCTGCCTTCTAAGTGAACAGCCTTCATGTTGCAGCCACACTTATTATGTATTTAAATGTATCCTCAGTAGGCAGATCAGAACACAATAAACTATTTTTGTCATTACGCTTCCTCGTTTCAGCTTCTCAGTTTGTTTAATCTCCCCCAAAATGTTTGCTGACTCGTTTCCACTCTCTCTTTTGGTTGTCAGATTGCAGAGACCTACGCATTTCTTCCACGTGAGGCGGTGACCCGTTTCTTGATGAGTTGTGGAGAATGCCAGAAAAGGATGCACATCAACCCCAGCACAGCAGAGTTCAAAGGTCAGACGCCATCCTTGCAATTTCATGTCTAAATTTGCCATTTTTAATGGTTTTGAACTGTGCACATGAATATGTACCGCTTAGTAAATTGCTTGTTTTTTGTTCATTTTATCATTAATTAAAGTTTTGGGAGTGCATTGCCCTTTAGCAGTAATTAGGAAGACAAGATTTCCAAAATCTTCATTAAAGTCAGACTCTTTTTGATGAGCCACAGAGGCAAGACTAAAATTCTGCGCTTCTACGGGCCCCTCGTAATTAATGCATGGATAATCCGACCCACGCACTTCCTACAGTAAACATCAGATTAACGAAAAAAAGAATGAAAAATAATGCTAAAGGAAAAACACAAGCAATCCTTCAAGACATGACATAGCAGACGCTCATGTGATGACCTTCAAATATGCCTCCTGTCTGGATATTTGCATCATTTAATTCAGAGACAGTAGTGCTGTTACAAGTGAAAATGCCTTATTATTATCGTAGTGTTTTATGACTTATTAAATCAGCAGCACAGCGATAAGCACCTTTACTTGAACATGAATCAGAAGGGATTTGTAGAGATCTGGTCATTTTCCTACAGCTGAGATATATGCTTTAAGTCAGCTATCTGCGCAGACGTGACGTCGGTCTGCCATTAGTCACAGGCTGATGTGACTAATTCACACTGCCACAGATGAGCTTGATTTCTATGAACAAATAGAACTGAAATGAGCTGGAAAACATATCATTCACAAATGTGTTAGCTAATTCACAATCACTAAAAAGTTTTTGTATTTGCAAACAGCAATTCACAAACTCATAACGTAATTCATGTTTACAAAATACGATTTGCAAATGCAAAACTGTGCATTTGGAGAGAATGAATGTTAAACAAACTTTGAATAGTGAATTAGCTGATCATCTCCTGCCTGCAGGGGTTTTGAAGGGTTGCGTCATCCCTGCTTTCCAAAGCAGTTTATAGAATAAAAATTTGCTATTGAGCTGTTCACGCTATATAGCGGCTGGGAACCCTGCAGAGTCAGAAGATCTGTGTCCAAACAAAAAGCCTGTCTGCGTGTATTGTGTTTGATTTTAACAAAGACCTGAGGGGGTTTCAGCAGGGCCTTTTGGAGCTTCGTTTCAAGAGCGCCTTCTAGAGGACCAAACTGAGTCATGCACACTACTGAGAATAGGATTTAGTGAAACTATATTGGCCTTCAGTTTAAACAATTACTTGTAGGACATGTATAAAAGGAGACTTATGAATTAGACACAAATCTTCATAAGTAACTGTTCAATTTTGGGGTTAGCAAGGTTTTGATTTTCTTGTTTAAAAAAAAAAATAATAATAATAATACTTACATCCAGCTAGAATGCATTAAATTGATCAGAAGTGACCGTAAATACATGTAGAATGTTTTAAAAGATTTCCATTAATACTATTCTTTTGAACAAAATGTATCTCGGTTTCCACAAAAACATGAAGAATCATGAATAAGAAGAAATATGA
Organism: Acrossocheilus fasciatus; assembly: GCA_036784905.1. NCBI lineage: Eukaryota > Metazoa > Chordata > Actinopteri > Cypriniformes > Cyprinidae > Acrossocheilus > Acrossocheilus fasciatus. The sequence goes on along the minus strand of CM071945.1, from coordinate 12,642,183 downwards.
ATAAATGTTTCTTTAGCAATAAATCAGCATGTTAGAATATTTCTGTAGGATCATGTGACACTAAAGGCTTGACAAATGGCAGCTGTAAATGCATCTTTGTATCACTGGTATAAATTACATTTTAAAACAGAAAACAAGTATTTTATAATATTTCTGTTTTTACATGCATTTTCATCAAATAAATGGTGAGCATAAGAAATGGCTTTCAAAAACATAAAAAATCTTACAGTCCTCATACTTTTGAACAGTAGTGTAAACAATCAATCAATGTGAACTTTCATTTGTTGTTTTTCACCCACAGAGAACGACCGGCCCACCTCTCTGGTCCCAGACCTCATCGATTACAACATGCCTCTGACTGCCACCTATCTAAAACAGATGAAACTACAGTGCATGAACACCAATGAGCAGGTGGGTAGAAGCCACGCAAGAGAGTGAGAGGTACAAGAGCATGGAGCTGCTTTGTTTTAGAATTCATAAAAATGTCAGTTTGGTTTTGTAATCATGTAGTTTGAAGTTAAAATAATTTTGTGTTGAAGTGTTGCTTCCAGTCTGTGAGTTTGCTGACAGCTCCTAAACCTGACTTTTAGAGACAATATATGATGCTAAATATGCCTCAGTATCTGGGCAAAGAATTTAACGTAAAAGTCACCCAGCTCAAAGGAACTGCGACAAGACCTAATGGTGCAATGTATGGTTGTCAAGGTAAACTCTTATAGACATGGTTGCCTCAGCAACAGTGTATGTGATGCCTGGAATAGCAAGAGCTGGATGTGTCTGTGGGTCACTGTGCTATATAAATGGGGTGATGGTAAATACACAACTTCCATCCTTGTGAAAGACAGTTCCTTATAGCACTGAAATACACTGGAGTACATTGATGTAATTGTATGGCTGAATGTAAAGAGCATGTATGTAGAATATCTTTAGAATAGCTAAACATACACCAGGGCACATCACTGGGTCAAATGCATTTACAGCTCCCTGAAAAGCTGTCAAGATTTTTCTTTTCCAGGATCACTTTAACTCATGTCTGCATCTCATAACACAACATAGTATAAATGACAATGCAGTTAAGAAAGCCTGCTAATATTGCATGCAATGCATGTAATGTAGAAGTAAGTCTAAAGGGCATTTTATAAACATGTCACAGGTACATGCTTATAAAATGCCCTTTAGACTTACGTCTTACATTACCCTTGTCCAGCTTCACTGAATCTGACCTTAGGTTAGAGACATCAAGCGAGCTGGAGAAACAGAAAAGACTTCATAACGGGCCTGAATTAAAATGTAATTTTTTTAATTTAATTTTATTCTTTTTAATTTTATTTTTAAGGAATATTATAAATACATTAAGGAATATTTAAATTAAATATAACATGCTGTTTGGCGTTTAAATGTGTTTGAATAGGCAGTTCTTATTATTTGTATTTTTTATGAACCAAGCCTGATAACTGCATTAAACACTCCTATACCAGTAGGAATATAGGTGGGCAGGTACAGTATATACTAGTAGGTATCCTACAGGCCTGTGGGTAGGGGGCGCTCTTGTACCACTCTCTATGAAATAAAAATAATCTGTACAATTTGTTGCATTGTTCCTGAGCAGGAAAAGACAAGACTTTCTGGGAGGTTAGCTGAACAACATGTGGCTTTATCTAGGATTGTTATATTTGTTGAAAGCTATCTGTCCTCCATGTTCAAAATAAGACACAATTTGATGTAAAATATGTAAATAAGTATATGTAAAAATTAGATTATTTCTCTTCATGTCACGTGGCAACTAATCAGATAGTGTTATTCTATTTTATTGCGTCTTTTTTTTATGTAATTCACTAAACTATAGGATTTGTTCTGGGATCAACATTCCTGTCAACCAATCAGATTTCAGGGCTGCAGTATGGGCTCAAACAACATTCTCATGAACAAATAATTTCCCTCAGATTATAGGTTATGGTTATGGTTAGAGAAGTCTTACCTTCTCACAGCACACCAACGGGGCCGTGTGTTGTTCAGTGACTGGCTGATGCATATTACACTTTCTCCATCTGGCATGCTCAGTTTTAATTGGCTGGATTTACGCAATTTCTGGAGTGGGGGCACACAGGATTTTTTTATTAGTCCTTCAGGAAACAAAGGTGCCGTGCTGATACAATGAATGCTGTTGAGGATAAAATAATCACTGGATTTGTCAAAGTTTGCAAGGTTAGTGACATAAAATTTGTAGAAGATACTCAGAGGTTTGTTTGAGGCACTTTGTAACAAGTAAACTAGATATTCCCATAGAGCACAATTTTATGTTATTATTATTATTATTATTATTATTATTATTATTTTCAGAGCTACACTGCCATTCAAAAGTTTGTGCTTGGTAAGATTTCTTTTATGTTTTTTTTTTTTTTTAAAGAAGTCTCTTATGCTCACAAAGGCTGCATTTATTTGATCAAAAATACAGTAAAAAATGGTAATATTGTGAAATATTATTACAGCTTAAAATAACTGATTTCTCTTTTGGTAAATTTTAAAATGTACTTTGTTCCTGTGATGCAAAGCTGAATTTTCACCAGCCATATCTCCAGTCTTTACTATCACATGATCTTTCAGAAATAATTCTAATATGCTGATTTTCTGCTCAAGAAACATTTCTTCTTTTTTTTTTGAAAACAGTTGTGCTGCCATGATAACTTTTCTTCTGGATTCTTTGATGAATAGGAATTTCAAAGGAACGGCATTTATTGAAATATAATGTTTGTATCAATGTAAAAGTCTTTCTGCTACTTTTGATCAATTTAATGCGACCTATTAGTATTAATTTCTCATTTAAAAAAACGTACTGATCCCAAACGAGTGAATGGTAGTTTGTGTTTCTCTTCTGTGCCTTTACACCTGCATCATCTTTTCTTGTCCCTGTCTTTTTTCCCCTCTCTTTCTCATTGCTTGTGTTACTGATGCTCCACTTGGTACCTAATGGAGTCAGCACCGCACACATCAGCCCTCTAAACAAACCTCAGAGGAACCAAATTTCTCACAAGACCAATCTATGAATCACATGTATCCATGTTTACAGTATGCGCATGTGTGTATGTTTTTGGTTCACAGCTGTACAGGACAGTGTCAAATCACATTTACAAATGAACATTTGTCATGCTCAATGAATCTGTTATGTTAAATCAGTTCATTTGCGACCATTAGCTCTTCTGTGGGGTCCCAGGATGTTTTGTGTCAGACCTCTTTCCTGTTAGCAGTGCATTGCTGAAAAGAGGAAGTGATCCTGTGAGTGTTTTACTTGGAGAGACAATTCAGTGACAGTTTGGAGGTGAAATCATAGCGACTTTTCTTCTCTCTCTCGCACGTCTCCATCTACATACCTGCATTTCTCACTTTCTCTTGAGCTCAGTTGATGATTACATTCTTCCAGCCTGCTCTACTCTTCAGGCTGCCATGGAAACAATAAACACGGAGTCAGGGACACATCCTGTAGTGTGGATTCCGGATTTGTTTATTTGTATGTGTCTGCGGGAAGAGAAAGATTCTTGGTAATGTGATGCTAAATAAATTGAGCTTATTAGGAATGTACTTTTAATTGTCAGGGCAAGTTCAAGTATTTTAATAAATAAAGCTGAGAATGGAGTAGTTTAATGCCCAGGTGCTTGAGGGTCTTTCAGAGAAACAAGGAGATGAATTAAATTCCATGTTCAGGGTGTATTAGTGCAGAGGGGGATGTTTGGATAGTGAAATGAGGGTTTTGTTTGTGCTAAAAACGAGGAAGTGGCACACACGGGTGGGGGTGGGGGTGGATGCTAGTCTTTAACGCAGCGGCTACAAGATTATCATTGGTATTGTGAGAGTTTGATCTGAGCAGATGGGTGGCACAGGGTGTATTATGGGTTTTTCTGGACCGGTTGGGGAGGGGAGGCGATGAAGAAAACATTGGTGCTGACTTTACCAGAACACTTGAACCTGCTGTAAATCACGGTGAACTTTCTCACAGCATCATTGTCATGACAACATCGGAGGTAGAGAGGTGTGTTCACACCTATAGCATAGGTGAAGGCAAGGGTCACGAAGTGATTTGCTATGCGTTCAGCCTGCTAAACATGGACCAGCGCTTATTCTGACATACACACTGTGTCAGCATGCATAGATGATGGAGATCATATTTAAAAGAAATTTATGCTGAAAAAATATTTGGTCTTTGATGATAATTAGTTTTGATTAGGACACACTGATGAGAAATTTATGCTGGAAAAAGATATCAGCAGTGCATTAACAATATTATTAGAAGAAAAAAACATCCCGGAAGGACTTAAGCTGTAAGAGCTGAATACTGGTAAAACTGACTGTTTTTCCTTAGCTTTCACAATTTGAACTTGAAGTAAGTAGCTTGATAGTCACAATAAGGTGTGCTTTAACAGCGTTATAATGAAATTAGTTTCTAAAATACTGCCAGTAGTTCAATATACTCTTACTATGCATATATACAGTTTTCACATGCTATTTTATATTAATAAATACTACAGCCTATTATGGTTTGACATATTTTGTGCTTTCTGTATTTTCAATTTTATGTTTTAGGATTTTATTTGCTTTTTAGCTTTTTAGTAGTTATATATATATATATATATATATATATATATATATATATATATATATATATATATATATATATATATATATTGCTTTAAATATTTTAGTTTTAATAATTTTAGTTCTACAACTTGAACTACAGATTTCATTTCAGTTACTTTTCATTTTAAGTTTTTCATCTAATATTTAAGCTTTATTTAAATTACCAAAAATGTTTTAATAGCGTTTAGCTTTAGTTAACACCGTAAAATGAACACTGCTGTGAAAGCATACATATATTATGTGGATTTTCTCACAGTTCCAAACTCTAAAGACAAAAATGTGCATGTAGTGAACTGTTTGTACTACAAGTTGCTCTGCAATTCCCTATCATTGTGTGATTCCTGAAGAAAACAATACTTCTCTTATGCTCTTCTCATGCTGTGCGTGTGCATCTTTTGGGTTTTGGTTCCAACAGGGTTAAAAATAGCTCCCCTCATAGTCACTCATTATTTAAGAGTCTCCTCCTTCTGTCACTTTCCACCCCCATCCCAGAATGTGGAGTTCCCTCAAGAAAGGACACACTAGGATGATAATAGACTGATGTAAAAAAGAAAACAGTTTGTAAAGTGAGGTGTTGCTTAATTTACATCTTACATATAGCAGCATGGCTGAACCAAACAGGAAGTGCAGGAAAGAGAATGTTTATTTTGACCCAGGTTTGAGGACTCTGTGGAGGAGATATGGGAGATTCTAGTGATGTTTAGGTGATAGTGGGGTGGGTGAGCTTCATTTTGTGCACAGAATATCCTGAGCTCTCTGACTTCCTCCTCCTCCCCCCTCTCTTTCTCTCTCACACACATACAGGATGAGAGTTCGGTAAGCAGTGAGGATTTGGACATGGCTGAGCCCGCGTGGGTCTCTACTGAGCGTGCTCCAGCCGCAGAGCCCAGCAGCCCCACCGCCCCATACACAGAGAGGATGCCTACACCCCCACAGCCCAGCATTAAAGAGGAAGAAGGTATGATGTCTCTCTCTCTCTCTCTCTCTCTCTCTCTCTCTCTCTCACTCACACTGTGTTTACGTCGCTGTACATTTCATTGAAATAACAGCCACCTTTTACGGATGTTTGTCTGCATTTATCAGTGAAGACTTCGTGCTGGTGAGAGTCTGATAAGTGTCTTGTAAAGCTGATGTTGAAGAGGTGCCTGAAGGCCCATTATAGCCCTTTTCCCAGCACTCCAGCCTCTCACGCTCTCTTCCATTACGCTCTGGACAGATGCCGGTTAAATGGATGTCTGGGGTATGCGGAGCCATGCCGACACAGCCTTATTTTTTCATTTTGGTCTGTATGTGAAAATCTTCAGTGTGAAGTTCTATAATGTACGCCATTCTCAATTGTCTGGGCTTCTGTGATAGATAGATAGATAGATAGATAGATAGATAGATAGATAGATAGATAGATAGATAGATAGATAGATAGATAGATAGATAGATAGATAGATAGATAGATAGATAGATAGATAGATAGATAGATAGATAGATAGATACTGTACATATAGTGATAGATAGATAGATAGATAGATAGATAGATAGGTGGATAGATAGGTGGATAGATATTCAGATAGCTAGTTAGATGGGTAGACAGATAGATAGATAGATAGATAGATAGATAGATAGATAGATAGATAGATAGATAGATAGATAGATGGATGGATATATATTCAGATAGCTAGTTAGATGAATGTACATATATATATATATATATATATACATATATATATATTACAATCAATACAAAAAGTTAGAAAGCATAAACATTATAGACAAAAGTACATATTAAATGACAAATTTAAGAACCTATTTTATTCTTAATCTGAATCATATCTATATATGAAGAGTTTATTTGCAAAAGCAGATAACTCCATTTTTACAAATTTTCAAAAATCATGTTTTTTATTATGTTATCATGTTTTTATTGTTTTATTGTGTTAGTTACCTGTTTGGTAAAGTTATTTTTTACCTAGTCAAAATAACCCAACTGCAGTTTGATTGACATTAATTGGAAAGCACAATGAAAAAACATGATTTTTGAGAATAGTTAAAAACAGAGTTATCTGTTTTTGCAAATGAACTCTTCATATCTTCTCTATCATCCGTGTTATTGTTTATGTAACCAAAATTCTACAAATTCTAATCTATATCTATAGATAATATAATAATCGTTATAAATAATATAATAATCTCTAAAGCAGAATTTATGGCGTAATCTTTGGCCAAGGCTCCCATATTTGCAGATGAGGGTAAACAACTGCAAGGCTTCAAGGTTGTTGACCCTGCCCCCTATTTTGAATTGAACACACTTCCTTCTTTTCACCAGCACTCACTCCCTCTGTCTTGTCTCTAATTCAGCTGAGTGCAGGGGGGCTGGGGTGGCGTATGAAGAATAGAATGGGGCAGGAGAGAAGAATATGAGGACAGGGGGAGGGGGACATGGAAATGTTTTTTAAAATGGCTGCTGGGACAGTCAAGGGTCTTATTGGGTGGTAGAGAGGGAAGAAGCAGCCTGGGTCGCTTCTTTGTGGGCTAATCCTGTGTAATCTTGCTCTGAGGGGGCTACATGGAACGGCTCGGCCACACACACTGACGCGTGTCTGCTTACTCCATCATAAGGAGAGAGAAAGTGACTAAAGGGCTGTGCACATGCTCAGTGCACCTTACCCTTGACGGACAGCTTTAGAGGCCCCTCTGGGAATTATCCTAAAGAAGGATGATAGTATTTTAGGAATGGCGGTCAGAGCTGTGATCATAAAGGTTAACCTTTACTTGACATTGTAAGCTTGTCTGGTTTTGTCATGTCTGACTTATCGCGGTCTCAGAATCAAAGTAGAAATACTGTTTGTGATTGCATTTATAAAAATGTTAAACAAAAAAGAAATGAATATCCTTAAAAATTAAAACATACATATATTATATAATTGAATTTAAATTATAATATGATGTAAAATCACTGAATCAACCTGACATTAGGTTACATCAACAATGGATCAAATTGATTAAAAGATACAGTAGATACATTTAAAAAGAAGAATTTTAAAAAATGCTGTTTTGAACTTTCTATGCATCAAATTATCTTGAAAAAATATATCATGGTTTCCACAAAAATATTAAGTAGCACAAGCATTTTAATTGTGTTAATTGTGTGTGTGTGTTTTTTTAAGTCCCAAATCTGAATATAAGAATGATTTCTGAAGGATAATGTGACACTGAAGACTGGAGTAATGATTGCTGAAAAATCAGCTTTGCCATCACTAAATTCCTAAAATATATTTAAACATAAAAAATTTTTTATTAGTATTTTTTAAAGTAATATTTTACAACTGGTTTTACTGTATTGTAATAATAAATGTAGTCTTGGTGAGCATAATCTTACAGAGCCCAAAGTTTTTTTTTTTTGTTAGTGTATTTATAAATGTTAATAAAACACACTTTTAACATGTATACACATTTAAAATCTGTAGGTTTCTCTTCCTGAAATAGAGACTAAAAGTACTGCCAATTTATCCTTTACTACACAAGTTTTGTCCAATCAGTTACTTACTAGTTCATACTGTGAATTCAGACATACACTTTTCCCATACTGTTCTTCGCCTACTTAAATGCAGCCTATAATGAGGGCCAGTGATATGTCCCTTCCAAACTTATAGTTTCAATAGGAAATATCAACAGGTGAAAAAAAAAAATGAGTATTTGACCCTTGACAATAATGTTTAGGTGGAGCGAACGCATCCAGTCTGTCTGGGACTGGTTTAGATATAGCTTTTATTCTTGTTGTTATCATGTGTGTTTTCCCACAGACACACTTTTGTAGGCTACCAGTACTGCCCTTGATTACTCAAATCTGCTTTGTAATTTCAATGTCTGCAGTGTCTGGTGTGGTTGTTATGATCCACTACCTGTGTTTTGCAAAATAATGAGGCTTTTCCCCCATCCTGTACTTTATATAAATGTAACCATGCACTAATGGATCCCTCCCTTGACTCACGGCAGACTAGTGTGCTGTTTAGAGCCACACAGAGCAAGAGGATGATGATTTAACCCACACTCCATCATCAGAGAGGAACCGTCCTTTTCAGTAGCCCCTCACTGCAGAACAAAGATCCAGGGGGCAGGGCTGGATCCACATCTAGGGGGTGGAGATGGGTGGGTGTAGGGATCAGGGGGTGGAGATGGGTAGGTTTAGGTATATGTAAGGTGGGAGGAGTTGGATCTAGATCCAACCTCACCCCCTGGATCTTGTGTTCTGCAAGTTTTCGTTGTTTATGTCATTAGTTCCTGACATACTGTATTGTTAATTTAGACCAATCTCTTTGTCCACATAGTGGGCCTCAATGTCTCATTGGATAGCTAATAAAATATGACTAAATTAAAATGAGTACATTATTGAAAGTAATTTTAAAGGACATATAGAAATAGTCCCTTTAAGTAAGTGAATGTTTCTACTTTTTAGAATGTCAGTTTAGTAATCATAATTGCATAAAATATGTTTTTTAGAGAATGTATGTTGAATTAAATGTATTTTTATTCATTAAAATTTGAATTATAATTTTTTTCTGGCTTCAAGCATCTTCAAAATATATATATATGTGACCCTGGAGCACAAAACCAATCTTAAGTCGCTGGGGTATATTTGTAGCAATACATTGCATGGGTCAAAATGATTGATTTTTCTTTTATGCCAAAAATCAATAGGATTTTAAGTAAAGATCATGTTCCATGAAGATATTTAGTAAATTTCCTACTGTAAATATATGAAAACTTAATTTTTGATTAGTAATATGCATTGCTAAGATCTTCATTTGGACAACTTTAAAGGCAATTTTCTCAATATTTAGATTTTTTTGCACCTTCAGATTCCAGATTTTCAAATAGTTATATCTCAGCCAGATATTGTCCTATCCTACCAAACCATACATCAATGGAAGGCTTATTTATTCAGCTTTCAGATGTTAAATCAGTTTCAAAAATTGACCCTTATGACTGGTTTTATGGTCCAGCATCACATTTAAAGTTTCCTGTGCGTAAGAAAACTTATTATTAAAACCTTATCATTTGATATATATTGTTTCTAAAGTAAATTAGCCTTGTTTAGGAATGTTTATTCTACTGTTCAAAAGTTTGGGGTGAGTAAGATTTTTAGTAAATTAATACTTCTATTCAGAATGCAAAGTGACAGTAAAGACTTTATAACGTTACAAAAGATTTAAATAATTGCTTTTCTTCTGTTCATAAAAAAAGTACCAGTTTCCACAAAGATATGCAGAACAAGAGTTATTTTAAATTGTATTACTTTTTCTGTTTTACTTTATTTTTAATAAATAAATGCAGCCTTGGTGAGCATAAACGACTTGTTTCATAAACATTACAAATCTTACCAACCCCAAACCACTGAACAGTAGTGTACATATTTTTACTGGAAACAAGACTATAAAAATGCATTACATCTGAGTTTTTTTTATATACAATAGATACTCTACAAGAGTTTATCATGTCATATCTGTTCTCTAAAGGAGTGGACAAAAAGGGTTCTTTCTTTTTCATCTTTCTCCTCTTCCCCTGTAAGCTCTGTTTTTCTGAATACTTCCTCCTGTCCAGTCAGACACTCTGGCAGAACCCCATACCCATCTCATCCCAGCCGTCTCTCTCTTCATCTCTGCCTCCTTCCACTGCTTTGACAGTTGACCCCAATGTTCACACAAACACCTTCACACAGCACACTCTCCTTTCTCCGTTAGACACACACTGACACACATACAACTAGACCCCACATCCGCACGTGTCTGACTTTATGAACACGCGTTCAAACATTTCTTTCTGTGTCTGTCTCTCAGATGATTCCTCTTCAGAGAATGGCAGCACAGCTAACGGTCTGCCTGCACTGACTCCGCCTGGTGGTGCTGCCATGGCGACAGGAGGAGTTCCTGCATCTGAGGGGGTGGTTCCATACGGAGAGGTGAACGGTAATGGTGCCGCAGCGCCGCTGGACTTCAGCACCACTTCATCGTCCTCTTCCTCGCAGGAGGGACAGCAGCCTGTCAACCTGAGCGACAGACTCACGCTCGGATCCTACGCATCTGACCCCAACAGAAAATTCCCTGTCAAAACTGAGTACGGTAACAAGGTATGAGACTAAATTTTCCACATTATTCTAAGAATTTGTATATGTTAAAATGTGTAATAGTATGCATAATGGTGTTCAGATTTTGACATACTGTATGTTGTACAGTCCCCTCAGTACAGCTCAGGAAGCTATGACTCTGTGAAGACGGAACTGAGCACGTGCGGGGAGGACATGACCCCGGGCCGCTCACAGGTCATAGACGATGATGACGACGATCACGATGACCATGACGACAGCGACAAGATAAATGACGCTGAGGGACTGGACCCTGAACGACTTAAAGCTTTTAATGTGAGACCGATTCCCTTAACTACTTTATCGCTCATATTTCGTATGGTGGTCATTAGATTTTGTATTTTCTAGCTGTTAAGCTTCAGTTACCTACATTGCTTATGTTTGGAGGTACAGTGGAGTAGAATAATCTTTTTGAAAATGTAAATCAAAGAAATGAAATTTATGTAAAATTAATAAGAATTATTCTTTTTTTTTCTTTTTTTTTCTTTTTTTTTTTAGCTATTCTTAAATCTATTATGCCCCTTTTTACAATATGTAAAATACATCTCTGATGTCCCCAGAGCCTATATGTGAACTTTTAGCTCAAAATTCCCCACAGATCATTTTTTATAGCTTGTTAAAATTGCCACTTTTAGGGTGTAAGCCAAAACGTGCCGTTTTTGAGTATGTAGCTTTAAATGCAAATGAGCTGTTGCTCCTGGAGAAGAGGGTGGAGCTTCAAGAGCTCAAGCTCAGCAATAGCAGTGCTTGCGTGCTAGCCTTTGTTTCAAACTCAGTCATCTGATTATACTGTGCATAATAAATTCGTGTTTATGAATTACACAGACGGGGAGCATGGCGCAATAAAAATAACAACATAGCTGGTCTCACACTATCACAAACTTTAGAAGTCCTGCTTGATTATGAGCTCGACAAATTCAAGCGGTCAACTTCACATTGCTTTCATATGCAACTTTTAACTTTCCACATTCCTATTTAAGATAATTCTGGTAGCACTTGAAGGCACCATCAGTGAAAACAGACAATGATAGCTTTAGCAATTAGCCTTTCAGAATGCCAAGAAGCTCTTTCAGAAAGGCAATTTGGAAAACAAATGCATGATACTTACTTTGTATGGAGCTGACGTTCGCACAGGAAGTGTTGGCATTGATTCCTAAACATATAGGGGACTTTACTGATTTTTTAGCGGGATATTTCCTTCGAAAATGAAATTTAACCACAGTGTCCTCGGCTCAGATGAGGGGAGTTTATGGAGACTCCTATGTTCATTGGTGCATCCCAAAACACAACACTTGTAATGCCTCTTTGGTGCTGACATTGTATCTCCATCAGCTAACTTACAGCAAGAGAACATTCATGGCGGACTGCAGCTTCTCACTAAGGGCTGTGTTTATGCTAATAGGGCAAAGAGCGTCACAGATGGGTGGGACTTTTCCCCCTCAGTGACGTAAAATCACTGTGCATGATATATGGGATTATTTAAAAAAATGAGTGGGTGGATTTTTAACATTATAGGCTGGTTGTTTTCACACACTGTGGCCACACAACTGTGGTCAAACTCCTTATAAAAGTGATTTTTGCATAATAGGTCACCTTTAAAGCAGTTTTGTTAATCGAAATAAAGCAGAAATAAAATTCAAAAACTCAAACTAAACAGAAGTTTTAAATGTTTCCTTGACAACTAACTGAAGTAAGTTTGGGTTGTACTAAAATTACTGGGAAATAAGTAAAAACTAATATAAAACATATACTAAAATAATATTTATATATATAGCACTAAAATTATACTTGTCTAATTAATATGATTGTCAGGTTTTACACAGATTGGAGTTCATGCAGCTTGACAAAGCAAGTACAAAGACATACTGAAATTCATATTGACTTTTTCATTTCCACCTTTCTCTCAAATTGTTATACTGGTGATATAAATTACATTGAGGAAAAAAACATTTGAAAAAAAAAAAAAAAAAAAAAAAAACAGAAGCATTTCAGTGATTATTTTCTTCTCAGTGCTAAAACAGAAGTTTCTCCAGTAACATTTCTCTTCCCCCTTCATGCTTACATCTTAATGACAACATCAGATTAAATTATATCCAATTTTCCTTTTCCTGTTATATCATTTTCTATTTCCTTTGTTGGACTGCTCTAATATTTCTTTATGTTTTCAGATGTTTGTGCGGTTGTTTGTGGATGAGAACTTAGACCGGATGGTTCCAATCTCAAAGCAGCCCAAAGAGAAAATCCAGGCAATCATCGAGTCCTGTAGCCGCCAGTTCCCAGAGTTCCAAGAACGTGCTCGCAAACGTATCCGAACCTACCTCAAATCCTGTCGCCGCATGAAGAAGGGTGGTTTTGAGGTAGGGAAACATGGGAATTTGCATATGTACTGACAAACAAACATGCACATCTGCCATAATTATCTGTGCTATGACAATACCACAGAAAATCCAAAATGTTTAACATGAAATTCAAGCCTCAACATTTTTGTGCACCATTCAAAGGCAAACTACTGCCATCTAGTGGCTCATACGGTCACAGCCAGTCAATTTTTAACCCCGGTACTTGAGGACCACTGCACTGAACATTATTATTTACTAAGCCTAATTCAACTTATTAGCTCCATGACCTAAGTGTGCTAGATGGGTGAAACATCCAAAATATGCACTCTCAGAAAAAAAGACACAAAAATGTCAGTTAGGTGGTACCCTTACATAAGTTACTAATACGTACACTTATTATGTACTTTTAAAATATTAATATGCACCTTTAAGTTACTAATTTTTACGATCTAGCGGTAAATAAGGTCCAAAATGTACCTATTAGCCTTAGTAACAGTTTTGTATCTTTTTTCTGAGAGTGTGTAGTGCTGTCATGATTGAGAATCACTGCTCTTAAAGAACAAGTTCAGTGTTTAGCCAATCCATATCTTATTTTCTGTGGAATTAAATGTAGTCAGACAGGCATTTCTAGAAACTACAGAAATCAAACTTGAATGTATATGAGCAGTTGCAACCAGAAGGGTGTATATCTATACTGTTATTTTCCCCTATTAATGGATCTTTTGTTAACTCTTTAATAGAATATCCATTTAAATGAGTTCAGTTCCAGAGAAAGGCTAAAATAATACAGATTTGTACTACAGTAATTGGTAACAGTTTAAATAACATGGCTTAAAAACACCATCCTACAAGATTAGAACATTGTAAGAAATTCCTAAGGTGATGACATTTGCCTTTTTCTGCCCTCTCCGATGGTGTCAGACACGGCCCACACCCCCTCACCTCACCTCCGCCATGGCTGAGAACATCCTTGCAGCAGCATGTGAGAGTGAAACACGGAATGCTGCTAAGAGGATGCGCCTTGACATCTATCAGGCCCATGTGAGTGCATGTGCGCATTGATTTCTAGATCTTTAATCAAATTGAATGCATTCCAGAAAATGTTGATTGGTTTTTGGATTACTTAGTGAGATATCTGTGTCTTTCTTTGCCTTATCGCATTGCCAAATCCTTCCATTTTTTTCCATACAGGATGAGTCAGTTGCAGCAGACAAGCCCAACTCCAGAGATCCAGCTGCTCTGGCGCACTCAGGCTTCACACTGGCCGCCTCGGCCTACTCCCAGGACCAACTCTACACCAATGGTGGACTTAATTACAGTTTCCGTGGATACGGGACCATTGGAAACAGCCTCCAAAACAATGGCACATCACAAACCAATGGTGGGTGAAATGCATATTGTAGTAACCCTATTCTATTCTTTTCTATAGATCTACTAGATAATTATTTTACATAAAAGTCTTTTTCTTTTCTTTTTTAGGTCCCACTGATCTCAGTATGAAATCTTTGGCATCCAACAGCACTTCCTCCTCTAGTTCAAACAGTCATGGTCAGGGTGGAGGGGGCGGAGGGGCATCTGCCCAGCTCAGCCCGCCTGAGGTCACGGCTGTTCGGCAACTGATTGCGGGTTACCGTGAGTCTGCGGCCTTCCTGCTCCGCTCTGCTGATGAGCTTGAGAACCTCATACTGCAGCAGAACTGAGAACTGCACACAGGCTGGTGCTGCCCGTCTTTCTCATTAATATACACATAAATGCACAGGAAAGATACATGTAGCTATGTGCACTTACATACATATACACCTAAAGCCCATAGGCGGAGTTTGACACCACTTAGGGGGAGCAAAATGGGGGGATCAGAAGAAGCTGGATCTGAAACGCATATACAGGGTACAAAACTAAGAACATTTACCAGCCATAATAATCTCAGGTTCACTGGCCATGAACCTGTATTTTGTTATTTAAATTTTATCTAAATGTAAATTATTTATTATTATTGCATATTTTCAGTAAAAATCAAAGCACAGGTCATTTTTTCACTTGCTGCACCATATATTGGCCAAATTTTATATGAAACGCTACCTCTCATAAAAACTTTAAAGTAATTATGGGGTTCTTAGATAAAAACCTTGAGGTCTTTCTTGCAGTGTAACCATGAATAACTGGTAACTTTATTTGGAATGGCAACATTTGAATATTTTTTTCACTGTAGTAAAATGTTAAAATAAAGTCCATGTATTATGTTACCATTCTAAATAAAATTACCAGCCAAATTTAACTTGCATTTGGCACTTGGTAAGTATTTTTTTTTTTGGCTGATACTGGCTGATTTTGTGCTTTACACAGACTTGTTAATGGACATAGAGGGAATAAATGTACTCAAACAGAAATGGCAGTCACTAGAATCAATGTTTAAGACATTTGAAGTATCTTGTTGATTCTTGTGCACAAAGCAAACACAATTTATTGACACAGAACAAGAAAAATGTAATTTTGCCCACAACAATATAATTAATAAAAATATCATATATTTATTAATATAATTTATTAAACAATTGAATATAATTTATTAATGTATTTATGAATAGTAAAGATAAAACAGTGTCAGACACTTGAAACCCCCCCCCCCCCAAACTCTGCCTATGCTCTTTCTATAAACCTACCTATCACACATTGCTCATGACAGCTTTATGTCCATGATAGTGTCTTTATCAAATTTCCTTACCTTAGAGTCCAGCGAGGCTTAATCCTTTTCGGAGGGCTGAGATGACTTGTTAAACGTTGTTTTATGATGAGATGATCAGAACACAAAGCAAAGGGTGTCTGTACTCACAGCAGCATTGCAAGCGTCTTGCACAGAGCACAATCACACAGTGATAGCTATCAGTCCCACCACAGAGAGTCCAGACTTTTGAGACACACACAAAATAAAATTGCCGTGAAAATTTAGGAGTGATGCCCAAAACATACACAAAATGATGTCCTCTCCTGCCTAAAGTATATGCTATGGCACAAAATATGACTTAGATTTCTATATGTTAACGGCATCTTGTTTTATAGAATTTTAAAAGTTCCTCAGATGTTTAAGTTGTTCTCTTACCATAGACATATCCATGCAGCAGCTTTGCTCCTGATTTAGCCATTTTAGATATAGAACAGATCTAAGAGAAAAAGGGTTTTGTAAGAAGATCTCTCTTCTTCTGTTCAATGCTAATGAGGTTTGGGGAGAAGGTGCAATGTAGATGATAATCGTTATAGTGTGTCAGTGTCTGAAAATCCTTCATTTTCAATCATAAACACATTACCAGATGTCTTTTGTACTATATAGGTACAAAAGACATCTGGTAATGTGATTTTCAGACACACATATATATATATATTCCTCATTCAAATATTAGAAATTTCATCCTAGCTTACACATGCACACTTAAAAGTCTACTAAAAGAAACCGTGATTAGTGAGTGCAAAAAAGAAGATGCTGAAATTCTATTGGCTGGGAATGTTGGACATTATGCAAATGAAGCTGTGCTGAGTGGAACGCTTTGAACCCTTTCCTACATGCTCAATTGCCTTGGCAAACCTCCATCCTCAGCACATCCATGCACTGTAGGAAAATATCTCACAGGAACACGAGTGACATTGACCTCCCAGACAGGAGGGCCATAGATGGACTTGTTAAAAAAAAAAATTGAAAAAAGAAAAAAAAAAAGAACTACTGCATTTCCCATGCTGCATTGCGTCGCAAACACATTCTGTTAAGTTGTGAATGCTGCTCTTTTTTTCTAACCTCATGACTGAGACACTTTCATCTTCACGGGGACCAATCAAAACAGAGGGACTTAACATCCTATTGGCACACATACTGTATATGCATACTGAGTTTGAGAGAAAGGACCTAATATTAGCAGAAGGGAAACAACAGTGAGATCCTATCCTTTCAGTCAGCAACACCCAAGAGCTTGAGAGGCATTGATTGGTGGACTAAGGTAGCATCATCCACAGGAACCGAGTGTAGAACATTGACGATGCATTGCCCCTCAAACACCAGCCTCACTCTTCCTTCTGCCTGCATTTTCTCATGTTCACAAATGCCATTGTTAAAAAACTGTATTTAAAAAAAAAGCAAAAGACAATCCTGAACAATTGTGACTTGATCCCTCGGAAAACGGCATAGCGTTGTGTGAGATCTCACTCTGACTCTCTAGCCTTTCGTGGAGTGGTGACAATACAGGGCCTTCAAGTCTTGTAGCCATAGCTTGAACCGTGTCCTCACTCTGCAACATGATTATGCGGAACAGAGCATTTTCCTCTGTTTAGCTGCAAACATTCTTTTTTTATTATCTGGATATATTTATTTCTGTCTTGCCATTCCAGGTGTGCTTTAGTTGTTGTTTTGTGTCAACTTTTTTATTTAGTAAATTAAATAAAATTTTTGTTTACTTTTCCTTTAAAAACTCCGGTTGTAGGACACTGACAGTCTGAAGGGAATCAATGTCGCGAGTCTCAACATTCCAAATGTAAAACATGCATCTTAGATTGGTCTCCAAATGACTGAATACGACATCCAAATGACGCAACTTCTAAAGAGATAAAACTCTAAGTTGTCTTCGACAGCTTAGTTTTGATACATGGCTCAAAGCCTGCTTATTACCTCTTACTTGTTTCTCATTGACATAGATTCATTGATGAACAGATGAAACGATATGTGCAGGATCATTAGTTAATTTATATTCAGATGTCACACTTTATAAATGATTAAATTGGTTAACATAGTAGCACTTTACAGTCCGCGAAGGAAAAATGTTTATGGGATGGAGCCTTAAAACCACCTAAATGATCCTAAATTATGAAATGCAGCTGATCATTCTCAAGCCATAATGTTCTGTCTTTATTTGTTCTGCATTGTAATTATTTGTTCCCTTACACCATGCAGGAGAATGTGAACCCGTCAAGCATTGGGCTTTAAGCTTATTCTTATTTATGGTGATTGCAAGAAAGCGAGCATTTGAATTTACCTACACCATAAATATGTTGGTGTATTGAGAGTTCAAAGGTTGTACCAGGCTATTGATCTTTGTTTGCTCTGACTTTTTTGTTCCTTGTTTTGTACCTTTTTGTTTCTAAATGACATTAGAAGTGTAAGATTTTTAGGAAGGTGTCTGGACATCTGAGGCTGGTGAACACATGAAAAGGAAAAGGCAAGAAATTCTACAACTTTTTTTTTAAACCGTGCAGCTAAACTCTGCAATCAAATGTGGTAACAACCATTGCCTGTGATATATTTTAATTTTGTGGTGCTTTGTAATATTATTATGATTATGGTATTTTATTTGTTTTTACTCCTGTACTTACTAGAAACTGTAGGCTGAAGCTCAGTTTCTCTTTGTATACCAATGTGAAGCTTTGTATGATTTCTTTCTGGTTTTTTGACTCAGTGGAAGTGTGTGATGTTTACATGTACAGAATTTAAAAACATTTTGTTGTTGCTTTAATTTCTCTTGTTGTTGGTTTTGTTTGTCATAGTAAAGCCCCGCCTATCGTCCTGTTGTGACCCCACAATGTGCTTTTTACTTTAAATCAAATCTGAATGGAGGAGAACATGGACATGCTGAACTTAAACCACAGTAAAGGCCTTTGCACACTTTTGTGCATCAATCTCTGTATATTTATTTTCTTAAGTTGTTGCTTTAATCCATGCAAATGTGTTTTTTAAGACAATTAAGAACATTATGTAAATTGTGAGTTATTAGCTATGCTTTTGTTTTTTCCTTTGTCAAACTTCAGTTTCACATCCAGTGCAAAACGTTGTCTGTGTAAGGGCCTTTAGACGTGGTTGTCACTACTGTTGGTAGATGCCGAGGACGAGAGAGAGGAGGGACTTATCATCAGCTCAAAGGGCACCACTAATTTTCTTCTCCACAAATGTGGGAGTAAAATGCCCCCTTACAGTAGTCTCTTAGTTATTTATGGTTGTTCTAGAGAAAAAGCAAAAGACAAAACTCTTGATGTCATGTCATTTTTTTAATATTATTGGGAATATAGATAGGGGCATCGTGTTTGGGACGGGGCAGATCCACCCAACTCATAAACCAACTGACCTGTGCTCTTTGACCTCAGTCAGAAGCCTCTCAGTGAGTCAGAAAGCCATTCCCCTTACACTGTTCTTATGTATGGGACACATGCAAACCTCAGGAACCCTTTGGACCTGCGTTACTTTTTTTAACCAGGTCTGTACGTCTGTGCTGACGAGTCCTCCCTCTCTCCAATATCAACCCAGTTATATTGGATTTGCTATGTATGTTTTGTTTTTGTTTGTTTTTTTTATATATATTTATTGTGATTTTAAAGTGAATCCAGTACATGTGGCTGAATATTTGAATTCTTTAGAAAAGTGTTGATAAACATAAATATATATATAAATATATGTGAAGCGCCTAAAAGATGGAGAATATGGCAGGTGAAATTCATTTCTGTTTGTTTAATGTAAAAACAAAGAAAAGAAGAAAAAAATGAAAAAGCACAGGTGGGTGAATTTCCTGCCTTTTACATATCACTTTGCTGAGAGACTCATTCTAGGACATTTTAAAGTTTTCGGTGTGGTGTCATCGCTGTGGTCAGAGAAAGCACCTGCAACCTGAGTTGCTCTTTCCTCCAGAGCTGTCTGAATAAAATCTGTGAACTCACATTGCAGTCTGCCTTTCTTTCAGTGGCCATGATCACTCATTTCTTGTCCTATGTCAGCGGCATGAAGAGCAGGTGTTTTTAGCTTAGTCTGTTAATTTCCCTGAGCAGGATCCACTGTAAAAATTTAAGCACTTTTTGGAGTTCCTCAGCTCATTGCCACACTGGTGTTACAATTGGAGAAGCTCTAGACTGTTTAATTGGAGCTTAAAACTTTTTCCTTACGATGGCATTACCGGAAGAACTGAGGAAGAGTCTTTAGAGTTCTTGCAGGAACTTTTGCGGTTTTGAAAACTGCCCTTTTTTAAAAGAGCCTAGAAATTCTCCAGAGGGTTCTTGTGGCTCACATATCTTTTTTTCCCCCTGCAAAGTGTTAAAAAACTGCAGCTTTTATTATTATGCAATGAAAAGAGGCATCATACTATAGGCCTATTGCATGCAAGTGTACAAAATGCATTCCATTATGGCAAAGATAATGTCATCTCAAAGGCAAACTAGTAGCCTATCCCAATTTACCTAAATTCATTCTACATATTATATAAAGTAAAATCTATAATCTTGCTCACTTTTTGATTAATGTAGGAAATGAATTGTTTCTGTCATATATGCATACTGCTCTGGATCTGAACTTCAAGAAGTGTAAAGCTCGCTAAGTTTCGTACCTGTTTAAACTGTGGTCGTGTCTCAAATCTAATTGTGTTACATAACACCTGAACAGCATTCTTGGGTACAGGCGCTGTCAGAAATGCTGTCCAGGTTGACGGCGGTTGAGGCACAACCTTCGTGTGTGCTCCTCCCAGCTCTTTCACTCGGGTTTAGTCATTTGCCGGTGGAGGACGGTGGCGTCCACATCCCATCAGTTCGGAACCTGTTATAGTCATCGATTCACATTCAAATGAAATGTCCAAGGACGGGCGCCGCTCGTGCCCCGGTTTGGGAGCGTTTTGTGAGAGACTGTTCAGGTCGTCTAAGACCGAAGTTGAAAAACCAGTGAATACCAACAAACTTCAGACACAAAATGCCCCGAATCCGCCCTCTTCTGAGCCTGCCGGTGAAATCTACACGGCGTTGTGGCCCTTCCAGGCTCGCGCGGACGAGGAACTGTCCTTCCAGGAGGGAGAGCAGTTCCGAATCTGCGAGCGTCAGGGTGACTGGTGGACTGCCGTTAAACTGGACAGAAACGGTAGGGTGATAGCCAAGGGCGTCGTTCCTCAAACCTACCTAGCGAGAAGGAAGACGGTGAAAGAGCAACCGTGAGTAGGCTACCTTTTTTTTTTATCATTTAAACAATCCACCTGCTCTGTCAGCAAAAAGAATCCGCAGACATTCGGGTTGGCTTTAAAAATAACATCTGATAAATAAATAATTAAATGTAAAAATAAACAAGTTTTCTCTATACTTACCTAATAAAATTATGAACACCTTTATGACTAAAAACAATGTCGGTTCAGAGTAGCCCACGGAGTGCTAATACTTTTCAATAAGAGTCAAATTATTGGCCCTTACTTTTTAGTTATATGCATGCATCCAAGTTTAGACAAATTCATTCCTGTCCCAACTCTGTGGTTTGAGAAGTGTGTGCAACATCTGAACAACTGTGCTCTTCTTTAGCTGGTATTTTGGGACGCTGAACCGCTTTGAGACCCAGAATCTGCTCTTGGCTCCAGGGAATGGAGTTGGTGCTTTCTTGTTGAGACACAGTGAAAGAGATCACATAGGGTGTGTATTATCAGGTATGTAATTATTGTGTCCAACGAACTTGGTTTTAAACTCAAACTGCATTTTGCCTCCAGTTCCGCCTATGCTATTAGTCTATACAAGTAACACCACATACCCGACATCATTGTTATAATGTAGTAGATTAATCTCTGAGGCATTTGCTTTTTGTTACTCTGGAAATCTAGTCAATCAGGTCATAATTAGACCTGCTTATATAGTCCAAACATGTTCTTCTCTCCTGTTCGGATAATTTGCTGTTTTCCAACCCTGTTCCTGCAGGCACACCAACAGTACATATTTTGGTTGTTTCCCTTATCTGACCAGTCTATTTCAGGTTTTGGAGTTTCACCTGATCAGATGATTAAAGTGTGTTTTATTTGGAAAAGTTCAAAAATGTATAGTGTTGGTGTGCCTCAAGGCACAGTGTTGGGAAACACTGGGTTAATTCATGCTACATGCAGTTAATCAGATAATCTGTTAACAGTGCTATCTGTATCCTTTCTCTTTGTGTGTCATTCCGTCAGTGTTATTCAGTGACAGGGAAGTGAAACATATTAAGGTCCATCAGAATCAGAATGTAAGTTTCTATTTGGATCAGAGTCAGATGTTTCAGAGCCTGGAGAATCTGGTGGAGCACTACAAGAGGAACATCATGAGCTGTGGTATCTGTCTCACACGGCCATGTGCACGGGTGAGTGAAAGAAAAATCATTAAAGTAAAATTTGACATTGCTTACATACATCATGTCTTTTCAAACATAATTTTCTTCTGTGAAACACAAAAGGTGAATTTTTGAAAATATACTGGCCACTCTTGAACAAAAGTTATAGTAGGATTGATGCTGTCAAGTTTCAAAATGACAAAAAAGTATTATAAAAGTGAGCCACATGATCTCTGTAAAATATTTTACGTCTTCCAAAATCATCAAATACGTAGTTTATCCCCTACATGGCCATCCTGTCTTTGGCAAGTTCAATTCATGAACAAATCCCTCTTTTCAGTCTAATCAATGAATCAGCTGATTCACAAAACTGGTTTGAATGATTCTTTCACACTATGATGCTTTTGCATCTATTTTGAAGCTTGAAAGCTTCTGTTTCCAAGATTTGATTTGACATGAGGGTGTGTAAAATCGTTTTTTGAGTGAACTATATGGGTGAACAGTTTTGGGTGAACTATAAAAAGACAGTCAGAAGAAAGACGGGATCTCAGCCAATTAACATACTAATCTGATGCAAATTGTCTTTTGAAATAGAAGAGCTTTTGTCAGTTAATTTAAAATTAAATAACTAGCAATGTTGAATTTCCTCGCAGGCCCGATATTTCACACAGGCTTTGGACAAAATAATGTGAACACCCATTATTATGGGGGTTAATCTAATTTGTGAGGAAAAAAACTGAGATTGTCTTAATTATCAACTGGCAGATGTTTTCATAGATTCATACAATTGAAGACTATTCAAAAGTTGTATGAATCTATTCTAAAAAGGTTGGAAGCTGTTTTAAGGCCAACATGGTCAAATTATTTTGTCCAACCCCTACATATTCTGCCTATATATTATTATAGAGAGAGAGAGATTCCCATATATCAGCAAACTGAATTATTACCACAACTGAATGTACCATGTTTATGTAACAAAATGCATTTGTCTGTATTACTGTATACTTCCCCTACAGATTTTCTCTCTGTTTCTTCTTATACTAACAGCCAGAACCAAAACCACAGGATCTTTCCCACCAAACAGTAGATGACTGGGAGTTACCTAAGGAGGAATTCACTCTGGAAGAGGAGCTTGGTAAAGGACACTTTGCTGATGTTTACCGTGGAAAATGGAAAGGCATGGTCAATGTGGCCATCAAGATCCTCAAAAACAACGGTAGGGTTGGTGAATAGGAAAGAAACATCTGAAGGTTAAATGAAGGAATGAGTCTGATGGAAATTTTTAATAGAATGGGCTACATCCTCGTTGCCTACTTGTTTTCTGTTCCTGATACTGTGCGAATGTGAGAAATGTTGTGTTTCTTGTTCTGTGACTGTGAGAGCTGGAGGAATGAATACACAGTCTACTGCCCTCATAACCTATATCCAATAGAGCATGTAGCGCACTGAGAACTCTTGAAGAATATATCTAAACCCCTGTTAAGGCTTCGTCTGTTAGCCTATTAGTGAAAAATTCCCCTGTATGAGTACATTTTTGACAAATGTATTAATACATACTCGGTTGCTCCAGCACATTGTTGTACTGATGCTTATCTGATACTGTTTCCCACTCTTCCTCTAGAGTCTCTCAATCACAGGGAGTTCCTGATGGAGACTCAAATACTGAAAAAGCTGAGACACAGACATCTTATCACACTCTTTGCCATCTGCACAAGCTCCACCCCCTTCTACATCATCACTGAGCTTATGGAAAAAGGCAATCTGCTCAATTTCCTCCGAGGTCACAATCTCTTTATTATCTGACATCAACACAGTAAATATAAATGTTTTTTTGACGTCAGCATGTTTACTGTAATCTGTCAATGAGGGTAATTGCGCAAGTGACCTAGTACATCATTTTGAGCTGTTTTGACCACAAACATTTTTTTGAGTTGTATGCACTGAATGGGAAAGTAAAATCTAAAGACCCGGTCACACCAAAAACAATAACCATAATTATAACTATATTATTGTCCACACAAACGCATGATAATGCGCTGTTTATTTATTGATTCTGATTGGCTCTTAATATTTGTTTTTATCATATTCATCAGCTGAAAAAGAAAAAAAAAAGCGTTTTGGAAGTGCTTCCAAATATATTATTTTATAGTTGTTATTGTTATAGCTGTTAGGTGGACTTCCCTATTGTCATATAATTAAAATCATCCTTGGTGTGAACTTGGTAAGACTTTGTTTTGTAATGATATCATTGTTTCTACTCCAAACAGTAAATATCATATATCACAAAAACTTGATTTCGAGATCAGGCCCCCTAAAGATGTCAAAGAATTTTCAGAATTATGAGATTTATTCAAACATACATTAAATGAGAAATCAGTGTTAGGTAAAAAATGTAATGCTTTTAAAATATATTAGTACAGACGTGACCCTGGACGACAAAACCAGTCTTAAGTGTCAATTTTTTGAAATTGAGATTTCTATGCCATCTGAAAGCTGAATAACTACGATTTCCATTGATGTATGTTTTGTTAGGACAATATTTGGCCGAGATACAACTATTTGAAAATCTGCAATTTGAGGGTGTACAAAAATCGAAATATTGAGAAAATCACCTTTAAAGTTGTCCAAATTAAGTTCTTAGCAATGCATATTACACAAGTTTTCATATATTTACGGTAGGAAATTAACAAAATATCTTCATGGAACGTGATCTTCACTTAATATCCTAATGATTTTTGGCATAAAAGAAAAATCTATAATTTTGACCCATACAATGATCCAGGGTCACATATTTAACAGTATATTTAAAATGTTAGCGATATGCTCTTCAGAAAAGTTCTCTTTCTAGCTATGTATTAGTAATGAGCTAAGGATATGAATGACTTTCCGGAGGTAAATGTAGCTTTACATGACATGTTCTCAATCGGTTTTATAGATATATTTCGGCATGAGAGATTTTTAATATGTTTTACTGTATATTTCCTCTCTGATGTTCGTTCATGTTTTTTGTACAGAGGAAAAGATGATTGGTTACTTGCGCTCCGCATTGCCATTTGAACTAGCAGCTACAATGATAATAATGTCACTCAAGACTTATTATTGGAATTTAATGATCGTTAATAATGATATCCTTAATAAAATAACATGCAAGACTAAACAGTCCAAATATCAGTTTTTTTTTTTGCTTAGAATTGCATTTCTTCTTAAACAAATTACTGTGACTCACAGATACACTAATACCTCTCCTTAGAATGAGTCTTGTTTTTCTGTACAATAACCAAAGTCTTAAAGCAGACAGACATGATTCCTTCAGTTTTCCCTTCACAGGTGAGGAGGGGCACAACTTGGAAACGCAGGAACTGATAGAAATGGCGAGTCAGGTGGCTGATGGGATGGCGTACCTTGAGGAGCAGAACAGCATCCACAGAGACCTGGCAGCCCGGAATGTTCTAGTGGGACCCAACTACATCTGTAAAGTGGCCGACTTTGGCCTAGCTCGCATCGTCAAGGTGAGGACTGCCTTCTAGTTACACATGTCAAAGACGTGTAAAATATTCATGCTTACAATAAAACATGTGGGGCATTTGTTTCACAGGACCCATTTTACTCATCTGAAGATAAAAGAATTCCATATAAGTGGTGTGCTCCTGAAGCCATCAGCCATGGAAGGTTCTCCAATAAATCTGATGTTTGGTCATTTGGGGTCCTCCTATATGAAATATTCACGTATGGTGGAATCCCGTATCCTGGTATGTACACCACTTACGCATCTTCTTTTTCATGCAGATCTGAGAAAGGTTAAGGTACATCTTTTTTTGTATATTTTTGCAGCTTTCTCAAATCAAGAGATGTACAATATGATCACCTCGGGGTACAGAATGCCTTCGCCTCCTAAGTGCCCGTCGCACATCTATGACATAATGCTGATGTGTTGGAAAGACTCAGCTCACGAAAGGCCAGATTTCAATGAACTGAAAAGGCTCCTGGAGAACTCCAGTACTAGAGACATGGATTGTACCTCTGACAGTTGCAGTAGCAAATCAGATCCAGCAGAAGGCATCAGTTAACAGTTCAATGCAAAGACAAAATGAGCGGGATAGTTGACCTTTCCGGTCATTTTCACCCCCTTTTTACAGTATTTACGCACTCACTTTTTTGTGTGCTTATTTTTTCATTTCATGTGAGAATTATTCAAATTTAATGTAATCAAGCATTCCTACTTGGATAATACTAGTTGATACTGAAGATTATTTTTGACTACCTTTTTTCCCATCCCGATTTGGAGACAGATAAGTTTCCGAATGGATCACATGGACTTATAAATAAAACCAGTTTTATGTTCATTATTAATAGGTTTTACCCTCATACTACAAAATAACTTCCCTTCACCAGATCAGCACTCTGAATTTTAAATGAATGATGTGTACATAATATAATAAATAAATTTTTGCATCAGAAATGATAATAATAATCAATTTCAATAAATGATCTGTTTTTCAGTAGGGACTTAGTGAGCTTTGAAAGTTACAGTGTTTTTATAGCACAGTGAATTCAAGGATTTCTCATGATATGACCCATTTAAATCTCTCTATTGCAAACAAGCTCTTGACTGCGAGAGAGAGTAGCCTACACAACATCCTGAACAGAACGAGTATGGCCAGTTCCTGTGGACGCAGGTCATTTCACAATCTCTAAAAACTTTCCACTGCAGTTTTCAGTTGGCACAGTACAGTCAGTTCATAAGTGGAACCTAACTGATCCTCCAAATGCTTTAAAACCACAGAAATTCACTAGTCATTACACCAGACAGGATGTGCATTTCATGACAAAAAAAAAGTGACTAAATTTAATTGTGTGACATTCATGGGTTAGATATGACTTTGGACTATTTATACTGTAGGTACAAACGCTCACACACGTACTACAGATGCAACGCAGCCTGCTGCTCGTTGCTACTGCGGAAACATTCAAACTCAGTAGCATGAGTGTTACCACAACGTGTTCATGTTGTGGGTACGTGGTGAGCAGAAATAGAATCGAGAACACTCTGGACTTGCCTGGCCAGACTAATCGGAAAACTGACAGGATCTTCAGGAAGGTGACATCTGTGTAATGATTGACATCTCTGGAGAATTTTGAACACCTCTTGTGCTCTGCAATCAAACACCCAATCATTCAGATTTTAGCGGGGCTACAAATCAGAAAGAAGGAGTTAAAGACTGTTATAGCCTAGGCCTTGTATACTCTCATGCTGTCTCTTTTCTTTTAAATAATTCATCTGCTTTTCAGTTTTCATCTCAGTTTTGAGTGTGTGTTAAAAATACCATTACAGCCCTGTTTCACAAAGCAGTATCACAAGGGCTGTCACTCCCTGTAGAACTTTTATAAGCCCAAGAGACATATTTCTTCAAACAACTGGCGTGCAATGTGCTATTTATTTTACTTTGCTTCATAAGTCTGTATTACAAAATACTGTTATTAAATTATTAAGTAGGTTTGTAGTACATTTGACCATGTTTCTGGATACATGCCCCTACATAAATACTAACTGAAATGAAATGATGTTGCATTTGCAATTTACTTTGTATTGTGTTTTATTATCTTGAGCAAGATACACAATGATATTTCACACATTTTTAATCACATATAGCACAGAGAAATCAAAGATTTACAATGTAGCCATATGGTTCTATGTTTAGAAGTTCTTGGAACTGGGTCAGTCGTAATAGTACTAGTATGCCTAATCATCATTCACGGGCTGTTTAAAGCACAGCCTCTCGAAACATTTGCATGGTGATATTTATCCACACGTGATATGTGCGTTCATTCATGAAGGTAACAACAAGGGCAGTAAAAGCAAACATGTCAGCAGATAAAATAATAGAAAGGACAAAAGTCATAGCATGTTATTATCAGTATGAATACGTATATCACAAATAAACAGAACTGTAAAAGAAAAAGAAAATAAACAGGATGACATATGGGAATGCTAATCATGTTAACTGGAAACTCTGTTCCTGTTTTATTGTTTCCAAACGCTCTGGGAGTACTGAAACAAACGGAACAGCTTGAAACGCTTCCAAGAACGAGTCTGTACACAAACCTGTGTGTGCACGTGTTCACCTTTGTGCAGAGTAACCTGGAGGCGCGGGTGAGACTGGAGCAGCGCTCGTGAACCTCGCTGTAACGGCAGACTGACTGCTTGCTGTTTTTAGCTTGTGTCTCTGTTTAGAAACAACCGCAGGATTAGCGAGCAAAGTCTACGGCCCCGAAATATTGGGAACATTAAAACATTCACCCAAAATAAGAAAGCGAAAGGCTGCATCGTGTGTGGGGTGGCACACGATATCTTAAGCTTTCTCTTCTCACTGAAAATTTGACCTTTTTCTGTGGTTTTCAAATATTTGTGCTTCCGCATCATACCAGTTTTATAAAGTCACTTTCCAAAAAATACAGGTGGCCAGATTTCTAACATGGAAACCGGGAAATTTCCTAGTTCAGTGTTGAAATATATGGACACTTTTTGTATGCTTTTTTTCTTTTCTTTTTTTAAATACTCCATTATAACTTTTCAAATGTTAATTTATGTCTGTGCTTTTGGAAATGAAACTTATAGGCTACCTATGCACCTATCTATCTATCTATTCCCAATTGGGCTTGCATTTCTGAGTATAAAGTACGTACTTTCAGCAAATCTCACCTTGTTTACAAACCCTCATGTTCTACCAGATATGTACATTTCTTTGTTTAGATTAAATAAAATCATATAATGTTGCTTTTTATTTATTTTTTTAGTTATTTTTTAATAGAGGTATCAAGGGGGAAAAGAAATATGGATTACAGTCTCTACTTGGGGTCCTCAATGGTGCCCTTGCTGAGATCTGTCATTCTGGAGAATTTCACTTTTTTTCTGGTCCAGCTCGTTCTGAGCCCACAGTAAAAGCTTCAGCAGCTTTGCTAACTTTGGAGTAGATTTCCTCTTCTATAAATAATCTGTCTCTGTCAGTCCATAATGCAAGTATAACCCATATAACCCCAGTGGACAAATCAATGTCTTCTAAAGTGAAAGTAAAATGATATATATGAAAAATATATTTCTTAATATGTCATATTTTAAAACTTTTGTTTCCAGCCAATTGTCATATGTGGATTTCTGAATAAGCATAAGCATGTTGTGACGTGCAGGCCTGGTCAGTGTAACGTTATATCAAATTTGGTCTTCAGAAGTAGGCCTAATACAGAGGCTTCAACATGTAGCTAATACAGTAAGACAGTACAAATAATTCTCTACTTCAGGAAGCACAAACTGCCCTTCAAAATTGGTTCAGAGAATGGTTGAAATTGTTTGATATAGGTCACAGATTCTAAAACAATTTTATTTTTGGCCGATAATCTGCTTTTAAATCTATGCCACATTTATATGATTAGCAGATATGGGGGAAATTAGCATTAGAAGTGTGCAAAAATACCTTTTACTTTCTTTTATTTGCCACTAACACCTTCAAGTTCTGCAGATGAACATGTTGCATTTAGTTGGTTTCTAAAAATTAATTCTCCCAGATGGAAAAACAACAGCTTCAGTTTCTTGCTGCCACATGTAGAATAGATGCGTCCAATCACAGCAGGTGTAGTGTTATATAAATCGTATTAGTGTGTCCTGTCTTAGCACATGTGTTTTAATCGCACCAAAGCCTGCTTAATTCCAAACGTCTTGCACACAGGCTGTTGTTTAGCAGCTCATTCTCTGTAAAACAGCAGAGTCACTGAACAGAGACTGTTTAGTGCTAATCCCTGTATGACAGTACATTGATAGACTAATAGTGATTTGCCCTAATGTAATCCATGCTAATGGAACTGAATATGATCGTTTCAAATAACATACTGTGTAAGGACAGCATGCAGGAGGAATAGAAACGATCACACCATACTTTAGGCTGCAGTTAGTCGTTTATTTATAGCAAATATAACATATTTGCAAAGTGCACCCAGTGATACACTGACTTACACTAAAATACTCAAATCATATGGAAAGCATATTGTTGCCATTTTATTTAACAATGTTTATTTGGTCATAGATAAAAAACAGCACTATATAGCATGACATAAAAAGCAGCCAGTTTTTACTAAAAATAAAAATGGAGCCTCCGTCGCCTGCCTCTGCCCACGGTGACTCCTGGATGAGGGGTGAGGGGTGAGGGGTGTGGAATTGGGTCAGGGTGGTTATGAGGGGAGAGGGGATCCAGGCTCCTTCCCGGAGTCACTGCTCTCACTCATTTGTCTCTTCATCACAATCTCTCGGGCAACGCAGGTCACCTGACCGTTTGTCACTGTGTAGGTGCCAGCCCTGCCAATCAACATCAAGAACACCTTGCATGACAACCAGAACTCAAGATCTGAATCAAACCAAACACAAAATGACTCTTAAACTCACTTCTGCTGGGATTCAGATCCATTGAGTGTCCCCATTTGATTCTGCTTCCCAAAGAAGAAACTGGACCACCAGTGGCCAGAGTCCTGTCGTGCCAGACCTGCCATGGAATTGGACAATAAACTTTTCTATTCCTTCACAATGAAAGTTGACTAAATCTTATCACATTTTTACATGGATTTTAGGGTACTAAGATGTTAAACATCTTCAGCTGGTATACCTGGTGGGTGTGGAATGACCTCCCCAGTGTACTCCGAACTGCCACAGGAACTGTTGCTGGATGTAGATCCTATGCGCCCTACAGCATATAAATATGATCACTATCATTGCATTCTACGGATCTTAAATCCAAAAAGAATATTTAATTCACGTGCTAATTATAATGTGAAAGAAAAACATTTACTCACTTCGGTAGTAATCATGGGTGGCGACAAGGGAACCACTGGATGGAATTGCTGCCATTTTTCCCGTCCTTAAAGTGTCGACCGTGTGAAAGATGGAAAGATGGTAGACCTGTAAAAAAAAAGATTTAGCAATAATGAGGACTAATCTGTCTGAGGACGACAGCTGCATGACACCACAGCAACATGGCCTTTGAAATACTTGGGCAAAACATCTCAGGTAGGCAGATGCACTAACAATCTGTGCTGTGAAGTTTTAACCACGTCTGGATCACACGGAACTTTTCCCAATAGGTTAACGGTGTTGGAAAGATGTGAATAGTTATCAGTGCATTCAGAGATGAACTGAACCCTTTTGACATTTGAGACGAGAATGTTCCACTGAAACTGCACATCCATCCCTTCTTATTATCCTCATTATGTAGAGTGTGATGTGATGATACTCAACAGCTGTTACTTCAAGAATCATATTTCCATATTCAGTGACCCACTTACTTAGAACATCCAGGAGCCCACTACAACAAGCATGCAGAATAGCTCATATTTCATGACACATGGCTATCCAAGGTTGTCTGCTTGCAGTTGCTTTGAGAATTTAAAATAAAGAAAAACAAAAATATACCGACTTCATGACATTTCCAGGCTATATACTAAAAAAAAAGGCATGCACACAGAATAAGTGCATCTCCTTTTATCTGCACGTTTATCCTTTTATCATTTACAGGTAAGCTATCAAAGTGCAGCAATAATAAATAACAATTACACTGTGATTAAGTGATAGCACAGTAGAGTAGCTTTAGTTTCACATCATGGACCTGCAGACGTCAGGTTCCAGGTGGGAAGAGGGATTTACCACGTGACCTGGATAATACCCTTCTGTGCTACATATAACAGACGAGACGTTCAATTCACACTAGCGCTTTGAAAAGCTGACATGCACTAAAAGAAAATACTAAAAGAAGGCCATGTCAAGATTTATGCTTTATCAGTTGCAACTAGGTGACTTCAAATTCCTTTTTTTTTTAAACTAGTTTATCCATTTGCATCACCTCAGAATTACTGATATTAACTGTTTAGCTGTAAATAAAAAGTAAACAATGGTTCTCCTTTCTACACTGCCTGTCCAAAAAATAATAAAAATATATAAATAACATAATGATAACTATTCTTAATTTCCTTACCTTTTATTTTGGTGATCGCTGATGTTGGTAGTACACCAAAAGCAAGGTTTGGTCGGGTAAACGCTAGGCGACGGGGCCCATTTGTAGTTTGGTTCTTGGGTGAGACCCTCCAAGGTCTTTCGCTCCTCTGCTCCAAATTCTACTGCATGTAGGGCGCGTGGACTATTTATTACCGGAGTGAGGATAAAGCCTGTCCCTCCCTGAGGGCGTGGCTTGGCAGCCGACTAGGGGCGTTCCTTGTCTGTGGCACACGGTGAGGGCGTGGTTTGTTCCCTGGCATGATACTGTAGGCGTGGCTTGGTCACTGGCACGGGATTGACAGGTTAGAGCAATGTTTCAGTGAAGTAGGATGGGGTGTCCCCAGCTGTCAAAAAGAGCAGATAAGCCGCTGCTAAACAACTTAAATCTATATGTTAACCATTCCATCAGTCCAACAAGGTCACGTGCCTTGGAAGTTTGTTTTCTAAAGAACGTAACGAGAAATCTCCAGTACTGGGAAGAAAAAAAAGTAATTAAAAAAACAAAAACAAACAAACAAACAATAATGTCCCAATCTTTTAATTTTTCTCAGCTCTATTAATTTTTTTAATACAGACAGCTCAAATGAACGGATGTTTGTCGCCACCTGCTGTCTGTTATAATTATTGACCATTAATTGCAAGTCGCAACCATGAAGTAAAGCTGCACAAAATGTAAGGTTTATTCTGAATGTAAGTGTGTGCATGGACAGATCAAACCACAATATTCTCGTTATTTCTTTGTCTTTAATAACCCCTGAACGGTTAGTATGTTACATCCACAAAGCATCGAACATCTATACAGTAGTAAGGTCAGTATGGTAACATTCTCTATCAGATCATTACATGGACAGTACTCCCATCAGCATAAAGAATCAAAAGAAAAATAATAAACTGACCAAAAAAATCAATTAAAAATGGCTTTTCCATCACCTCACAGTGAAATTGATCTTTTCCCACCACAATATTTGATTAAATAGTACAATCATTTAATTCAATTATCTTACTTGGAAATATTAGTCTTGCATCTGAGTAGTGATTAAATAATTTATAAACCCCATCTTTTCACCAAATGTCTTTATGGTCATTGTTACAGTACTGTACTACAGGCAACCAAAGGGAATATATCCAGACAAAAGTTTTTCTTATTTACTGAGAGAGAGAAAAAAACTACAAAAGTTATTCATTATGTGCCAAACTCGCACTACATTTTTAAAGGTAATGAGAAGAAATGGGAGGTAACATATCTGCTAGAACATATTGTAGTATATTTTTTTATGACTTGGAAAACTGGGGAAAGACTCAAAACAGACAAGACAATATAATAAATGTGAATAATTTAGTACACACCTTCAGAGATGATACAATCTGGTGCTCGAGTCTTGTCACAAGGAAAGCTTTAGCACCTTTTGCCCTGAGTAACAAGCAGGGTAATAACCAGTGCAATATTCATTGTAGAATGCATGTAACAGTAATAAACAGTGGCAACAAAGCAGACTGAAGAAGCCTGATGTGTTTTAGGACATTCTAAGTGTGAGCTGTGCAAACATTTCACCTCTTCATGCTGATCGTAACAGACCATTTACTACTGAAGTGTCAGAGAAGCCCTGTTGTTTGTCAAAAAAATATTACAATACATTTAAAGGTAATTCGATGCACAGAAGAAAACCTAACAGTCCCAAAAAGGGTTATCCAGTTTTTAATATTCTAATTTAAGAGGTTTTGTTTGGCTACGATGCATACTGCAAGGGTGACAGTTGTTAAAATAATCATTATCTCTTTGCAAGTTGGCATCTTAGTTTCTTAAAGCATCATTTTCTATCTGTACATTCATTTGAAGGTAACTTAGCAGTGGAGAGACTGGAGTGTATTTGGGTGCAGCGTTACAGAAGAATCACAGAGGTCAGTTCTTGGTCATGAGGTTGTGCTTCCTGCTCAGAAAGGTGCGTTGTTGCTGGTTGGTGAATGGTCGCTCTCTCCATTTGATCGCCCCATTACTTTGTACTTTGGGAGGAACATACACCATTTTCATTATCAACAACAGAAACGAACAGTTCAGCAAGAACTAAAATAGAAACTAATCAACGGAGAAATAAAATGAAAAGCTCTAACCTTCATATTGTCCACCTTGTCCTCAAAGGATTTAAAGCTTGGCGAGTTCCTGAGGGGATATTAAAAAAAAAATTAATAACTAAAAAACTAGGTTTCAAATAGCTTGAGTTTTACATGCAACCTAAGATGCAAAAGAAAAAGTTGACACAAACCGACACCTTTAACTCTTAAAAAGGAAAAAAAGAAAGGCTTTTCTACCCATTTAGGTGAAGCAGGGCTGACAGGGCTTAACCAGCCACACAAAGTGAAAAAGCATTTGCTTCCCATGCAGAAAAATAGAGCTGCCTCTTAAATATGTCTATCTACTAATAAACTGTTAAGATCCCAACGCTAACCATCCCTTTGGTTCTACCTGATACTATCTGTCTTTTTATACCTGATAAATATGAAGAGCTATGAGCTATTTTCTTTGAAAAGTGTATGCGGACTTGTCTACCATTCCACTAAAATTATAGTAATATTTCATGTAACTATTACCAAGTATTAGAAATTTCCTCAGCATGGAAGTTGACTAAAAGAGATTTTAGACGGAGCGTTCGGATATTAATATGCAGAGGGGAAGGGCTGGTACTTTACCTCATAGCTGGCATACTTAAAGAGTGACGCATGGAAAAGTTGCTACTGTAGAGAGCAGGTTGGAGACAGAGCGAGCAGGGAGAGTTAGCCGAGCAGACAGCGTTAGCCGAGCACAGAGCAGAGAGAGAGAGAGAGAGAGAGAAATTGCAGAGCACAATGAAAAACTCATTAAAGCATCAGAACAAACTTTAGACATCTCTACCACAGCTCTAGTAATTTAAGTTCATATGCAAAACTCTGATATCAATGACAGCATTAAAGGTAGATTCAGATACATCATTCGCTTCACAGGTACCATAGAATGCTCTAGAACTCTTCATAGGTACAGCAGACCTCAAAAAGAAGATGGCTGCCATCAGTGCAGGCTCTCGTATAGCTCTTACCCAGAGTTAGAGTACGGCAGAGCCCTGAGCAGCACGAACGCAGCAGTGTGGAGAAAAACACAGCAATAAACAAAAGAACCACTTTAAACCTCTATCAGAACATAGTATTGATTATATATACACAGGACAGGAGAGAGTCAAATAAAAAGTAGAAACAAGCTGTGCAAATACAGGTTGTAAAACGGCGCTTCACTACGATTTAAAAGTTTGGAGTCAGCAAGATTTTTCTATTAATTTAAAAGAAATTGAACACTTATTCAGCAAGGATGCATGTAGCACAACAGATTTCCTGAGCAAATCAGCATGTTAGAATGATTTCTGAAGGATCGTGTGACACTGAAGACGAGTAATGGCTGCTGAAAATTCAGCTTTCAACTAGAAATTGTAAATTGAAATAATTCACAATTTTACAGTTTATACAGTACTTTCAATCAAATAAATGCAGCCTTGGTGAGCATTAGAGAGTGTAAAAATCTTACTGACCCCAATTGTTTTTAATAGTAGTGTACGTATCAGGTTAGATAGTCAGAGAAGCAAAAACATGTGTATGCACAGCAAGCATAATCACACAATTTGAAAAGCTATTTACAACCTGTTTTTTTGGTGTCATATCAGAGCAGAATGTCTCATTTTGATAAGCTCTGTTCCTTGACATGGTGTTCAAAACAAGCTGTTTCACTGCTAAACACCACAGAACTCATGCTACTTCAGCCATCTGGAGATTTCCCACCGCACAAATACCTCATTATTACAGCTACTGACCGTCAGTGGCTGTTGGCTATTAGTCCAAGTCTGAAGACAGATGCCTGGCTAAAATGTGTTGAATATGAATGTCTTTTTCATGTTTGAATAAGTACCACCGGTCCATTTCAATTTGATATTAAATCAAATCTGACCACATTTTCTTTTTTAATGGTCTTTTTGAGCATGATTCATCAGTGCACATTATTTCAAAGAAATTATTTTTCAGCTAAATCAAGTCTCTTCTTAACTTTTTTCTGAATATCCTCCTGAATATCCTTTTAATTCAAATGTCATTTTACGGCAGAACAGTATTCAAAAACTTAGAGGTGATATACTTTTAAAGCTTTTATCCATGTATTCTTGATGTTTTATCATAGAAAATATAAGGGCCATTTTATCCTAACAGGATCAGACTGAAAAGAGGATCTGGACCCTGTTTTCTTTAGAATACAACTTTGAAACATGAAATCTGAAGCGCTTCAAACAATCAGTCAGTACATAGGAAAACAACCATCATACAAGGAATCAGAGGAATCACAGAGTAACTGATAAAAAATGAGAATGAGAAGTTCATGAGATGGAAGAAGAAGAAAAAGATGGGAGATTACAAGAAGAAAAAAAAAAACAGTGAGAAAAGTTATGCAGAGGAGGAATATACATAAATAATTCACCTCATCTCTCCAAATCGGTTTCTGATGGCAGAGCCCATTGAGGAGAACGCAGCTGATGTCACGTGACCTGCCTGAGACAGAGTCTCCTGAGTCCTCTTATAGCTAAAGAGCAGAGAGACAGAACAGTTTCTCCTTTTAGCAGTTGTCAGTTATATTTTGAACATGCCAGTTGACATTGAACTACTGTAGCTGACAGCTCAGACAGAGAAGCAACTAAGAACCAAGACAGCAACAGAAAACTCATTCTAGAGGTGAATGCATCAAGAATTTGGCAACATTTTTAGATAAAACGGCCATGCAGCTTTAAACTAAACTTCACATTTGAAATTGCCTGCTAACCTCTAAAAGTTATGGGAAAAAACACAATAATGTAAAAGCAACATGAAAGTAGTTGTTCACTATATAAACTACCATTCAAAAGTCTGAGGTCTGAAAAACTTTTTAAAGTTTCTGAAAGAAGTCTCCTATGCTCACCAAGGATGCATTTATTTGATCAAAGCGTAAAAACAGTCATTAAAAATGACTGTTTTCTACTTGAAAACATTTTAAAATGTTATTTATTCCTGTGATGGCAAAGCTGAATTTTCATGATCCTTCAGAAATCATTCTAATACGTTGATTTGGTGCTGAAGAAATGTGTATTATCATTATTATCGCTACGCTGCTTAATATTTCTGTGGAAACAGTGATACAGTAGATTTTCAGGATACTTTGATGAACAGAAAGTTCAGAAGAACTGCATTTATTAAAAATATAAACCTTTTGTAACATTAGAAATGTCTTTACAGCCACTTTTGATTAATTTAATGCATCCTTGGTGAATAAAAACAAAGATTAATTTGTTTTGAGATGACATACGGCTGAATGAATGAAAGAATCTTGATTTTCAGGTGAATTATTCATATAAGATAACAAAGTTAACAGGACTAACTATCTAGACACCTGTGTGTCCATCTTTTTGCACCAGATGCTGCTGTCTGAATCTTATTGTACAGAATCTACACCTGGATTGAACACGCATTATCATCCTGATTACACACACACACACGCACGCACACACGCACACACACACACACACACCTCAAATACAATTGTGCAGACCCACATACAGACAAATGCACACTATTCACAAACACACAGATGCACAAAAGCATGTAGATAAGCATCTGCCCTTTTTCAAAAAATACACACCCTTTTTTCACAGTTCTTTCAGTCTCTCAGATGAAATGTAATCTCTGAAGCAAACAAGTACACAGCCACAGAAAATCCCTCAAACAGTCCTCTAATGACCTTAGGTAAGGCTAAGCCACTTTGCTTTGGGAAAATCCCATCATGTGTTCTCCAAGTCAGCTTTCTCAGCACATGCCACAAGCACAAACATTACACCCTTCCCAAACTGCACAACCTGCCCTTTCTATGTAGTCTCAAGGTCTGAGATCAGATGATATCGCAGAGCACTGATATCTAATAAGAAATGTCTGACAAGGCAGTTGGTGTAGCAGCTATGGATCTGGGTTGGTAACACACACAAAAAACACAGGTTTGACATTTATTTAAATCACTGTGCCAATAAAGAAGATGCCCCTAAAATAATCCTTATTAAAATTATTCTTTATTAAATTTATAGGAAATCACCCAGAAGCTCTGAATCAGAGTAGACTTGTGTCCTTACAGTCTTTTGATTTATGATCTGATCTGTTCGACATCAGAGGGGTCTAATGGGTCACACCAGGACACTTAGGAAAGTTTGTGCTAGTGTCACTGAGATGCTTGTTGTTTGGTTTCTTAAAGCATAGTGACATCAGTGCTCTTACAAGATTAAAGTCTCTCAATCTGAGGAGAAAGGTTTTCAACCTATTTCAGGGTTGAAGTGCTGAGTTCTGCTTTATAGTCCTGGCCTATAATAACAATGCATGAAGTATCATGTTAATGTATTAATTTATCATGTGTATATTAATTTTACTTAATATATTGGGTAACAATTTATTTTACAGTGTCCTCTGGTACATTACATGCCCTTAGTATAGTAATACCAGTAAATTATGCATAATTACAAGCAAGTAATGCTAAAACAAAGCTTAATACTAATCCTATAGTACGTACATGTTGCTAATTAATATTACTTGATATTTAATTGCATAATTACACCGTTACAAGGACACCTTAAAATAAAACAAAACCATACATATTTATATGGCAGTTTGAAACATAAAACCCACATGAAAATAAAATCCACATTGCAGTCACCCAATGCAGGCACATTTTGAACATTTAAAAATAAAATGTATTAAATATAAAATGAAATATTAATGACACCAACAAAAATCAAACTCACGCATCAGAACGTCCAATTTCCTCAAATGTGGACGAAGCTGTAAGGTATCTACAAACACAAATTTCCACATTATTAACATATGATAACGTACAAAATTTCTGTTTAACTATTGTGAACTGTGCAAGCTGCAACATACTTATGGATGTCAAAACATTTTGACATCAGACCATAAATTGATTAAAAAAAAAATTTTAAAGGGCTAAGAAAGGAATGGTGCTGGACCAGAACACAAGCCTAAACATTAAAGATGACAATACTAGAGTTTAAACATTGATCTGAATGCAAATCACTTCAAACACAACCACCCAGGGATGTTGAAAAACTCCTAAAACAGGTTTGACTTCTCTTTTAAGTACTATGGCTTAGCTGTATAAAACTCTGCCTAACACTATACGTGAGCTATTTTTATATATACACATCAAAATCCCAAAATATTCTGGTAAAGAGATGCAAAAACCTTTCTCAATGTTGCAAGAAAAGATAACCTTGAAGTTTTTTTTCTTCTCTCTTATTTCCTCAGATTTTTGTTCTTAGTTTGTTCTATTTTTCTTAACTTCACAGAGCATCAGAAGCTAGCCAGCTTCATTGTTTAAGTGATATAATCAACACTAATAAAATTATTATATCACTTCATTATTAAGGATGTGATATATATATACTGTCATAATATATAGGTAATTACAACACAATCTTTTCTTTTATTTCCATTTGATTGATTGATTGATTGATTGATTGAGAGCTGGCAAACTCCCATTTGTAGAAAGGGAACAGAAACTCAGTAGAGGGATCATGGGAAGGGCCACAAAGGATACAAATGAAAAAGAAACAAGGCGGCAGCAGATCCACACCTTGCAAACAGAACCACAAGACCAAGCAACAACAGGCAAAAGATAGAAAACTCACAAATTAGATGAGGTAACTCTACGATTCAAGTCTCCAAGAGTTTGTGAGGTTCTCATATAACTAGAAGCAGAAATATAGATATATTAATAGAAAAAGTAATTTTTAAAAATAGTTTAGCTCAGACGCTAGTGAAAGAACACCAAAGATTAGCTTCAAGAAAATAAGAATATAGCGATATTAATTTGGTATAAATAAATATCTTATATATACAATGTATACTTTTATGCATATACATTACATATTAAAATTATGTCCCATCATCGGGCACGGTTAAGAGATTCAAACAGCACATGTATACAAACACAGCATGAGATTAGAAAAGACAGATGAAGGTTAAGGTGATGTTCAGAGTGGACAGGTTTAACAGACAGGAAGTACTCACGCATTGGAGCACTGAACTTCATGCCAGCCTTTGGTGAAGTTCTGTTTGATTTCAGAGAGGGGACTGATGCCAAGTCTGCGCTTGAGCTCATTGGCATGCCTCTCCTTCGCTATGAGAACCTGTCTCAGTGTCTGAATCTCATCCTCCACCTAACACAGAAAAATACAAGATCAAACGAAAATGCTTAGCATTTACAATTAATTGTTAATTAGATCTTCCAGGGCTCAACAACTGGCCTTACCATAAAATAAAAACATTTTATCAGTGATGCACCAAAATGCATTAGAAAGATTTAAACCATAATATTTTTGGTTGCCAAAATTTGTCTGCATCACTACATTTTATGTTTTAATCATACTTTTTAGATGTCAGAAAGAAATAGGAAATATTTTTTGAAATCCAAAACATGAATATATTTCATATAAATTCACATTTTTCATCTTTTCATATTTTGCAGAATATCCAAAGCTGTTCTTTTCTATTCACAAAAGCAGTGAATGAATAACGTATTTTTCATAATAAAAATATTTGTGAAATAACTGCCTAATAAAAACTGTATTTTGGTTCTGCAAATACAGTATATTATACCACACAAAGAAAACCAACTTTTACATCTGAGCTGAATTCTAGCTAAACACTTCAGTTAAAATGGCTAAAAGGTGAGATGAAAGTAAGTAGCTTACCACAGCATTATGATCAAAATTGTTAACGAACAATTCAACCAGTTGAACATGTTAACTTACACTTGAACAAGTTAAAACTTGTGGCTTTGACACGTGTGTTTTTAGGTTGTGGTTAGGACAGTCACTCAGACTATCAAAATCAAAAAAATTTTTTTTACTTTTGCATTACTTTACAATAACAACTATATACCCTTATAAGTCTCGTTCTTCATTTCATAAAATTTCTCTTGTTGATAAGAAAAACCTAAGCATCTGCAACCTTACATTGTCATGTTCATGGCTGGTCTGTGCTGAAAATGAAAAGGTATAGTTCACTTAAACATAAAAATTCTATTATCATTCTGTTTTCATATTTCATTACAAAGTGCTTACTTTTTTTCATTGACACAGACAAAAAGTAAAAGACAATGTTTTAAAGCTATCGCCATTTAATCGTTGCCTTTCAGATGTCCTCAAATGCATCTTCACTATGCATATCAAGGGAATGAACATATGCTAAAACCCTGCATATGGCCATAAGTGTGAAGGTTGACTGGGGTTCAGGGTGGAAGATGAAGTCTGCGGTACCTTGGTGAGCTCCACCTGTATCTCTTCTGCCTCCTCCTCTGTCAGGCCTGGTGGTAGTGTCCCTCCGCTGGCTACACCTGTAGATGTCATTGAAGAGCCTATAGACAAATAAGGGGAAAAGAGTTGATATACTGATACTGTGGGGGTCTTCACATCAGCGCCACAGGAGCAGGGGTGTACATGAGGGGTGTACATTATTCAGACAGTGATTCCAAGAAGAACTACAGCTGTGTTTCTTTTATTTAAAAATAGAGTAGTTACTCTAATTCTCGTTTTAAGGATCTCCAGCTAGGTCAACACTACATGTTCAGCTGTCAGGCCGACCAGCACTGATCTATTATAGACCTGGCATATAACGTGCCGTCAGTTTTAGCACACCCAATTAAAGCCACAACAATTAAACCCACAAAACACATAATTAAAAGGAGTTTCTCAATATTATTAACGGTTTTCCTATAGGGCACTCTCTCTATAACCCTTTAAATAGGAGTTGTTTTGCACTTTTTATTAGCGCCACCCACTAGACTGCACCTGCTCAAAGCACAGAAAACTCACTGACAGACGACACTTACCGTGCTCAGAGGAGTCCATTTCGAATAAAATACGATCTTCGATTATGTTTACCTAGGTGTAAATAAATGTCACTGCGAATATTTTGGGATGGATGGA
Organism: Acrossocheilus fasciatus; assembly: GCA_036784905.1. Taxonomy (NCBI): domain Eukaryota; kingdom Metazoa; phylum Chordata; class Actinopteri; order Cypriniformes; family Cyprinidae; genus Acrossocheilus; species Acrossocheilus fasciatus. Next base: position 12,599,972 of record CM071945.1, on the reverse strand, counting down.
AAAGGAAAGTTCACCCTCCTCGACCAGGCGCTAAGGTTTAACCAGCGACGAGCTCGAGCTTCCGGAGCGCGGATATGACGTCACCACGCCCTACGCTAGCTGTGAATATCCTTCGAACTACGTTATTATTTATGGTTAATATTCATCGTTTAAATTTAAAACAACATGTACCATATATATATTTATTTATTTATAAGTACCACTAACCAAAACCTTTTACAAATATATATATTTGGGATTTAGTTCTTGGTAGTTCGAAATGATTATTTTTCATTGCACTTTCTAATATTAAAATTTAAGTAAATACGTCATTCATAAATATAGCAATGCGGATAATATTAAGGAATTAAGCAAAGGTCTAAACCTTAAATAAAAAAAAAATAAATTTAGTTTATATACAGTCTGTATAGAGTGCATGAGGTTCTCTCACACTTATTTTTGTAGTTTTTATTTTAAGAAGACTACACTCGACCACATCAAATGTTCATAAACATTTATTTTACACCAGCAAATAAATGTTTTTTTCTTTTAGTCATACAATAACCATGCTACAACATAAAGGTCTAGTATTATTCTTTTTAATAATTTAGTGTATGTACAAGAGACCTTCACTATAGAACTATGAGTAGCATAGTTTCAGAGTCAAATTCATGTAACATACCATTTGAAACAAGGACAGTTATAAACATGACAAAATAAGATCATAAATAAAATAAAAAAAATGCATAAAATTACCATTTCACTATAATTACACTAAACAATTTCTCTTCTTTCTGAAGACATAATATGCAACAATTTCCTGACCATTTTTCTCCAGTATATTTTATTTATTCTCCATTAAGCAAGGTTCATTCAACGTAAAATCCAACATTTTAATGACTAAGCCATACTCTTTATACGAGTGTAGTTCTGATACAGATAATGCACAGGAAAAAAGACCACAGAGGCTAACATCCATTTAAAACCATCTAGAGCACTGGAATGAGGGAATGAGAAAGAGAGTAAGAGAGAGAGGAGAAAAAGAGCAGACAGTGACTGAAGATACCGTTGTACTCCATAATGAAATGTAAACAATTCAATGAAAAATCATTGGCCTTGAACTAGAAAAGTGAATGAACATGGCTGGTGACATTTGTATTTGGCTCCAGTCAGAGCTGACATGGAAAATAAAAACAGACAGATGACAAACAAAATTCAGACCTGCCCACATAAACAGGCAGCGAGTAAAAAGCATGAGTTAATATGGCATTGATGGTCATTTTAGTGTTTGTAATTGCAGATTCAGAAAATTGGGTTTGGTATAATAAGGTTATTAAAGCACTTTCAGTTATACTTGAAGAGGGAACTGACCGTGTGTATTGAGGTGACTCAGAACCACCACACACACCATCTTTTTCACAATTTCACTGAAAACAAAGTGTAAACATAATCAAGAGCAACACAATGAAGTTTAAGGATCATATCACTTAACTAGGCTATATGACACAAAAATAGTTTAACGGTTTAGTTGAATCTTTTGAGGGACAATGCCACATCTCTGAGGCAGCTCAGAGGAGAATCTATCAAATAAATGCTAGTGTTACAGCATTACACCGTAGCTGATCAAATAATCTTCAAAACATCAAAAATAAAGGAAAGCGCAACTGCCAAGTAAAAAAACAAATCTCACACGTAGTCTTGCACTGTGAAAAAGCCCGTTTTTAGGACAATTAAGATTGTATGCATTATTTTCATGATTATTAAGAATATTTCTCTCTATCCTTATTACTGCAGAGAACAACCCCATGACCACTACTGTAATCAAAAAGCTGTGTTACTTAAATGCTAATCAAGTAAATTAGCAAATTAAATGTTCATTTATTTAATTAATTAATTTTTTTAATCCAGACAAAATAATTTTCATTATTGTCCTTTTGGCAGACTGGACTTTGAACATGTATCCAGATGCTTGTAGTGTTCAAATAACTTTGCCACTCCAATAAATAAATCTGATGAACAAACATCATAAATGGCTACCACTCAGGAATTAATGTCTTCAAAATACAAGCATATCTCACAATAGACAGTATATCTTGGCATAAGGAGTCTCAAGTGACCACAAGAGGCCATCACCACAGACACAAAGAAGAGTTATCTTAACTATATGCGGCAACAACTAAAATATAAAAATGACCAAAATATACATATATTGTACATACACGTGATGTGTGTAGATTGTACATCTATATAAAAAAATGTCTCATCTGTTATAGTTTCCACCTTACATACACACTCACTGTGATATGACACTATGGAAGTTTATGTCAGATTGTGTTCACGATTCCCTTTTGACGAGAGAAAAGTGACAAACTGAGCTTAACACTAAGACCAAAGCCGAGAGCCCAAACATGTTATCGCACATCAACGAACAACCTACACACTACACAGAGATGACAGTTAAATCCATTCCATATATAGAGAAGAGTCCTAAGTTTGGCTCAGCTTGTTGCAAATGGTTCTCAGAATAAGACAGAAACACCAACATCCAGATGTAAATGAGCAAAATACTAAGAAGAAATGGCATATTATCAATTGCATCACTTGTATCTCTCTCTCAGAAAAAAAGCTGTCTTGAAACAAAAAACAACATAACCTATGAATAAACAATTCGAAGCAATCCAAAGAATCCAATTAATGTTGAATGCGGCTGTGAATTTTTTAAAACTGAAACTCAATTAAGTGACAAAGCAGATAAAGTTGCCTACAGGGACACGTAAGATTCAAACTGCGGTAAACCAGGAAGACTGGCGAGGTAAGCGAACTGAATATTTAAGACTTTAAAAATGAAATATATTCCTGCTGTTTCTCAGCGCAGTCGCACTAGTCTTCGAACACCTATGGCAAGTTCACGGAGTCAACTTTAAACCACACTCAAGTACTTATAAATGGTAACAAACATTTCATGTCAATAAATATAGCAAAAACTGCGGAAAATTCATTAAACGAAGTCAAGGAACAGTGCATGCCACAGGACGACGAGCAAATCTGGCTGGAGGAGTGAGGGAACGAGTGGAAGGCAAGATCGGAGGTCAAAGGCAACAGAGAGATCAGGGTAAACGACAGGATCTTTATTATCTTTTTTCTTAAGCTCGTTTTTTAAGCTATGTTACGGTGAGGCGGATGTGAGCCACTCTTGTGTGGGTGATGGAAGTGGTGCGTGAATCAGGGACAGGATACGCTAAAGAATTCATCTCCATCGCTGGATTTCCTCCTCTCAAAACAGGCTTTTTTTAGTTGTTGTTGAAGGATTCTTTCCATTCATTTTTTTTCTCTCGGAGACATGGCGCAGAGTGGTGAGAGACAATCCACGGGGATGAGGGTGAAGAGAGTGGGGCATTTAATTGAAGCCGGTGTCAGTGTGGTAAGTAGTATGGTAACCGTCAGACGTTAGCTGGGTGGTTTCTGTGGCAGATGAGGGCTGCAACACGATGGGCTCACCTCCACCTGCCTCTGCAGAAAGATTTCAACAGGACATAATGGTTTGAACATAAAGAATCTGGAGGATAGTCAGAGTAGCTGTTTGAAGGTGGCACGTTATGGGCATATAGCACACATCTAACCTCTCTCATCGGACTGCAGTTGGGCCTCTAAGTCTTCAGGGGAAACATAGAATTCCTGTTCCTGTCCCTCAGGTGGCCGTGGTTTACACTTCCCACAGCAGCAGTTACAACAACAGCACAGGCAACAGCAGAAGTAGCAGCCTGTCGCCAGGCCACAGAAAATAAACAGAGCCTGTAGGGGGAGACAGAGAGCCACACAACAAATTAGAGTGAAAAAAAAAAAACATTTGAAATGACTGTGTCATTGTTTCTCAAGCAGCAAATGAGTATATTAGAAAGATTTCTCAAGGTTCGTTTGACACTGAAGACTGGAGAAATGTCTGCTGAAAATTCAGCTTAGCCAATACAGCAACAAATTATTTTAAACCTTACATAAAATACAGCCAAAAAAACTCAAGAGTCTTACCTTGGCCCACCAGCTGGATAGGACAAAGTAAGTGTTGACGTTCTCTTCTCCAAACTGTTCAGCCACATAAAGTCCCAGAGAGCCATACTTATCATAGATGTTTCTCTTTGTCGGATCGTTAAGGATGGCATGGGCATTGTTTATCTCTTTAAACTTATCAGATGCCTCAGGGTTGTCAGGATTCTTGTCAGGGTGATATTTCAATGCCAATTTCCTTTAAAAGATATAAAAAAAGGGCAAATAAACTACATTAAATGCGTTCAGATTTATGCATTTGGACATAATGAAAAAAAAATGTTGTCTGATAGGCTGTTACAAAATAAATAATAATTGATAATAAATCTAATAAATGGGAATAGATTTTATGATATTGTTTAATTTCAATATCAATTCTAAACTAACGTAAACAAATTATTAATTTGGTTTAACACTGAAACAAAAATATTAACATGTGTTTAATTAAAATCTGATATGGGCGCAGCCAAAAAGACCTGTCAGTATCACAAAAAATTATTTAGTTTTTTTAATAAATTAGAAAAATAAAATAAATTGAAACATATAAACTGACCTTTTAAAAAAAGAATAATTACATTTGATAAATTAGTCAGTATTTTCATTAATATCACACTTTAATTGTACAGTAAAATGTGTTTAGTATCTTTTTTTGGTATGAAAAAATGGTACTGAGAATCATGAAATATCATTCATGCATAATACAATATTATCATACCATGAAAATTTCACACTGTGATATCGCATTAAAAAACACTTCATAATGAGATCTATTACTTTTGTGTAGTCTTAGGGTAGGCTAAAACTGTGCATGGCAAACGGTCCCTGAATGCACTTAGTTTTATTGAGCTGCAGGCTTCCACATTGCTGTGTGCTGCATTTAGCCTATAAATATCTGATGAAAACTCCAATCAGTAAAAGTGAAAAGAAGAAGAGCAGAACGCAGTACAGAGGCCCTGAGGAAACGACTGAGCTTCTCAGACTCACCTGTATGACTTCTTGATGTCATCGACAGTGGCCAGTTTGTCAACACCCAGCACATGATAGAGTGATTCTCCAGAAGTGGAGAGACTGCGCTGCCTCTGCTGCTCAGCCATGGCAAATCAGGTCCTCAACAATCTGAACACACACAACACGCTAATATTACAAATCTCTTATAAAATACAAAGCATGAATATTGACGCATTTAATTTGAGCAACTGGGAACATCATAATGCAATATTTCCAAATGAGGACACTGGGCTAATGACAAATGACCTTCTCATCATCACTATTAATCCAAAATAATCATGAATCCTCATTGTTTGCTAAGGTCATCACCAATAGATCTTTTCTTGCACTCTCGCTTTTCATCAGGCTTTCATTTTCAGTAGTGCTGTCAAACGAGTAATCGTGATTAATCGCATCCAAAATAAAAGGCTTTGTTTACATTATATATATGTAGGCCTATGTGTACTGTGTATATTTATTGTGTATAGATAAATACACAGACAGTATATATTTTGAAAATATTAAATGTTTATACATTTATATATTTGTATTATTATATTTTATATAACATATTTAACATATAAACAATATATTTTTCGTAAATATATAGATGCATGTGTTTGTATTTATATATACCAAATAAATATACAGTATACACACAAATATTATGTAAACAAAAACTTTTATTTTGGATGCGATTAATCGCTATTAATCGTTTGACAGCACTCATTTTTAATCACCATAAGTTTACTTAAGTTCTTTTTAATTAATTTTATTTAACTTTTTGGATAAAATTGGAATATTCTCAAAATGAAGTGAGGTTTTATTTCATAAAACATTTAAGTAAACATAACATATAACCAAATGTCACAGATCTATGATTTGAGCAGAAAGCTCTTCCAACCCCCAAGTAGTTTGCAGTTCTGATCTAACCAACAAAATCTCATTCAGATGTCTGCTCTCATCAAAGTTTATTGACTGTTAATGAACCCTCGGAGTTGCTAAATATGTACTGATTATAAATTTGCCTCTAAAACCCAAGAGGACACAGAAAACGCATTATCAGAGAACAGCAGACATGCAGAGAAGACATGTCCGATATTCTCCAGATCATAGTTTGGGGTTTAAACACTAAAACCACTCAAGATAATTAGTAGTTTAAATGGATTTCAGATCAATACATCAACATTAGAGACTAAACAGATCAGCTGGATCTTTTAAAGACAGCATAAAGGGCCCAAACAACAATAAATATCATGCTGCTTTATGTCATAGCATGATGTTCAGGCTATTGACACAAGAACAGTATCACAAAGATGTTTCTAATGACAAGCTGCACACTAATACAGTAATGTTGAACAAATCCTTTACTACTGTAATGATGACCTAACTAGCACTCTAGTGATCATAAGCATTACTGATGATTCATCAGCTGACTCACACTTTTCCTGTCAGCTAATTCTTTCGTGTTGATCCCCAGAAAGAGAAATCGATACCACATGATTTCACGGGGTTCAGTTTCCAGCAAAACACATTCACAACCTAGCAGGGTGATGACGGATTTTTATAAGTGTCGCCTTGTGAATCAATCAAATCCATATTGTCATATGTAGACTGTAGGTTGCATGAAAGTCCTTAAGTAATCCCTGAGGTAAGGGATTTCTTTACGAGCGTTGCAACAAACCTCTTAACTGTCACCCTTACCAAAGTCTTTAAGGGTACTCTATAGTCTTTGTTTATACTAAGCGTTTCACGTTTCTTCCTGGCAACACACGGCAATGGGCGCCGCGGTTGCTATAGTTACTACATCTCACAATAAACATAAGATATGTATATCTCTGACAATAAACAGAACATAACGAAATATAAACCTAACCAACTAAAACACGAAAAAATAAACGAACGCTGCCTGTTTATGCGCTGTTTTGTGTAGAGTCGTTACCGAAGAAACTGCTTTGTATCTGCAGTGAAAGCGCCTCCTGCTGACCAACGACGGAAATTTTAACCCATGTTTTGAGGCTGCAAACACGCAGTTGTAAATGTGAACAGGTAGATCAACAAGAAGATAATCAATAATTGATTAATAATAATTGTTTAAACTAATTGTTTAAACTAATATAATAATTGATTCAACTCATTTTACAGTTTAATCCATTTTCTTAAAAAAATATATATAAATTTTGTTTTGTGAAAACCTGTAAGTCATGCTTTTTACAGTCATTTTACAGTTTAATGTGTTACCATAGTCATTACCCTACTATGCTCTTATGATATTTTATTTGTGCAGGTCTTAAAAAATGTCTTAAGTCTTACATTTGAGCTTAAAAATCTTTAAAATACTGAGTTTAAGATGACTTAAGGGAGCTGTTTTGGTGCCTTAAATTTATCAAGGTGAAATAATTACTTAAGGGAACACTTAGATAATTAAGGGGAATACTTAATGACAGCCTTGAGGTTCTTTAAGTTGACCCTTAGGATTTTTCTTGCAACCCAAGTTTCACAAATGGTTCCCTTAACTTTATTACTAAGGGATTTCTTAGTTTAAGGGCTTTCATGCAACCGGGCCCTGAGCCTTATTATGGTGTAGGCTACCGAAGGACATTAAACACAAAGACTGACACAGTTTCATATCAGCAGAACAATAAAGCAAAGTGTTAATCTGTCCCTCCATGTGCTTGCTTGTCTCATCTTGTCTGGAGAGGCCTGAGTTTGTGTCAAATCAATCTTGTACACCACAATAAGCTTTACTCAGCTGACTGTAGTACGTCCAACAGTTTACTCAGCGCTGCCACACACTAATAATTCAGACAAGCATTCAGGGCTCCTGAGGAACAGTGTTAGCCTCCTTAAAAGAAGATATTTGGGCACTTGTGTGTGTCAGATCAGGTAGAAAAATCTAATAATAGCTTTGGTGCATCGTTTATAATAGACCACTAAACACCAAACTGTGTTGTGAACTCTGATGTGTTCTGTAGCTAATGTGTCTTAAATTCATACGCTGTTCACTGTAAGTAGTGTTTAATATAGATGTTAATGATAACCATATAGGATAAAATGATGATTAAAATCCTTAGTATTACAGATGTTATGTGTTATGGTGGTACATTTTCCAGAAGCATCATGAGGATTGAGGAGCTGGAGAAACAGCCTGGCTGCATTTAGCCTCACATGAAACTTTCAAACAGACCCACCCATGATCCCCAACATGGTGTCTGTGTTGACAGCTCACAAGATTTAGTGACTAAGCCAATAAGCAAATCAGGAATTATAGGTAGTGTTTCATTAGCGGTTCTTGAACGCGCATTGTTAGGGATTCTTTAAAAGAACCGACTCAATCGATGTATTGACTCAACCTGGACGAATGACTCTTTTGAGTCGGTTCTTTTATTATTATTATTTTTTATAGTGGGACCAGTAAAGTGTGATTCCCAAACGAAAGACTGAAACTTACATCTGAATAACTGGTTGTTCAAATGGAAACGTGTAGTTAAATAACATTAAATAATTAAATATTTTAATTGTATATGTTACCAATGAAAAAAAAAAAAAAAATACTAGGACAAATCATTCCACTGCATATATTCTGCCGCTAAAAGTATGCGTAGTTAAATGTAATTTAAAAAATGTGTAAATACGCCTCATTTCTGATTTAATTATAAGCCTATCTGTTATATCGAAATCTTAAATTGTTTTATTACTTGGCAACAGAACCGGAATCGGAATCAAATTCCGCACGATTCCCTTCCTCGTCGTTTACGTTACAGATCGACACGCAACTGCGCTATTCGGTCTGCATGAAAGAGCGCTCGTTTTTTTAACAAGAAATGTCGCACTTTGTGTCCGCATCAAGGCATCTCTATTCAAATACAATGTTAACAAGAGAAAATACACGTACGATTCATTCACTTATATTATAAAGCTGAGGAGGGGCGATTTGCTGATGCGATTTTGAGCAACAAACGGCAGACCGTTTTTTTCCGTTCAAGAAAAAAGGCTGATTGCGATCTACTGTGTTGATAGATTACTGCAATAGATTACTTCACCAAACGTAAACGATTTATAGTTAATCTCTGACACGCTTCGCTTCTGCATCACCAGGAAGGGCCCCGGTGCTTTGCTTTGCTCTCCAGCATCCATATTCTCTGGCCTGTTAGCTCGCGCTCCCGTTTCACCACACAAGACCAATTCACCCAAGCCCACTTATAAATCAAAAGAGCAGGCAAAATGTGTTTTTTTCTTTAGGTGTAACGTGGTTTCAACGCATGCAAAGCTTACCGTTTCGTCGGCCCCAGCGTCGTGATTAATTTCTGTGCGTTAAAGAAACCGACGTTAAATTTGTGGTTGCATCCCCGTGAACCGCGCGATCACGTAAGTGTACCAGATGCAGCAGATCTCGCCAGGCTCCGCCCACCCGTGACATCACCACAACGACGTGCGCATCACCCCCTGTAGAACTAGGCCCGTTTCACTGGATGAAGGGGTCTTACACTGTCATCGAGAGGATATGGCGCAGAAGACAAAACTGTAACCCTTATATTACCTAATGCCATGTGTTTTTAAAGAGCGGTAAACAACCAATTTTGGTACTGTTTGTAATGACCCGAAATGTTTCATTGATTTATGATTTTTCATGGAATCATGCGGCTCTGATTTATCCTCTGTCTCCATCTACTGGTGAGTGAAAGGACTTGCATCGAATCATTTGTAGGCTGCACAAGAAACACAGACAGTTTAATTATTCTAATCATATTAGTGGAATGACAATTGTCCTGGCTTATTTTAGATAAATATTTGTTATACAAAATATAAAACGTGTGTCATTGCATAATTTTCAACCAGCCCTGCCAAATATTTTAATACACATTTAAATGAATAAAACATTATATAAAACACAAGTGTTGAGGAGTTTCAATCCATTTGTTACAAATGACAAATAAGGAAACACCAATATGTCTCTGAGGGGAAGAGTTTGTTTTCAGCATGATGTTGAGATAATCTGAGGCTGATCAACTCGTTTTGCTTCACCCAGCGCTATGAATATGGTGACACCAATGACGTTCACCACAGCCAGGACTGAGAACACATTCACCCAGGAACCCGTGACCTCAATCATGTAGCCAGACATGTACACCAACAACAAACCTGTGAAGTATAGTACAAAGAGAATAAGATATGGAGCAATAGAAAAATAGGTATTACAATTAACAGTACAAATGAGGTAGGATATTAGATGTAAGTAATTGCACAGGACTTGAAAGTGAACAAAATATTTTTCAGATTAGTTTAAATTATGAGAAAAAGTTAAAATTATGACACACTAAGATCGAATTTATAATTGTCTACATGGAGACAAAACTTTGAAATTATGGCATACAAAGTCATAATTATCAGATACAAAATCTAAATTATGATCAATAACTATTGTCATATAAAGTCCAAAGTGACAATTAGGATATAATTTGAAATGATTACTATGAAATAAAAAGCCAATTAGTGTCATATACTTCTTTTGTCATAATTTATATAATTATGTTGGTCATAGTTTTAATTTATGTAATCACAACGTTATGTCAACATTTTCAGATTAAGGATTACTTCAATATTACATTACTATTTACGTTTTTCTAATTGTCAAACAGAATTTAGATTGTGTACACTGACCTATCAAAAGGTACTTTAAATAAAATTTTTCAATACTCCTTCCACAAGTATATGAGGGCATTACATTGACTGTATACATGTAATTGGTTACATTACAGAAAAAAGATTATAACCCACCAGTAAAAGCAGAACATGTGTTCATAACCCCTGTAAGAAAGAGAGCACCATATTTAGAACAATGCTTAAAACATGTTGTGATAAAATAAAATAAAATATTCCATTATATGGACTCACCAAACAGGGCTCCTGCACATGATGGTGCCTGGTCATGCACATTCACAGACACCCCACTGCACATGAAAATACACACAAAGGTTACTCTGTTTTACTACCTCTTCACTATACAATCAGCTGTTGATTGGCTAAATCTTCTACACATTTATATCGGAGCATGAAAGATCTAATATACTGTGTATAGGCTGATAATGCTCTATGATCATTTTTGGATATGGCAGTTCATTCTAACCTGTTATTGAATGTGGACAGTCCAACAGCCAGAGACACACATGCCACAGCATGGATAAAGCTGTCTGTCTTACAGAGAAGGAAGATGAACACACTGGCTACTCCCATCGCAAAGAACTACACAAGCATGTTTCAAACAGACACACACAAACACAATACAGATTACATAATGCAATGTATTAATTGTTAATGTAATTTTACTGTATATCAGGTCACGTTAAAGCTCATAGCTGATGTTGTGTTACCTGCATCAGTTTCCTTACAGTCGTAGTCCCGCAGCCTGAGATAAAGACATTAATGTGACTAATTACTGACAGAAACATTAGGGTTACAGGGTAGTAACTGCCAGGCTAAGACATATAGAAATGAGAAAATGAAAATATTTTGCAATGTGGCGATTTTGTATGCAATTTGATTTGAACGAAACCTTTTTTTTTATTTGGAAAAATAATAAAGGAAGTAAGAAGGTCTACACCTAAACCTAATTGACAGTGTGGAATAATCAGATTGTATGAAAATGTACAAATGAGATGCAGAAATCCATACAAATTAGCCACCAATTCACTTTAGTTTTGAATTGCTATGAGATTGTGTTGGTTTTTTTCACCTTGCCTAATGAGATGATCAGAGATAGAGCCTCCAAACAGTGAAGTGGGCAGCGCCACAAACCAAGGCATCATATTAAACACCCAATCCTGTCATCAAACAAAATAGAGAATGCTTTAACAAATGACAACATCAAACGACCAGTCGCAGGAAAAAAAACCCCCATCAAATCCTCATGTGCTTCCTCTAGCCTGCCTGAGTGCACAAAACTCAAACGCCATCTTATGATTAAACATTTTGTTTAGTAATATAGTTAGATATTATCACTATTACATATTAGCATTATTGGTAAGTACACTGGGAGTGTAAACACTAATAAAAAGAGAAACAACCATTGAAATCAACTAATGTGCAATGGCTGGCATACCTTGGCAGAAGGAAACGTGTCTTTGAAGAATGTTGGTAGCCATGACATGAGTGTGTAATATGTGCTACTAAAGCAGAGATGAGCAATGATCATAGCCCTAAAACACATACACATTCAGTGAGCAAACTTCTGCATTAATACTCGCACATCTTTTAAAAGACTGACGTTTTAGGACTGAGTGTCCTAAAAATTTGTCATAGTGAGGGCTAATGACACAAAACTTTGGAATGAAAAAAACATTGAGGGATATATTGATGTTTTGAACCTCACCAGACACTAGGCTCTCTAAGGAGATTCAGCCATTTGATTTTAGAGGATTCAGACGCAGAACTACTGCTGATCCACAGTGAGTCGAGAGAGAAACCTGGACCTGTAACAAACAACCAAACAAACTCTGTACGGACACATTTAAAACGGTAACATATAACAAACACGATTTCTGAATACCTACGTGAGATTAAGATATAGCAGGGACCTCAGTGCAGAAATGTCTTATTCAATAGTGCTGCATGGTGGTGAGTCAGATTTTTAAAAACAGGGTGTTGTAAAATAACACTGGCAAAAAAGATCTAATTATTCTATTCACACAGTTGCTATGGAAAACACAAATACTGAAGCCAACACTGATTGTCTCTGATTTACTGTGACTTCTCTGAGACTTCATTGTATAAATTCTGGCCTTCAGAGGAATAAAATAGCACTCAATCAAGAATGAGTGCAAAATCTGAAGAACAATGCTACTTAAATTAAACATGTAAAGGACCACAATTTAAGTACCTTGCAGAAGACATTTCCATACACAACAGGTCCAGCAAATAGCAAGGAGACCAGCTCCATAAAACACACTCCCCCATCCAAACCAGTCCAGCATCAGGGAACCTACACCTCCAACCAGCAGCATCCTAAGAGAGACTGACATCTCAATGACAAAATCATGAATAGTGTGGAATAGGGGTGGGAGGAAATATCGATTCTTATAGAAAACTTTTATGATACGAAACTGATGTAAACACAGTCAGTTATGTTTTCAGAACAGGACAAAACATCTGATATGTCGAAACAGATCTGTGCGGTAGTATGATTGTAGCCTATGATTTATTATTCATTTGTAATTATTTTAAAAAGTAGCCTGTTTATATAATTTAATAAAAATGCACAAAATAAATCTGATATCAAATTTATATGAAAATGTAGCCATGTGCAGTAATATTGAAAGCTGAGGATGCAACGAATCGTGATATTAATTGAATCGAATCGTTGACATGATAATCGTAATGGAATCGAATTGTGAAACCAGTGAAGATTCACACCCCAAGTTTGGAACACTAAATTACAGTACGTAATTCAAGAGGTGCTTGCATACAAGAGTGAATCAGTTTTATTTTACACTTCAAATAAATAAAAATATGAATTCAAATAGAATGATTGGAAAAACTATTATTATTATATCTTACCCTAGGTAGCACCCACAGGCCAGAGTGCTCATCAATAAACCTCTCTCTCCCTCCTTCACACGCTGAGCACAGATACTGACAAGAGAAGGGTAGTGAACCCCTAAAAACAAAGAGAGCATAACACAAACTCACAATCATGTTCTACTGAGAATTACATTTGATCTTTAAGGGTCTCCTGAATGACGTTTCTTAAATGCCACATAAGAAAAAATGGTAACAAAAAAGTCATAAGTATGACACTAAAGTACTAAAATACTAAGTCACAATAAGATACTATAATTATGAGATAAAAAAAGTCTAAATTATGACACACTAAGCCATAATTATGAGATAAAAAGTCTAAATTATCAGATTAATGTCATAATTATGAAACATAAAGAGATAGTCTAAATTATGACATACTAAGTCATAATTATGTGATGAGAAGCATAAATTATATTTTATATGGGTGACACAGAATTATGACACAGAAATCCAAATTATGACAAAGTGATACTTTTGACCAAAAATTCTAATACATACTAAGTCAAAATTGAGATAGAAAGTTGATGTTTTTGTATAAAATTTGTATTCATTGACATATAAAGTCAAAATTATTACATTATACATATATATTTTTGTCACCATTTTGACTATTTAATCTCATAATTATGAATTTCTGTCTTAATTTTGACTTGTTATAATTTTTACTTTTATGTCATATACTGTATTTCATTTCAACTATTTTTCATAATCTCAATTTATTATGTCATAATTATCATTTACCAAAGGTGGAAATGTTCTCATGTGGTGGAAATGTGCTTAAATAAGTGGCAGAAAAAATATAAGTAAATGTAAAAAATGTATGTTGTGCAAAATGAACATTAGTCAGGGTGAGCTGATTCTGATTAAACTAACTTAGACCCACCCTAGTAATTACAGCCAATGCCCCCAGCAACCGAATTTCACAGACTTGCTGGTGGAAATTTCTAGTTCAAACATGTTGATAGATAACTAAGACTATTTCTGTCCATTTTTGAGTTAATGAGATTTTCTCTCTAAATTCCCCTCATTCTTCTTACAATTTTCTCCCCAGCTGTCTCTCACAATGCTCTCACCTTGCATTACACCCAACAGAAACCTGGTCACTGTCATGGTAACAAGAGGTCGGAGTCCAATGTTGGCCAGAAGCGGAGTGATAGCCATCATCACGGCCCAAGAGGAGGTGGACAGCAGCAGTACTCTCTCTCCTCCTATCCTGTAAAAACAATGTGCATCATCATCATCATCATCAACTTCTACTTTCCATAATTGATCTACAACCTGTACCCTTCACCAAAACACTCACCTATCACTGGCATGGCCACCAAGTACCTGAGTAAAACAGTAACCCCAGAAAAAAGCACCCAACACTATGCCAGTCTCGGTCTTGCTCCATCCAAATTCTTTTGCCATGGTGACGGCACAGATTGGCATGGCCATCCGTGACCAGTAGAGAAGACATGTGACTAACAGAAGCATCAGGGTCCAGGTCCGGGCCAGTGGCCTGCAGCAGGTGGGACATAATAATTACAACAGTGTATCAATCTGGTGACCCAGAGCACAGCACATTTTAGGTGCCTCACTTACAAATGTTAAATAAATTAGGCAGATATACAATTCATGGCATAGGATACTTATACAAAATTTTCAGTAAGCTTTCAAAAGACCTACAGTGGTGCCCAAAATGATTAGAACACTAGTATTTTCACCAGCTGAAAAATGGTTTTAAGTCAGTTATTTCTATCATTTGCTGAAGTGTGTCAGTAGGAAATATCATTTTACCATTAGTAGAAATCTAAATCCAGAAGAACTGTGGCAACGTCTCCAAGATGCGTCAAGAAACCTACCTGCAAAGCTACCTGAAAAACTATGCGCAAGTGCATCTAGGGCTAAAGCTGCTTTAAACACAAAGGATGGTCACACCAAATGTTGATTTCATTTAGTTAGAAGTTAATTTATAAAGAAAATCTATTTATGACAATATTTTTGACAGCATCCTCATTTTACAGCATTTTTACACAAGAGCCTAAAACTTTTAACAGTACTGTAGCTTTGCAGGTAGGTCTCTTGAGGCATCTTGCAGATGTTGCCACAGTTCTTCTAGATTTAATCTGTCTCGGTTGTTCTGTTTCTTCACGTCATTCCAGACAGACTGGATGATGATCAGATCAGATCTCTGTGTGGAGCACTGGCTGCTGTCAGACTCCTTGTGAAAATAAAAATGCCGCTGGATTATTACAACTAATGGCAAAATGGTAAACTGATATTTCCTGCTGACACAGTACAGCAAAGGATAGAAATAACTGACTCAAACCCATTTTTTTGCTAGAGATAATATTACTGTTCTAATAACCATCCAGTCTATCTAATAAACAAAAATTAACTTCAGAATTTTTTTTTTTTTACTTTGTCTTCATAATGCTCACTCAGAGCCACCTCTTAGCAATAAAGTTTTTTTAATTGTTCGTTTTTTTATGCTTTTGATGTCTGTTGAAAGCCCCTATGTATGTATCAAAGTTTCGCAACAGTGTTTTCAAACAACCATTCGGTAACCTCAGAATTTAATTATCTTATTGCACTGGTATTACTGTACCATGGTACATTTTGATTGATTGATTGATTGATTGATAGATTGATAGATTGGACTCATCCACCAAATACTTTATCAGGGGACTGCAGAGACAAGGTAGACAAGGTATTGCAACGATTGCCAGGAAGCAAAACTGTTTGTTGAATGCTCATATTCATCATGGATCACGGTATCTGAGCACAGTGTTTTCAAACAGACATCCTGTAACCTCAGAATTTGATTACAGTCAGCAAACAGTAAATACACTGTCAGTAACAGAGGTAACAGACAGTAACACATTACCAGTGCAATGTGTGTGTGTATACCTACATACATACTTGCATACATACATGAAACATAGTGTGTAGTGTGCAAATCGTCTACTTTGTCTGTTCAGTCCTTGATAGTCCTAACTCTCTCTCTCTCTCTTACTATAGACTACACACACACATACAGTTAGGACTCATCCACCAAAAAGGTGGACCGAATAGATAAAGAAGACGATTTCCACGCAACTATTGCCAGGAACCGAAACTAAAGAAAGGTGGATGTAGGAAAGCGATGCGAATTTCACTATTCCCGCTGATTATACGAGAATGATTAACGCGCTCCAGTGAGTTGTTCACAACAGAAATGATTGTTGATTCAATTGACGCACAAATACACTGAAATTTGGCATTGTTTCTAATCTCCTTTAATAAACTTGTTTTATCATACCTTGGCCATACTGTTGTCTTGTCGTTAATTTGCGTTATCTTTAGCCCGGACGTGTCACACACATTTCTGAACTGTGTTTTCACAGAGTCCACAGGTTTTTGAGAGTGGTCCGATTCTTGCTCCGCAGCCATTAAATCCAACAGAGTAAAAACCGGACCAGAGCCGGTTCTGTGCCGAACAGGAAAGTTTACTACGGCATTTATAAGAGCTCGCAGTAACAAAAAGGAGGCGGAAACGACCGCCGCCACACCTACATTAAATGACTGAAGAGCAACTCATCCTGGTTTGCATTCATTTTTAAGGTGATTATTATCTAGGAATGCAGTAATTCTTGTACGTGTAATCCTACAACACCGTTCTGTATTAATTCTCGGTCATCTCTATGGAATCTGGAGATTCGGCCTTAAAATATCTGATTTAAAAAAAACTCCAGTAAACAAAATCTACTGTGAAATCAACTTTATCCCAAACAAGCAGTACAAAATGTGAACAAAAATGAAAGACAAAAATCATAAACATAAGGCTTTAAGTCTGTAAGGACAACGTTTGTTATTTTGTAATTAAAATGGCTTATATAATGAAGGTCTAAAACTCAACACTGTTTACAGGACATTATCAGCATCTGTAGCTTCTCATTAATAAAATACGAAGTTGTTGCATCCTTGATCAAGATGGTTATATCAGTCTTTTTCTTTCAATCCAGGAGCTAATATTTCCCTCAAAAACAGCCTAATATAAGCATGAGGACATATTACTGCATGTGTATGTGA
This sequence comes from Acrossocheilus fasciatus, assembly GCA_036784905.1. Taxonomy (NCBI): domain Eukaryota; kingdom Metazoa; phylum Chordata; class Actinopteri; order Cypriniformes; family Cyprinidae; genus Acrossocheilus; species Acrossocheilus fasciatus. The sequence goes on along the minus strand of CM071945.1, from coordinate 12,582,335 downwards.
AACCAGTGAAGCAGTTGAAAAAAATATATAAAATCAAATAAAAATCACCAAAACCATAAGATATGACAGACTGAAAATGAGCACAAACAGTACCATAGGAATTTTCCATGTTCTTCAGAAAATAGGCTACCAGCATAGTAAATGGTAGATTACAATAAAAATTTAGGTTTACAGTTTTCAATCAGTATAATTTTGTTTGAAATAAAATCATATACTGTTGCTTAAGTTACTTTTTATAGAGGCATCAAGGAAAAAAAAAACATTATATATAGATTTATATTTGCCATCCAGTCACTGACTGTTCATAAATAAGACCAAAAAAAAAAAATCAAATGTGTCCATGTGGATTACAGTCTCTACTTGGGGTCCTCAATGGTGCCCTTGCTGAGATCTGTCATTCTGGAGTATTTCACTTTTTTCTGGTCCAGCTCGTTCTGAGCCCACAGTAAAAGCTTCAGCAGTTTTGCTAACTTTGGAGTAGATTCCCTGTTCTCATAGTCTAGAACAGCCTGGTTCACTTCGCTCCACACCTATAGAGGGAGACAGAACCCAGCATTAAGGAGGGAGGAACAAGTCCAGAATTCACACCAGGTACAGTAATGCCCCCTACTATACTGTATATTAACAGGAGAATAAACCGTCATAGAAATAAAGCTCACTAACCCGTTATGATGGCTATGTCCTACACAAATAAAGTCACATACCTTCTGCCTCTGCATCATGTTGAGCAGGTCTCCAAACGGCGATTCTTCAGGGTTGTCGAAGGCGAGCAGTGCCAAGGTTCGCTCCATCTCAGTAAGGCATTCTCTGCTCTCCTCTCCCTGTTCGGCCAGCTGTGACTGCGCAAACTCCAGAGCCGCCTCAGTCTCCCGCAGACGGATGAGCTCAATCAGATGCTGCTGCTACAAGAAAAGTTAACAACAATTTCACAGTAAGGGTCAGGTCAAGTTTTACTATTAGGATTGTTTTCTTTTCAGTACTTTTCAATTGTCATCTGGGGTGGAACAAGAGGCCTTCATTACTACATTTGCATTGTAGAACACAACATGCCAGTGGATTCTGTTATGGTTTACAATGGCTCTTTAAAATGCTCTGTAAGGCCTGGTTAACACCTGGTATTTAGATGTGCTTTCATTGATCTGATCACAAGTGAACGACACTAAATTAAAAAGAGTATAAACAAGCTTGTCTAATTTCAACCATTTTCAGAGGTAGTTAAAAGCAGATTGCTTTCATAGTGTAGTCAATGTGGTCAAATGCGTTCAAGCAACCACAAAAGACCATCGTCTTGCCACCCACTTCCCTAAGATGTAACAGTAATTGGACAGGTTTTGAGAAAGCACAACAAAACAATCAATTCAAACTATGATACATTGTGCCAAACCACACAGATTAGGATTGAAATTGCAGTTACCTTATGCCGGTTTCACACTGCATGATTTTAACCCCCTGGTTTTCACTCGCAGAAAGTTTTGTGGAAATGAGTGACAAGTGCATAGCGTGCATTATCAAAGACGGGTTTTTGAGAAAAGTGCTGTCGGCCATTCTCTGCATTTCTTCCTTCTGAAAAGTTATGTAATGTGTGACCCCTTGTCGCCGATCTGTCACAAAGTCAAAAACTTTGTGCAGTGCAGTGTGTGCCCAGCTTAAAGGCACATGAAACTCCAGACTCCTTTTTCAGAGATTTTAGCAGAGGTGTTTGTGTTGCACTTCACAGAAGACCATGTTAGCATCCATTCATTTTAATTGTTGGGGAAAACTGGTTATTTTTAAGCTTTTTTGCGCTATTTTCATCTTCCGGGTTTAAAATCTATATCGTGTTGACGTTACAATTTGTGACGTGGCAAAGGACTATAGTACATCGGTGACACATCGGTGTCTATTAAATTATTCATGAGACTGCGTGTTCTTATCCTATGAGAAGACGCTTTGCTTAATTATTCACAACAGCATCAGTTGATTTGCTATGACAGAGGCTTCAGACTGTGAGATCGCGTACATTAACTAAGAGAAACGTTCATGGATTGAAGGAGAGTGTTTGTTTTTGCTTTGTAATAAGAGTTCGGCACAAACGCGATTCATTCACTTGAGTGTAACCATGTAACCATTTTTACAGCTCATCAAAAGGCTTATATAAACGCCACAGAATAAGCCTTAAAAGTTAACAGAGATGCAACAGTACGTTCATATATGTTTTTTTGATGCAGAGTGCAAATGGCTGCGCATTTACTTGTGTTTTTAACTCGAAGGGAGCGAAATGAAGCTGTCTAAACCCGAAGTTGACCATATGTCCCAGACATGTTCTAAACTGCCTATATGTTTTCCTATTTACATTCTCTCTACAGTTCTCATACATTACACGTATGTATACTTGCATTGTTTTGACTGTTCTCTCCAGATCCCACCTTCTTACATGCCACAATTGATCAATTATTTGTACAAAGTCTAAACGCTATTGGTCAAACTACTTTTCAGTAATTACCTTCAGCAAGCATGAAAACAAAGCCAAAACCCAGACGTTTTAGGCAATTTATAAATCCAGGCCAGGAAATGTCCAGTAAAAAGAAGACAAATGGTCACCATGAATGCTTTGCATTCATATTTGTATTTGCGTGCCGCATTCAGGCCTCTTGCAAAAGTGATGTAAAGTGTGACAAAACAAGAACGGACCATCTAGACAAAATCCAAGCGGGAAACACATTTAAAACACAACTTAATACCAGGTGTGATCTTGACTTTTGACATTTCCCTCCCTCCCAGCATGCCCATATAAGGTCAGATGTTTACCTGAAGGTGGAAGTAGAGGTATCGATTGGTGTCAAGGAGCTCTGGGTGGAGGCTGTTAATGAGTGCAATGGCTTCCTGGATCTGACCTTTCAAAACCATTTCCCTGATCTTTATCCTCTCATCCAGAGAGTCTAGATCCACATTCGGCTCAATCCCAGATTCCATACGAAACTTCTCTGCAGCCTCTTTAAATCCCTCTGTGGATTACAATCATGATCATATTCATATGTTTAATTTACACATATCTGTGCATTTGACTTGAATCAAGCACTATAAAATAATACTGACATACCTGTTACTAGATAGTTCATGATGAGCCTGTTCATATCTGCCCTCTGAATGTGCACATTATTCAGTTTATCCATCCATTCCTCCTTTGTTATATCCTCGGGCTTTTCTGAATAACTCATCATGGATGTACTGTGGTAAACAAGACATGTAAAAACAACAAAAAACATTTTACACACAAACAATATAAAAATGCATGTGCACTCACTTTTAAATGCTACTATCAGAGAAGCAGTTTGACTCACTTTTAGTGAACAATGTTTCTGGCTGTCCGTGTTATCAAAAAAGAAGCCTATTTTCGCTTTTAAGTAGTCTAAGGTCGCGATGTAGGTGTTTGAAGGTAAATGAATGAACTGCACTGTGCACGTTCATATTTTCGCGGTGTTTCTGCTCATAGACAGCACAACAGAGCAGCCAGCGGCTCACTGGCCAGTCAACAGAGTAACTTACGCGACGAACGAATTTGGAACGGTAACACTGATGCACTTGACAGGTTTAAAATTATTATTATTCGCATTAATTAGTTTTGCTTTTATCGAGGCATGAAAATAAACAAGCTCCGAGTGCATGAACCACAGCAGCGCGTGAGACTTACAGACGGGCTTGTTCGGCTATTTTATAACAATAACATTTGCAAATGACCACGCATGAAAACAAAATAATAGCCAGTTATATTAAATTTAACGGTTGTTTATTCATGTTGTTTGTTTGTTTTCCGCAAAATATGAAGAATGATGATAAAATACTTACTGTTTACGGTTATAAATAGCGGTGGGCCTCAGCGAAGATCACGCGATAACAGAGCTCTTAACGAGACTTGAGGGGAAGTAAGTGATTGGTCAGATTAATGACGTCACGGTTGCTGTGGCAAAGCTGCTTAAGGTTGCCAGATCAGGTGCACAGTGAAAATGGACTGATCATTCAGATTTATTTTATTTACGGAACGTTAATATCTGGAAAAAGTATTTATTTATTTATTTTTAATTCGATTTTATTTGCTTGGAAAACATTTTTTTTTAAAAATGAAATACTAGGCTAATTGTTTGAACTAATATAAAATGCAGATTGCGTTTATAGCCTACCTAGAAGTCGAAAACTCTCAGCTTTTTTTTACTGTTAATAGTGTTTTTCTTACAGTCGGCATGAAATTAAAATTCACTCTATCTATCTATTTTTTTTTTTTTTAATGTAGGCTATTGTAGATCTTATTATGACTAATCAACAGTGCATCTTTCTTTCTTTCTTTCTTTAAATTGACCTAAACAATATTTCATACCTGGACATTAGCTAATGACCTAATATCTTTTTAGTATTGACTTTAACTTCTCCAGCAATTTCAGTGTTTTGTTCATGAAGAGATACATTATAACAATAATCTTTGATGGTTTACCTTGTTATTGTTAACCTTCACAAAACAAGCTCGAATTCGCCTAATCCTCTTATCTAACACAATGCTGTTATTGCAAAACGGGCATCAAAATATGGTCCAGAAAGATAATTGATGTCTCAGAGATTAGATGAGACTATCACCTTTATTATGTGGACCAGATGAGAAATCCCCCCGGTGGAGGGGGAGAAGGAGGGGGAGATTTTTGTTGCAACATGTCTAGATAATAAAGTACAATACAATAAATCTTTTGTTTACTTTCACTCCTCATAACATTAAAATGACAACAGCCGGTAAATTGTGATGATGATGACCAGAGGAGCCAATGAAAATGTGTGTTTTTTTTTTGTGTGTGCTTTGAGGTTGAACCACACCATATGTTATTTCTCAGACAAAACAGGTGATGCAATAAAACTTTTGTCTGTGACATATTTGTATTGTGTGTGATTTTATTTCATATATTTATTTGTTAATAAAATCAATTGTATCAAAGTCTGACATTCTGTAAACTAACAGGCTAACTGTGATTTTGAGGGTATGAGTATTATTTTTAAACCCTCCATTTCATAAAACAAAAAAAAAAACATAAAGGTACTCGAGTGTATCTTTGCGCCCAATTAAAGAGGTTATAAAGATAAAAAATCTTGGGGTGGCTGCATAAAAGGTTTAGACAAATATTTTTCTTTAAGACTGATCATAACATTTCAAGTTGTTTACATGAAAATGGTCTAATTTCGATCTGAAAAATTAAAAGACTCATTACCCCTTGACTAACATCTAGTCAGATTAAAACAGTCATAATGGCTAGGTTTATGGAACTGGACCCAGATTTTATATTTTTCATTATCTTCATGTGTACAAGTTTCCTTGGTTCTTTTTTATATATGTGTATGGTTTCTTTTTTTTCTTTTTTAAACACCATGCTTTCAAAGAACTATAGAAAAGTATTTTGTGGAAATATGGTTTTATGATTATTTAAAAACTATACTCTATTTTTGCATTTTGTTTTAATGATGAGCTGCTTAAGCTTGTGTAAACTATTTACATTCTGACCATGTTTTTGAATAGCCTAACTCCATCTGCCATGTTTCAAAATACATAAAATGAATAAACAGGTCTCCTTTTCAAAAACAAAACTCTAGGCTACTTTTGAAAACTCAAGTCCATTTTTTATTTTGATTACAATTCCACAACAGCTAAAACATAAGTGACAGAAAATGTGACTATGAGGTTTCAGATTTCACATTCTTCAGAAAAAACGATTCCCTTTTCACAGTTTATTTACAGTGTTGGATTAGAGATCCCATATTCATGTTAGGCTACTACAATATTTATATAAAGAACTTGTGTGTGGGGGCAATTGAAATACATTTTAGTATGTATTTATAGATCACATTGTTCATAATTGCATATTAAAAAATAAATAACACGCTAAAGACTCAATCTGACAATATATGTGGTGTCATAATAATATTCCGTGTCACGTTCTGCTCAACTATCCTCCGCATCTCCCTCAAGGCCCGAGCTTGCATCAGGATGTGGTTTTTGGCCAGGAGCACCGTCGCTATCTTGGAGAGTTTTTTCAGGTTTTGATTCGGTGTGTACGGTATGACCGCTCGCAGGTCGTCCAGCGCGTCGTTAAGATCGTGCATGCGTCTCCGTTCACGCGCATTGATAAGCAGCCGCAGCGCTCTGGGCTTCTTGACTGTTCCGCTGCTCGGCACCGAGTCTCCGTTAAATCCATTTTCCAGACACTGAAAACTTTTTCTGTCCATCTCCGACGCTGTCTCTTCGATTATACGATGTCCCGTGGTTAATTCATCGGAGGGGTGCGTGGGAACTCCTTCACCGAGGCTCTGACCGTAGGGCGAGCTGCTCACGGAGATGTGGAAGCGCAGTTCACAGTCTTGGTCACCAACCGGCAGTGGATTCATTCTCCTGATATTCATTCTGTCTGCAAATATGACTGTAGCCTATTATTTGCCCACGTCCCTTGTCGTTAGAGTTTGCTGCAGTAGACGCCTATTTGACCTGTCGAAACTTTTGAAGGATTAACAGTCTATCCAATCAAATCTGCGTCCCGTCACACAAACAACAAACAGGTGCTGTTTTTATGTATTAGGAACCGTATTGTTTTGCAGTCATAATAACAGTGATATTAAAAATATGTTTACTTGATGTTAATATGGCATTTTGCTTTTATAAACATTTAGTCGACATCCAAAACTGTTCATAATAGTCAAACTGAATATTTTGGGGATAAATGTTAAATGTCAGTAAGGAATTGTAGCCTAAATGAAAGCAAATAGGCTAATCAATAATAATATAGAGGCTATTTAATTATTTTAATCAATTATATAATATTTTTATTGTCATTTATCATTTGTATGCCAACTGGTCAAATATCTGCTCCAGAGAATTTGATATTGTTGATATTCTGTCATAGGCTATAAACCGACTTGTGAGGAATGGAAAAGACTGGCTTTGCTTTTGGAAACTGGGTCATCACGCCAAATTACTACTGAGTGTGAGACATTTTCAAAAATCTCCCTCAAAAACTCGGAAGGAAACTGGGCTGCACACAAACACTGTTTTTGATAGACAATAGGCCTATGGTAATAGCAAATGCTAAAAAATTAATGTTACATGATTTATTTTAGGAAAACAGTTGGCCCCCATTGTGTAAACAGATTTTATGTCAGTCAAAATGATATAATAAATGACAATATTCCTCCCACACCCGAGAAATGCCCCAAACAAGTCTGATTAATTAGTCATCATTTACTAATGCAAATGAGCATGATTAAAATTAGACTTGCAGCAGTGGAGAAATCCTGGAGGGGGTTGATGGAAGGCAATCCAGTATTTTGTGATAAGGAGAAATACATCTGTTCAATAAGTAAGAGTTGATGGCCTAATTTGTTTATTCTAATCATTCAAATGCAAACATGATTCTATTAGCCATTAATGACAGACTCAGAGAAATTATATGAAATATTTGAAGAAGAAAAAAATATGGATTATTCGCAGTGCTGGATGAGCCCGGTCTCATGAAAATGCGTATAAATAGTATGCCAAATACAAACAGAAAATCAGAAATTGACTTTGGTGTGCATATGATACGCACGTCTTTTACGTGCATACGCAATTTGTTGGAGTGCATATGATACACCGTTTTCACGTGCATATGATATGCAATGGATTGGAGTGTGGGGTAGATGCTTATCATATGCACTCCAACAAATTCACTATCTCAACGAATTAGAATACTTCATAAGACCAATAAAAAAAAAAACATTTTTAGTGAATTGTTGGCCTTCTGGAAAGTATGTTCATTTACTGTATATGTACTCAATACTTGGTAGGGGCTCATTTTGCTTTAATTACTGCCTCAATTCGGCGTGGCATAGAGGTGATCAGTTTGTGGCACTGCTGAGGTGGTATGGAAGCCCAGGTTTCTTTGACAGTGGCCTTCAGCTCATCTGCATTTTCCTCTTGACAACACCCCATAGATTCTCTATGGGGTTCAGGTCTGGTGAGTTTGCTGGCCAGGCAAGCACACCAACACCATGGTCATTTAACCAATTTTTGGTGCTTTTGGCAGTGTGGGCAGGTGCCAAATCCTGCTGGAAAATGAAATCAACATCTTTAAAAAGCTGGTCAGCAGAAGAAAGCATGAAGTGCTCCAAAATTTCTTGGTAAACGGGTGCAGTGACTTTGGTTTTCAAAAAACACAATGGACCAACACCAGCAGATGACATTGCACCCCAAATCATCACAGGCTGTGGAAACTTAACACTGGACTTCAAGCAACTTGGGCTATGAGCTTCTCCACCCTTCCTCCAAACTCTAGGACCTTGGTTTCCAAATGAAACACAAAACTTGCTCTCATCTGAAAAGAGGACTTTGGACCACTGGGCAACAGTCCAGTTCTTCTTCCCCTTAGCCCAGGTAACTGATGTTGTCTGTGGTTCAGGAGTGGCTTAACAAGAGGAATACGCCATTCATGAATCGATTTGGCTTGACAATCCTCATAAGGCTGTGGTTCTCACGGTTGGTTGTGCATCTTTTTCTTCCACACTTTATCCTTCCACTCAACTTTCTGTTAACATGCTTGGATACAGCACTCTGTGAACAGCCAGCTTCTTTGGCAATGAATGTTTGTGGCTTACCCACTTTGTCTTCTACACAACTGTCAGACCAGCAGTCTTTCCATGATTGTGTAGCCAGTGAACCAAACTGAGAGACCATTCTGAAGGCTCAGGAAACCTTTGCAGGTGTTTTGAGTTGATTAGCTGATTGGCATGTCACCATATTCTAATTTGTTGAGATAGTGAATTGGTGGGTTTTTGTTAAATGTGAGCCAAAATCATCACAATTAAAAGAATCAAAGACTTAAAATACTTCAGTCTGTGTGCATTGAATTTATTTAATACACGAGTTTCACAATTTGAGTTGAATTACTGAAATAAATGAACTTTTCCACGACATTCTAATTTATTGAGATGCACCTGTATATCACATGACCTCGTAGTTAAGGACTCCCATTCTGTCTGTCAAACATAATAAAACTATAGGAGAGGAGGAATTGAGGGCACAACAATGGAGATGCAGAGATCACCCAGTGACTGATGTAATAATGTATGGAAATTGAAGCACACCCTCTCATCGCTATATTGCTGATGACTTGAAGGTGCCCGCCAATTTCTATTCATTCTGTTTCTATGTTGAATTAGATTAGACTGATTAAATAAAGATCATAGTTAGGTAAATAATATTGTAATGTAATGATAATGGCTGTAATGACCGCAATTGTTTCCATATTAAAATTAAATTATATTTAATTATCCCAGTTTTATATAGGCTATATATATATATATATATATATATATATATATATATATATATATATATATAGTCATGGCCAAAAATATAGGCAAATATGGTAAATATGATCAAAGAAGGCTGTGAAAATTAATCTGCATTGTTAATCCTTTTGATCTTTTGTTTAAAAAATTCACAAAAATCTAAATATTCATTGGATAATAAGAATTTAAAACGGCTGGAAATATCATTATGAAATAAATACGTTGGACACAATTATTGGCACCCCTAGAAATTCTTATGAGTAAAATATCTCTGAAGTATATTCCCATTCATATTCACAATTTTGAGCACTCCAGGGTGATTATGAACATGAAATTATCCAGCCATGGCTTCCTGTTTCACAGAAATATAAATAGGAGGGAAAACAAAACCCAAATTCCCTTAATCATTCATCACAATGAGAAAAACCAAAGAATATATTTCTGATGTGCAGCAAAAGATAACTGAGCTTCACAAATTAGTGAAGTGGCTTTAAGAAAAGAGCTAGAGCAGTGAAAATTCCCATTTCCACCATCAGGGCAATAGTTAAGAATTTCCAATCAACATAAAATGTTACGAAACTGCCTGGAAGAGGACGTATGTCTAATGCACGGTGAGAAGGAGAGTACTGCTCTATTTTTGATGTTGTGGGCCTATATCTCTGCTGGAGGTCCTGGACATCTTGTTTAGACACACAGCATCATTGATTCTGTAAAATACCAACAGATAAAAAATCAAAAAGTGACTGACTCTGTTAGAAATCTTATGGGCCATGTTTGGATCTTCCAACCGTACAATAATCTAAACACAAACCTCAAAATCAACACAAAAATGGGTCACTGAGCACAAAACCAAGCTTCTGCTGGCCATTCTAGTCCTCTGACCTGAACCCTGCAGAAAAAGAGTGGGGTGAACTGAAGAAAAGAAGCACCAACATGGAGCTGGGAATCTAAAGGGTCTGGAGTGATTCTGGATGAAGGAATGGTCTCTGATCTCTTGTCAGGTGTTTTCTAACCTCATCAGGCATTATAGGAGAAAATTTAAAGCTGTTAAACTGGCAAATGGAGGTTTCAAAAAGTATTGAATAAAAGGGTGCCGTTAAATGTGGTGAATGTGTATTAGAGAAAAACATTTATTTCATAATGATATCTCCCTCCATTTTAAATTCTTATTATTATCCAATGAAAGGTTAGATTTTTTGTGATTTTTTTAAATAAAAGATCAAAAGGATTAACAATGCATATTCATTTTCACAGACTTCTTTGATCATATTTACCAAGGGGGCCGATATTTTTGGCCACGACTGTATATATATATATATATATATATATATATATATATATATATATATATATATAAACTTATACAAAATGTACCCACAATATTACAATATCAGAATCACAAATAAATCTAAATGGATCTCAGCTACCCACTACTGTAATCAACTCTGTGAAACCGCAGATGCCAGGTAGACAGTCACACTTTATCACTTATCAGCAGATTCACCCACTGGACGGTTGGCTGTGGGGAGATGGGGGTCCCTGAGTAGGAAGTGGGGTGAAAGTAAAACCCGTTGCTGGGCGACTGAATCATAGTTGCTATGGTGAACTTGAGTTGAGCAGCTGGTCCAATCAGCTGAGACATGTAGGGCAGAGTGGATCTCATACTGAAGAGAGTGATGTAGAAACACGTGGGAGGAAGAGAGGAAGAGAGAAGGAGGGTGGGAGAAAGAGAGAGAGGGAGAGTGGAAGTAAAAGAGGGTGCAGAAAAGGAAGACTGTAAGAGGGAAGTTGTAGAATATGATCAAACAGGATGAAATAAGGAATATTTCAAGTAATAAGGAAGATATAGATAGTGAGGGGGGAAAAGCTGAAAAAAATATATATACAGTATATAGTACAAAATATTTATGTAGGCCTACTAAATGTATTTTATACACATTCATTTTTGCCTAATTTTTATGTATTTTTTCCCTCTTTCATTTATCTTATTAAAATATATTGTTTGCTCTGTTCTCAGGACAACCATTTTATTATTTGTCATAATGTTATACATTTATGCAATTTATTAATTATGATATGTGACCAAAACAGTTGTTTGATATTTTTGTATGTTGCCTTTTAGCCTATTTTTTTTTTCTGTTTGTGAATTGTTTTGTTTCATTATTGCTTTAGCGTGTATTTGAAGAGTTCCAATGCAAAAGCCTCTAAAAGCCATCTAGGTCAAAAATGAGATTACAATACTGAGTGAATGCTCTCCACACATAGTATATGTTCATCAAGTACTTTCACTTCAAATGCGCTAAATCCCAGCCTCAACCTATTCAGAAGTACCAGTACTTACCTATACATAGTAGCCAGAAAGAAATGCTAATTTTAAAGTAAAACGGCAGACGTAGTCTTCATATATTAGCTATTAGTCTAGGCTATAATTTTCATTTATTTATTTTTTATTTTTTTTGTCGTCAAAATTAACTCATTGCAATATTTTTTTTAAACGACCAAGTATATTAAAATTAATAATCCCTTAGAATACGGGGCTTCTTTGACCTCGACAGCAGGGTTAGATAACCTATACATGACAGTAGAAGCAGGTGCAGGCAGTTACTTAAACTCAAAGAGCTTCCTCAGCTCTTATTCATTTACATTATCTTGATTCCTCGTCAATGACAAAGCAGCCAAATCGCGCCTCTGCATCACCAAAGCCTCCCTCCTGCACTGATTCGCATTAGTGGTGTCGTCTTGTGACGGAGAGGCCCCTGTCGCGCTGTGGGGTGGACGGGCCGCTGAAGTGCAGGGATGCACGGGATGAATGGTCCGGCCGGTATTGTAATGCAAAGACAAAACTCCTCCCTTGCGCAACGGAGAAGGAAGTAGGCCCAAAATATCGCTTCAGGGGAAGAATAAATAACCGTTTTCCCGGTTGAGCATCTATTCTGGGATTTTACACATTTACAGTCGAACTGAGGGGGATTGGAAATGAGGTGAATTCAAGATGGTGGATGGATTATAGACTACTGCAGCAAACTGTCAGGTCCATGAAATCGCGCGTGGGTTATGGGCTTCCTAAATATTCAAATCCCTTCACTTCCTATCCTCCCACTGGCTCTCATATGTAGAAATTAGATGAGCCTATTTGTTTACGATTCACAAATGTTTAAGATAATTCATGGAAACTCGTGCAACCAAAGAATCTGGGGTAGTGTAGTGCGCATCAAATGTAGCCTATTTGGACCGCAACTAGGGTACATAGCGTAGCCTATTCTAAATTTTCGAATTAAGGTTTGAACCCTCAGTGAATATGCAGGATATGTATAGCTTATACTTTTAAAAAGCGATTGCAAACGTTTAACTACAAAAGTACGAAAGATCGCAAGGTGCAAAGTCACGCTCACAAATCTCTTTCAGCAACAGCGACACTAGCGTATTTTGCTACAAAAACATCGAACATAAAATCCATAAAAGCGGTCCATTTTATTTATCACTGTTTTATAGATTGACTCATCTCTCTCTCTCTCTCTCTCTCTCTCTCTTTTTAAAATTGAAGGTAATTGGCGGTTAGCTTATCGCTAGGCGCGCCACAAAACTGTTTCCAGAGATCTTCCCCGAAAATTATAGTCACTGAATTAAAATCATTGAATAATTCGCGCATGGACTCTACTTATTTCGCATTTCTTTGATTTTAATATTTAGCTGACGTATTTCAGATTTATTTTTAGCTATTAGGCCTACATTTTAGACTAAATGTAGCCTACCACATCTTTCCATAAAAGCTCAGGATCTGCATGCAGGGCAGGTTTGAGACGGTGGGGATTGAATAGAATTGTCGATCCCTCTCTAAAGTCTGGAAATAAATTAGCTAAAAGTATGCGAAGCAAGTGATAAACCATTAAGTGACCGTGGCAGACAACGTTTCGAGTGCTCGGGGACATTTCTAACAGCAGCTGTGGTTATGAACAATTTTGGGTAGCTACTACAGCAACTCAACTGAATGTAAAGGGCGCTAATGGCTCTCAGTCCTCCGAATGTCAGCCTCACTGGTTTTCAAGGGCACCGTACTGATGGGGATTTTGTTAACGGGAGGGGAGGGGGCCTTCGGTGCGGCTCATGACGTCACCGTGTCCCGATGTAATCCTCTCGCGCTTGAGTCCTATCAGCAGAGGAGGGCGAGCGCGCGGGGACGCGAGGAAGCACTAATCTCTCCAGAAGGGATCAGCGCAACCAAGACGCAAACGAGGCCATTTAACACTGCAGCAGAAGACGATTACGATTAAAAGCGGGATACAATCGGTGTGTTTCGACGGTAAACGACAGGCGTGACCTCTTTGCTCGTTGCGGGATGCAGGAGGGATACGGCGGCAGCTCAAAAGATGCTCGACGGAGAAAATGGAGCATCGTGTTTACGGGGGACTTTAGTGGCGTTTCAGTCATTTTGTTTGTTTTGGCGGTGATTTTATTTTGAATAAGGTTGGTCGACAGCTTTTTGTAAAATAGTTGATTGTGTATTTTGAGATTTTAATAGTGTTTTGTTTGCACTTGATGTAGTCTAAGGGATGCACTACTGCAGAGGTCAGCAAAATGAGTGAGAATCATAACAATGCGCGCCCTTCGGACGGATGCTACCTTCTTCATTGCTTTCATTCTGTCGCCTGCAATGCAATTCCTTGGTCTGTACGACAGCGATTAATTCATGATATGCTATATTTGGGCATTGACATTCTTTTTGAATTCCTAACCGTACTGCCACTGAGGCACACAAATCCCAGAGACCCAAAAGGAGGAGGACAATAGCCATGGCTGCTTGAATTGAGGCTGCAGAGCAGCTCTTCAAGGGAGTGAATATAGGCCACTGGTTGGCCTGCTCTGCGCAATATATGCGTTGGTATTTGACTGTGTTTCACGCGAAATTGAAATAGAAGACACTATTGTGATTGTAATTTTGACGTTTTGTCGTCGGCGTGTTGTCAAAACGCATTACGACATCCCTCTTTGCGGTACTCTTTGAAGAGCAGCCTGCTCTGGCGTGCGCGCGTCATGGAGGGTGGTGACACGGGCCCGCCACTCTGCGTGTTCACGGCGGACCTTGATTTAATATCCATACAATTAAGGCACGCGGTGAATGCCAAGAGAGGGGCCTTAAAACGGCGAACCTGTATCGTTTAGGAAAATGAGCAGCAGAGATGCGCAGATCAGAAGTGAAGGCTAGTAAAGCCAAAGAGCTGAACAGGAACCGAGGCCGCTTGGTTTGCAGGCGCATGATAGGAATATTAATTTCGGGAGCTGACAGGAATGTGAAATTCCTCTTCTAATTCAAAATATATTTTTATTTTATTTTGAATATCACTAAGTCTATTTCTACTCGTACACGAGGTCATTTTCATATAGCCTAGTAATAATAATAAAATAAATTTAAGACTATTTAATAGATGCTTATATCCCATGATTTAATCATGCCATGCAGTGTAAACAACATAAAGAATATGATAGGCATTTGCTAATATAGACACTGCACTGCTTGAAGGAATCTCGAGTAAATATTTCAAATGTCAGATATACATGAATGGTTTTTGTGTACAAAAGAAATCTGTTTCCTATTGCAAAACTGAAAATGCAGAAAAACCGAAGACGGAAGGTCAATGGTATATCCTGAAAAGAACGGCTAATCAAACGTTACCTGCATTATCATGTTCTGTGATCACTCTTTGGTCTTTGATTTGTAATGTGTATTGAGCATATACTTAGAAATGCTGCATTCATCTGAAATATATGAATATGTTTAGAAAAAAAATACTGCCAAAAAAATGGCAAGTCAGGAGGACATTATTGTATTGTAACACAGAATTTTCAAATATCAAAACTGTTCAATCTTTTAATCCGCATAGAGCATCCTCTGCCAAGACCTGTCACTTCCTTCCACACTTGCTTTGTTTACCTGTCAATAAACCCTTATTTCATGCAAATCTGTTGCCTGTCTAGAAATCTTGCTTCAAGTTTTTATTTCTGGCCAGAACTCTACTGTTATCTAGATGAGTAGAACAAGATGGCAGCCAATCATTACAGATGGCCCTGTACTCAGATATCTAGATATTTAACTCTCATACAAGAGCGATAGCATTATATTTTCAGCTGTTTCAGTAATAAATACAACACCTATTTCAATATTTTTATATGACCTTTAGGAAATCATATAGCTATTTATATGACCTCTTCATTTGACCAGCATGCTGATGTAGCTCTCATTGGCGGTTTATTTTAATTAACGATGTTCCATCTCAGCAGTCTTAAGAAATTGGCAGGTGTGCACATAATAAATAAAGCAGGCTACCATCTTTACACTATTCATCTTTGCTGTATAAGGCTTATAGCACAATGCTTGTAGATAAACACTGCTCGTTCTCTTCAACTCAACAATGAATGGTTAAGGTGGAGTGCATAAAATATTCTTTGCACTAGTACCTGCATATCTAAAAAAAGACCAATAACACAACCTTAGAAATTTGTTTACAGATGAACTATTTAACCCTTTCAAAACTTAGCCGAAAGGGACATTTATGAAGCATTGGTGAATATACGGAGATGGAATTACAGTATTACAGGAAGCTTATTTTACAGATTTCAGAAGTGACAGTGACATATGTATCCTGTGGTGTTTTTGAGACTCAATCCCCCCGCCCCCACCCCCACAAATAACAAATATACGGCCATCATGTCTTAAAATTAAGCAGGTTTATCCTATGTGTTCATCAAAGGAGATTTCTTAAAATTGAAACCGTTAGGTGAGTGCATGTGAGTAGGTTAAAAAGTGATACAGGACTGTGTTTTAGGCATCTTGGTGCAGAAACAATTAGTATAGTAACAACACAGACAGTTTTTCCAACAAAGCAAGGCAGTAAAAAGAACACCTTCAAACACCAATTACACCATATAGTATTATTTTAATAATGAGCATGATCAAATCTAAGAACGTGATAGATAGTGACCTTCCAATACAATGCATATTCATTTCAGGGGTGACTTAAATGTTTGTCTTGTAACTCTTTTTTAATATTTTTAGTATTTCATATATTTTCATGAATCTTTTGTTATATGACTATAGAAATCTGAAACCCTCACACGGTTCAATTCCGCTCTCCCACACACAAACACACAGAACAGCAAGCAGGTCCTAAAAAAATCACGCACAGAAACCATATACTCTTTTTTTTGTTTGTTTGTTTTTCTTACTTTTAACAGTAAATCAGTAACATTAATTTTCAGGTTACACATTTGAGGCGTTCTTCGTTATTGTTATAATTATATGATCCTACGTTAAAGCTTAGCAATATACTGAGGACATGGGGAGGGAAAAAAGCGATAAAATGAAATCTGTTAAGAAAGGACAAAGAACGAAACAAAAAAAAGAGGTGATGCATCTAAAGTGATTTCAAATTAAAAGCAGTGAATTGCTACATCTCTCAGATTGGCTTAAAGAAACAGCGACCTCTGCTGGGCGGGGTTGGAACAGTAAGTAGTTACATTTCTGCTCTTTAAACATTAAGCGTGTATGGGAACAGAGTCTGAGCACTGGGCTCTGAACCGCAACAAAAACATTAGTTTTACTTTTTTTTTTGTTGTTTTGTTTTGTTTGTTTTTTTTAGTCCAGCCAGTGACAATGTTGACCTCCCTTGGTTAAGGATGCATGGGATGTCGTCTCCCTGATAATGCTGTTTCATTTGAGGTATAGAACAGCCATTATTAAACGGTTTCCGTAGCTTTAAAATGTTAAGGCTCCAAGCAGGAAAAACAGAAAAGAAAAAACAAAACCTGTGACATAAGTGGCTCGTCACTGAACAAAAAAAAAGTCAAGTGTTACATAATTCAAAAATATAGTTTTTTTATAACATCATCTCATGTCAAGACACATGTCATTGTCCCTTCTACGCAGTTGCACGATTCTCCACAAATCTGGATCTACAGAACTTAAAACTGGCCCGTTACAGTTACTGATGCTGGAGATGACCCCCCCCCAACCCCCAACCAGAGCGGAGTCTGAACACACCCCCCTCCCTCACCTCTGCCATATCACATGACTGACATACACTCCACCACCTTCCCTGATACACACATACATACACATACATACATACATACATACATACATAACAGAAGTCACTACCCACTCATTTAACCAACTCTGAAGGGCATGATGAGGAGCAGTGGGGCTGAAGAAACAAAAATATAGGATGAAATAAAAGACTTGTGCAGATATCGGTTGGTCAAAGGGGGGAGGGAGGTGTATGAAAACAATACCAAACGATAGAAAAGAAGCAAAAGGAAAAAGAAAAAAAAAAGAAATCAAAATGATGACGCGACGTTGAGAGGTGCTAATCGACTTCAGCCCCCACAGGTGAAGCCGGAGGCGCAGAGGCTCGAGTCTGACGCTGGCTGAAGTCACCAGAATTAAATAGAAAAACATAATGATTGTTTATTTTTAAATTTCATCTTGTGTCCTCTTTAAATTTTATTTTCAAATGGTCAGTCCTAAAACAACTGCTCATCATATGTAGGGGGCAGCCTTCTATTGTTTATTTCGGTTCTGGCGTTCCTGTGAGAGAGAAACAGAGAGAGAGAAATGGAGGGAAGTTTACTTTGATGTACAGAAAAATCAAAAATTGTTTTCATTTGAAAAAAAATAAAAAAAATAAAAAAATACAATACTACCACTGCATTCCAACAATAAAAAGGCATAATTTTGTACTACTTTTAAATTCTCACAAGCCAGGGTTAACGCAACTTTTCACCCTTGAATTTCCTTGACTTAAACAGTTATTCATCATTTGGATCTTTAAAAACATTTACACTCATAAGGAGTGACTGATTTATTTAGTCAGTTGTTTCATGTCACATCAGCTTCTAAAGCAATTTTCATGCCAAGAACAGGGTAGTACATGATCGTTTAAAGCTTAAAGTGGAGTGTTTAAAGGAACACTGGAACACTCATTTGACTTTAAAATATATTCTGTTAAACTGTACTGTTTAATCACATATAACAGTTTTACTTAGAAAATTCCCTGAGGATTGTTTAGTAAAATGTCTAGAGGAAATCTTTTAGAATTTTGTTTGACAATGCACCTAAAATCTTGTATAGATTTTCCTCTTTCTGTATGTAAATGATCAATATGCTTATTAATGGATTTACACTTTTTATGATATACTGAAATAAATGATAGTGAAACAATTTTCACTCAGAAATTGCTATTAAATTTAACAAATAATTACAAAAAATAGCAAGTAACTTACTGAATCAAACATGAAATTTGGAAGTAGATGGAATGAAACTTATATTTTCTTGTTAAAGGAACACTCCACTTTTTTGTTTTGAAAATAGGCTCATTTTCCAACTCCCCAAGAATCCATTCAGCCGATCTCCGGGTCTGGCGGTAGCACTTTTAGCTGCAGCTTAGCAAAGATCTTTGAATCTGATTAGATCGTTAGCATCTCGCTCAAAAATGACCAAAGAGTTGATATTTTTCCTATTTAAAGGGTTAGTTTACCCCAAAATGAAAATTATGTAATTAATTACTCACCCTCATGTCGTTCCAAACCTGTAAGACCTTCGTTCATCTTCGGAACACAAATTAAGATATTTTTGATGAAATCAGAGAGCTATCTGACCTTCCATTGACAGCAACACAACTGAAATGTTCCCAGGTCCAGAAACGTAGTAAATCATCTAGATAACATCGGTGAAACAGTACATGTGACATCAGTGGCTCAACTTCAGTTTTGCGATGCTACGAGAATACTTTTTCTTTTTGCGCAAAGAAAACAAAAATATCAATTTACTCAAGTATTCTTCTCCCCCGAGTTCTTGCCATTTTGGGGGGGGGGGGGGGCATGAACGAAAGCTGCATAATAAGCGTTGTTTACGCTTAGGCGAAAGCGTGCATATGCATTGTGATACTCTCTAAAATGGCAGATGACGTAACTCGGGGAAGAAGAATGGTTGAGTAAATTGTTATTTATGATTTCTTTGCGCAAAAAAAAAAAAAAAAAAAAAAATTCTCATTGCGTCGCAAAACTGAAGTTGAGCCACTGATGTCACATCGACTGTTTTACTGATGTATTTACTACATTTCTGGACCCGGGAACATTTCAGTTGCATTGCTTTCTATGAAGGGTCAGATAGCTCTCCGATTTCATCAAAAATATCTTAATTTGTGTTCTGAAGATGAACGAAGGTCTTGCGGGTTTGGAAAGACATGAAGGTGTGAGTAACTAAGAAATAATTAACAAATAATTAACATAATTTTCATTTTGGGGCGAACTAACCCTTTACATCTTGACTCTTCTGCTAACGATCTAATCAGATTAAATGATGTATGCTAAGCTACGCTAAAAGTGCTACCGCCAGACCCGCAGATCGGCTGAATGGATTCGAAAACGTTAAAACTCAACTGTTTAACTCTTGGGGAGTTGGAAAATGAGCCTATTTTCAAAAAAAAGTGGAGTGTTCCTTTAACAAGAAAATATACATTTCATTCCATCTACTTCTAAATTTCATGTTACTTAACAAGTTACTTGCTATTTTTTGTAATTATTTGTTAAATTTAAAAACTGTCATTTATTTCAGTATATCATAAAAAAAAAAAGTGTAAATCCATTAATAAGCATATTGATAATTTACATACAGAAAGAGAAAATCTATACCAGATTTTAGGTGCATTGTCAAACAAAACTCTAAAAGATTTCCTCTAGACATTTTACTAAACACAGTCCTCAGGGAATTTTCAAAGTAAAACTGTTTTATGTGATTAAACAGTACAGTTTAACAGAATATATTTCTAAGTCAAATGAGTGTTACAGGAGCAGCAAGATAACAGCTATCTTCAATAAAAAGCATAATTCATAACCAATGAAATATTTTAGATTTGAGCATAAATACAAAACATTCCAAACTTAATCTGGAAATAACAATTTTCAAAATTCTCTGACATTTCCAAATCTTCTATAACCATGTTAGCCCTGAAAAACAATAAAAAAAAAAAAAAAGAAAAGCTTACTTGATCCAGTCGGGATCGGTTCTGGAGAGGAGCAGGCTCTAGGTTCTGTCAGTGGAGATAAAAGAAAGAGATTAAAATCAATACTCCTTGGACTCAAATCAAAAACATCAGCACTGTCTTAAATTTCTGTTGCATAAAAATTCCAATAACAAAATTCAACATAAAACTGCCAAATTTATCCATAATCATACAACCACATTTAAAATGAGCAAAGTAGAGCCAGTTTAAGACATGTATTTTTGCTTACTGTCACCAGAAATCTGATACAACACAATTTTATTAGCAGCTTGATACTTGCAGCATCACAGTACTAAAAACCACCAATGGATGAAATATTAAAGACAGAATAATGAAATAACTGAAGCATCCACAGCAAAAGCAGAGAGCATCAACCATTCCAAAACAACCAGGTAGACGTGCACTGATCTATGGCACTTAAAAACAGCTGTAACCTTTACATAGGCCGTTTCAGTGACATGAACAGTAGCCTGAACCCTTCACATGCCGTTCAAAGTTCTTTGGTTAATCGCTGCTTATGGTCATTCACCTCTAAACAGAAATATTTTCCTTCAGTATATGCATCTCTAAACCTCAAGATAGCTAATGATCTCATATAAAAAAAAAACAATATCCCAACCATTAGCTAAACAATGCAGCTATTGTTAAGCAAACAAAGATTAGAAAAAGCACATTACCTTTCTTACCACCTCTTCCTCCTCCTGCCGTTTCTCGTAGTGTGAGAAGTCATCGAAGATGGAGGTGGTGTGTTTGTAGGTGGCGATGATCTTCAGCACCTGCTTGGCCTTCTCCAGAGGCACCTCCTGTGTGTCACGGGAGTTGGTCACGGGCTTGTTGTCATTGTTCTCCAGGCGGATGTGCCTGAGCTGGCTGTTGGGCACGTCTTTAACAAACAGCCAGTCCACGTCGAATTTGCCCTTCCACTTGTCCTGCGCCCAAACGCCGGCGCTGGTGCCGTAGTCTACGGGCGAGCGCATCTCCGCCACGCCGCAGAAGTGTCCGCTGCCGTTGACGCTGAAGAGCAGATAGACAGGACCCTTGCCATTGATGGCACGAAAGGCCGAATCCAGCCGCTTGTTACCGTGTTCCGTGCTGCACCAGATGGAGTACTTGATGGAGCGGTGGATGTCGTCCTCAGAGTAGCTCTTAATGATGAAAACCCGGCCATTTTTCAGGTTCCAATCAAAGTCCTTGGGATTGTAGCTGTGCGCCGCACGCAGCTTTTCAAGGACCGGATGGGATTCCACAACACCGGACCCCGGAGGCCCACCGCCACCACCGTTGCCGACCCCTCCGCCGCTCGACGAGCCGCTGCTGTCCACGCTGCCGCCACCACCGTAACCAGGGTTGCGGTTACGTGGGGCAACCCACCGGGTTTGAGGGGGAGGAGCAGGGGTGTGGTTCTGGTAAGGCTGTGGAGGGGGTGGACCCTGCATCGCCATCTGCTGGGCAAGTGATTGGGCAGACGGGATAGGGGGCTGAGGCGGGGGCGGGAGCCCGTGAGGGTGAGGCGGTAGGTGACCCTGGGAGTGGAGCGGAGGCTGCTGCTGGTGGTGGGGCGGCAGTGGCGAGGCCACTTTAGTCACAGGCCCCTTATTATCCCAGGTGCCAATGTCCATGTTGTGTTTGATGGGCGGTGGGGGCAGGGTGCCTCCAGCCATGGGCATCCCCGGCTTGCTCTTCACCTTCAGCTGCTGAGGCTTGGCCGGTTTGCTGGCGATGGCCGCCCAGGATGTGGGTTTGGGAGGCGGTAGCCCTAGTGGAGTCCCGCCGTTACCTGTGGCCACAGCTGCCGCCACCGGCCCTCCACCAATCACCGAGCCCACCGTCTTCACTCCGGAACCACCTCCGGTCACGTCGCCGCCGATCTTCAACCCCACCATGCCCTGCTCTAAGCTGTTCATACCTGGCGCCTTATTCAGGGTGTCGCTTGGGAAGCCCGTTTGCCCGTCGGGTACCAGGGTGCCACCTAAAGAACTGGGTGGGTAACTGTAACTGCCCCCATACGCAGAACTCTGAGTCTGCTGGCCCTGGGAGCCGCTCGTACCCCAGGCGGAAAACGCTGGGTTTTCAGGGAAAAAGTTAAAGCGGTGTGGATAGATGCTACTACCCAGACCCCCTGGCTGTCCGAACACAGTGTCATGCATGAAGTGATGGTCTCCATTGCTGAGGGGGGCGTACGGAGTGAGGTACGGGATCGGCGGGTCTCCGCCGGTGGACCAGGGGGCCTCGCTGAGGGGGTACGGGAACCCAATCGAGGGGGCATAGTAGCTAGACAGGTATGGGTCGGTCATTGATTGGTAACTGTTATTCTGAGGGATAATCAGAAATAGAGTTGTTAGAATTAAAGACAAAATGCAAACCAAATATGTGACCCTCGAGCACAAAACTAGTCTTAAGTAGCACAGGTATATTCGAAGCAATAGCCAGCAATACATTGTATGGGTAAAAATTATCGATTTTTCTTTTATGCCAAAAATCATTAGGATATCAAGTAAAGATCATGTTCCATGAAGATAATTAGATATTTCCTACCGTAAACTTAACTTTTGATTAGTAATATGCATTGCTAAGAACTTAATTTGGACAAATTTAAGGTGATTTTCTCAATATTTTGATTTTTTTTTGCACCCTGAGATTGCAGATTTTCAAATAGTCATATCTCGGCCAAATATTGTCCAATCCTAACAAACCATACATTAATGGAAAGCTTATTTATTCAGATTTCAGATGATGTATACATTTCAATTTTAATAAATTGACCCTTATGGCTGGTTTTGTGCTCCAGGGTCACATATACTAATTTCAAACAGCATAAAACAGATCAGACCAGAATCTTAGCAGACACTCCATATTCAAAAGGAAATTATTTTAAACTCCAGAACAATTCATAGACAATGATGTATTGTACAACCAGTTCCTTTTAGTAATGTACTGTGGATGTGGTAAATGTACTGTTATAATAATAATAAAAAACTACAGTCAAATTTCCCAGAGGAAAACCTAGCTGGTTAATAGGTTTTCCCCCCTGCCACCATTGCAACAGCAGAAAAGTTACTTCAGATTTTTTAAACTGTACAGACAAATTTCCCACTGTAAAACGAATTAGTTACTATTATTCTTCTCTTCCTCAGCAAAAACAGCAGAACAGTTCTTTCAGAGCCAGATAAAGTAATACTTTGGTTAAAAATACTGTTTTTTTTTTTTTTTTACATGCACAAGCCTATAAGGATAATGCACTTAAAATCCTATTCAGTATTTTGTTTTCTTAAAAATATCAAAAACATGCTTATGCTGAGAAGCAAAGCTGTAAAAACATTAGATATGCTTTCAGAGAATACATGTGATTTAAAAGTTTTTCTCTTTCTCTCACCGGATTAGACTGGCCGGTGAGGTATGGTTCAAAGTCATTGTCATGGACCGTTTCCTTCTGATGAAGAGAGCCATTTTGCACTGAAATAAAGAACGATGTTAAACATCAGGTTTACTTCTCAAATCACTACATCTGCTACCAAACTCAAAGCACATGCTAAATCCAACAGTCTTCTCTATCCCTTGGAAGACATCACTTGACCAATGCTACGCCATTCACATTTTAGATCTTCAACAAATAATAAACGACTACAGTAATGTTTACATCACCACACTGATCTCAGTGAGTCATTCACCACATGTTCTGTCTGACTACCACGATACTACAGACAGAGTCATAGATGAAGAGGACCATCTAAAAATTACCCAAGCCAAAAATTCTAACTACAGTAGTTAACGCTACAGAATTATGAAGCATAATCTATTTAATACGCTCAAACGCCAAGCTCCCATTGTCAATTGATGTGTCAGAGTAGTGTTAATCCAACAGGAGCAGTTCTGGCCTCCAAGGAGGTATATGGCTCCATCAGATGATTGATTAAGCTCTAAAACAACATTATTTGAATGATATGTGAGCAACACAGCAACCAGGACTTGACAGAGAATGAATGCCCGGATTTGACTTTACAGCCACAGCCGAAGGCATTAATAATGGTAAAACTGGACTTAATGTGAAGGAATGATCCTATCCTGGATGTTTCATTTCTAAATCTGTGTAGATATATATTATTCAGCAAACTCACCTTTAGCGTCTTGCCCTTTGGATGTCTTCCCATTCAGTTGGTGATTAGAGATGGATAAAAACAACAAGATAAAACATTAACACCTTTGAATTGTAGTTTTAAACACAAGGTCCTCGTGTTTGACATGTAAATACTACAAAACGGTTCATGCTCTTAATCCACATCGACTCCATCAGAGCATCAGCAATAAATCAATGCACTATCAGGAGTCGCTCGCCATTCGTTATTAAAGAGAAACGGGGGCTTATGTTGACATTTATTTTGTCAATCAAGGAATTACACGTCCACCCGGATAGCTAAAAATTTCTTCGACCACGCAGATCAGCCTAAGTCCAGAGAAAACTGGTTATAACTCTCGGAAGCAGATGAGAGAGATTGTGTACTAAATTAAGTTTTATCCTGATGCTACACGCATTTTGTGATGCGCCGAACGGAAATGTCTGTTTGGACCGAAGAAACGCGATGTAGTATTCAATAAAACGAGTGGGAAAAATGCTAACTCGTTAGCAATCGCGCTTGTGTGAAGCAAGCAGAGGCAGAAGCCCGTAATGTCTCCGCAGAAGCGGCGGAGGCTGCACGCGCATTCCCTGCTCCTCCTAAAGGCCTTAGCGACGCGGTGCCACTCCAACCTACCTGTGGGTCAATACTGGTGGTAGACATAATTCATCAAGAGGGCCTCTTTAGATTCAGCAAGAGTCTTGCAAAGAAAAAAGAAGCAGCAGCGAGGGTGCTCGGCGTAACCCGAAGCCCGTGGGTTCCTCTCGGCTCCGTGCAGGCTGAACTGCGCTTTTTTCAGCAACTTCCACGACTTGATTCCGGGGATCCGGTCCTCGCGAGCGCACTAAAAGTCCAGCCTGAGGATGTTTCCGAGAGTATCAGAGGCTCTGCGGTTTTGGGGTTTAATCCAATATTGTCACACTCCGAGTGTAAATTTATTTCAAAGTGTATATATATTTTTTCCTCCTCCCAGCCCGCAGTTATTGTGCACCTCTGTTCACTTCCGCCCAATGGCCGCTCCATCCGGGATCTGCGCGGAGGGACTGACGCCACATGGACCGGGTGGCCATGCAGAGGTGATCAACCTGAGAAAATTGGGGAAAAAAAATCTTACTCAATAAATGTCTTCTTTCTCTAAGTAAATAAACTATTTCATATTTGTTCTACATTTCTAATAATTGCCTAAAGACATTTAAAGCGCAGTATAATAAGTTACTAAATGAGAAGTGCTGTAGGCTACATTTTGGCATTGTTATTTTACCTATAATTACACATTTATGTTAATAGTATAAATGTCTATAATAAATTATTTCAAATAAAAATAAAACATAAAAATATATAGATTATGCTTTTATGTAAAAATGAAAACCAGCTGTTTCCTCCACTTGATCTTAGAAATATTACATCTCATTCATTCATTCCTTCATTCATCATTCACCACAGCTCCTAGTATGACATGTTTGTCATAGGACGTTACATTAGTTTATTTGCCTATATTGAATGGGTTTGTGTTTAATTCAGACAAAAAGAATTGACTATCATGAGCTGTACAGATAATTTTTTATTGAATACTATAATGGAGTTTCGTTTGGTCCTTTCCTCTGATTTCTGTTAACATATTCATAAATATGTGCAAAATTTCCTAAAAACTTAGACACATACATACCTTTCACACCAGATGTTGTTGACAAGCTTGATTACTTGTCATTTTCTTCAATCTTTATTAAACCATTTGCCTGGGAAGATGGAAAAATTTACTTCTTTTTTTTCTTTCTTTTTTTTTTTTTAAAAAAGCTTGTAATTTAATTTTATTATAAGCCTAAGCCATGCCACCACATACTTTTATCATTTACATTTTCACTGTTAAAAGAATATCATTAACAAGCACTGAGCACTCTTGTGTCAGCTCAACCTCATGCTGATAAAGGGCATTCAGGGTAGCTAATTGATATTTAGATCTAGCTATTGATCTTAGTCAGAGATGGATGGGTGGGACGGGGGTCTTACTGCTTAATAAGTTTGCAGAAACTATAGGAGACTGGAACCCTGTAGGGAGCAGCTCTGTTTCAACATAACACCCATTTCACAGATAATGCAAAAGCTTTACTGATGAGATGCTTCTGCTGAATTTCCTAAAGTTTAAATACAATGTTTTCAGTTAGAAAGTGACACATGTCGGATTTGGATTCTGATGTCTTATGTTGCCCTAGGATAATAAAATATTGTATCACATTGCACATAGTGATGACATACATAATAATCCTGTTTATTTATCAAGATTGTTGGTATCCTAATGCTTTTACGGTTAATTTGTAGTATGTAGGCTACAAACCGTTGTCTCCATCATTTATTCAACTTGCCGTTTTCTCATTTTATCCACTAGGTGTCAGTGTAATGAACTTCCTCGACTTATCTAAACTCGTTGACAGAGAAACCTTAACGAAATAAAGTGCCTTTTCCCTATAAACTGTGGTGTTTTCCAAACAAATATTTATTAAGATATGCGCTACAGGTACAATGTAACAAAATAAAAGATTATATGACTCACTACAGTCAGCGTTCAAAATAATGTCAGTAAATGCTGTATTATTTACATTTACAAAATGAGGTTTGATGTTCAGCATGTGTTAATTTACAATGTTTCTGTTTTGCTCTTAAGACACAGCCCAACACATGCAGGTATTGTAATTGCTCTCTCCTATACTTGCTCTCACAAATATGGTTTGTGTTACCGATAGTAAAAGAGACAGATGTTGATCATTAAACATTTAACAGCATTTTGCTGTGTAATGACACAAGTGCATGTAAAGCAATTCATTCTTCTTCATTTAATCTCCACTATTAAACTGAAAGAGATTTTTACAATATGTTTAAAATGTACAAAATATAGGCTACCATTTTAACTGTAAAATTAGAAGCCACATACTTAAACGGTATGCAAAACTGTTTCACAAAAAAATCATATCCTGAAAGGAAAATAAATATATATTCATAAAAGCACGTAAAAGTGAGGTCTATTGCTGTATCCTTTGGCTTTGGATGACTAGTTACACAGATGCCTTGCGACTTGCTTCTTGTTCACTTGTGGAGTTCAATGTGTCATTACGTAAAATAATAATAATAAAACACACATATGCATAATTTTCAGGTTCATATTCACATCACTCTTATTTTCTTAATTTGTGTGTATTGTTATGTTTATACATGTATACATCATTTGAAATCCATCCAATCTGCGCCATTCTGAGAATGGTTAATGTCCTTTTCTTCCATCTCTTTCCCTTCTCAATGTTCCTTCTCTTTCTTGAGATGTTGATGAGATCTGGACACTGTCACTTATACAAATCTGAAAAGTAACAGAATGCAGATACAAAATTAGATTCACAAGAAGTAGTATCAGTTGTTTAGGCAGATGAATAAGAACCAGCAAAACATATGCAAAAATGACTAAAGCCACTTTTAAAAGGTATAAGATGAAAATTATTTTACAAACATGTGTCTTCCTCTTCATTGAAGATGTTGACAACATAGCAGGCAAATACAAATCCAAGGGCCTACATGCAAACAAACAAAGCATCAGTAAAGTCACACACAAGGCACTTTTTTAAATCTATTTCTATATTGGTGTATATGGATGAATCACAGAAAATTTTAAGCAAAAATTAAGAAAAAATGTTCAATTGTAGGTAGCAAAGTTGCTATGCCTGACACAGCAGCATTGTTGTGAGAAATGTTCAGGAAACTTGTTTGGAAACAGTCATTATTTCTGCACACTTCAGCTTTAAACTTCTTCAGTTTTAAGGTCTTACAGAAATGAACAGTTGCAGGGCGCTGTGCATAACTTCAATGTACTGATACTCCAACACACAGCCCAGCTCAGAGACCAGAGCAGGACTTTCCAGATGCTGCCATCTAGTGGTTGGGAGGTTTCTGTTCTCACAGCCTGGACCGTTGTCCTTCCACCATGAACGGTAAGACGAAAGTCCCAATGACAGGTAATTGCTGTCCTGCAAGAGCACAGGATTCTGAATTTCAGTTTCATGGCTTTGTAAACAATATTGACTTTAATGTTGTAGTACTGAGGAAACATGCGGTGCAAGTTTAAAATGTTGTTTAATCCTGTTCATCTGTGGTTTGTAAGCTTATACCACAGTGATGATATCATTTCATACCAATGGCATGTATGTATGTGAACTTGGTCTAGCACTAGACTGAACCATATGAGTAATGGGGCTCTTTACCTTTGAAAGTCCTCCAAGGTCTAGATAAAGGCAACAGATAAACACATTCCAAGTCACCCAAAACACGGTCCAGACTATATACTAAAAGAAAAGGAAAGAACATATGGACATCAGAGTTTTTAAAAATTAAATCAGAACCACTTCTCGTTAACTTCATTAAACAAAAATCCATATGTAAACAACCAAATTACTGTATTAGACTAGCTATAGTTTGGGGTGGGTGATGTATTTTTAAAGACATTTTATTTGATCTAAAATACAATAAACAGTAATATTGTGAAATTTTATTACAATTTAAAATATCTGAATTTTGCTTTCTATATATTTTAAAATGTAATTTATTTATGTGATGGCAAAGCTCAATTTTCACATGATCCTTCAGAAATCATGCTGATTTTATGCTCAGGAAATATTTATTATTATTATCATTTTTGAAAATAGTTTTAGATTTATATTTTTCTGGAAACGGTGATATATTTTTTTCAGAATTCTTTTGATTAACAGAAAGTTCCAAAGAACAGCATTTGTAACAATCTGTTGTAACATTATGAACATATTTACTGTCATATTTGATCAGTTGAATGCATTCTTGCTAAATAAAAGCATTAAAAAAAAAAGAAAAAAACTTACTAAACCCAACCTTTTGAATGGAATTTATTTATTAGTTTTTGATAAAGAAATTAAAACATATAATATCAATCAATTAAAATGTATTATTGAATTTAATTTAATTTTTTTTAAATAAATTTGTTAATTTAGGTATTTTTGTAATCTTTTTATATTTAGTACCAGTATTTTATAAATAATAAGTATAAATAATGTATTTTATGAATGATATTTAATAATGATAGTTATGTTACATTGTTGTTGTAATAAAACAAGTTTTATTACATACTATATTATTTAACATACCAATGAAATTTCAAAAGTTACAAAATATGTCATGAGGTACAGTACACACCAAAACTACATAGCGGGGCTTATACTGGACTGTCCCAAACAAGCCCAATATCACCACAATGACATGCAGGAAGTTGACAAGGATGGGTGCCCACTGGTAACCTAGAAAGTCGAACACCTGTCTCTCCACAGCAGCGATCTAGAAAAAAAAAGATAGAAAGTATGATCTGATCAAGATCTCTACACATTGCTAAAACAGTAAAACCACCAGCTACTTTGCATCTACACAACCAAAAAAAAAACACCCTCATGCTGCCCCAAACACAATAATGATGGAGACCCCATCTCTCTTTCCCAGAGACACACAATCAAAACCCCCACCTCTGTTTTTCCACATGCTGGCTTTTTACTCAGGGTTGCCAGGGTAACAGAGCCAATGGGGTATAAAGCGTGTGACAGAGAAACAGAGAGTGAGAGGTGGAGAAAAAGAAAAGGAGGGCGGGAGGGAGAAAGGGTGAGCGAGAGGAGATGAGGGCGCTCCTTAGAGGTCAGAGGCTCAGTGAGAGGAGATGTATGATTCAGAGGGGAGGTGCTGGGTGTGGGGGATGCTGCTCCTCTCATAAAGCTTCACTGCAGCAGTCATAAACCCTCTCTCTGCCACTAAACACCCATCCCCCATACAATCTCTCTCTGTATGCCATAATGCTGCTGTGTACCAGCTGTTCCCAGAGGTTCCACCTCAAATCAACCATTCGTAGCATGTCTTTGCCACAGTCCCCATCCACTGTGTACCAGCATGAGGTGCTTGACTTTAACCAGCCAAACATAAAACAGTGAGATTTTTCACAGATACAGATGAGCTATCTGCTTTTGGTAACAGACATCTGCATTACAAACTCAGATTATACAATATATATCCATCTTGGTAAATCTAATTCAGTCTCCAACTCATTTAAAATATTTAAAGGAAATATGAAACCACCGTTACACAGAGCAACAGTGGCTGAACCTGTTGAGATAGCTGACATGACGGATGAATGTTCTGCCAAGACTTATAGATGCCAAATGTTACACAAACTTGGACATGGTATGGCAGACACGCAGCAGACCTCTCTTTTTCTATTCACTGGCAGTAAAAGGTGTGAAATGATAAATTGAATTTGTTAAACCAGTTAAACCATACAGCTATATTTTCTTTTTGAGCCATCCTGAGATCAAATGTACACAACTGTAAAGACTAATAACTGCATGTGTCTGTTCTGCACTGTCTTACTCAATCTTCATCATTTATTTAGTAGGTGACAGTATTTAAAAAAAAAAAAAAAAAAAGGTCAAGGCTGAGTTAATCCAATGAGATTATAGTCCAAATGTGGTGTCATATCAGATTGCTAATATATAATGCTGACTTAAAAATATATAACTGAATAAGCATCTCCACTCTTTCTTTCATGCACATTTACACAGGTAATAGAAAGAAAGGAAAGACAGAAAAGCTAAGGTTAGACCAAAGTTAAAAGCTATACAAAGGTTAAGCAGAATAACAGCAGGGATGTAGGTCACTGTCTCTGTTGGTGTTCAGCACAGAAACAAGAGGGTTTCCTCCTGTGGAGAACACAAGTGCAACTACTGAACTGAGATGATCAGATGAATCCAATATATCACTTTGTGAGAGGAGAAAAGGATCTCGCACCACTGAAATACCATATGCAATCAATGAGCTAAATATGCATTAAACACACATTAAAATGCACATAGCCTACATAAACATTTCTCGGTATTACATATTTACATATAAGGAAAGCTATAAGTGCACAACAAACACAGCTATACATAATACACTATAAAATAATGTAGGCCTATTATTTGCACTTCAGTTCTCATTGTAGGCTTATATTGCAAACAAATGTGGTCTAGTTTTGTGTGTGCTCCTTTACAACAACTACTTTTTATAGTAGATAACTGTCCAAAAGTGTTTATGTGCAGCCATGTTCTGACGAGGTAAACAAACGTTTCCAATATAACGTTATAGCAATCAAAAGTAGGCCTATGCGTAGCCTACAATTATAGTCTATGTTTGTAATAATTATATATGAAAAACTACGGTTATTGGCACAAAACCTTTCTTCTTTCAAACAATGTACTATTTAAAAGACTGCCGACTTTAAGACTTGAGATGTTCAGAAACTCGACTCGAAGTTAATATCACAACGTAAAATTTCATATACAATGACATATTAATAAATTAGATACAAAATTGCAGCGAGTATACCCTTGTTTTTACTACAACTCTATAACGCACTTACCAGCTGAAGAGCGCAGAAGAACATCAACATGCACCTCCCCGAGCAGCAGCCCATCTTCACTATTCTCTCCGGTATAAACGTAAAACTCAAAATAGTAAATAAAACAGATTCATTTTTGAGGTAGGCTATCCTGTTTTTAGCGGTATTTTTCAGTAGGCTATGCTTCTTTTACAATGGGCTGTGATCATAGCTGTACATAGCACATAGGGTTAAGAACAATATGAAGCGGTAGGCGGGGGTAAAGAGGGTGAGATCGGGGGTAAATAAAATGGGGTGGGTCCTTTAAATATAACAGCCACCGCCTCCCGGTGCGCTGTCGAGGAGGAGCGGCAGGTGGAGCACTAGTGGCTGGAAGAGTTGGTAAATCCAGATCCACTACTTGATTGTTTTAAAGTAGGGGGTTAACTAATATTGAGGATTCAGCCTTCACATACACTTTGTTTGTTATTTTAGCCAACAGAATATTTTCAGAGGCAAGTTTAAGGTGAATGATTTTGTAGAAACCCAAGCTTACCACATAGTAGTTAATTACAAGGGGGGTAAAATTCAGGAAGGTTATGGTTAGTAGTTACTTATTGCATAACGTCCGAGCTGCTCATTTTCATTCACCATAAAGGAATGGTACGGCTGGAAAGTAAGATTTTTCTGTGTGCAGTGCCTTAAATTTAAACCATAGGCTAGGCCTAATTGTTATGTAAGTTCAAACGAATTAAAATGAAAAAGTCTCGTTCTTGGTGCCTTTTTAGGGTTTCCCAACCACTAGTCCCCATCCACTTTGATTGTATGGAAGAGAGTAGTTTGGACATTCTGCTTCTGTAGGCTACGTCTTCTTCAGTATTCCACAGAACAAAATAATAAAGTCACATAGGTTTGGAACAACACTGTTGAAATCATTTCTTTGTAGCCTACTCCATTTACTTACCTGAGCAAACACTGAAAACTCAACACAAACACAAACATCAGTATACATCATATAGGCCTATGCAAAATTGCACCATAAGCAGCTATCTAAACACTGGGTTTCCTTAGGATTTGTGTGTATATGTTTTTGTGTGTGAACTTTTTTTAGATGTCAGCCTTGAGGTTGCATTTTTCATCATTTGGACGCCCCCCTACTTGACTAGCCCCTGCAGTGCCCAGCCATGTTCAGCACACATCACCCACCTGAACACAGCTGCCTGCTGCAGTGAGTATACGCTTGCTGGCACGGTCCGTAGTCCCACAGATGGGTGATTAACAGCAGGGTGCAGGGGTTTAGGTCTGTGAGTCTCAGTATGTGCTGATAAACAAATTTTCTATCTTTAGAGAGAGCTGTAGGTTTGATGGGTTGGCATCTAGAACATGTTTGTGAATCTTTGCTCTCCTTTTGAGCCCATATGTCTCTGTGTGTTTGTATAGCCTATAGATTCCTTTTATCTTGTAGCAAGGTTTGTAGGTTGATTAAATGTACAAAATCATGCAAAACATACTATTATGACATGAAATGAACTGTTCCTGTTGTGCAAATTAAACTATACAACATTAAATTAACCATTTATACAGCATGTTGGGAAGACACAAACTACCTAACAATAGATATTCTTTATATTAATGCTTCCATTAAGAGTCTTTAACATGCATGTACATTTTTGGATTGTATAAATGATTTTTTCATAACGGAGAAGGGTTCTCTAGATTATTCAAATGTCTTTTACACTTAGACAAAATGGTTCTTTTAAGAACTGTTCACTGAAAGGGTTTTTTGGGAATACAAAAATGTGTTCCTGCTGCGAAAACCCCCTTTTGGAACCTTTAATTTTAATGTTGATTATGTTGGCCAAATATTGTTCAAGATCATTCAACCATTCAACCCTGTTACCCAGGTTACTAGAGTAAAAAAATCTATCATTAATGAAACATGTTTAGAAATGCCTATATACCTTTTTATATTTTAGTATAAATGTTGTCTAGAAACAAATTTTTATTTGTTTTATAATTCATTTTATAACCATTAAAAAATAAAACAAACAGCTCATATGAAGTACTTTTAAATGGTAGTAGTATGGTAATCATGAGATATCATTATACACTGATGGAAAAAAGTTTGGAATAATTCAGGTTTTTAAAATGTTTTCAAATGCTCATTATTTGATCAAAAATACAGTATAAACGGTAATATTGTAAAATATTATAATAAATAAAAAACTGTTTTCTATTTTAATTTGTACTGTATTCTTGTGATGGCAAAGCTGGATATTAAGCCATCACCGGTCTTCAGTGTCACATGATCCTTCAAAATCATTAATAATCATGAATTTGGTGCTCAAAAAAACATTTCTTCTTATTATCAGTTCTGAAAACATCTGTGCTTTTTTGTGCAAGCTGTGACATGAATATTACTGTTTTACTGTATTTTTGATTAGATAAATGCCTTGGTGAGTAAGAGAGACTTAATTGAGACATGGTGAGACTTTCAAAAACATTAAAAATCTTAATCATTCCAAACTTTTGGCCGCCAGGGAATATATACAATCAAAGTAGGATGTATCATGGTTCTACCAGTACTTTCTGTACTGTTCACCCACTGGCTGTCATTCCCAAACTGTCCGCGCAGTGGCGCAAAACGCGAGCTCCAGATGCCAATGGAGTGGGCACCGCGCTGTCATATGGTACTGTCGCCGATGCTCGAGACAGGATTGAGGCTTGAGGAGGCTCTGAGGCTCAACGGAGTCAGTCGTGACGTGGTCTTGATATCACAACCGAGCCTAGACTTGGAATAACCCAGCTGTGCGTTTGCACCTTTCGCCTTGTGAGCGACGCGGCATGCACAGGAACAATGGGGATGGTCAGAGGTTGCGCTGAGGACGCCAGATGCCATACCGCACACATGTCCTCCCTAACATACGAATCCAGGCTCAACGCAGGTTATTGATTATGCTTGCGGGGTCCGACCGGGAGCCAGACGTTTTAGCAGCAGCAGAGAGAGTGCAGCGAGGTGGATGCTGCGCGGCGACGCGCCCCCTGAATCCCTAAACTGAGTGAGTATCTTCAGCAGCATCTGTATAACTCCGCGTCTCGTTGGCATGCACTTCTGCCTACGTGCTGACCACACAACGGACTCCTGTCCTGAATTAAACGCATAGCAGAATGTATAGCGTGATCGTTTGCTGTTGGACGTTGGAGCATCACGCGTCCGGTTTATATGAGATTAATGACTCGCATCATATAAATCAGACGACACGTGTGCAACAGCTTCAGTGTAGCCGCATTACCCTTTGTGATTCGACGCTAAATTAAACGATTTATAAGCAGGTTGTGGCACACTCTCTCACTCAGCAGAAACCAGCACTGCTAGATATCACATTTAATACCGAGAATTATGGAATCAATTAGGAGAACAGCGACATAGCCGCTCGTTTATTTGTTTCTCCTCATTTAAAAGGGATTTCGATGGAAACCTCTTGCCGTCTGGTGTGGGAGCTGGCCTCGAGGACGCGCCTGCACTGCGCGTGCATTTCCACTTTGATCTTGCGAGATTATTTCCAGAGTGCATCGGTGATTGGCGGGACAATACCCACGGGAGCAACGAATTACTCGTGCTGAATAAGAGGTCGACCGCTGCGGGCCATAACATATCATGCATCCGCGCTACACATCACATATGCGAGCCGGGAAAACAATAGTGTTGCATACTGGCATACTTGACAAATACAGTAACGTTAGTCTATTATTTCAGTTCTAACAGCTCACGTTTCAAAATTCACACCGGCCAGGCCATATCAAAATTTATTCTGCTAACCTGTTGTCTGATTAAACCGCCGCAGTAAAAGCAGACTGAGCTCCTGTCTGCAAAAAAGGCGCAGTACTTCAATGATGATGTATAATTTGGGCACGAGACGAGTCAATAAACGCACTGAACAGGTTAGGGCGGCTCACGCAGTGATTTATTGTCGCTCTTGCCAGATAAAATGTAAAAGTCTGAACAGAGCACAAATGACTTTGAATTATTCCATATAGTCTGTATTTCATTCATGAATATTCTAAGTGATTGAACTGTTTGTTTACCCTTATATCCATCCACTGACTAATTTTGTTAACGTCGTTCAGTGCGTGACTGCTTTCCTGACTGACTACAATACTAGAAAGAGCATATCATTGGTCGAATCTACTGAACGAACACGCCTCCTATGGTTACTGAACGATTCGCCGTTTTGAATCGGATCTACTCAGAGCGGATTTTTTTTCGTAAAGGAGTTAATGTGAGACATTCTCGTTCAGATAAGGCGTATAATGATTCAAATATAATAATATTAATTTAATAAATAAATATTTAATATTTTCAAGTGAACGCTCGAAATACATTATTTAGGTAACACTTTACAATAATTAACTAACACGTTAATACATTAGCTAACATTAACTAATCAAACCTTATTGTAAAGTGTTACAATTATTTGTTATTAAAGCATATATATGTTAGTTAAACACAGTTAAATTAAACAGAAAAGCAAGCAGGTGTGCATGATTTGGCGTGGCAGCCAATACAAATAATAACCGTTTCCTTACCTAAATCCTGCGTTTGGACCAGGCTCGGTTCTGTGCTCTGAAATTATTATCTTCTTCTATATTGTAGTAGTTAGCTATCTCTGTGTTGTACGTGGCTGCTTGTCAAGCATGAAAAACACAAGTTTTAGCCTA
The DNA here is from genome assembly GCA_036784905.1 of Acrossocheilus fasciatus. Taxonomy (NCBI): domain Eukaryota; kingdom Metazoa; phylum Chordata; class Actinopteri; order Cypriniformes; family Cyprinidae; genus Acrossocheilus; species Acrossocheilus fasciatus. The sequence goes on along the minus strand of CM071945.1, from coordinate 12,545,715 downwards.
TTTAAATTCTTAATATGTTATCGTATACAGCATGCAAAGAGTGTTCCCTTTAAATTTATTAAAAACTGTCACTCATTCATCACGATCTCACAAAGTTCCAATGAACGAGACTACACGATGAAACTTTTTTTAATTAATGTCTTTGTTCGAAAGAAGTTACGAACATAGAACTCAGCACTGGACAAAAACTGACTGGAGCGGTGAGTGCGTGGATTCCAACCTAAACACCTCTGATTGGCCATTATAATAGTCTGGCGTCTTAGAAATCAACAAACATGTCTATGATTGGCTACATTGCTCAGCTCTGCGAAAATGCATTGTAAAATCATTTGACGCTTTCCGAAGCAGAAGGACAGATACACTGAATTGTTTGCCAAATCTATTTTGTTATGCTATTATTACGAAGAAAACAGATCCTAGACCAGGGGTTATGGTCAGTTTTTCCATCTAAAAGCAATCAGAAGCAACAGCAGGCAGTTGTATGAGTAAGACTATTATACACACTAAACTCAAGTCCGACCGTCCCCCTCGGTCCGAAGGGGTGGCACAGGGATGTCCGTGGGGCAGCAAAGCCATCTTCAGTTCATAGCTATCTCACAAAGATAGCCTATTGCATCTACACTTTGTTATAATGAGATGATTTGTGCTGAACACAATACCTCAACAAAAACTCCAAGGATTTGAGCGGTGAGTGGATTCTAACTTAACCGCCTCTGATTCAAGAAATCAACAGATATGTCTGTGATTGACTACATTGCTCAACACGATGAAACAGAAATCGGTCTTCAGAGCGCAAACCATACACTGGATAGTTGCCATTATTACAGCTTTAACTGAGGGTGCTATTGATTTCGTTTGAGGGTGCTCTAGCATCCCCATAGAACTGGGCCTGACTCATAGCACAAGGCACTGGTTGACACCTACTGGCTATGAATCTGAAAGATTTATTTGGAGAATTCAGAAAAATCCAGTGATTTAATGTTGGTAATTTAATTTATTCACTGGAATTAGTTAAATCACCAACGCTTGTGTAGAGGGAAGGCTTGTCAATGTACCTGTCATACAAGACAGATGAAGGTTCTGAGTGTGTCAAGTTTGTGAGAGTGCTGTGAATCAGACCATCGTGGCCAAACTGCTCAGTCATATAAGCTTCCTGTTGATTGGTGGAGACTGGAACAGAAATGATGTCCCCAACCATGACCATCAGAGAATGCAAGCAGAATGTTCTGTAATGTCCATTCAATGAAAGAGAAATCCCACATTGGCTCACATGTGATTCAGTGTAATGTCTGGTGTTGGGAAGGGTAAAGAACTGTTTTCTATTTACAGTTGTTTTTTTTGTTTTTTGTTTTATTGTCCAAAGAGGCAAGAAAGCTGCACTGGTTGGAATCCCTGTTATTACAGGTTATAATATATAAGTTCATCTTGAAATTGACAACTGTCAAATTTAATCTGTTAGAAAAGCATTATGTTCAGTTCTTCTGTTCTGGAAACCTCTTACATGAATCACACACACCTTGTTTTGTCACATCTGAAATGTGTTTCCGCTGTACTCAATTTCCTGAACCTCTTGTTTATCCTGGGGTGGCCTACAAAGTGAACAGAGCCTTCAGATTTTGAGAGAAGCGTCAGAGATTTGCTGTAGGTCTGTGACGGTGTGATAAGGCCCTGCAGGCAGACATCCATTAAACTTGAGGCTCTGCTGATGATACTGTGAACTGCAGAGGAGCTCCTTCTCTCAGCCTTATCGTGGAGCAGATGAGTGGTCATAGCTCCTCACAGGAGGAAACATACAGCCTATATCTGTCCTTGAACATATGTGTGTGTGTGTGCATATGCGTGCGTCTGTGTTTGCAGGGCTTTTAGACCTGCAATATCTGCCAGAAGTGCATTTGAAACCAAATCCTAATTATTTTCCCCAATTAAATCACCTATAGTTTCAGATTGTGAGGGTGAATGTTTGCTGACTTGGCTCTTGAAAAGACCCTTTCTGATCAAACCAGTATTATTCAGCTACTAGCAAAACTACATTTCAACAGTCTCTTCTCTTAGTGAGAGGTCAAGAGGTCTTTGTCTCCTCCAAACAAAGGTCATGAGGCCAGGAATCTCTGGTGACCTTAAAATGTTGTATTTTGAGTCATTGTTTAGGTACTCGTACAGTTCAGAGGCTGTTCATGACACCAGTAACTTGTCCACTCTTATGTTCATGTCTTTATTTTTTCAGTCGAAAAGAAATTAAGGTTTTTGAGGAAACATTCCAGGATTTTTCTCCATATAGTGGACTTCAATGGTGGCCAATGGGTCGAAGGTCCGAATTGCCGTTTCAGTGCAGCCTGAAAGGGCTCTACATGATCCCAGCTGAGGAATAGGGGTCTTATCTTGCGAAAGGATCTGTCATTTTCTAAAATAAATAAATAAATAAAAAATTATATACTTTTTAACCACAAATGTTCGTCTTGCACTAGTTCGACTTCACGCATTACGTATTCACACACGTGTGACATAGGCGGAAGTACAGATCCAGTGTTTACAAAGTGAAAGTGCAAAGAAAGTCAAACGCACTTTACGATGAAAGGTAAAACAACGATATCAGTTGATTTTGAAGTTGGAGGAGAACATGAGAAATAGTTTTCACCCCCACCATACCTTTTTGAACCGAAGTACACAGACGAACTAACCGTATGTGTCTTTTCCAGCGTGATTGCGTAATGCGTGAAGACGCACATGCACATTGCAGAGTTAGTGCAAGATGAGCATTAGTGATTAAAATGTATACAAATTTACCTTTTTTTTTAATTTTTTTTTTAGAAAATGATAGATTGTTTTGCTAGATAACACCCTTATTCCTCAGCTGGGATCATGTAGAGCCCTTTGAAGCTGTAAAAATTCAATTTGGACCTTCAACCCATTGGCCAAAATTGAAGTACAATATATGGAGAAAAATACTGGAATGTTTTCCTCAAAAACCTTAATTTCTTTTTGACTGAAGAAAGAAAGACATGAACATATGACATGGGGGTGAGTAAATTATCAGGAAATTTTTATTCTGGAATTGAACTAATCCTTTAATGTTTATTTCTAGAAAATAGTAAAATCACTCCAATCGGGTTTTCAACTATATTTAAGTAAGCGTTTTTTTTGGTAACAGGGTATAAAATGACAAATAAATCTCAAGGTTACAGACATCGTCTCACCAATCATTTGCTTAAAAAAAAAGAAAGAGTTTCAGACCCTATTTTTTACCCTGTTCGTGGAAAGTGTCAGATACACAAGTGAATTCACTCCAGCAACTTAATTGAGCCGAGACGGTTGTTTCCTGTAACCCATTTAGGGAAATTTCATGAGTAGAGTTACAGTATTTTGCTCTAAGCTACAGTTAATGGGTGTTTTGTTTACGTTTTTTACAGTGATGAATTTACATTACATTTTCTGAATAAAATCTGAGTGATGTTTGCTAGTGCAAAACTGGGTGGATACCAGGGTGTTGCTAATGTGTTATGAGGTTTTTTTTGTATTTCATTGCTATATGGTTAAAAGGGTGTACTGGGTGGTTGCTAGGAGCTTGCTTACTGCTCCGGGTCAAAACAGCTGACCCTTAAGTTTGATCATATGGCTCCTTCAATAGGATATTTTTCATAATTACTAAGCAAAAGTAAGTGTTATTTCTCTTCAACTTGGTAGGAGACCAAACGAAATACAGTGACTCCTGGAGCCACAGTGCAGAACAGATAACAAAACATGTAACAGACAAATACAACTACAGGCAGTCCAGTGGACACTGTAGCTGTAAATATGAACTCACACTGCAGCTGTTCTCTGAAGTGAGTTCAAGTAGCATTAGATGTAGGATGGAAATAGTAGCAGCAGTACAGCTGAAACTAATAGTTTCATCAGTCAATTATTCTTACTTCTGGAACAAGTTGTAATCTTAGAACAAAGCAGTTATGTAAAGGTAGCGCTGAGGAGTTTGTCTTTAAGGATGTGTTTGTTTTAAACTCAAGACAAGATGACAGAGGACACCCTGTTTTACCGCTTGCTTGCGAATAAATCATTTAACATCCCTCATGCTAACATGCTGCTCAGAGGAGACTTCAGGGCTGTTCACATACACAGAGATTTACAGCAACAAAGCAGCAGGAAGTCATTCATTTTCGATGAGAGTTGGTGATTTCTGACGACACGAACGTCGACGATGCGGTTACGACTACCAATGAAAGAGCAGATAGTAATTTGCCCACTACAGTTACAGATACAGGCTACTAAAAATGTGTTTTTGTTTCATATATTCATTTGTCGTGATAATTTTTGTAGTTTACATCTCATCTTATACCCATTCCCCCATCCTTTCTGTTGATGTAGTATGGACAGAAAGAGAAGGAAAAGAGTGAAAAGGGGAAAAACGAGAGGGGGAGGAGGCGAGAGAGTCATGTCTCGGGGGTTTGGGGGGACGTGCCAGTTTCTCTCTGACTGAAATCTAGAGCTTCACAGTAATTAAAACATGCCATTCCCCAATCTCTCTCTGTTTCTCTTTCTTCTTCCCTGTTCCTGAGCTCCTTACAAACTGACACACTCTTTCTCTTTATTTCTCTGGGGAAGTATCTGACTGGAAAATAGAAGCTGGTATCTGACATAGAGATGGAGACCTGCCATTGTTACGTGATTTCGTTTTTGTTAAAGAAACAGGATTCATTTCACACACATGCAACCCATAATGGTAAAGAAATTAAATACAGAGAACCTCAAATAAAAAATATTAATCATGTGCTTTTGACCTGGAGTTACTGGAGTCTGTACATGCTGAGGCTTCATGAAGGACTCGAGAGACCTGTAAGCTTTTGTTGTTTGATCTTGCATCGCTGCAATTGCATAAAACAACCGCTAGGGAGCAGTAATTTAAGCATTGGATTTGTAGAGATGTATTAAAGGAATAGTTCACCCAAAATAATTTTGTCACCATTTACTCACTCTCATGTCGTTCCAAACCTGTATAAGTTTCTTTCTTATGTTAAACACAAAAGAAGATATTTTGAAGAACCAAAGTTGTTGGGAACAGTTGAACAGGGACATAAATACTACGAAAGTCAATAGGGACCATCAACTGTTTGATAACCAGCATTCTTCAAAATATCTTCTTTTATGTTCAACATAAGAAAAAAAAAAAAAGCTTGTACAGGTTGGGAATGACATGAGGGTGAGTAAATGATGACATAAAATTCATTTTATTGTGAACAGCCCCTGCTGTTATATATCATAACTAAACTAGTCTCAATAAGGATATTTCCTTAACATATATACTGTTAATAATTCATTACATTATAGATTTTTTACATTCGCCAATATTAAAGATTTTTTTGTTTGTTTGATGATTGTATATATATATTTAAATTTCTAGTAAGCCTAATTCCTGAGTGAAAATTGTTTGTACACCCATTTTTTTAGTTATCAAATAGTTTTTGCTATTTTATTTTTATTCATTTAGACAAAATAATATACAGTTGCTGTCTGCTAAGTTCCGAAGTTGAGACTAAATTCAATAAACCCTGCTCACTTTATATCATAATTTCATCTCCTGCATTCTGTGGATTCATGGCTTCCTCTGTGAACTTCTCAGTCTGATAGAAGACTTTTAGTGAGCTGGTTTTGGTCTCAGACAAAACTCTGCAAGCTGGTTTTGATACCAGACAAAACTGATATCTTGGGATATAGTAAAGAGACTGGATCTAATTTCCAGGCGTTGAGACACAATCCAACATCGTATATCTGCAATAGTTGTCTGCCATATCATGAAAATTATGCAGGCCTACTATAATTAATAAATATTAATAATTATATACCTATTACTGTATATACCTATATACAGTGGGGGGAAAATTATTTGATCCCCTGCTGATTTTGTACGTTTGCCCACTACTGACAAAGAAATGATCAGTCTATAATTTTAATGGTAGGTTTATTTGAACAGTGAGAGACAGAATAACAACAAAAAAATCCAGAAAAACGCATTTAAAAAAAGTTATAAATGGATTTGCATTTTAATGAGTCAAAAAAGTATTTGATCCCCTATCAATCAGCATGATTTCTGGCTCCCAGGTGTCTTTTATACAGGTAAGGAGCTGAGACTAGGAGCACTCTCTTAAAGGGAGGATCTTGTCAATGATCTCAAAGCATCTGGGACCATAGTCACCAAGAATTGGTAACACACTACACCGTGAAGGACTGTTCTGCAGCGCCCGCAAGGTCCCCCTGCTCAAGAAAGCACATGTACAGCCCATCTGAATGATTCAGAGGAGAACTGGGTGAAAGTGTTGAGGTCAGATGAGACCAAATTCCAGCTCTTTGGTATCAACTGAACTCGCCGTGTTTGGAGGAAGAGGAATGCTGCCTATCACCCCAAGAACACCATCCCCACCGTCAAACATGGAGGTGGAAACATTATGCTTTGGGGGTGTTTTTCTGCTAAGGGGACAGGACAACTGCACCGCATCATGTACCGTCAGGGCCAGGGCATTGAAAATGGGTCGTGGATGGGTATTCCAGCATGACAATGACCCAAAACACACGGCCAAGGCAACAAAGGAGTGGCTCAAGAAGCAGCACATTAATCCCATAGAAAATCTGTGGAGGGAGCTGAAGGTTCGAGTTGCCAAACGTCAGCCTCGAAACCTTAATGACTTGGAGAGGATCTGCAAAGAGGAGTGGGACAAAATCCCTCCTGAGATGTGTGCAAAACTGGTGGCCAACTACAAGACACGTCTGACCTCTGTGATTGCCAAGGGTTTTGCCACCAAGTATTAAGTCATGTTTTGCGAAGGGATCAAATACTTATTTGACTCATTAAAATGCAAATCAATTTAAAAGTTTTTTGAAATGCATTTTTCTGGATTTTGTTGTTGTTATTCTATCTCTCACTGTTCAAATAAACCTACCATTAAAATTATAGACTGATCATTTCTTTGTCATTGGGCAAACGTACAAAATCAACAGGCAATGAAATATATTTTTTTTCCCCACTGTATATAATATCACCCTTTAACAACGTTACACATTTTTACTGGCTAAATTAATTTATACTGTAGTCATGAAGTTGTATGTAATAATTTCTTATATAATAGATCAAGACTTCTGTTTGTAGCTTTCAAGTCTAGAGGGGTTGTTTCATTTGTGTTTCATTTAAAATTGTGTGGTGGACTGAAAGTCTCCAATTAAGCGCAAACAGGATGTTTTCGTTTTGCTTGGTCACATTAATCAAATATGAAATGGTAATAATTTTAAGGGGATTTTCCTGGGTATCCTAAATAATAGCGCAGCATTAGCTGATTTTACCAATTAAATAGGATTTTGTCTTGGTCTAATGAGTTGGTTTTCAGAAAGGCAAATTAATCAGTCTGAGAATAAAGACAGGGACTCAGTATCAGAGACAGGCTCTGCTTCTTCCCAAACAGTATCTGTGTAATTACACAGGAAACAAGCTCTTTACTGTTTAATTAGCCCAGCAAAGACAAGATGTAGATTTAGCCACAAACTCCTCACACTTGCCAAGTTCGACTCGGTCCAGAAAGTGTGATGGGAGTTTAACTGCTATTTTTGAGAGATAGTTGAATTTGAACTTTGACAGAACACATATGTGTGTGCATATATATGTGTGTGTGTGATGACTAAAAGAGCCCGAGTCTCATAAACAACATACGGTCCGGTCCACATTGCAGCTTATTCTGGCCAAGAACCACCCACTTAAAACAGGAGCAGACCAACATGTATTGATTATACCACAATAATTGTGCCGTCTAGTTGCAGACTAGAAAACAATAACAGTTTTATAATTTATGGCTGTTATTAATGGAAAGACTCAATGTAGGAAGCCATAAATCACTCTGAAATGCAGCTTATGTTTTGTAGATGCAGGATATGGCAATATGTCAGAAAGATCAGCATCTATAATACCTTTGATTGGGTTTATGTAACAGCTCACATGTGCTAAACAGCACCTGTTGTCAGTGACTGGGACTATTTTATTCACCCAGCTCACGCTTGCTTAGGTCTCTACATGAAAAACATCATTATAGGGAATGACTGCACAAACCAATAGGACTAACATGTAATTTGGCCATTCGGTGGGGTGAAACGCAGTCACACCAAGCTCCATCTGGCCTCAGACTAATGATGTGCTCATGACAGAACAACCTCTGATGGAGTGCTCGGTTTCTGCATTGTCCTCGCCTCTTTCTTTCCAGAAACACACAGGACAACACATACTAGTACAAGTTTGCAATATGAAGGATTGTTTTGCTTTTGTTGAAATAGTTGTCATTTAGCAAATACTTTATATCTGAATCATGACAAAACATTTTTGTCCTAGCTACAAACATTAATATTTTGATGAGTGTTTGGTGTCAATATTTGCTGCATCAAGCTAGGAAGCCCCGCCCACTGTGACATCTCATTGGTCCAAAGTCTTCCTGCTCATACAGAGTTCTTTAGTGCCAGCACACTTTTAAGCGGCGTTGGTTGGTGCTGTAGAAGTATTTTTTTCATTCATTTTTCCCATAGGGATTTTTTTTTTAAAAGTCTTCGTTATAGCATTATAAGCCATGAACCAAGAACAACAATACAAACTTACATTTGGAGCAAAAATGTTTTTGAAAACTGGCCAAAATGTACTAAACTGTGTGCAGGTTTAGTGAAGGAAAGAACTACAATCCCATGAAGCATTGCGAAAAACACAGTTAAATGAAAAATATGTGAAATATAAAACTATTCATTTGAAGTTAATTATATAGAAACAGTACATTTTAAGTTTAATACTAAATATGCAAAAATACACAAAAAGTATTCTGAGAGCGTAGGAATTTTGTCAATTTGCTGGCTGCAACTCTCTGAATGATTGGTGGAATTGTTTTGCAAAGAATCATGGGTAATGTAATTTTTCAACACATATTCCAGTTAAACACAATTATTTTCAAAATAAGTCCAAATAATGCAAACAGATGGCTTCAACAAAAACATATGCCACCAATTAACAACCTCGGAGCTCACAACAGGTCTTTAAAGGTTTATACATTATCGTTAAAAAAATAATTCGCATATGGAGAAAATTAAGCTCACTGTTGCACTCTACTGCACATCAGTTATTCTGATTGATTGTAATTGTCTCACAATGCACAGGAGTTTCATGTTCAACGTGGACAGACAAGCTTCTTGTCAGTGGAAATTTGTTGCATCAGACCTAGTTAGGACACAGTGCTATATGGCTGAAGGGCATTATGAAGATGATGATTTTTGTATCTGTACAGTTCATAAGGTACTTTCACATGTGATTTGGGAAACTAGAACCAAGAAAGTTGAATTCATGAGCCATTAGGCTGCCACCAGCAAATTCTGTCATAGCGCTGCAACCTGGATAAGCAGCTCATGAGCAAAATTTAGATTCACCTCCAATTAAAATCACAATGGGATTTATTATGGTCATCAGTGTTTCAATATACGCGTCTGTTTATTTTGAGTAACTCAAATTTAGCTAAAAACAGGCAACAGGCTAGAGAAAGAGAGAAGCTTTCAGTCATTTTGCATTTCATTTGTCTGTAGGCATTAAAGATATGAGAAGAATGTCATTGCCAATAATGAGATTTGAAATATGCCATGGGCACTCTAGACAAATTTAGAGTAAAACATCTCTTATACTATGATTGAATATTAGCAATAGTTCCTTGCAAAACCGCATTAAGTCAGAATACCTATTGTTACTTTGAAATGCCAAACCTTGACCCTTTGAACCAACCAACTAATCAGTTAAAGCACAGTCACATTAACGAAGTTTCAGCAAAACCGCTGGCAAAAAAGATCCATTATTGTCAATAGTGTAGTGATGTATGAAGCACAGCTCTCAAAGAAGTCACTTTCAAGCCAAGCAGAATTCTGCTGGTCAACAGCCCAATGTAGAGAATTTGCCAAATATGCATTGGGAAATCTTTGTCCTTACAAGAAGTTGCAGACTGTGTGGATTCTTACATACATAAAATCAGGGAACTCACCATATTTCATTGAAAACAGATGAAAACAAAGCTGTGAGGCTTGCAGACTTTCTTGCACTGTGTCCTAGATCATGTAAAAATAATTGTCAATACTGTTCCTGGAGTTTTTTGGAAGGATGCTTCATCAGCTAAACAACTGGCAAGAGTACAATCCACTGAAAATACTGTACTTCTATCCTTCACAGCCTTGTTTTCATTCCTGTCAAAAATTAAATACGGCACTACCCTGACTAAAGTTTGTTGAAAAGACTGAATTAATTCGCCGAACGCTAAATGAGATCACGCCTTTAGTCGGTTAAAATGTGCTTGGAACCACATAAAGGACTCGAGCTGTTCAGAAACCCAGTGTCCCTGCTCACCCACTGAGGAGATCCTGTTAAAACAGATCATTAAAACCATGATGCACCACAAGAGTCTGGATGGAAGAATTGAGAAAGTGAAGGTGAGAGACAGCGACAGCTTCATTAACACAAAATACACAGAGATGGTGGGAGATACGGTGCTAGCCTATATCAACAACACTACATCAGGTTACTCTAAGCATAGGTGCACATTTTTGGAGGTTGTGTTAGTGTATATATATTTAATTTTGCAATAAATAAATAAGCACACACTCATATGTGTAAGTGTTATTGTCAACTAAATCTGTTAACTAAAACTAAAATGATTAAAAATCATTTTCTAAAATAAAATATAAATATTAGATTAAAAATATAAAAGCTAAATATAAATTTAAAAAGACAAAAGATATGTATATCTTTGCATTTTACTACAATCTCTGATTACTGTGTAAATAGGTCGTATTCTCTTGCAGTGCCTAGTCTTGCTGCGATCATTTACTGCCACCATGGTTAGTTGCTCCAGAGAAGCTGCAGGTTTTACCTTGTTCCATTTGTCCAAACCGCGATAAGTGCAGATCATGACTAGTTTGTTCTGGTCAGAGTGAGTAAATTAGGTTTTTATTTGGCTCCGGTGGTGATCCTATTGTAATATTCATAAATATCTGGAATGTGAGAGTCTGGATGCATGCTTTAGCCTAGCACAGCAGTTTTCCTTACTAAGCTGGCAGCCTTTGACAAACACAGTCTCTGTTTTCTGTGTATAAACAGGGAGTCAGTGCATGATGGATCCACTCATTAATCTTCAAGCATGTTCTTTCATTGATGCATACTCAAGGGACCCGTGTACAGTTTAAAAGGGGTCACCGGAAATTCAGGTGCAACTCAGGGCAAGTATGCATGCGTACTAGCCTTCTGACAACTGCATTTTAATAAAAAGGCCTTTTTTCATGCTGATAAAGAGCAAGACACAATGAAAGAGATTTTTTTCCCTAGCATTGTCCTAGTGTTTCGACACGCTGTTATTTGCTTGTGTTTGTGAGGTATTTTTAGCTCTTATCATGACTCACTTCCCTTTGATAGTACTAAACGAAGAGCCAAAATAATTAAAACTGGGCTAATTCCTTATCTGACAAAATACACATACTTCATCATCTCATGCATGATGCCTGTAAGGTGTAAGTCAGAAATAGCCATAGAATCCCTTGTACCGCCACCAGCAGTGCAAGTCTTCACGTTGAAAAATAAAGACTGGATTGTGTGTGCAAACAAAAGGTGACTTAACGATTCAGGACGCGCTCTCCATTGAAAAGCACTGGCCTATTCAGAAGATTTCTGATGTAATGGAGAACATTGGACAATTGGAGAAGTGTGCGCAATAATGCAATCAAGTGTGTAGACTGTACTATACATGCAGCTGTTCTCCTGCACAGTCATCTGCGATGTCCCTTATAGAAACAAGAAGAGCATCTATATATATATATATATATATATATATATATATATATATATATATATATATATACACTGAACAAAATTTTAAACGCAACACTTTTGTTTTTGCCCTCATTTTTCATGATCTGAACTCAAAGATCTAAGACTTTTTTTATGTACACAAAAGGCCTATTTCTCTCAAATATCGTTCACAAATCTGTCTAAATCTGTGTTAGTGAGCACTTCTCCTTTGCCGAGATAATCCATCCACCTCACAGGTGTGGGATATCAAGATGCTGATTAGACAGCATGATTATTGCACAGGTGTGCTTTAGGCTGGCCACAATAAAAGGCCACTCTAAAATGTGCAGTTTTACCACACAGCACAATGCCACAGATGTCGCAAGTTTTGAGGGAGCGTGCAATTGGCATACTGACTGCAGGAATGTCCACCAGAGCTGTTGCCCGTGAATTGAATGTTTATTTCTCTACCATAAGCCGTCTCCAAAGGCGTTTCAGAGAATGTGGCAGTGCATCCAACCGGACTCACAACCGCAGACCACGTGTAACCACACCAGCCCAGGACCTCCACATCCAGCATCTTCACCTCCAAGATTGTCTGAGATCAGCCATCCGGACAGCTGCTGCAACAATCGGTTTGCATTACCAAAGAATTTCTGCACAATCTGTCAAAACCCATCTCAGGGAAGCTCATCTGCATGTTCGTTGTCCTCATCGGGGTCTCGACCTGACTGCAGTTCGTAGTCGTAACCAACTTGACTGGGCAAATGCTCACATTCGATGGCATCTGGCACTTTGGAGAGGTGTTCTCTTCACGGATGAATCCCGGTTTTCACTGTACAGGGCAGATGGCAGACAGCGTGTATGGCGTTGTGTGGGTGAGCAGTTTGCTTATGTCAACGTTGTGGATCGAGTGGCCCATGGTGGCGGTGGGGTTATGGTATGGGCAGGCGTATGTTATGGACAACGAACACAGGTGCATTTTATTGATGGCATTTTGAATGCACAGAGATACCGTGACGAGATCCAGAGGCCCATTGTTGTGCCATTCATCCACGACCATCACCTCATGTTGCAGCATGATAATGCACGGCCCCATGTTGCAAGGATCTGTAGACAATTCCTGGAAGCTGAAAACATCCCAGTTCTTGCGTGGCCTGCATACTCACCGGACATGTCACCCATTGAGCATGTTTGGGATGCTCTGGATCGGCGTATAAGACAGCATGTTCCAGTTCCTGCCAATATCCAGCAACATCCCACAGCCATTGAAGAGGAGTGGACCAACATTCCACAGGCCACAATCAACAACCCGATCAACTCTATGTGAAGGAGATGTGTTGCACTGCGTGAGGTAAATGGTGGTCACACCAGATACTGACTGGTTTTCGGACCCCCCTAATACAGCAAAACTGCACATTTTAGAGTGGCCTTTTATTGTGGCCAGCCTAAGGCACACCTGTGCAATAATCATGCTGTCTAATCAACATCTTGATAGCCACATCTGTGAGGCGGATGGAGTATCTCAGCAAAGGAGAATTGCTCACTAACACAAATTTAGACAGATTTGTGAACAATATTTGAGAGAAATAGGCCTTTTGTGTACATAGAAAAAGTCTTAGATCTTTGAGTTCAGATCATGAAAAATGGGGTCAAAAACAAAAGTGTTGCATTTATAATTTTGTTCAGTGTATATATATATATATATATATATATATATATATATATATATATATATATATATAATTTAATTGAAAGTTTTTGTCATTTTTTATTTCAGTCAGTTAAGTTTTACTTATATAAAAATGAAAAAAATGTTTTTTTAGAAAAATTATTTATAATAATCTATTAGGTATATATATATATATATATATATATATATATATATATATATATATATAAACGATTTCTAAACAATTTATTCTAATTTATTCAGTATTAAAGGTACATAGTGTGCATGTGTGTCCGTGTATATATATATATATATATATATATATATAAAATGTTTGTATATGTAATGTGTAAAACATTAATAGAATTTCAGATTGTAATGCACAATCGTGTATTGCAATACACCAATATGGGATCATATTCATTTCTGTGCTAATTCAAACTTGGCGCATTAAGATGCACAGTAGCAGGTTGGAAATTGTTGCCATTAGTTTCTACATGTTCATCACGGATTGCCAGGGGTCTCCAAAGCCTCAAGCTGTGTGTCCTGACACTGTCAAATGAAGTTTAACACTTGGGCTCCTGGCAAATACAGCACAAGCTGACCACATTGGCTCCTGGGACCCATGGCGCATTTAGCAGTAGCTGAACACTTGGACCCCCGAGCCCCGCGACACTTTCAGTGCGAGCTTACTATGATGGGACTCTGCTACTATTTTTGTCATCTAATGTTATTCTGCTAAATCAAGTGTTCTTAAAAACAATGTCATTTAGCAGTTGACAGAGCAAGGGGCAAGACCATGAGTGTACTGTCATATACAATAGAGAGCAAAATATAGTGTTTTTTCCTAGCAATGTAACTGTTTAGAAAGGGGCTTTAAAGTGAAATGTAAAAGCTCAGCCTTTCAGCAACTGCATTTACTGTCGCTTTGTTCACGGCGACAGACAGGTGAGGTACCTGATGCTCATGAATCTTTGCATGAAAAGTGCCCCCCAGTCTGAGACAAATGATTCCACGCAAACGCTGAGTGACAGTCAGTGGGCAGAAAATGACACACTGTGTGAGAAAAGAGAGAGAGACCTGCAGGAGACACATGAGGAGAAAGACAAAATAAAAGTACAAAAGTGAGACAGAGAGAGAACAAGACAAAGTGTGGGGGAGATTCACTCTCTGTCATTCATTCACACTCTGGAGAATGGCTGCAGGGAGAGTATGATTCGTTTTTTTTATCCCTCTGATGGGTGAAAAAGGCTCGTTTTACAAAGCAAAGGAACTGATTCTAGCACCTTCACTTTTTTCTTTCAGATCTTGTGGACAGTGTTTGAGAGTGTGTGTGCATATGTGTGTGCGTGTGTGAGGGAGAGCGTGAAAGTGTGTGTGTTAGCACTTCCACATGGCCTCCATGCAGGACGGGGTGAACTTCTCTGCTCATCCCTACGGCAAAGTACTGCTGCTGGGGGCCATCGCCGCCGCCTCAGCCTTCGTTGTCACCATCCTCATCGTCGTGCTTTGTGTGGGCTGCCAGAGGTGAGTTGCACACACAAACACATATACTCGTATATAAAATGCTCTGACTGCTTGCCCTCTTTGGTTGGTTGGAGTTTCTTTGGTGGTTTATTTGTTTAGATTCATATTCTGCTTGTTTAAACCCCAAACCTAAAATGCATAACTCATCCTGCTTTTATGTTGCAGACGTAATACCTTAAATCATGCAGCTCATTGATGAGAGGCTTACGATTTTTCCTGGTGTACAAAAAACCAAGCCAAATTGGCGAAAGACTTCCATAGACTTACCCTGAAGGATTAACCCCAATCATAATAGCAATCATCTAGAAATGCTCTAGCAACCACCCAGAACACCAAAGAAATCAACCATATAGCAACATTCCGGTAAACTCATAAATATGATATTGATAATTTGGTTCTTTCAGACACTACCGTTCAAAAGTTTAGGGTTTGTTTTTTGGAATGTTTCTGAAAGAAGTCTCTTATGCTCACTGTACAATACAGTAAGTTATATTGTGAAATATTATTACATTTTAATGTATTTTATAATATAATTTATTATCTATATGGCAAAGCTGAATCTTGACGAAGCATTACTCCAGTCTTCAGTAATGATCCTTCAGAAACCATTCTAATATGCTGATTTGGAGCTTAAGGAACAGTTCTTATTATCAATGTTTAAAAAACAGTTGTGGTTCCTAATATTTTTTTGTGGATACTGTGTTTTTCAGGATTATTTGATGAATAGAAATTCAAAAGAACAGCATTGATTTGAAAAACAAATGCAGTTTCTTTTATTAAAAAATCTTACTGACCTCAAACTTTTAGTAGTGTACATACACAAATCAAATTGAGGATAATACCCAGGATAAAATATGAAATATATTTTAACAATATTTTAATTCAATATGCAGACTAACAGTCTCTTTTAGTAAGCATTCTCTCAGAACACTATCAACTGCACCAAAAAAGTGCTAAATAATACTCAGAACACCATCGCAAATGCATAGCAACACCCTGGAAAACTCCCACAACAATCTATCGTCATGGCGATGAGTTTTGCACAGGCAAACACCACTGAGTTTTTCCACTAATAAAAATCAGTCTTGGAATTCTGTATACAGTTGACAATATTTTATGTATTTTCATTCCGTGCTAGAGCCATTTTTTTTTTTTTTTTATCCCAGCCCATTGCATTAAATAAATTATAAGACTGGTAGATCTTAACCTCTGAGGCAGGCTTTACTTTAGTACAGTATTTCTGAATGAAGAAAAAATGACACCTAATGGCAGAGATTTTGACCAGCATGTTCACACCGAGCTCGAATTCTCATACTTGTAACAGTGTGCTTTGCACTGGAAATCTTCATATTGTCAACGTCGCAGAAAATGCTCCTGTTATATGAAGCTACATATTCCACTGCTGCCGTGCGTGTGTTCCAGGATGAAAGCCAGAGATCACCTGTCTTCACCCGTCACTGTCACTAAGGCCTTTAATAGAGCTTATTCAAAAAATGTCATTGAAGTTCACCCACGCCTCTTTCATGCTCACTGTGTAATGGTGGGGATGTCATTTTGACATGGCAGTGATGTTTAAACAGGAAGTGGCTGGTTTATTTTCTTTTCTTTTCCATCTCTCTCTTGTTCCACCAATGATAGCACAGAGCACGCTGTGTGAATGCTAATGTCTCATTTTGTCAAAGTACATGATGCATCTGGTAGTGGGAGGACAAAGAAAAAGTATTAGAGGAATGAGAGATGGAGGAAAAGAAGTGAGAAAGACAAGAACGAGGGTTGAAGGAAATACATATAAGAAAGACATTGCAGGGAAAAAGTAAATGAGAAAATTAAAGAAGATGTTGGAGGTATTGTCAGTTTTCCTACGGGATATTAATACTAATAAAGATAGCTTTTTAAGGTCAAACTTGCTGGAAAATATTTATAGCTTGCAAATGAATACTGAACACTACAGTCAAAGGTAAACTCAATAGTTCACTAAAAAATTAATAAAGCTGATACACTTCACAAAACCAGTTGGAATGAGTAGTTGACAAATCAGGCTGATCTAGTTCTCAGTAGGTGTGTTTCCATTACAGATTGCAAACTTTTGCGATATTATATAAATGTCGATAAACTTGTGAAATGATGGCATTTCCATTAACTGATGTTATGCAAATAAAAAAAAATGTTTTCCTCTCGTGATAAGTCATAGTTATGGATGTTGGTAGGTTTACATTTATTGCAGCCACTGCACTAGCCATTATCTGTAATCAAAGGAGATGTAGGTGTGTATCTTTAGCGAAGCAGTGTGGCGAGCCGCTTTTGGGACGCTTCTGAAATGTGCCGTGGCACGGCTGGTATAAACACAAGCATTGACTAGAGTTGCCGCAATCAGCTCTGCCATAATGTGCTGCAGACCTGTGCAGCATAAATAAGGGGTTATCCAAGCAGTGGCCACATATGAGGTGTTTCTTGGAGGTTAAATGATCATGTGATTTTTACGTACGCCAGGTGACCTGTAAATGCGAAAAAAACCATGTTTCTATTGCCTGAAAAACCCAACTTATGTGAACCTGAAAACTTTTTTTGCGATACATGGGAGTTTTTGTGAAATTGACATGTTTGGGCGTATTTTCAATTCATAATTTCAATTTGTGCAATTTGAAGGGTAATGAAAATACAGCTAGAGAATTCTTTTCTTTGGCATTCTTGCAGTTTTCTTGATAGGACAGTGGCAATCTATTGTAACAGGAAGCAGGTGGGAGAGAAAGAGAGGGACGGGATCGGGAAAGGTCCAAAAGATGGGATTTGAACTTGGGACATCTGAAGCGCAACTGCACCATATGTTGGCATGCTGCCCACGAGGCTATTGGCACCAGCAGAGACTCACTTATTCAGTGATTCTTTTGTAGTGCTTAACAGACCGCTGATGGGGAAGATTATAAAATTTTGGCCTATTTGTCATACAAGGCAATGAAATATAGTGCGTTAGTAGTATGGGCCACTTTTATTATGCTTTTGCATCATTTCTGAAGCTTGAAATCTCCCATTTATTTCCAGGCCAAATTCAAGCTTATACGGCCACTCTTCCTCACTGACCTTCCAAATCATTTATCACATTAATTAGATCTGAAATATTCAGCATAGTATATTTACTAATGGGTTTAAGAAGCTGTACTTGTATACTATATATTTATTTCAAAAAGTTTTTGAGAAGGCTAGATGTTCTTGTGTGATATTATACTAATGTTTTTTATTCGGTTATGTCTTAAAAAACAAATATCAGTGATTTATGGGAATCTCAGTAATAGCTTTGGTACTTTACAAAATCTACTTTGTATCCATTTCGCTGTGCTGGTCAGCAGGTTTCAGATACCTACACTGTTCCTGTAATCTTATCAAAGCAATGCAAGCAATCAGAAGGGAACAACTGACATGTTTTTTTCAAGAATAAACTGGTCTGGTCAAATTTGGCCGAACATTCCAGGCAATGTGTCTGGATCGGGGCCCTGTGTATGTGTGAGAGAGGTAAGTTTAGATTCTTGAGTCACTGACAGACATGACTGTGTACTTCTGGTCTTCTCATGAAGAAAATAATCATCAGCATCCATTTAGCTTTTTTAGTGATGTTTGAATTGTATTATGTTGATTATTTGATTGATTTTCTTTGTGGCTGAGTTTTGGCCTGAACACCGCTGCAGTTACTCAGAGGCCTGTTAATCATCCAGTGAAAGCCTTCTGTTGTTTCAAATGCCAATCTGGACTCATTTCGAGGACAGTGCATCTTGAAAGCACTTGCACAGTTGCTTCTGATCAAATGACTTCACTCAAAGAGTTTATAAAAACAACTGCCTTGAATCCTTCGGGTAGCCTAATTGAATTGAAATGTGCATTTTCTTTCTGCACAAGATAAACAGTTGGAGCTACTAAAGTAAATTGAATCAGGGGCTCAAATGAGTCAGCGCATTCAGTCTCCATAAATCACTGGATAAACGGGAGTATTTGAAGTTTGAACCTAACGTTCTAAAATTTTTGATTTGGAACAGCGTGGTTTACATCTCGCTGATTGTGTCTTGCAGGAAGGGGAAGACACACAATGGCCCTGGAGAGGAGAGGAAGCATAGGCTCATGGACATGGTGAGCATTTTGAAGTCTTTTTTTCCCCATTTTCTCATTGGGTGTCATTCACTAATAATTGCTCACAGCTTGTACAGCCATTTCTCAAACATATCTTCATCCATTAAGTTATCTATTAGTATATACACACACTATATATAGCCTATTTCTGTTCAGTTTGCGGTCAGTTGGTGTTTTTGAAAAAAATGCTTCTCATTCTCAATAAGATTTCTTTAAATCCAAATTTTCAGCAGCCATTACTGCAGTCTTCAGTGCCAGACGATCCTTCAAAAATCATTCTAAGATGCTGATTTGGTGCACTGGAAAATTTCTTATTATCAATGTTGAAAACAGATGTGCCACGTATTTTTTTATTTTTCAGGATTTTTTGAATAGAATGGAAAGTACAACATTTATTTTAAATAGAACTCTTCTGTAACATTCTAAATTTCCTTACTGTGTCACTTTTGAGCAATTTAACGTGTCATACTGAACCCAAAGTTTTGTATTTATATAAGCAGAGAAAAAGGAAAGTAAAGTAATCTTCAGAGAGAAACCTTATTGATAAATCACTATTTCTGCATGAAAACTTTCACACACAGGTTTTTATGCACAATTACGTGAATGAAACCCATTCTTCTTCTTCTAAATCATTTCCCTCTTTTTCTCTGTATTTTCTAAGGAACCCAGGTCTGGGCTCAGTTCCATGTCAGTTCAAGCAGTTCATGGTTTTGTTTCAGGATTTAAATTCTTCCCTCACACTAGTTTTCAAGTAACAAATTGAAGGCTCCTCCTGAATTTAATTAATCTTCTTAATCGGCTCAGTGGAAATAGATCTGACCTAAACTTTCAATGGATCTCTTAAGCTTTGAATCTAAAACAAAAGGATTTGGCCCATTTCACTACGTTGTTTGACACCCTAACGTAGATGCATTTTTTTTGTCACCCAAAACATTCCTCAACTGTTTTACCCTTGATTTTACCTTGGATATCAAGCAGTGATGGTGACCCAGCACAATACCCAATAATATAAATAACATACAACAGTAAGAAGTAATAATTTCAAACATGAATCTATTAATATTGCCATATACTTGCTTGACCCAACAATGTGCCCAATGTACGCTGAATAGGAAAATTTAATTTTTAGTTGTTGTATTGGTTATGCTGTTTTATTTGAAAACGTTTTAAGCAGTTTGTCTGTGCATCTGTTTTCAGAGTATACTGCGACAGTCCAAGCTGACCTCCATCAGTAAGTCAGACACCAAGCTTCATGAGATGAACAGACTCAACTGCAATGGCAAGAGTATGTACTGTACAATCACATCTCTTAAAGCTTGATAGTCTCTAGTTCCTCACATACACCTGCAGTTCGGGGGAAGGTCTGAGCATGGTACCAGCTATGTTCCAGGAGTTTCCATAGGGGCTATTAGTGGATATCTATCTATATCTATAGTGATTGGCATGTGTCTGCTGCCCTTTGCCTCTGCAGTTTCGAGCAAGTCTTTTATTGTCTCTTTGAAAAAACAATGGTTCTGCTTCTCAGATTTTACTTTATATCATGCTGCTCTCTGTAGAATCTTCTAAGAAGAACCGTCCCGCCAGCATGGATCTGCTCCTACTTCCTAGCCGTCGCTCAAACTCCGACCTGCGTTCTCAGGGCCGCCAGCTGCCTCAGATCCCCTCTGGTGAGGATGGGGAACACACGTATGCCGAGGTGGGCCGCCGCTCTTCTCCCACACGCGGTTCTGAAGATGCCCGCTATGGCGTTGGAGGTCGAGCTGGAGAGACAGACACACCCGCCCCACCGGCGGTCCCTGCTAATACCCCTGCTCCACCTGATCCTGATGGGGACTGCTTGGAAGGTGGGATTCCAGAGCCAGAGACCCTTCCCCAAGTGGTAAACACGCCCCCTCAACCACAGGAAACAGTGGAGTATGCCTGCATCAGAAAGGTCCGGAGAGTGGACAAAGCAGCCCAGAAGAGGGACAATGGGACGGAGACCGAGGAGGGGCTCGGACAACAACAACGACACAGCAGTGGGGACATTCGACATGCCCCGCCCACTCACCCAGCCCCGCCTCCAACACACCCACACAGTCAGAAGATTCCTCGGAAAAACTTGGAGGCCTTCAATCTTCCACCTTTCCCGAAGGTATTGTTCTATCTATCTATCTATCTATCTATCTATCTATCTATCTGTAAGACCTATAAAGCTTCATAAACTTTTTTCAAAACCTTCAAACAAGATTAACGTTCACAGTTTACCATTTCAAACATTTTTTAAAAATTACAATCATATAGTCAGTGTCGATAGCCTCATGGGCAGTGCACTGACTTAAAGCACAGTTGTGCTTTGGGCATCCCGAGTTCGAGTCCCTGCTTGCAGACCTTTCCCGATCCCGTCCCCCTGTCTCTCTCTCACTTTGCTTCCAGTCTAGCTACTGTCAATGCCCAATACTCAATTCAAATTTAATTCAAATTCTGTAATTCAAAAACCGTAATTCAAAGGGTATTTTCAATTCCATTCTGAATGGCGCACTTCTTCTCATACATTCAGCACTCGTGTACCGGTAATTCAGTATTTCATAATACTGCAATAGCAGGGATTTAGCTGAGGCTACAAATGTAAAAAGCACTACTGTGGTGCTTGAGAGCATTGTTGCTGATGGAAACTATTTGTCCTTTCATGACAACTAAAAGCCTTTGACTCGCTGTAATTTCCGATTGTGCTTTAAATTGTGTCTTAAAATGGAACATAGTATAAATAGAAGCATGCTGGAAATGGCTTCCCCTATTTTTGTGTGCCTCAGCACTAGTGTGGACTTGCGACTAAAGTGGATCTGCAATTAAGTACACTGCAAGTGTACTTCATTATTTTCTCTGTGAGAACACTGTCCAAATCAATGATACTTGCGAGCGTTTAGTGGTCCGTCCACAGCATTCGGGGTGTTGCACGCTCACAGGCACTTCACTATGGGGATGATGCAACCAGCGGAAACGCGGAGTGAAACCTCTCAATCACTGAAACCCAGGCAAACAGCCAGACCCAGAAAATGGGCCAGTCCTAATGGAAAACAAAGTGAATTGCTATGGTGAACGAAAGAAGCCACAACTACATGCTAATCCATGCCTTAAAAATGGCACTGTGACACACCCCATTGCCCACCTTCCGTTTCTCCTGCATAACAATGAGAAGAAAATGCACAGCAAGCATCAGCCTGTTCCCTTACGCCCGAGTACAGGAAACACATTAAGCTCAATATCATTAGATGCAGAAGATGGTTAAACATGAGGGCAGGCATTAAGAGGGGGACGGTAGCCTGATTATGCTACGCTTATTTTCAGGGAGAAGAGTTTTTAACTGACTCCTCAACTGGTTAAATGTATGACTGTGAAACTATATCTAACGTTCTATTAATCTATCATCAAAGGTTAATTTTTAAACAATATCCTGGCTTTTTTCAATATAATAGAAATAAATGATTGAATCGGTTGATTTGGTTTACAAAACCAGTCTGAATGCTTTGTTCACAAATTGGACTCATCCAGTTCTTGGATGTGACTTTTATGATGCTTCAATTTGTTTCTCACACAAAGACATCAAGAAGACTAAATACGGCACACAGGTTGTATGGAAAATTGTATGGTATTTTCATGCTGCTTTTGCACCTTTTGAAGCTTTCATTTTGAAAGCCCCTTTAGACTCATACTGATTTTAAACAACATGAGGATCAGTAAATGATGACAGAATTCATTTTATGGGTGAACCATTTTTTTTTATTTATTGCTTTAAACCTCTGAACTGCCCTTGGAGGGCATTGTTGATGCTGTTTCATGATGCTGTTCTACTCAGCTCTGTTCTCCAGTGTATATTGTTTAAGATGGCCCCTTAAAAGGTAATATAATATTTATTCTAGTCAATTGTTTTTAATATATCAGGAGGCAGTGTTTATGGGAAATGGAGAACAGTACATATGGAAACCTCCGGAAGACGATGACATCATCTTCCAGCACAAGCAGATGGGTATTCTGAGCTCTCATCCGGGAGAGAATATGGCAGCATCTGCAGCAGGGGTGAGTGTGTATTTAGTTTTCCACAGTCCTGAGACACATCCTCTATTTCTCATTCTATGCAGCCAAAATGTCTTCTAGGTATTATACATTCTTGAAACATTGTTTGTGAATGATCCCAGATCCCACTTCCTTACCCATAAACACTATTTCAGAGTTAACCAGAAGCAGCTGTAAACCCACAAATGTGTATTCTTAGTAGGCCGGATTGTTTTTGTTGCATATCAGACATTGGGAACTGGAAAAGCAAACTTTTGGAGTATAATATATATACACAGATTTTCCACTCATGAATATATGTTTCAGATGGTTTGTCTCTCTATTATCATGTAGATCACTGAGATGTATTCGAAAGTCTGCAAACCGGGCAAAAAGAAACGAGGCATGCCTGGCTCACCCACCGCCACAAGGGACATCAGCGGCTATAGGACCTTGGCTCGAGGTGACCGCGGTGAGCGTGACGGGGGTTTCAGCGTGGTAGTCAAACCCCAAACGTGGGCCCCACAGGAGGGCAAAGGCACGAGAGCGCCACCTGGCTGTATGGAGGACCACTGCTACGAAGCCATCAGCACGGAGGAAACAGACCTGGCTTACGAGACCATGGAGGGTGGGGGAGGCTGGAGGCGTGACAGGCCTCCACCCAATGCTAGTGCCACCTTGCGGCCCAAGCGGAAGCGGCCCCAGCAACCCTTGCAACAACCACCGCCACCCCCTCCACCCCCCCAGCAGACCCCCAAACTGCAGCATCTCCCAGCCAAAACAATGCTGATTCCCGGGGAGAGCCTGTACGAGAGCATCCCTGACCTGAAGCAGGGCTCGGCCACCTCCAGCACAACCACCATCTTTACTTTTAATGACGGCATGGAGATGTATGTCACTGGCCTGTAGGGGTTGCTCTGGAGAAGGGAACTTTCCTCTCTTGGGGCTTGAATCTTGAATGGGGACATGTGAGCGTGTCGTAACCCAATGGGATACGCGCATTGTGCCACTGCTATATATTTTACATGGGTTCCAAGTATTAGTTGAGCATTAATTGAGTTTTGTAAGTCTAGTTAAAGGTCAGTATTCTCGCAGCACAAAACGATAGAATGCTTATGTGAAAATCCAAACGAAATGATTTCGCCTAGTCACATGCCTCCATAACGAAGAAGAAAAATAGTCACCAGCCACGACATATCACAACAGACACGACATATCACACCCGACAGTAGCATTCCTGTAGAGGAAATTCTTGTTTTTTGTCATTACATGCTGTAGTTAAGGACAAAGTGACCATCGGAATTGCGGGTCAAACTTGAATTTGATGCCTAGAAAATCCCAAAGTAGAAAAAATAGAGCACAAGTCTATTACAAAAGTAACTTAAGAAGCACAGTTTAATTGTGTTCCTGTGGCCCTCTGAAAAGAAAAAAAAATTATAATTTGGTAGATGCCCTCAACAAAGTACCGATTTAAAAAAGACATAAATGAATATACAGAAACTGAACATTATTAGAAAGCCAATCAAAAGCTATTGCCAAGCAAAATATCATATATTGACAAAAGCCTTTATTTAATCTGTTCATAGAAGAGTTGATCCTATTTTAAAATGGCTAAAAGCTATCTATTGCCTAAAAGCTTTAGGAAACACACGGCCCTATTTTTGTAAAGTCAAAGCCTCTATTTATGTAAAAAATTAATCATAATTTTAGAGCTAAAATGAAGATTCTAATTCGATTGGTCAAACAGATCCTGTAGAAAGTATTTTCTTATTAAGCACAAATGTCTCATGCTTAGCATGTCGTCTGTCTGAGACAGTGCCCTTCTGAAATTGAAGAGTACTAGATTTAAAATCTGTTAAAAGTAATAGATGGTAAATTGCAATTGTCAATAAAGCAAGATCATGGAGAGAATTAGCAAAAGCTCAGGGACAGTGAAAAAAAATCTTAAATAATTGCACACAAAATGTTATGACATATCTCGCAAGAGACCCCCAATGTCTTTTCATGTTATTTTCTTGTTTTTGGTCATACATCAATTCAAACTGTCACATAAGTCACCACAGCACTTCAATGCGGTAAAGTAAGTGTTTTTCTTTGTCAATACTGTTTATGCACTTTGCCTGATTAAAAAGATGCATGCTTTCAAGAAAAAATACCCTTGTAAAGGGATAAAAAAAAGAAAAGAAAGAAAAGTGAAACTAGCACTGTCCTGTGGTATCAGAGAATGGTTTATTTCTTGCTGTTGTCGGTGGATTGTTTGATTTATATGCCTTTTTCTTCATCTGAGAAAGAGCACAAAGTGAATCGCTTCAGGACTGAGGGAGACCAATGAGGACTCGAGGAGGACTCTCTAAATAAAAAACTGGACAGTTAGGAATATAACACAATTGGTCAGAAGAAATGTATCATAGACAATCCCTTTCCCCCATCATTTCAGAAGCAGTCAGGATGTCCATGTATGTCCAGATCAGATTGAATGGAATCACATACATTAGATTGTTGCAAAAATCTCCTGTATGTAATATGAAAATAACGGGAGATTAAAAAAGAAAAAAAAAAAAGAAAAAAAAAAAGGTACAATGACTAAGCGATTTAAAATTAGTGTATGTTGCCCTGTAAGTCTGTGGGAGGGGGGTTTGGGGTTTTATGGGCCAGATAGTGGACAATGTCAAAATATCTATGAAATGTGGACTAGCCGCTGTCTCTTGGTGTCTTTGAATCTGATGCTAATGTGATCTGGATTAAATTATCCCAAATGGCTGGAGCACACAAAAAGGGCCTCAGGTCAACTAAATATAATCAAACCGCTTGTCTAAGCCCTCGTTGCTATCAAATGTTGGTGCAATGTTGTAAATATGTTACAAGAAGAATTACAGAAGAAAATGGGGGGAGGGAATTTGCTCTTGGTGTTCCTGAAAGTATTTGTTTCTTTCTGGTTGTCCTTTTGGAATGATTTTTCTCTGGTGAAAAATTATCTCAGCAGTATCTCTGTGAGTTTTGATTATGTGCTTTGGGATTTTTTTGTTTTCCACATCATTTTAGCTATACTGTGTATCTCAAAGACCAGTTGAGTTTAGTGTGGCAGCTAATGTTGTGCGTTTGCTTATCAAACAACAGGGTGGTGTGTATTAAAGCTGTGTAATTAAGTACTAATGTGCAAAAGATTGTAATGTTTTTATATCAAAATGACTATTCATAAAATGTCGGGTCAAGTTTATACTTTTTTAAATAAAGTAGCACTTCAAAAAACACAAAGCATATAGCATTTACAAAGTGTTTTCTCGCTCGCAATAAGCCATTTATTAATTCTCTAAAGAGACATACCACTAAGTGCTCAGACAATCCGATCTCACAAAATAGGTGCCAATTACATATGAATTTGTTTGATGCGATCTGTACGAAAACATACACTTTTGAAAAAAGTAAGCATGAATGTTTTCCCCCAACCCAACCTCTAAACCTAATTATCAAGTACATGTAAGCAGATGGTATGAAAATTCATATGAATTATAGTTTGAAATACTTACAAATTGCCTTGAGATTGTGGTGGACACTTACAGGTAAACATACTTGTAGTGCTAACTATAGTTCTATCATGATAACTCTCGGAGGGTTTGGCATGGTAATGTACATGACAATGTTAATGTTTTTGGTCTTGGTGGAATAGATCTGATACGCTGCTGCAGCAGAGCAGGTACCGAGACTTGCTACTGCCAATACATCCACAACATGCTGCTGTGAGCATGTAAGAAATACTGCTGCTGCATATATACAATGTATGAAATAACCCCTATATATAACATACATGATTTACCCCATAGCAGATCTATACAGGTGGAGCTGGGGAAGGTGGAGGGTTTCTGAAGCGCTCTGCAATTGCTACAGCAAGCACTAGCAAAGTATTTGAATGTTGAGCAGCAAGCTCATTGGCTGCTGATACAAAAAGAACCAATCAGCTGCACTGTTTGATAATGTCATTATGTCAGATTGAGTTAAATCTATCTAGAGTTTCAGGACAGAACTTTGGATTTATATGATAATTGTGCATCCACACTGGTTTTCAGAGTAACACCACAAAAACCATGCACAAGATTTCAGTAATGGATGTTTCTCTAAGGCTTTTTAATGAGTGCAGTACCCACATCTGAACATAATTGTCACAGACAACAGCTTTAAAAATCAGAAAGGGTGGAATATGCAATATTTATTTGCAAGTACCACAGCTAAGTGAGGGCTATGAAAATGCATAGGTGAAGAACGTGAGTTTTTTTTTTTTTTTTTTGGATAAGGAATTTAAATTCTCATTTTAATCAGATTTCAGATGTTTTGCTTGTTCCAAAAAAAAAAATTAAATGATCAGACCAGATTTGTTTACAGTAAATATTTATGTCTCTGGGGACAAATGAATGGCAAAAGAGGAACTAAACCTGAACTAAATATTTCTTAGTTCAGTCTTAATAAGGTTATTTTAAAAGAACAATGGATTTTTACAGCAACAAAGACATTCACAGACATGAGTTCTGACATAGGCAAGTCTTGCTCCTCTGACTTACTGACTTAGAAAAGAAACCGATGTGCGCCTGTGTTAGATTTGCATTTTGTGATGTCTGTAGGCATCAATGCAAAAGGTTCAGCAAATATTCCAGAGGACATTTCTCATTCTAAATCTGGATGTGATTAGGCTCTGATTAAACCGGCTTTGATTAGTTTATACACTCAGGTAGATGAGGGATTGTATTAGAGTTCTTTGTTTACCCTAATTAGCCATTGAAGCTGCAGTCACATCAGCCTTTCACTGTGGTACATGCTGTTCCTATGACAACTGCCTCACTGTCATGGTATGGTATTTAAGAATTCCCCTCCATTGAGACAAAATCTCATCGTATTTCACAGTAAGATTACATTTCAAACAGATAGAGGAGGTCATTGGATTTTTTTTTTTCATTCAAATCCTCTACCAGAACATGAACTTGCGTTTGTAAAAGTGTAACCTGTTTTCCTACCTCTCTTACTGTGTCCCTGTGTGTGTTTATGTGTGAGAGTGTCACAAGCTTGCATCTGACTTGCTCTGGAAAAAAAAATAGGTCATCCTTAAAACAAAAAGGGTGCAGTCAACATAGCAACCGTCTGCTGTTTTTTTATTGGCTGACTTGTTTCCATAGTAACAGGTTAACCTTGAGGCTGCAGTCGCAGACCAGTTTGTTGTCTAGGCGAATCCAGCATGTATGAGGAGCTCTGCTAAGTCAAGATGTCACCCATGTTTCAGAGCACTGGAGAAAGGGTCTGCATGTTGTGGCAACTTAGTGAGAGTGCAACGCAGTCTCTATAGGAGTCTACAATGTCAGCCGTGTACAGTGCCTGCAAAAAAGTATTCACATTATTAAATATTTTTGGTGGAATGGTACATTAGGTTATTTTCTCATACTATGTAACATGTATTGTTCTGCCATTTCAAAAAGTGGAGAAGAGGTTAAATTTATAATGCAGTGTTTCCAAACTTTTTTGTCTTATGTACTCCCAGAGCCCCATCAATAAGAATCAAGTGCTGTTTGTCTTTAACATTAAATCATAAAAAAGACATTGTAACTCATATATTATGCCAGATATTTACAAATATATCGGGAAATTATTTGTAAAAACAAGCCGCTCGTGTAAATTACCAAAAATGATCGTATTTGTAAGAAAATGATCGTACACGAGTCAAATGTATAGAGTACCGTTATCTACCATTTTGACACGAGCTGCAAATTACCATTAAAGATAAATAACTAAGCGTACCTTAGTGGGAAGGTCCAAACTCCACCTCCGTACAGAGGTTAAAATGATCGTATAGGCTATTCGATAATTAACGTATGTCTGGCAACACTGAGAGAGAGAGAGTGTGTTAGAAAAGAAGCTATAGCTAATAAAATCTATTAATGGAAAACATGTTAATTGATTGTCTTATTTATCCTATTGTTTGTCATTGTTTCTGACCCTCCATAGACAGCAATGCAACTGAAACATTCAAGTCCCAGAAGGACATCGATAAATTAGTCCACGTGACATCAGTGGTTCAACCATAATTTTATAAAGCTACGAGAATACTTTTTGTGTGCAAAGAAAACAAAAATAACAACTTTATTCAACAATGTATTCTCTTCCGTGTCAGTAGGCCTAGCTGTCACGCATTCAGGAGAGCACCACGACACAAACATCAAAATAACTGAAATAATTTAGCGAAGTGATACTGAACTGTCATGCAGTCAACAGACCTGGAACTTCATAGCTGTGAGTTTACCGGAAAATATATATATGTATATTTTTTGTCCTAAATGCAGATGGTCAGATTCTGTCCTTTAAAAATGTCTCTTCCATCAAGCCAAATAAGTCAAACATGTAAAACGTTAAATTAAGAGATTGATGATATTCAAGGTTAATTCTTTGATAGCTGCCCTTTGTTTCCAGTTGCCTTACTTGGTAGTCTGATCTTAAAAAGGACTTGTTTATGCCAAGTTTCCTCCATTTTGTTGAAAGAGATGTGCCTTCTATCTTTTCTAACCTTCTATAGCGTTTTCCTTGTAACAACTTCTAACTTCTAACTATCTCTACAATTTTCCTGTACTTGGTTGTTCATTATTCCATTGCAATAGAAATTTTTTCAGTTCCTCTTAGTGAAGATCCCTTCACCTTCACCCAGCGGTATCTAGTATATGTGCAACTGTTTCCTCTCAGGGTTTCTCAACAAAAACTCCTCGAGTTCACTCTAATCATTATTCTATTCAGCTATTAAGGTCATGGTTTGGTCAAGGTCTTCTTCTGATGTTTTAAGATTGTAGAAACACTTTAGCTCAATTGTCTCTAAACTCTTGAGTGAACAACAAATTTTCCACAAATGCATTTTAGTTCCATAGTTGGATTCTGAATGTCCTTACTGAACCTGCAAAATCACAATGAGACAGGAGTGAAGTACTGCCCCCTGGTGCTAATGCTGCAGCAGCACATGTGGGAAAAAAACCTTCCAACCTGCTCTCTTGGAGTTGCCTCAGGAATGGTCAAACAGAAACTTCTCTTGAAATTGTAGAATCGGTGTTGAATTGAGGGAAATAAACAATGTGTTTAAAAAAATTATTATTTGTTGAATGTGTAAAACCAATAAACAGCCAAATGGGTCCAGCCATCCATTCATTTGTATATTTATACAAATGTAAAAACTAATATTTAGAAATATATAAAAATGTCTAGTTTGAACAGTGTTTAAGGAACAGTGTTTAAGGAACAAACAGTACTCCAGAATAAGATATCAAGTGTAACATGTATATGTTTACTGCTAAATCAGTTTACTGTTGTAGATCCTATCATGAACATATGGTCATAAAATGAAGTGCTGCAAAATACTGCACCTCATGAGTGTGCTAGCAAATCTATTTTTGTTCCTGGCTGGTTTTATGAAATTACAGTAAGTGTTGATCCTCACTAATCACAGCTGCCTGAATCGCTTGAACAACAGGTCAAACCTCTGATGAGCAGCTATGTGGTTCTTGCTGTTCTTCACCACTCCATGATGAAGACCCATCTGTCCCAAAGTAACGGTCACCAAAGTCTCCTTCAATGACAGCAAATACACACCCACAAGATTTCAGTACACAGTGTAGGGTTTGTTTCTTTCTAATATTTAGTTAGATATGTAAGAAATACACATTTGGTATTTGATAATAAGGTCCTATTAGTTAACATTAGTTCATGCATTTACTAACATTAACTAACAATGAGCAATACATTTGATTACAATATTTATTAATTTTTGTTAACATCAGTTAATAAAATACAACTGTTAATTGTTACGGCTCATTAAATATGTTAGTCCATTAAATATGAACAGATATAACTTTTAATAATGTATTAGTAAATGTTGAAATTAAAGGGACTGTTCACTCAAAAATGAAAATTCAGTCATTAATTATTCACCCTCATGTTGTTCCAAACCCGCAAGACCTTTGTTCATCTTCGGAACACAAATTAAGATATTTTTGATGAAATCCGAGAGCTTTCTGACCCTCCCATTGACAGCAAGGGTCCACGATCAAGGTCCAGAAACATACCAAGAACATCGACAAAATAGTCCATGTGACATCAGTGGTTCAACAGTAATTTTATGAAGCTACAAAAATACTTTGTGTGCAAAAAACTAAAATAGCAACTTTATTCAACAATTCTTCTCCTTCGCGTCACCCTAGCACCATTTTGGAGAATACCACGACGTGTATGCGTGCTTTGATCTACATTTCTGGACCTTGAACATTGTAGTTGCGTTGCGGTCTATGGAGGGTCAGAAAGCTCTTGGATTTCATCAAAAATATCTTAATTTGTGTTCCGAAGATGAACGAAGGTCTTACGGATTTGGAACGACAGAGTGAGTAATTAATGACAGAATTTTCATTTTTGGGTGAACTGTCCCTTTAACATAACATTATTAATTAAGATTAATAAAGACTATAGAAGTATTTTTCATTGTTAGTTTGTGTTAATGAATGTAAATGTTGTAAATGTTTTTAAAAGATGTCTTTCAGAGAAAAATGTCTCTTATGCTTACACATGCAATAAACAATAAACATCTTTTTATTATCAATTTTGAAAACAGTTAAAAAAAACGGAATTTATTTCCCTGTCTAAATACTGTAAAGCTGATATAAAGCCACCCAGCTTTATATCAAGCTGATGTAAAGCTACTTTGACACAATTTGCATTGTTAAAAGCGCTATACAAATAATAGTGACTTGACTTGATTTGAAATTTACAATAAATTGTAAATGTATTTATTTCCACTTTTATATCCTTACTAAATAAAAGTATTCAAAAAAAAAAAACTTACTGGCCACAAATTTTGTGTCACAAATGTCAGGAAATGTCAGGAAAACTCACCTATGCCTGGAATGACATGAAGGAGGTCATCTAGACTCTTGTCCACAGCAGTGGTGATGATTTTGACACGAGGGAAGGCGTAAGCCACTGAGTGAACACCCAACTCCGCCATCAGCAGAGACACCAACACAATCTTGTCTTCCTGGACATCATGGTCCTGTGTATACATATACACACATACACTCACATTCAACAAATGTATCATTTTCACAGTGAATTGCGGCACTTAATTATTTTATTGCCAGAGAAGACAGTCAAATACACTTTGTGCAAAATTGTGTGGACTGTAGTGTCCATTCAGGGAATGAATGAGGTCGATAGCCACATACCAGCAACACCCTCACTGCCATCATGGCTGCCGCTCCTGTGGAAACGGTGCTGTCCATCAATATCACATGGTCCTCACTGATGTCTCTGGGCAATCGCAGGTAGTGCAGCTAAATGGAGGGGGGGAGTCTTAGTTACCACGGAAACGAAGTGAGAAAGAGGGAACCACAGCCACCAAAAAGAATGAAACTGAGGAGTCAGGAGATCTCTGTTACCACGGAGACAGAGACTAACAGGCAAAACGGGTTTGAGAAGAGCTGAGAAAATAACCAATACATTTTTTTTTTTTAATCTAGAAAGTTCCTAGAATTAGTCAAACTGGGATTTATTAGTAAGATCTTTCTTACAGTAGCTAAGACAAGCAAGAAGGCTTCATTACATTTTCAATCTGTTACTGATATTGTGTGCAGTGATTTGAGGCCTGTGTTACCTCTGGTTCTCCTGAATCTAGATTAGTCTGGATCAGAATCTTGCCAATACGGACGTCTTTGCACACTGCTCTCAGAGCAGGTTCCATGGTCTCTCCGGCTCGAAGAACGGACACACCTGTGATCTAGGTGACAGAAGGACAGGTGCTGCTTCAAAACCAACATGATTTCAATCAAATATTTGATGAAAAATATTCCTAATTGTGGAAATGAATGTTTAAATACTGAAAATGAACAGACACACAAACGTACCCCTTTCCCACTAAATCTGCAGCCCTCATACTCTTGGCCTTGTGGTGTCTGGATGAAACAGGCCTGTAAAAAGGATAGATATTTGTGTGATAATACATACAGTAAAGCTGAGAAGGAAATGTTTTACTCTGTATTCATTAAAAGGGATGACAAAAGTTCATTAAAATATGTATATTAAGGCAGTCATGTTTACACTAATACCTCACCATAAACCATTTATTAATAATATTTATTTTATAAAGTACTTTCAAAGTAACAGGCAAATTAATTATAAATAATGAAACATAAAGTGATTAAATGTGCCAATTAATTAATTAGCTGGCATTTAATGTAATTAATTCCATGAAATTTTATAATCATAGAAGTGTTATTCATTGCAATTAGTTTGATTAAGAAACTGTAGTTGCATCATGTAGTGTGTGTAATTATTGCTATTCATTTGATGATTAAATCAACAGGCATAATTAATTCAGTTCAAATTTTTATTGATATATGTGATTATTAGAAATTAATTTGATTAATTAACTGCCATTTAATGTAATTAATTCAAATGACATTATTAATATGTGTGGCTAATTGCTACTCATTTGATTAATTAGCTGGCATATATACTTAACTCAATTAAAATTTTTATTGCTATATGTGTAATTATTAGCAATTAATTTGATTAGTAACTGACAGCTCATGTAATTCAGTCCATAAAAACTTGAATCAAGCCTTAGCTATAGTTTAAATCTCAAATTCAGCTTTGATCGTACAATAATATCAAACTTTGGAAAAAAAGACACTGAGTGGCACACATACACACAGAAAAACACCCACACACCTTGGAGGGCAAGAAAGACAGCGCATGTTCAATAAGCAACCGCATCAGTCTCTTTGAGTAGAAGATGAACTCGTCACGGCTGGTGTCTTTGTTCCTAAAAACAAACAGAAAAATTGAGGAGGAGTACATAAAAGACGCAGAGAATAGGGTAAAGCAGGCCAGTGAGTCATTAGCCTGATTCACACATGTGAGGAATTCTGAATGGCAGCCGGAACAGATGAATGGATTCCAAAACACATTTCAACAACGAGCATTAACATTTAAAAGCAGGATTTCTTTTGATGTGCTTCAGAGAATTGATTCATATGACACTCACCTGATGATGGTGTGGAGACCGCGGACCTGTGGTGTGCTTTCCAACACACTGAGAGTCTGAGGAAGCGGCTGGGACTGATGGGCTGTGGCCAGGAGTGCCCTGTGTGTGTGTGCACATGAAAGAGCAGAGACATAAAGCACATCCGCACCGTCACAGAGAAAAAGACGATTCAAATACAAATGAAAGCTGCATGTACACCGGTCCATGACATTTCTAACACTGTCACTAAAAGATCTATGTGGGCAGTTTGCCTTAATTTTAAATCATAGGTATGGGTTATTAGTCCTGTTTAAATGCACAAACATACACAACAAAACCAACTATATATATGTATGTATTGTATAGCTATATG
This sequence comes from Acrossocheilus fasciatus, assembly GCA_036784905.1. Classification (NCBI taxonomy): domain Eukaryota; kingdom Metazoa; phylum Chordata; class Actinopteri; order Cypriniformes; family Cyprinidae; genus Acrossocheilus; species Acrossocheilus fasciatus. The sequence goes on along the minus strand of CM071945.1, from coordinate 12,511,145 downwards.
ATATTTCTATACTTTTTACAAACTGTAAATTTATGTATGAGGGTGTGTGAGAAAGAGGAAAACTTCTCTACCTGACACTAATCTCACGCTGCCGAGAGAATGCATGCAATAGAACAGAGATGAAAGATCAGTGAAAGAGAAAGAATGAAGCTGAGAGTGTGAGAGAAGTCATCTGTCTCTTGAGTAAGTACCACTAGGACAACTGTTTACCTAATTTTCCCTAGATTCACAGGCAGAGGGCGCCGTTTCTGTTTGTTTTGCGTGGAAATGTGAAGAAAGCTGAAGCTGAAGAAGAAGAATCTTCAAATCTATTCAACATGCCGCACAGAGTTTGGCATATTTTATAAATTTTATTTGACTGGAATGCTTGTTTTGTAGTATTTTACCTAGAGTATATTCTACCAATGATAAAGTGCTATATGAGTTTTGTAAAGTAAGGCACTGTGAACTCCTTTATGAAAACAAACTGTTTATGATTACGATTTTTAAATTGTGTATAACACATAACAGTGACAGTAAAATATGTATTTTAGGTATGGGAGTGGCATATTTTAAGTTTTGAAATTTGGATTTATTTTTGATTGGTCAATGAGCTAGTTTTGTTTTGGTGACCTGGCGAAGAAAAAAAACATCTCAGGTTTACATAATGAACTAAGCTGTTAAAAAGAAAGCTGTTTTTTTTTTTTTTTCCCATTTGACATGTCTTGTCTAGGGCAGACTACCAATGTGACCACAAAAAAATAGGTGAACGACTTCTCCTGGTCTGGAAGAATGGATAAGATTAGTTCACAGGACACTATCATAATGTCCTTTTTCACTCACCTCTTCTAGCTGGCTGTGAACGTGCTGAACGATCAGGTCAATGGCCACCATGTTACCTCCACCTGTGTGTGAAGGAGAGAAATAAATAATGGTAATATCTGCAAACTGCAATTATTCACTGCACCAATGCATGTGTGTTGAACTCACCACGTGGCACTACAATGTCTGCAAGTCTCATGGTGGGTTCGATGTACTGCTCGAAGGCTGGTTTTACAAATTTATTATATTGTTTAATGACCCCCTCAATGTCCCGGCCTCTCTCTGTGAAGTCCCTCCTCAACCGCCGTACCAGCCGGATATCTGAATCTGTATCTACAAAAATCTTCATGTCCATCAGCTGGAAAAAAAAAAAGAAGAAGAAGAAATATTATGATTTCCAGTTGTAGGATATAGTGACATAGATAGCTTTACACTCAAACCAAGATCAAAATTTACGTAATCAATATTAGTAATTACTTTACTAATCAATATAAACTAAATAGAAAAACTTTACATTTTAAATGCATTTATTTTGTTAACTTCTAGGAGCACATTCACATACAGATCCTATTCCTATTCTATTCGATATGGGCCAAAAGCCACAAAAGTCAAATTTTGATTTCATGCAATGTTATTAAGATGGATCTGTGATAATGGTCCTTCAACATCTCCCTTACTTCATCACCAAAATATTTGTATCGCTTTCTTTGCTTTGAATTTTTATCTGTATTTACTAAACATTCAGAAACCGAAACATTTCATCATACCTGCAAGAGCTCTTTGTCTGCAAAGGACAAGATGCCTTCAAAGATAACGACGCTGGCACCATAAACATTTTTCTGAAAGAGTATGAAATGAAAACGCAAAGACCATCAAACAAACTGAAATCTTTTCCAAGCCATCACTATTATAAATTATGACTGTATCTGTGGTATATATTTTTAATATACTTCTGGAAAATATGAGAAACATCTGCCACACACACTCACCCAGTCTTTCTGGCGTCCATGTGTAGTGAAATCATAGACTGGGATTTTCACACTTTTTCCCTGTTTAAGTTTCCGCAGCGTGGTCACAAGCAGCTCAAAGTCGAAAGCTCCAGGATGGTCAAAGTTATAGTCGTTATGGTCAGCCAGAGCTTGTTCCTCTGGAGACAGAACCTGCAGATGGATAACATAAAGGTTTCGTGTTTGATCACAGGTGGGGGCGACACAGACATTGGAAAGATCACAATCCTGCCCTACCACCATATGTGCTTTAACAGCAATGCAAGGGATGCGATTATATTCTGATCACATAAACCATGGCATCTGGGGCTGTTGTTAATATATTAGTATTAGCGAAAACATGTTAAGAACTACATAAAATTAAAAAAGTCATAGTTTGTCTAAATATGAAACGTTGTTATTTTTCTGAGGAACACAAAAGTGAAATAAAACATACAGCACGACCAGTGTAGTCCAAATCCTGAATGATTCTTTGTGGTGATTCAAAACCATACTGTATACAGCTAAGGCAGTCCAACTTAAGATCTTAAGATCCAGTTCTTTTTAGTAGATCAGCACAAATACAGAAGTGTTGTTTCTGACTGGTTCTTCATAGCACAACCTGTAATACTAGTTAAAGATACACATTATGAGTATTAGCAAAAATACAAAGATTTTCAGAAGCACTTGACTTAACAGGTTAACCTCACACGGTAACCTCACACTCATTCAGATCTGATACGCGATACAAACACTCAACTTCTCACAACTTCGCACAAACATCTTACCTTATAGAATGAGTCCATAGACAGCAAAACCACCCAAGGAACATCCAAAGCTTCAATGATTTTATTGGCTACAGTAGTTTTTCCAGAGGCACTGCCACCACACAGACCTATAATAACATGATTACTTCATTCAGGTTTAGTATTTAAACTCAAATCTACAATAAACCCTAATAGGGAACAAACTGAGCCAGTATTGAAAGTATCTTATTTGAATGATATTTTTCTGTTCAGTATGAATTCAGTATGTCTTCGTCTACTCGTACCAATAACAAAGGCCTCTTTAAACTGGGCTCCATGTTCATTGTACCAGGGCGGTCTGCCGGCTGTGTAGATGGTACGTGTGCCGGTGCGGAGCAGTGGAGGTTCTGTTTTACCCAGAGTGCTGCTTTTCCTGCGAGAGGTGCTGACCGCAGGGAGGAGTCTGTCCAGAGAGTCTTCACCACTTCCACTGGAACAAAAAAGAGAATTGTTTTAATCTTAGTTTAGTTTAGGTTTTTACTAATCTTGGTTCATCTTAATTTCAATATTTTTTAATACATTATAAAATCAAATGTTGTATCTGTTAATATTATGTGATGGACCTTAGCTAAATGTATTTCTCATTGTTAGTTGATGCAGTTAGTTAACATTAACTAATAGTACCTTATTGTAAAGTGTTACCAAGACACGTGTAGGTTGATTTTCTCAAAAATTGTGAACACTTTTTTACTGTTTCTATCAAAACAGTTCTCTGTTTGACCAGCCCAACATAGCAACAGCAGCTCAACCAATGAGATGTGTTTGGGGTGGGGCAATCTATATGTCCAACCAATCAAATACAGGAGGAGTGTTTGGGAAACCTTATTGACAACAGTTATTTTTGCTTTTTATTTGGTGCCACTAGAGCTATGTAAATTACACACTTAACCATTTTATTCCATAATGTTTCATGCAAAACAAATACTTACTAAAAAAAAAAAAAAAACCCCGAAACAAAGTATGTACCACAGAACTAAATAAGTTGCTTTTAACAAAAATCCAAAGTGTTCTTTTTGTCTAGTTTATTATAATTATGAACATATATTTTATAA